>CM067998.1:34121411-34778132 GCA_034663535.1 Citrus x limon | reverse complement strand
ATTTTTGGCACACGGAGGCCCCTCGCAAAGTACAGCCCCATTCCGAGTCCGGCGGATGAACTTGGCCAGCCCCTCCCCCCAAGGCTATAGCCCACCCATTTTTTGGGCATTTTTGCGGCGGACAAACTTGGGGATGGGACCTTTTGCCGCTTATTTTTGGGCGCGGCAGTGCCCATGGCCTAATTTTGGTGCACGGAGGCCCCTGTCAAAGTCTGGCTCCATTCCGAGTCCGGCGGACGAACTTGGACAGCCCGTCCCCCAAAGGCTATCGCCCACCCGTTTTTTGGGCATTTTTGCGGCGGATGAACTAGGGGACGGGACCTTCGAGCGCTTATTTTTGGGCGCGGCAGTGCCCGCGGCCTATTTTGGGCACACGGAGGCCCCTCGCAAAGTCTGGCTCCATTCCGAGTCCGGCGGACGAACTTGGCCAGCCCCTCCCCCCAAGGCTATAGCGCACTCGTTTTTTGGGCATTTTTGCGGCAGACGAACTTGGGTACGGGACCTTCGGGTGCTTATTTTTTTGCGCGGCAGTACCCGCGGCCTATTTTTGGCACACGGAGGCCCCTCGCAAAGTACGGCCCCATTCCGAGTCCGGCGGATGAACTTGGCCAGCCCCTCCCCCCAAGGCTATAGCACACCCATTTTTTGGGCATTTTTGCGGCGGATGAACTAGGGGACGGGACCTTCGGGCGCTTATTTTTGGGCGCGCCAGTGCCCGCGGCCTATTTTTGGTGCACGGAGAGCCCTCGCAAAGTGTGGCCCCAATCCGAGTCCAGCGGACGAACTTGGGCAGCCCCTCCCCCCAAGGCTATAGCCCACCCGTTTTTTTGGCATTTTTGCGGCGGACGAACTTGGGGACGGGACCTTCGGGCCATTATTTTTGGGCACGGCAGTGCCCAAGGCCTATTTTTGGCACACGGAGGTCCCTCGCAACATCTGGCCCCATTCCGAGTCCGGCGGACGAACTTGGCAAGCCCCTCCCCCCAAGGCTATAGCCCACCCGTTTTTTGGGCATTTGTTCGGCGGATGAACTTGGGGACGGGATCTGCGGGCGCTTATTTTTGGGCGCGGCAGCGCCCGCCGCATATTTTTGGCACACGGAGGCCCCTTGCAAAGGCTGTCCCCATTCCGAGTCCTGCGGACGAACTTGGCAAGCCCCTCCCCTCAAGGCTATAGCTCACCCATTTTTTAGCTATTTTTGCGGCGGACGAACTTGGGGTCGGGACCTTCGGGAGCTTATTTTTGGGCGTGGCAGTGTCCGCGACCTAGTTTTGGCACTTGGAGGCCCCTCGCAAAGTCTAGCCCCATTCCGAGTCCGGCGGACGAGCTTGGCCAGCCCCTCCCCCCAAGACTATAGCCCACCCGTTTTTTGGGCATTTTTGCGGCGGATGAACTAGGAGACGGGACCTTCGGGTGCTTATTTTTGGGCGTGGCAGGGCCCGTGGCATATTTTTGGTGCACGGAGACCCCTCGCAAAGTCTGTCCCCATTCCGAGTCCAGCGGACGAACTTGGCCAGCCCCTCCCCCCAAGGCTATAGCCCACCCGTTTTTTCGGCATTTTTGCGGCGGACGAACTTGGGGACGGGACCTTCGGGCCCTAATTTTTGGGCACGGCAGTGCCCGCGGCCTATTTTTGGCACACGGAGGCCCCTCGTAAAGTCTGGCCCCATTCCGAGTCCGGCGGAAGAACTTGGCCAGCCCCTCCCCCCAAGGATATAGCCCACCCGTTTTTTGGGCATTTTCGCTGCGGATGAACTAGGGGACGGGACCTTCGGGCGCTTATTTTTGGGCACGGCAGTGCCCGCGGCGTATTTTTGGTGTACGGAGACCCCTCGCAAAGTCTGGCCCCATTCCGAGTCCAGCGGACGAACTTGGCCAGCCCCTCCACCCACCAAGGCTATAGCCCACCCGTTTTTTAGCCATTTTTGCGGCGGACGAACTTGGGGTCGGGACCTTCGGGAGCTTATTTTTGGGCGCGGCAGTGCCCGCGACCTGTATTTGGCACTTGGAGGCCCCTCGCAAAGTCTGGCCCCATTCCGAGTCCGGCGGACGAACTTGGCCAGCCCCTTCCCCCAAGGCTATAGCCAACCCATTTTTTGGGCATTTTTGCGGCGGATGAACTAGGGGACGGGACCTTCGGGTGCTTATTTTTGGGCATGGCAGTGGCCGCAGCCTATTTTTGGCACACGGAGTTCCCTCGCAAAGTCTGGCCCCATTACGAGTCTGGTGGACGAACTTGGCCAGCCCCTCCCCCCAAGGCTATAGCCCACCCGTTTTTTGGGCATTTTTGCGGCGGACGAACTTGGGGACGGGACCTTCGGGGGCTTATTTTTGGGCGCGGCAGTGACCGCGACCTAGTTTTGGCACATGGAGGCCCCTCGCAAAGTCTGGCCCCATTCCGAGTCCGGCGGACGAACTTGGCAAGCCCCTCCCCCCAAGACTATTGCCCACCCCATTTTTCGGGCATTTTTTTGGCGGATGAACTAGGGGACGGGACCTTCGGGCGCTATTTTTGGGCGCGGCAGTGCCCGCGGCCTATTTTTGGTGCACGGAGACCCCTCGCAAAGTCTGGCCCCATTCCGAGTCCAGCGGACGAACTTGGCCAGCCCCTCCCCCCAAGGCTATAGCCCACCCGTTTTTTCGGCATTTTTACGGCGGACGAACTTGGGGACGGGACCTTCGGGTCCTTATTTTTGGGCGTGGCAGTGCCCGCAGCCTATTTTTGGCACACGGAGGCCCCTCGCAAAGTCTGGCCCCATTCCGAGTCTGGCGGACGAGCTTGGCCAGCCCCTCCCCCCAAGGCTATAGCCCACCCGTTTTTTGGGCATTTTTGCGGCGGACGAACTTGGGGATGGGACCTTCGTGCACTTATTTCTGGGCGCGGCAGTGCCCGCGGCCTTTTTTTGGCGCACGGAGACCCCTCGCAATGTCTGGCCCCATTCCGAGTCCGGAGGACGAACTTGGCCAGCCCCTCCCCCCAAGGCTATAGCCCACCCGTTTTTTGGGGATGCCCACTGACTGTTTTTGGCACACGGCGGGCCCTCGCAAAGTCTGGCCCCATTCCGAGTCCGGTGGACTAACTTGGCCAGCCCCTCCCCCCAAGGCTATAGCCGACCCGTTTTTTGGCCATTTTTGCGGCGGACGAACTTGGGGTCGGGACCTTCGGGAGCTTATTTTTGGGCGCGGCAGTGACCGCGACCTAGTTTTGGCACATGGAGGCCCCTCGCAAAGTCTGGCCCCATTCGGAGTCCGGCGGACGAACTTGGCCAGCCCCTCCCCCCAAGACTATTGCCCACCTGTTTTTTGGGCATTTTTGCGGCGGATGAATTAGGGGACGGGACCTTCGGGTGCTTATTTTTGGGCGCGGCAGTGCCCGCGGGCTATTTTTAGTGCACGGAGACCCCTCGCAAAGTCTGGCCCCATTCCGAGTCCAGCGGACGAACTTGGCCAGCCCCTCCCCCCAAGGCTATAGCCCACCCGTTTTTTCGGCATTTTTGCGGCGGACGAACTTGGGGACGGGACCTTCGGGCTCTTATTTTTGGGTGCGGCAGTGCCCACAGCCTATTTTTGGCACACGGAGGCCCCTCGCAAAGTCTGGCCCCATTCCGAGTCCGGCGGACGAACTTGGCCAGCCCCTCCCCCCAACACTATTGCCCACCCGTTTTTTGGGCATTTTTGCGGCGGATGAACTAGGGGACGGGACCTGCGGGCACTTATTTTTGGGCGTGGCAGTGCCCGCGGCCTATTTTTGGTGCACGGAGACCCCTCGCAAAGTCTGGCCCCATTACGAGTCCAGCGGACGAACTTGGCCAGCCCCTCCCCCCAAGGCTATAGCCCACCCGTTTTTTCGGCATTTTTGCGGCGGACGAACTTGGGGACGGGACCTTCGGGCCCTTATTTTTGGGCGCGGCAGTGCCCGCAGCCTATTTTTGGCACACGGAGGCCCATCGCAACGTCTGGCCCCATTCCGAGTCTGGCGGACGAACTTGGCCAGCCCCTCACCCCAAAGCTATAGCCCACCCGTTTTTTGGGCATTTTTGCGGCGGACAAACTTGGGGACGGGACCTTCGGGGGCTTATTTTTGGGCATGGCAGTGCCCGCGGCCTATTTTTGGCACACGGAGGCCCCCTTGCAAAGTCTGGCCCCATTCCGAGTCCGGCGGACGAGCTTGGCCAGCCCCTCCCCCCAAGGCTATAGCCCACCCATTTTTTGGCCATTTTTGCGGCGGACGAACTTGGGGACGGGACCTTCGGGCGCTTATTTTTGGGTGCGGCAGTGCCCGTGGCCTATTTTTGGCACACGGAGGCCCCCTTGCAAAGTCTGGCCCCATTCCGAGTCCGGCGGACGAGCTTGGCCAGCCCCTCCCCCCAAGGCTATAGCCCACCCGTTTTTTGGGCATTTGTTCGGCGGACGAACTTGGGGACGAGACCTTCGGGCACTTATTTTTGGGCGTGGCAGTGCCCGCGGCCTATAGTTGGCACACCGGAGGCCCCTCGCAAAGTCTGGCCCCATTCCGAGTCCGGAGGACGAACTTGGCCAGCCCCTCCCCCCAAGGCTATAGCCCACCCGTTTTTTGGGCATTTTCGCTGCGGACGAACTTGGGGACGGGACCTTCGGGCACTTATTTTTGGGCGCGGCTGTGCCTGCGGCCTATTTTTGGTACACCGAGGCCCCTCGCAAAGTCTGGCCCCATTCCGAGTCCGGCGGACGAACTTGGCCAGCCCCTCCCCCCAAGGCTATAGCGCACTCGTTTTTTTGGGCATTTTTGCGGCAGACGAACTTGGGTACGGGACCTTCGGGTGCTTATTTTTTTGCGCGGCAGTGCCCGCGGCCTATTTTTGGCACACGGAGGCCCCTCGCAAAGTACGGCCCCATTCCGAGTCCGGCGGATGAACTTGGCCAGCCCCTCCCCCCAAGGCTATAGCGCACTCGTTTTTTGGGCATTTTTGCGGCAGACGAACTTGGGTACGGGACCTTCGGGTGCTTATTTTTTTGCGCGGCAGTGCCCGCGGCCTATTTTTGGCACACGGAGGCCCCTCGCAAAGTACGGCCCCATTCCGAGTCCGGCGGATGAACTTGGCCAGCCCCTCCCCCCAAGGCTATAGCCCACCCATTTTTTGGGCATTTTTGCGGCGGACAAACATGGGGATGGGAGCTTTTGCCGCTTATTTTTGTGCGCGGCAGTGCCCGGGGCCTATTTTTGGCACACGGAGGCCCCTCACAAAGTCTGGACCCATTCTGTGTCCGGCGGACGAACTTGGCCAGCCCCTCCCCCCAAGGCTATAGCCCACCCGTTTTTTGGCCATTTTAGCGGCGGACGAACTTGAGGATGGGATCTTCGGGCTCTTATTTTTGGGCGCGGCAGTGCCCGCAGCCTAATTTTGGCACACGGAGGCCCCTCGCAAAGTCTGTCCCCATTCCGAGTCCGGCGGACGAACTCGGCCTGCCCATCCCCCCAAGGCTATAGCCCACCCGTTTTTTGGGAATTTTTATGGCGGACGAACTTGGGGACGGGACCTTCGGGCGCGGCAGTGCCCGCAGCCTATTTTTGGCACACGGAGGCCCCTCGCAAAGTCTGGCCCCATTCCGAGTCCAACGGACGAACTTGGCCAGCCCCTCCCCCCAAGGCTATAGCCCACCCGTTTTTTGGGCATTTTTGCGGCGGATGAACTAGGGGACGGGACCTTCGAGCGCTTATTTTTGGGCGCGGCAGTGCCCGCGGCCTATTTTGGGCACACGGAGGCCCCTCGCAAAGTCTAGCCCCATTCCGAGTCCGGCGGACGAACTTTGCCAGCCCCTCCCCCCAAGGCTATAGCCCACCAGTTTTTTGGGCATTTTTGCGGCGGACGAACTTGAGGTCGGGACCTTCAGGCGCTTATTTTTGGGTGCGGCAGTGCCCATGGCCTAATTTAGGTGCACGGAGGCCCCTGTCAAAGTCTGGCTCCATTCCGAGTCCGACGGACGAACTTTGCCAGCCCCTCCCTCCAAGGCTATAGCCCACCCGTTTTTTGGGCATTTTCGCTGCGGACGAACTTGGGGACCGGACCTTCGGGCACTTATTTTTGGGCGCGGCTGTGCCTGCGGCCTATTTTTGGCACACCGAGGCCCCTCGTAAAGTCTGGCCCCATTCCGAGTCCGGCGGACGAACTTGGCCAGCCCCTCCCCCCAAGGCTATAGCGCACCTGTTTTTTGGGCATTTTTGCTGCAGACGAACTTGGGTACGGGACCTTCGGGTGCTTATTTTTATGCGCGGCAGTGCCCGCAGCCTATTTTTGGCACACGGAGGCCCCTCGCAAAGTACAGCCCCATTCCGAGTCCGGCGGATGAACTTGGCCAGCCCCTCCCCCCAAGGCTATAGCCCACCCATTTTTTGGGCATTTTTGCGGCGGACAAACTTGGGGATGGGACCTTTTGCCGCTTATTTTTGGGCGCGGCAGTGCCCAAGGCCTAATTTTGGTGCACGGAGGCCCCTGTCAAAGTCTGGCTCCATTCCGAGTCCGGCGGACGAACTTGGACAGCCCGTCCCCCCAAGGCTATCGCCCACCCCGTTTTTTGGGCATTTTTGCGGCGGATGAACTAGGGGACGGGACCTTCGAGCGCTTATTTTTGGGCGCGGCCGTGCCCGCGGCCTATTTTGGGCACACGGAGGCCCCTCGCAAAGTCTGGCTCCATTCCGAGTGCGGCGGACGAACTTGGCCAGCCCCTCCCCCCAAGGCTATAGCGCACTCGTTTTTTGGGCATTTTTGCGGCAGACGAACTTGGGTACGGGACCTTCGGGTGCTTATTTTTTTGCGCGCCAGTACCCGTGGCCTATTTTTGGCACACGGAGGCCCCTCGCAAAGTACGGCCCCATTCCGAGTCCGGCGGATGAACTTGGCCAGCCCCTCCCCCCAAGGCTATAGCCCACCCATTTTTTGGGCATTTTTGCGGCGGACAAACTTGGGGATGGGACCTTTTGCCGCTTATTTTTGTGTGCGGCAGTTCCTGGGGCCTATTTTTGGCACACGGAGGCCCCTCACAAAGTCTGGACCCATTCTGTGTCCGGCGGACGAACTTTGCCAGCCCCTCCCCCCAAGGCTATAGCCCACCCGTTTTTTGGGCATTTTTGCGGCGGATGAACTTGAGTTCGGGACCTTCAGGCGCTTATTTTTGGGTGCGGCAGTGCCCATGGCCTAATTTTGGTGCACCGAGGCCCCTGTCAAAGTCTGGCTCCATTCCGAGTCCGGCGGACGAACTTGGACAGCCCGTCCCCCCAAGGCTATCGCCCACCCGTTTTTTGGGCATTTTTGCGGCGGATGAACTAGGGGATGGGACCTTCGAGCGCTTATTTTTGGGCGCGGCAGTGCCCGCGGCCTATTTCGGGCACACGGAGGCCCCTCGCAAAGTCTGGCCCCATTCCGAGTCCGGCGGACGAACTTTGCCAGCCCCTCCCCCCAAGGCTATAGCCCACCCGTTTTTTGGGCATTTTTGCGGCGGATGAACTTGAGTTCGGGACCTTCAGGCGCTTATTTTTGGGC
This sequence comes from Citrus x limon, assembly GCA_034663535.1. Classification (NCBI taxonomy): domain Eukaryota; kingdom Viridiplantae; phylum Streptophyta; class Magnoliopsida; order Sapindales; family Rutaceae; genus Citrus; species Citrus x limon. The sequence continues at coordinate 34,770,615 of CM067998.1, read as the reverse complement.
GCGGCAGTGCCCATGGCCTAATTTTGGTGCACGGAGGCCCCTGTCAATGTCTGGCTCCATTCCGAGTCCGGCGGACGAACTTGGACAGCCCGTCCCCCAAAGGCTATCGCCCACCTGTTTTTTGGGCATTTTTGCGGCGGATGAACTAGGGGACGGGACCTTCGAGCGCTTATTTTTGGGCGCGGCAGTGCCCGCGGCCTATTTTGGGCACACGGAGGCCCCTCGCAAAGTCTGGCTCCATTCCGAGTCCGGCGGACGAACTTTGCCAGCCCCTCCCCCCAATGCTATAGCCCACCCGTTTTTTGGGCATTTTCGCTGCGGACGAACTTGGGGACCGGACCTTCGGGCACTTATTTTTGGGCGCGGCTGTGCCTGCGGCCTATTTTTGGCACACCGAGGCCCCTCGTAAAGTCTGGCCCCATTCCGAGTCCGGCGGACGAACTTGGCCAACCCCTCCCCCCAAGGCTATAGCGCACCTGCTTTTTGGGCATTTTTGCTGCAGACGAACTTGGGTACGGGACCTTCGGGTGCTTATTTTTATGCGCGGCAGTGCCCGCGGCCTATTTTTGGCACACGGAGGCCCCTCGCAAAGTACAGCCCCATTCCGAGTCCGGCGGATGAACTTGGCCAGCCCCTCCCCCCAAGGCTATAGCCCACCCATTTTTTTGGCATTTTTGCGGCGGACAAACTTGGGGATGGGACTTTTGCCGCTTATTTTTGGGCGCGGCAGTGCCCGCGGCCTATAGTTGGCACACGGAGGCCCCTCGCAAAGTCTGGCCCCATTCCGAGTCCGGAGGACGAACTTGGCCAGCCCCTCCCCCCAAGGCTATAGCCCACCCGTTTTTTGGGCATTTTCGCTGCGGACGAACTTGGGGACGGGACCTTCGGGCACTTATTTTTGGGCGCGGCTGTGCCTGCGGCCTATTTTTGGCACACCGAGGCCCCTCGCAAAGTCTGGCCCCATTCCGAGTCCGGCGGACGAACTTGGCCAGCCCCTCCCCCCAAGGGTATAGCGCACTCGTTTTTTGGGCATTTTTGCGGCAGACGAACTTGGGTACGGGACCTTCGGGTGCTTATTTTTTTACGCGGCAGTACCCGCGGCCTATTTTTGGGACACGGAGGCCCCTCGCAAAGTACGGCCCCATTCCGAGTCCGGCGGATGTACTTGGCCAGCCCCTCCCCCCAAGGCTATAGCCCACCCATTTTTTGGGCATTTTTGCGGAGGAAAAACTTGGGGATGGGACCTTTTGCCGCTTATTTTTGTGTGCGGCAGTTCCCGGGGCCTATTTTTGGCACACGGAGGCCCCTCACAAAGTCTGGACCCATTCTGTGTCCGGCGGACGAACTTGGCCTGCCCATCCCCCCAAGGCTATAGCCCACCCGTTTTTTCGGAATTTATATGGCGGACGAACTTGGGGACGGGACCTTCAGGCGCGGTAGTGCCCGCAGCCTATTTTTGGCACACGGAGGCCTCTCGCAAAGTCTGGCCCCATTCCGAGTCCAACGGACGAACTTGGCCAGCCCCTCCCCCCAAGGCTATAGCCCACCCGTTTTTTGGGCATTTTTGCGGCGGATGAACTAGGGGACGGGACCTTCGAGCGCTTATTTTTGGGCGCGGCAGTGCCCGCGGCCTATTTTGGGCACACGGAGGCCCCTCGCAAAGTCTGGCCCCATTCCGAGTCCGGCGGACGAACTTTGCCAGCCCCTCCCCCCAAGGCTATAGCCCACCCGTTTTTTGGGCATTTTTGCGGCGGACGAACTTGAGTTCGGGACCTTCAGGCGCTTATTTTTGGGCGCGGCAGTGACCATGGCCTAATTTTGGTGCACGGAGGCCCCTGTCAAAGTCTGGCTCCATTCCGAGTCCGGCGGACGAACTTGGACAGCCCGTCCCTCCAAGGCTATCGCCCACCCGTTTTTTGGGCATTTTTGCGGCGGATGAACTAGGGGACGGGACCTTCGAGCGCTTATTTTTGGGCGCGGCAGTGGTCGCGGCCTATTTTGGGCACACGGAGGCCCCTCGCAAAGTCTGGCCCCATTCCGAGTCCGGCGGACGAACTTTGCCAACCCCTCCCCCCAAGGCTATAGCCCACCCGTTTTTTGGGCATTTTCGCTGCGGACGAACTTGGGGACGGGACCTTCGGGCACTTATTTTTGGGCGCGGCTGTGCCTGCGGTCTATTTTTGGCACACCAAGGCCCCTCGCAAAGTCTGGCCCCATTCCGAGTCCGGCGGACGAACTTGGCCAGCCCCTCCCCCCAAGGCTATAGCGCACCTGTTTTTTGGGCATTTTTGCTGCAGACGAACTTGGGTACGGGACCTTCGGGTGCTTATTTTTATGCGCGGCAGTGCCCGCGGCCTATTTTTGGCACACGGAGGCCCCTCGCAAAGTATGGCCCCATTCCGAGTCCGGCGGATGAACTTGGCCAGCCCCTCCCCCCAAGGCTATAGCCCACCCATTTTTTGGGCATTTTTGCGGCGGACAAACTTGGGGATGGGAGCTTTTGCCGCTTATTTTTGTGCGCGGCAGTGCCCGGGGCCTATTTTTGGTACACGGAGGCCCCTCACAAAGTCTGGATCCATTCTGTGTCCGGCGGACGAACTTGGCCAGCCCCTCCCCCCAAGGCTATAGCCCACCCGTTTTTTGGCCATTTTAGAGGCGGACGAACTTGAGGATGGGATCTTCGGGCACTTATTTTTGGGCGCGGCAGTGCCTGCAGCCTAATTTTGGCACACGGAGGCCCCTCGCAAAGTCTGTCACCATTCCGAGTCCGGCGGACGAACTCAGCCAGCCCATCCCCCCAAGGCTATAGCCCACCCGTTTTTTGGGAATTTTTATGGCGGACGAACTTGGGGACGGGACCTTCGGGCGCGGCAGTGCCCGCGGCCTATTTTTGGCACACGGAGGCCCCTCGCAAAGTCTGGCCCCATTCCGAGTCCAGCGGACGAACTTGGCCAGCCCCTCCCCCCAAGGCTATAGCCCACCCGTTTTTTGGGCATTTTTGCGGCGGACGAACTTGGGGACGGGACCTTCGGGCACTTATTTTTGGGCGCGGCTGTGCCTGCGGTCTATTTTTGGCACACCAAGGCCCCTCGCAAAGTCTGGCCCCATTCCGAGTCCGGCGGACGAACTTGGCCAGCCCCTCCCCCCAAGGCTATAGCGCACCTGTTTTTTGGGCATTTTTGCTGCAGACGAACTTGGGTACGGGACCTTCGGGTGCTTATTTTTATGCGCGGCAGTGCCCGCGGCCTATTTTTGGCACACGGAGGCCCCTCGCAAAGTACGGCCCCATTCCGAGTCCGGCGGATGAACTTGGCCAGCCCCTCCCCCCAAGGCTATAGCCCACCCATTTTTTGGGCATTTTTGCGGCGGACAAACTTGGGGATGGGAGCTTTTGCCGCTTATTTTTGTGCGCGGCAGTGCCCGGGGCCTATTTTTGGTACACGGAGGCCCCTCACAAAGTCTGGATCCATTCTGTGTCCGGCGGACGAACTTGGCCAGCCCCTCCCCCCAAGGCTATAGCCCACCCGTTTTTTGGCCATTTTAGAGGCGGACGAACTTGAGGATGGGATCTTCGGGCACTTATTTTTGGGCGCGGCAGTGCCTGCAGCCTAATTTTGGCACACGGAGGCCCCTCGCAAAGTCTGTCACCATTCCGAGTCCGGCGGACGAACTCAGCCAGCCCATCCCCCCAAGGCTATAGCCCACCCGTTTTTTGGGAATTTTTATGGCGGACGAACTTGGGGACGGGACCTTCGGGCGCGGCAGTGCCCGCGGCCTATTTTTGGCACACGGATGCCCCTCGCAAAGTCTGGCCCCATTCCGAGTCCAGCGGACGAACTTGGCCAGCCCCTCCCCCCAAGGCTATAGCCCACCCGTTTTTTGGGCATTTTTGCGGCGGACGAACTTGGGGACGGGACCTTCGGGTACTTATTTTTGGGCGCGCCAGTGCCCGCGGCCTATTTTTGGCACACGGAGGCCCCTCGCAAAGTCTGGCCCCATTCCGAGTCCAGCGGACGAACTTGGCCAGCCCCTCCCCCCAAGGCTATAGCGCACCTGTTTTTTGGGCATTTTTTCTGCAGACGAACTTGGGTACGGGACCTTCGGGTGCTTATTTTTATGCGCGGCAGTGCCCGCGGCCTATTTTTGGCACACGGAGGCCCCTCGCAAAGTACAGCCCCATTCCGAGTCCGGCGGATGAACTTGGCCAGCCCCTCCCCCCAAGGCTATAGCCCACCCATTTTTTGGGCATTTTTGCGGCGGACAAACTTGGGGATGGGACCTTTTGCCGCTTATTTTTGGGCGCGGCAGTGCCCGCGGCCTATAGTTGGCACACGGAGGCCCCTCGCAAAGTCTGGCCCCATTCCGAGTCCGGAGGACGAACTTGGCCAGCCCCTCCCCCCAAGGATATAGCCCACCCGTTTTTTGGGCATTTTCGCTGCGGACGAACTTGGGGACGGGACCTTCGGGCACTTATTTTTGGGCGCGGCTGTGCCTGCGGCCTATTTCTGGCAAACCGAGGCCCCTCGCAAAGTCTGGCCCCATTCCGAGTCCGGCGGACGAACTTGGCCAGCCCCTCCCCCCAAGGCTATAGCGCACTCGTTTTTTGGGCATTTTTGCGGCAGGCGAACTTGGGTACGGGACCTTTGGGTGCTTTTTTTTTTGCGCGGCAGTACCCGCAGCCTATTTTTGGCACACGGAGGCCCCTCGTAAAGTACGGCCCCATTCCGAGTCCGGCGGATGAACTTGGCCAGCCCCTCCCCCCAAGGCTATAGCCCACCCATTTTTTGGGCATTTTTGCGGCGGACAAACTTGGGGATGGGACCTTTTGCCGCTTATTTTTGTGTGCGGCAGTTCCCGGGGCCTATTTTTGGCACACGGAGGCCCCTCACAAAGTCTGGACCCATTCTGTGTCCGGCGGACGAACTTGGCCTGCCCATCCCCCCAAGGCTATAGCCCACCCGTTTTTTGGGAATTTATATGGCGGACGACCTTGGGGACGGGACCTTCGGGCGCGGCAGTGCCCGCAGCCTATTTTTGGCACACGGAGGCCTCTCGCAAAGTCTGGCCCCATTCCGAGTCCAGCGGACGAACTTGGCCAGCCCCTCCCCCCAAGGCTATAGCCCACCCGTTTTTTGGGCATTTTTGCGGCGGATGAACTAGGGGACGGGACCTTCGAGCGCTTATTTTTGGGCGCGGCAGTGCCCGCGGCCTATTTTGGGCACTCGGAGGCCCCTCGGAAAGTCTGGCCCCATTCCGAGTCCGGCGGACGAACTTTGCCAGCCCCTCCCCCCAAGGCTATAGCCCACCCGTTTTTTGGGCATTTTTGCGGTGGACGAACTTGAGTTCGGGACCTTCAGGCGCTTATTTTTGGGCGCGGCAGTGACCATGGCCTAATTTTGGTGCACGGAGGCCCCTGTCAAAGTCTGGCTCCATTCCGAGCCCGGCGGACGAACTTGGACAGCCCGTCCCCCCAAGGCTATCGCCCACCCGTTTTTTGGGCATTTTTGCGGCGGATGAACTAGGGGACGGGACCTTCGAGCGCTTATTTTTGGGCGCGGCAGTGGTCGCGGCCTATTTTGGGCACACGGAGGCCCCTCGCAAAGTCTGGCTCCATTCCGAGTCCGGCGGACGAACTTTGCCAACCCCTCCCCCCAAGGCTATAGCCCACCCGTTTTTTGGGCATTTTCGCTGCGGACGAACTTGGGGACGGGACCTTCGGGTACTTATTTTTGGGCGCGGCTGTGCCTGCGGCCTATTTTTGGCACACCAAGGTCCCTCGCAAAGTCTGGCCCCATTCCGAGTCCGGCGGACGAACTTGGCCAGCCCCTCCCCCCAAGGCTATAGCGCACCTGTTTTTTGGGCATTTTTGCTGCAGACGAACTTGGGTACGGGACCTTCGGGTGCTTATTTTTATGCGCGGCAGTGCCCGCGGCCTATTTTTGGGACACGGAGGCCCCTCGCAAAGTACGGCCCCATTCCGAGTCCGGCGGATGAACTTGGCCAGCCCCTCCCCCCAAGGCTATAGCCCACCCATTTTTTGGGCATTTTTGCGGCGGACGAACTTGGGGATGGGAGCTTTTGCCGCTTATTTTTGTGCGCGGCAGTGCCCGGGGCCTATTTTTGGTACACGGAGGCCCCTCACAAAGTCTGGATCCATTCTGTGTCCGGCGGACGAACTTGGCCTGCCCATCCCCCCAAGGCTATAGCCCACCCGTTTTTTGGGAATTTATATGGCGGACGACCTTGGGGACGGGACCTTCGGGCGCGGCAGTGCCCGCAGCCTATTTTTGGCACACGGAGGCCTCTCGCAAAGTCTGGCCCCATTCCGAGTCCAGCGGACGAACTTGGCCAGCCCCTCCCCCCAAGGCTATAGCGCACCTGTTTTTTGGGCATTTTTGCTGCAGACGAACTTGGGTACGGGACCTTCGGGTGCTTATTTTTATTCGCGGCAGTGCCCGCGGCCTATTTTTGGCACACGGAGGCCCCTCGCAAAGTACAGCCCCATTCCGAGTCCGGCGGATGAACTTGGCCAGCCCCTCCCCCCAAGGCTATAGCCCACCCATTTTTTGGGCATTTTTGCGGCGGACAAACTTGGGGATGGGACCTTTTGCCGCTTATTTTTGGGCGCGGCAGTGCCCGCGGCCTATAGTTGGCACACGGAGGCCCCTCGCAAAGTCTGGCCCCATTCCGAGTCCGGAGGACCAACTTGGCCAGCCCCTCCCCCCAAGGATATAGCCCACCCGTTTTTTGGGCATTTTCGCTGCGGACGAACTTGGGGACGGGACCTTCGGGCACTTATTTTTGGGCGCGGCTGTGCCTGCGGCCTATTTTTGGCAAACCGAGGCCCCTCGCAAAGTCTGGCCCCATTCCGAGTCCGGCGGACGAACTTGGCCAGCCCCTCCCCCCAAGGCTATAGCGCACTCGTTTTTTGGGCATTTTTGCGGCAGACGAACTTGGGTACGGGACCTTCGGGTGCTTATTTTTGTGCGCGGCAGTACCCGCAGCCTATTTTTGGCACACGGAGGCCCCTCGCAAAGTGCGGCCCCATTCCGAGTCCGGCGGATGAACTTGGCCAGCCCCTCCCCCCAAGGCTATAGCCCACCCATTTTTTGGGCATTTTTGCGGCGGACAAACTTGGGGATGGGAACTTTTGCCGCTTATTTTTGTGCGCGGCAGTGCCCGGGGCCTATTTTTGGTACACGGAGGCCCCTCACAAAGTCTGGATCCATTCTGTGTCCGGCGGACGAACTTGGCCAGCCCCTCCCCCCAAGGCTATAGCCCACCCATTTTTTGGGCATTTTTGCGGTGGACGAACTTGAGTTCGGGACCTTCAGGCGCTTATTTTTGGGCGCGGCAGTGACCATGGCCTAATTTTGGTGCACGGAGGCCCCTGTCAAAGTCTGGCTCCATTCCGAGTCCGGCGGACGAACTTGGACAGCCCGTCCCCCCAAGGCTATCGCCCACCCGTTTTTTGGGCATTTTTGCGGCGGATGAACTAGGGGACGGGACCTTCGAGCGCTTATTTTTGGGCGCGGCAGTGGTCGCGGCCTATTTTGGGCACACGGAGGCCCCTCGCAAAGTCTGGCTCCATTCCGAGTCCGGCGGACGAACTTTGCCAACCCCTCCCCCCAAGGCTATAGCCCACCCGTTTTTTGGGCATTTTCGCTGCGGACGAACTTGGGGACGGGACCTTCGGGCACTTATTTTTGGGCGCGGCCGTGCCTGCGGCCTATTTTTGGCACACCAAGGCCCCTCGCAAAGTCTGGCCCCATTCCGAGTCCGGCGGACGAACTTGGCCAGCCCTCCCCCCAAGGCTATAGCGCACCTGTTTTTTGGGCATTTTTGCTATAGACGAACTTGGGTACGGGACCTTCGGGTGCTTATTTTTATGCGCGGCAGTGCCCGCGGCCTATTTTTGGCACACGGAGGCCCCTCGCAAAGTACGGCCCCATTCCGAGTCCGGCGGATGAACTTGGCCAGCCCCTCCCCCCAAGGCTATAGCCCACCCATTTTTTGGGCATTTTTGCGGCGGACAAACTTGGGGATGGGAACTTTTGCCGCTTATTTTTGTGCGCGGCAGTGCCCGGGGCCTATTTTTGGTACACGGAGGCCCCTCACAAAGTCTGGATCCATTCTGTGTCCGGCGGACGAACTTGGCCAGCCCCTCCCCCCAAGGCTATAGCCCACCCGTTTTTTGGCCATTTTAGCGGCGGACGAACTTGAGGATGGGATCTTCGGGCACTTATTTTTGGGCGCGGCAGTGCCTGCAGCCTAATTTTGGCACACGGAGGCCCCTCGCAAAGTCTGTCACCATTCCGAGTCCGGCGGACGAACTCAGCCAGCCCATCCCCCCAAGGCTATAGCCCACCCGTTTTTTGGGAATTTTTATGGCGGACGAACTTGGGGACGGGACCTTCGGGCGCGGCAGTGCCCGCGGCCTATTTTTGGCACACGGAGGCCCCTCGCAAAGTCTGGCCCCATTCCGAGTCCAGCGGACGAACTTGGCCAGCCCCTCCACCCAAGGCTATAGCCCACCCGTTTTTTGGGCATTTTTGCGGCGGACGAACTTGGGGACGGGACCTTCGGGTGCTTATTTTTGGGCGCGCCAGTGCCCGCGGCCTATTTTTGGCACACGGAGGCCCCTCGCAAAGTACAGCCCCATTCCGAGTCCGGCGGATGAACTTGGCCAGCCCCTCCCCCCAAGGCTATAGCGCACTCGTTTTTTGGGCATTTTTGCGGCAGACGAACTTGGGTACGGGACCTTCGGGTGCTTATTTTTTTGCGCGGCAGTGCCCGCTGCCTATTTTTGGCACACGGAGGCCCCTCGCAAAGTACGGCCCCATTCCGAGTCCGGCGGATGAACTTGGCCAGCCCCTCCCCCCAAGGCTATAGCCCACCTATTTTTTGGGCATTTTTGCGGCGGACAAACTTGGGGATGGGACCTTTTGCCGCTTATTTTTGTGCGCGGCAGTTCCCGGGGCCTATTTTTGGCACACGGAGGCCCCTCACAAAGTCTGCACCCATTCTGTGTCCGGCGGACGAACTTGGCCTGCCCATCCCCCCAAGGCTATAGCCCACCCGTTTTTTGGGAATTTATATGGCGGACGAACTTGGGGACGGGACCTTCGGGCGCGGCAGTGCCCGCAGCCTATTTTTCGCACACGGAGGCCTCTCGCAAAGTCTGGCCCGATTCCGAGTCCAGCGGACGAACTTGGCCAGCCCCTCCCCCCAAGGCTATAGCCCACCCGTTTTTTGGGCATTTTTGCGGCGGATGAACTAGGGGACGGGACCTTCGAGCGCTTATTTTTGGGCGCGGCAGTGCCCGCGACCTATTTTGGGCACATGGAGGCCCCTCGCAAAGTCTGGTCCCATTCCGAGTCCGGCAGACGAACTTTGCCAGCCCCTCCCCCCAAGGCTATAGCCCACCCGTTTTTTGGGCATTTTTGCGGCGGACGAACTTGAGTTCGGGACCTTCAGGCGCTTATTTTTGGGCGCGGCAGTGCCCATGGCCTAATTTTTGTGCACGGAGGCCCCTGTCAAAGTCTGGCTCCATTCCGAGTCCGGCGGACGAACTTGGACAGCCCGTCCCCCCAAGGCTATCGCCCACCCGTTTTTTGGGCATTTTTGCGGCGGATGAACTAGGGGACGGGACCTTCGAGCGCTTATTTTTGGGCGCGGCAGTGGCCGCGGCCTATTTTGGGCACACGGAGGCCCCTCACAAAGTCTGGCTCCATTCCGAGTCCGGCGGACGAACTTTGCCAACCCCTCCCCCCAAGGCTATAGCCCACCCGTTTTTTGGGCATTTTCGCTGCGGACGAACTTGGGGACGGGACCTTCGGGCACTTATTTTTGGGCGCGGCTGTGCCTGCGGCCTATTTTTGGCACACCAAGGCCCCTCGCAAAGTACAGCCCCATTCCGAGTCCGGCGGATGAACTTGGCCAGCCCCTCCCCCCAAGGCTATAGCGCACTCGTTTTTTGGGCATTTTTGCGGCAGACGAACTTGGGTACGGGACCTTCGGGTGCTTATTTTTTTGCGCGGCAGTGCCCGCTGCCTATTTTTGGCACACGGAGGCCCCTCGCAAAGTACGGCCCCATTCCGAGTCCGGCGGATGAACTTGGCCAGCCCCTCCCCCCAAGGCTATAGCCCACCTATTTTTTGGGCATTTTTGCGGCGGACAAACTTGGGGATGGGACCTTTTGCCGCTTATTTTTGTGCGCGGCAGTTCCCGGGGCCTATTTTTGGCACACGGAGGCCCCTCACAAAGTCTGCACCCATTCTGTGTCCGGCGGACGAACTTGGCCTGCCCATCTCCCCAAGGCTATAGCCCACCCGTTTTTTGGGAATTTATATGTTGGACGAACTTGGGGACGGGACCTTCGGGCGCGGCAGTGCCCGCAGCCTATTTTTGGCATACGGAGGCCTCTCGCAAAGTCTGGCCCGATTCCGAGTCCAGCGGACGAACTTGGCCAGCCCCTCCCCCCAAGGCTATAGCCCACCCGTTTTTTGGGCATTTTTGCGGCGGATGAACTAGGGGACGGGACCTTCGAGCGCTTATTTTTGGGCGCGGCAGTGCCCGCGACCTATTTTTGGCACATGGAGGCCCCTCGCAAAGTCTGGTCCCATTCCGAGTCCGGCAGACGAACTTTGCCAGCCCCTCCCCCCAAGGCTATAGCCCACCCGTTTTTTGGGCATTTTTGCGGCGGACGAACTTGAGTTCGGGACCTTCAGGCGCTTATTTTTGGGCGCGGCAGTGCCCATGGCCTAATTTTTGTGCACGGAGGCCCCTGTCAAAGTCTGGTCCCATTCCGAGTCCGGCAGACGAACTTTGCCAGCCCCTCCCCCCAAGGCTATAGCCCACCCGTTTTTTGGGCATTTTTGCGGCGGACGAACTTGAGTTCGGGACCTTCAGGCGCTTATTTTTGGGCGCGGCAGTGCCCATGGCCTAATTTTTGTGCACGGAGGCCCCTGTCAAAGTCTGGCTCCATTCCGAGTCCGGCGGACGAACTTGGACAGCCCGTCCCCCCAAGGCTATCGCCCACCCGTTTTTTGGGCATTTTTGCGGCGGATGAACTAGGGGACGGGACCTTCGAGCGCTTATTTTTGGGCGCGGCAGTGGCCGCGGCCTATTTTGGGCACACGGAGGCCCCTCGCAAAGTCTGGCTCCATTCCGAGTCCGGCGGACGAACTTTGCCAACCCCTCCCCCCAAGGCTATAGCCCACCCGTTTTTTGGGCATTTTCGCTGCGGACGAACTTGGGGACGGGACCTTCGGGCACTTATTTTTGGGCGCGGCTGTGCCTGCGGCCTATTTTTGGCACACCAAGGCCCCTCGCAAAGTCTGGCCCCATTCCGAGTCCGGCGGACGAACTTGGCCAGCCCCTCCCCCCAAGGCTATAGCGCACCTGTTTTTTGGGCATTTTTGCTGCAGACGAACTTCGGTACGGGACCTTCGGGTGCTTATTTTTATGCGCGGCAGTGCCCGCGGCCTATTTTTGGCACACGGAGGCCCCTCGCAAAGTACGGCCCCATTCCGAGTCCGGCGGATGAACTTGGCCAGCCCCTCCCCCCAAGGCTATAGCCCACCCATTTTTTGGGCATTTTTGCGGCGGACAAACTTGGGGATGGGACCTTTTGCCGCTTATTTTTGTGCGCGGCAGTGCCCGGGGCCTATTTTTGGCACACGGAGGCCCCTCACAAAGTCTGGATCCATTCTGTGTCCGGCGGACGAACTTGGCCAGCCCCTTCCCCCAAGGCTATAGCCCACCCGTTTTTTGGCCATTTTAGCGGCGGACGAACTTGAGGATGGGATCTTCGGGCACTTATTTTTGGGCGCGGCAGTGTCTGCAGCCTAATTTTGGCACACGGAGGCCCCTCGCAAAGTCTGTCACCATTCCGAGTCCGGCGGACGAACTCAGCCAGCCCATCCCCCCAAGGCTATAGCCCACCCGTTTTTTGGGAATTTTTATGGCGGACGAACTTGGGGACGGGACCTTCGGGCGCGGCAGTGCCCGCGGCCTATTTTTGGCACACGGAGGCCCCTCGCAAAGTCTGGCCCCATTCCGAGTCCAGCGGACGAACTTGGCCAGCCCCTCCCCCCAAGGCTATAGCCCACCCGTTTTTTGGGCATTTTTGCGGCGGACGAACTTGGGGACGGGACCTTCGGGTGCTTATTTTTGGGCGCGCCAGTGCCCGCGGCCTATTTTTGGCACACGGAGACACCTCGCAAAGTCTGGCCCCATTCCGAGTCCAGCGGACGAACTTGGCCAGCCCCTCCCCCCAAGGCTATAGCGCACCTGTTTTTTGGGCATTTTTGCTGCAGACGAACTTGGGTACGGGACCTTCGGGTGCTTATTTTTATGCGCGGCAGTGCCCGCGGCCTATTTTTGGCACACGGAGGCCCCTCGCAAAGTACAGCCCCATTCCGAGTCCGGCGGATGAACTTGGCCAGCCCCTCCCCCCAAGGCTATAGCCCACCCATTTTTTGGGCATTTTTGCGGCGGACAAACTTGGAGATGGGACCTTTTGCCGCTTATTTTTGGGCGCGGCAGTGCCCGCGGCCTATAGTTGGCACACGGAGGCCCCTCGCAAAGTCCGGCCCCATTCCGAGTCCGGAGGACGAACTTGGCCAGCCCCTCCCCCCAAGGCTATAGCCCACCCGTTTTTTGGGCATTTTCGCTGCGGACGAACTTGGGGACGGGACCTTCGGGCACTTATTTTTGGGCGCGGCTGTGACTGCGGCCTATTTTTGGCACACCGAGGCCCCTCGCAAAGTCTGGCCCCATTCCGAGTCCGGCGGACGAACTTGGCCAGCCCCTCCCCCCAAGGGTATAGCGCACTCGTTTTTTGGGCATTTTTGCGGCAGACGAACTTGGGTACGGGACATTCGGGTGCTTATTTTTTTGCGCGGCAGTGCCCGCTGCCTATTTTTGGCACACGGAGGCCCCTCGCAAAGTACGGCCCCATTCCGAGTCCGGCGGATGAACTTGGCCAGCCCCTCCCCCCAAGGCTATAGCCCACCTATTTTTTGGGCATTTTTGCGGCGGACAAACTTGGGGATGGGACCTTTTGCCGCTTATTTTTGTGCGCGGCAGTTCCCGGGGCCTATTTTTGGCACACGGAGGCCCCTCACAAAGTCTGGACCCATTCTGTGTCCGGCGGACGAACTTGGCCTGCCCATCCCCCCAAGGCTATAGCCCACCCGTTTTTTGGGAATTTATATGGCGGACGAACTTGGGGACGGGACCTTCGAGCGCTTATTTTTGGGCGCGGCAGTGCCCGCGACCTATTTTGGGCACACGGAGTCCCCTCGCAAAGTCTGGCCCCATTCCGAGTCCGGCGGACGAACTTTGCCAGCCCCTCCCCCCAAGGCTATAGCCCACCCGTTTTTTGGGCATTTTTGCGGCGGACGAACTTGAGTTCGGGACCTTCAGGCGCTTATTTTTGGGCGCGGCAGTGCCCATGGCCTAATTTTGGTGCACGGAGGCCCCTGTCAAAGTCTGGCTCCATTCCGAGTCCGGCGGACGAACTTGGACAGCCCGTCCCCCCAAGGCTATCGCCCACCCCGTTTTTTGGGCATTTTTGCGGCGGATGAACTAGGGGACGGGACCTTCGAGCGCTTATTTTTGGGCGCGGCAGTGGCCGCGGCCTATTTTGGGCACACGGAGGCCCCTCGCAAAGTCTGGCTCCATTCCGAGTCCGGCGGACGAACTTTGCCAACCCCTCCCCCCAAGGCTATAGCCCACCCGTTTTTTGGGCATTTTTGCGGTGGATGAACTAGGGGACGGGACCTTCGAGCGCTTATTTTTGGGCGCGGCAGTGCCCGCGGCCTAGTTTGGGTACACGGAGGCCCCTCGCAAAGTCTGGCCCCATTCCGAGTCCGGCAGACGAACTTTGCCAGCCCCTCCCCCCAAGGCTATAGCCCACCCGTTTTTTGGGCATTTTTGCAGCGGACGAACTTGGGGACGGGACCTTTGGCCTCATATTTTTGGCACACGGAGGCCCATCGAAAATTCTGGCCCCATTCCGAGTCCGGCGGACGAACTTGGCCGGCCCCTCCCCCCTAGGCTATAGCCCACCCGTTTTTTGGGCATTTTTGCGGCGGACGAACTTGGGGACTGGACGTTCGGGCGGTTATTTTTCGGCGCGGTAGTGTCCGCGGCCTATTTTTGGCACCCGGAGGCCCCTCGCAAAGTCTGGCCCCATTCCGAGTCTGGCGGACGAACTTGGCCAGCCCCTCCCCCCAAGGCTATAGCCCACCAGTTTTTTGGGCATTTTTGCGGCGGACGAACTTGGGGACGGGACCTTCGGCTGCTTATTTTTGGGCGCGCCAGTGCCCGCGTCCTATTTTTGGCACACGGAGGCCCTTCGCAAAGTCTGGCCCCATTCCGAGTCCAGCGGACGAACTTGGCCAGCCCCTCCCCCCAAGGCTATAGCCCACCCGTTTTTTGGGCATTTTTACGGCAGACGAACTTGGGGACGGGACCTTCGGGCACTAATTTTTGGGCGCAGCAGTGACCGCGGCCTATTTTTGGCACACGGAGGCCCCTCGCAAAGTCTGGCCGCATTCCGAGTCCGGCGGACGAACTTGGCCAGCCCCTCCCCCCAAGGCTATAGCCCACCCGTTTTTCGGGCATTTTTTCGGGAGACGAACTTGGGGACGGGACCTTCGGGCACTAATTTTTGGGCGCAGCAGTGACCGCGGCCTATTTTTGGCACACGGAGGCCCCTCGCAAAGTCTGGCCGCATTGCGAGTCCGGCGGACGAACTTGGCCAGCCCCTCCCCCCAAGGCTATAGCCCACCCGTTTTTTGGCCATTTTAGCGGCGGACGAACTTGAGGATGGGATCTTCGGGCGCTTATTTTTGGGCGCGGCAGTGCCCGCAGCCTAATTTTGGCACACCGAGGCCCCTCGCAAAGTCTGGCCCCATTCCGAGTCCGGCCGACGAACTTGGGGACGGGACCTTCGGGAGCTTATTTTTGGGCAGGGGAGTGCCCGCGGCCTATTTTTAGCACACGGAGGCCCCTCGCAAAGTCTGGCCCCATTCCGAGTCCAGAGGACAAACTTGGCCAGCCCCTCCGCCCAAGGCTATAGCCCACCCGTTTTTTGGGTATTTTTGCGGTGGAAGAACTTGGGGACGGGACCTTCGGGCACTAATTTTTGGGCGCATCAGTGCCCGCTGCCTATTTTTGGCACATGGAGGCCCCTCGCAATGTCTGGCCCCATTCCGAGTCCGGCGGACGAACTTGGGCAGCCCTTCCCCCCAAGGCTATAGCTCACCCGTTTTTTGGGCATTTTTGCTGCGGACGAACTTGGGGACGGGACCTTCGGGCTCTTATTTTTTGCACACGGAGGCCCCTCGCAAAGTCTGGCCCCATTCCGAGTCCGGCGGATGAACTTGGCCAGCCCCTCCCCTCAAGGCTATAGCCCACCCGTTTTTTGGGCATTTTTTCGGCAGACGAACTTGGGTTCGGAAACTTCGGGCGCTTATTTTTTGGCGCGGCAGTCCCCGCGGCCTATTTTTGGCACACGGAGGCCCCTCGCAAAGTCTGGCCCCATTCCGAGTCCGGCGGACGAACTTGGCCAGCCCCTCCCCCCAAGGATATAGCCCACCCGTTTTTTGGCCATTTTAGCGGCGGACGAACTTGAGGATGGGATCTTCGGGCGCTTGTTTTTGGGCGCGGCAGTGCCCGCAGCCTAATTTTTGCACACGGAGGCCCCTAGCAAAGTCTGTCCCCATTCCGAGTCCGGCGGACGAACTCGGCCAGCCCATCCCCCCAAGGCTATAGCCCACCCGTTTTTTGGGAATTTTTATGGCGGACGAACTTGGGGACGGGACCTTCGGGTGCGGAAGTGCCCGCGGCCTATTTTTAGCACACGGAGGCCCCTCGCAAAGTCTGGCCCCATTCCGAGTCCAGTGGACGAACTTGGCCAGCCCCTCCCCCCAAGGCTATAGCCCACCCGTTTTTTGGGTATTTTTGCGGCGGACGAACTCGGGGACGGGACCTTCGGGCACTAATTTTTGGGCGCAGCAGTGCCCGCTGCCTATTTTTGGCACATGGAGGCCCCTCGCAATGTCTGGCCCCATTCCGAGTCCGGCGGACGAACTTGGCCAGCCCTTCCCCGCAAGGCTATAGCTCACCCGTTTTTTGGGCATTTTTGCGGCGGACGAACTTGGGGACGGGACCTTCGGGTGCTTATTTTTGGGCGCCAGTGCCCGCGGCCTAATTTTGGCACATGGAGGCCCCTCGCAAAGTCTGGCCCCATTCCGAGTCCAGAGGACGAACTTGGCCAGCCCCTCCGCCCAAGGCTATAGCCCACCCGTTTTTTGGGTATTTTTGCGGTGGACGAACTTGGGGACGGGACCTTCGGGCACTAATTTTTGGGCGCAGCAGTGCCCGCTGCCTATTTTTGGCACATGGAGGCCCCTCGCAATGTCTGCCCCCATTCCGAGTCCGGCGGACGAACTTGGCCAGCCCTTCCCCCCAAGGCTATAGCTCACCCGTTTTTTGGGCATTTTTGCTGCGGACGAACTTGGGGACGGGACCTTCGGGCTCTTATTTTTGGCACACGGAGGCCCCTCGTAAAGTCTGGCCCCATTACGAGTCCGGCGGATGAACTTGGCCAGCCCCTCCCCCCAAGGCTATAGCCCACCCGTTTTTTGGGCATTTTTTCGGCAGACGAACTTGGGGTCGGAAACTTCGGGCGCTTATTTTTTGGCGCGGCAGTCCCCGCGGCCTATTTTTGGCACACGGAGGCCCCTCGCAAAGTCTGGCCCCATTCCGAGTCCGGCGGACGAACTTGGCCAGCCCCTCCCCCCAAGGCTATAGCCCACCCGTTTTTTGGGCATTTTTACGGCAGACGAACTTGGGGACAGGACCTTCGGGCACTAATTTTTGGGCGCAGCAGTGACCGCGGCCTATTTTTGGCACACGGAGGCCCCTCGCAAAGTCTGGCCGCATTCCGAGTCCGGCGGATGAACTTGGCCAGCCCCTCCCCCCAAGGCTATAGCCCACCCGTTTTTTGGGCATTTTTTCGGCAGACGAACTTGGGGTCGGAAACTTCGGGCGCTTATTTTTTGGCGCGGCAGTCCCCGCGGCCTATTTTTGGCACACGGAGGCCCCTCGCAAAGTCTGGCCCCATTCCGAGTCCGGCGGACGAACTTGGCCAGCCCCTCCCCCCAAGGCTATAGCCCACCCGTTTTTTGGGCATTTTTACGGCAGACGAACTTGGGGACGGGACCTTCGGGCACTAATTTTTGGGCGCAGCAGTGACCGCGGCCTATTTTTGGCACACGGAGGCCCCTCGCAAAGTCTGGCCGCATTCCGAGTCCGGCGGACGAACTTGGCCAGCCCCTCCCCCCAAGGCTATAGCCCACCCGTTTTTTGGGCATTTTTTCGGGAGACGAACTTGGGGACGGAACCTTCGGGCGCTTATTTTTTGGCACGGCAGTTCCCGCGGCCTCTTTTTGGCACACGGAGGCCCCTCGCAATGTCTGGCCCCATTCCGAGTCCGGCGGACGAACTTGGCCAGCCCCTCCCCCCAAGGCTATAGCCCACCTGTTTTTTGGCCATTTTAGCGGCGGACGAACTTGAGGGTGGGATCTTCGGGCGCTTATTTTGGGCGCGGCAGTGCCCGCAGCCTAATTTTGGCACACGGAGGCCCCTCGCAAAGTCTGTCCCCATTCCGAGTCCGGCGGACGAACTCGGCCAGCCCATCCCCCCAAGGCTATAGCCCACCCGTTTTTTGGGAATTTTTATGGCGGACGAACTTGGGGACGGGACCTTCGGGTGCGGAAGTGCCCGCGGCCTATTTTTGGCACACGGAGGCCCCTCGCAAAGTCTGGCCCCATTCCGAGTCCAGCGGACGAACTTGGCCAGCCCCTCCCCCCAAGGCTATAGCTCACCCGTTTTTTGGGCATTTTTGCGGCGGACGAACTTGGGGACGGGACCTTCAGGTGCTTACTTTTGGGCGCGCCAGTGCCCGCGGCCTATTTTTGGCACACGGAGGCCCCTCGCAATGTCTGGCCCCATTCCGAGTCCGGCGGACGAACTTGGCCAGCCCTTCCCCCCAAGGCTATAGCTCACCCGTTTTTTGGGCATTTTTGCGGCGGACGAACTTGGGGACGGGACCTTCGGGTGATTATTATTGGGCGCGCCAGTGCCCGCGGCCTATTTTTGGCACACGGAGGCCCCTCGCAAAGTCTGGCCCCATTCCGAGTCCAGCGGACGAACTTGGCCAGCCCCTCCCCCCAAGGCTATAGCCCACCCGTTTTTTGGGCATTTTTGCGGTGGATGAACTAGGGGACGGGACCTTCGAGCGCTTATTTTTGGGCGCGGCAGTGCCCGCGACCTATTTTGGGCACACGGAGGCCCCTCGCAAAGTCTGGCCCCATTCCGAGTCCGGCGGACGAACTTTGCCAGCCCCTCCCCCCAAGGCTATAGCCCACCCGTTTTTTGGGCATTTTTGCAGCGGACGAACTTGAGGTCGGGACCTTCAGGCGCTTATTTTTGGGCGCGGCAGTGCCCATGGCCTAATTTTGGCGCACGGAGGCCCCTGTCAAAGTCTGGCCCCATTCCGAGTCCGGCGGACGAACTTGGACAGCCCCTCCCCCCAAGGCTATAGCCCACCTGTTTTTTGGGCATTTTTGCGGCGGACGAACTTGAGGACGGGATCTTCGGGCGCATATTTTTGGGCGCGGCAGCGCCCGCGGCCTTTTTTTGGCACACGGAGGCGCCTCGCAAAGTCTGGCCCCATTTCAAGTCCGGCGGACGAACTTGGCCACTCCTCCCCCCAAGGTTATAGCCCACCCGTTTTTTGGGCATTTTTGCGGCGGACGAACTTTGGGACGGGACCTTCGGGTGCTTATTTTTGTGCGCGACAGTACCCGCGGCCTATTTTTGGCACACGGAGGCCCCTCGCAAAATCTGACCCAATTCCGAGTCCGCCGCACGAACTTGGCCAGCCCCTCCCCTCAAGGCTATAGCCAACCCATTTTTTGGGCACTTTTGCGGCAGACGAACTTGGGGACGGAACCTTTGGGCACTTATTTTTTGGCGCAGCAGTCCCCGTGGCCTATTTTTGGCACACGGAGGCCCCTCGCAAAGTCTGGCCCCATTCCGAGTCCGGCGCACGAACTTGGCCAGCCCCTCCCCCCAAGGCTATAGCCCACCCGTTTTTTGGCCATTTTAGCGGCGGACGAAATTGAGGATGGGATCTTCGGGCGCTTATTTTTGGGCGCGGCAGTGCCCGCAGCCTAATTTTGGCACACGGAGGCCCCTCGCAAAGTCTGTCCCCATTCCGAGTCCGGCGGACGAACTCGGCCAGCCCATCCCCCCAAGGCTATAGCCCACCCGTTTTTTGGGAATTTTTATGGCGGACGAAATTGGGGATGGGACCTTCGGGAGCGGCAGTACCCGCGGCCTATTTTTGGCACACGGAGGCCCCTCGGAAAGTCTGGCCCCATTCCGAGTCCAGCGGACGAACTTGGCCAGCCCCTCCCCCCAAGGCTATAGCCCACCCGTTTTTTGGGTATTTTTGCGGCGGACAAACTTGGGGACGGGACCTTCGGGCACTAATTTTTGGGCGCAGCAGTGCCCGCTGCCTATTTTTGGCACATGGAGGCCCCTCGCAATGTCTGGCCCCATTCCGAGTCCGGCGGACGAACTTGGCCAGCCCTTCCCCCCAAGGCTATAGCTCACCCGTTTTTTGGGCATTTTTGCTGCGGACGAACTTGGGGACGGGACCTTCGGGCTCTTATTTTTGGCACACGGAGGCCCCTCGCAAAGTCTGGCCCCATTCCGAGTCCGGCGGATGAACTTGGCCAGCCCCTCCCCCCAAGGCTATAGGCCACCCGTTTTATGGCCATTTTAGCGGCGGACGAACTTGAGGATGGGATCATCGGGCGCTTCTTTTTGGGCGCGGCAGTGCCTGCAGCCTAATTTTGGCACACGGAGGCCCCTCGCAAAGTCTGTCCCCATTCCGAGTCCGGCGGACGAACTCGGCCAGCCCATCCCCCCAAGACTATAGCCCACCTGTTTTTTGGGAATTTTTATGGCAGACGAACTTGGGGACGGGACCTTCGGGTGCGGCAGTGCCCGCGGCCTATTTTTGGCACACGGAGGCCCCTCACAAAGTCTGGCCCCATTCCGAGTCCAGCGGACGAACTTGGCCAGCCCCTCCCCCCAAGGCTATAGCCCACCCGTTTTTTGGGTATTTTTGCGGCGGACGAACTTGGGGACGGGACCTTCGGGTGCTTATTTTTGGGCGCGGCAGTGCCCGCGGCCTATTTTTGGCACACGGAGGCCCCTCGCAAAGTCTGGCCCCATTCCGAGTCCAGCGGACGAACTTGGCCAGCCCCTCCCCCCAAGGCTATAGCCCACCTGTTTTTTGGGTATTTTTGCGGCGGACGAACTTGGGGACGGGACCTTCGGGCACTAATTTTTGGGCGCAGCAGTGCCCGCTGCCTATTTTTGGCACATGGAGGCCCCTCGCAATGTCTGGCGCAATTCCGAGTCCGGCGGACGATCTTGGCCAGCCCTTCCCCCCAAGGCTATAGCTCACCCGTTTTTTGGGCATTTTTGCGGCGGATGAACTTGGGGACGGGACCTTCGGTGCTTATTTTTTGGCGCGCCAGTGCCCGCGGCCTATTTTTGGCACACGGAGGCCCCTCGCAAAGTCTGGCCCCATTCCGAGTCCAGCGGACGAACTTGGCCAACCCCTCCCCCCAAGGCTATAGCCCACCCGTTTTTTGGGCATTTTTGCGGCGGATGAACTAGGGGACGGGACCTTCGAGCGCTTATTTTTGGGCGCGGCAGTGCCCGCGGCCTATTTTGGGCACACGGAGGCTCCTCGCAAAGTCTGGCCCCATTCCGAGTCCGGCGGACGAACTTTGCCAGCCCCTCCCCCCAAGGCTATAGCCCACCCGTTTTTTGGGCATTTTTGCGGCGGACGAACTTGAGGTTCTGACCTTCAGGCGCTTATTTTTGGGCGCGGCAGTGCCCATGGCCTAATTTTGGTGCACGGAGGCCCCTGTCAAAGTCTGGCCCCATTCCGAATCCGGCGGACGAACTTTGCCAACCCCTCCCCCCAAGGCTATAGCCCACCCGTTTTTTGGGCATTTTTGCGGCGGACGAACTTGGGGACGGGACCTTCGGGTGCTTATTTTTGGGCGCGACAGTATCCGCGGCCTATTTTTGGCACACGGAGGCCCCTCGCAAAGTCTGGCCCAATTCCGAGTCCGCCGGACGAACTTGGCCAACCCCTCCCCTCAAGGCTATAGCCAACCCATTTTTTGGGCACTTTTGCGGCGGACGAACTTGGGGACGGGACCTTCGGGTGCTTTTTTGTTGGCGCGGCAGTACCCACGGCCTATTTTTGGCACACGGAGGCCCCTCGCAAAGTCTGGCCCCATTCTGAGTCCGGCGGACGAACTTGGCCAACCCCTCCCCCCAAGGCTATAGCTCACCCGTTTTTTGGGCAATTTTGCGGCGGATGAACTTGGGGACGGGACCTTCGGGTGCTTATTTTTGGGCGAACCAGTGCCCGCGGCCTATTTTTCGCACACGGAGGCCCCTCGCAAAGTCTGGCCCCATTCCGAGTCCAGCGGACGAACTTGGCCAGCCCCTCCCCCCAAGGCTATAGCCCACCCGTTTTTTGGGTATTTTTGCGGTGGACGAACTTGGGGACGGGACCTTCGGGCACTAATTTTTGGGCGCAGCAGTGCCCGCTGCCTATTTTTGGCACATGGAGGCCCCTCGCAATGTCTGGCCTCATTTCGAGTCCGGTGGACGATCTTGGCCAGCCCTTCCCCGCAAGGCTATAGCTCACCCGTTTTTTGGGCATTTTTGCGGCGGATGAACTTGGGGACGGGACCTTCGGGTGCTTATTTTTGCATGCGCCAGTGCCCGCGGCCTATTTTTGGCACACGGAGGCCCCTCGCAAAGTCTGGCCCCATTCCGAGTCCAGCGGACGAACTTGGCCAACCCCTCCCCCCAAGGCTATAGCCCACCCGTTTTTTGGGCATTTTTGCGGCGGATGAACTAGGGGACGGGACCTTCGAGCGCTTATTTTTGGAAGCGGCAGTGCCCGCGGCCTATTTTGGGCACACGGAGGCCCCTCGCAAAGTCTGGCCCCATTCCGAGTCCGGCGGACGAACTTTGCCAGCCCCTCCCCCCAAGGCTATAGCCCACCCGTTTTTTGGGCATTTTTGCGGCGGACGAACTTGGGGACGGGACCTTCGGGCGCATAATTTTGGGCGCGGCAGCGCCCGCGGCCCTTTTTTGGCACACGGAGGCGCCTCGCAAAGTCTGGCCCCATTTCAAGTCCGGCGGACGAACTTGGCCACCCCTCCCCCCAAGGCTATAGCCCACCCGTTTTTTGGGCATTTTTGCAGCGGACGAACTTTGGGACGGGACCTTCGGGTGCTTATTTTTGTGCGCGACAGTACCCGCGGCCTATTTTTGGCACACGGAGGCCCCTCGCAAAGCCTGGCCCAATTCCGAGTCCGCCGGACGAACTTGGCCAGCCCCTCCCCTCAAGGCTATAGCCAACCCATTTTTTGGGCACTTTTGCGGCGGACGAACTTGGGGACGGGACCTTCGGGTGCTTTTTTTTTGGCGCGGCAGTACCCACGGCCTATTTTTGGCACACGGAGGCCCCTCGCAAAGTCTGGCCCCATTCTGAGTCCGGCGGACGAACTTGGCCAACCCCTCCCCCCAAGGCTACAGCCCACCCGTTTTTTGGGCATTTTTGCGGTGGACGAACTTGGGGACCGGGACCTTCGGCTGCTTATTTTTGGGCGCGGCAGTGCCCGCAGCCTATTTTGGGTACACGGAGGCCCCTCGCAAAGTCTGGGCCCATTCCGAGTTCGGTGGACGAACTTTGCCAGCCCTTCCCCCCAAGGCTATAGCTCACCCGTTTTTTGGGCATTTTTGCGGCGGACGAACTTGGGGACGGGACCTTCGGGTGCTTATTTTTGGGCGCGCCAGTGCCCGCGGCCTATTTTTGACACACGGAGGCCCCTCGCAATGTCTGGCCCCATTCCGAGTCCGGCGGACGAACTTGGCCAGCCCTTCCCCCCAAGGCTATAGCGCACCCGTTTTTTGGGCATTTTTGCGGCGGACGAACTTGGGGACGGGACCTTCGGGTGCTTATTTTTGGGCGCGCCAGTGCCCGCGGCCTATTTTTGGCACACGGAGGCCCCTCGCAATGTCTGGCCCCATTCCGAGTCCGGCGGACGAACTTGGCCAGCCCCTCCCCCCAAGGCTATAGCCCACCCGTTTTTTGGCCATTTTAGCGGCGGACGAACTTGAGGGTGGGATCTTCGGGCGCTTATTTTTGGGCGCGGCAGTGCCCGCAGCCTAATTTTGGCACACGGAGGCCCCTCGCAAAGTCTGGCCCCATTCCGAGTCCGGCGGACGAACTTTGCCAGCCCCTCCCCCCAAGGCTATAGCCCACCCGTTTTTTGGGCATTTTTGTGGCGGACGAACTTGAGGTTCTGACCTTCAGGCGCTTATTTTTGGGCGCGGCAGTGCCCATGGCCTAATTTTGGTACACGGAGGCCCCTGTCAAAGTCTGGCCCCATTCCGAGTCCGGCGGACGAACTTGGCCAACCCCTCCCCCCAAGGCTATAGCCCACCCGTTTTTTGGGCATTTTTGCGGCGGACGAACTTGGGGACAGGACCTTCGGGTGCTTATTTTTGGGCGCGACAGTATCCGCGGCCTATTTTTGGCACACGGAGGCCCCTCGCAAAGTCTGGCCCAATTCCGAGTCCGCCGGACGAACTTGGCCAGCCCCTCCCCTCAAGGCAAAGCCAACCCATTTTTTGGGCACTTTTGCGGCGGACGAACTTGGCGACGGGACCTTCGGGTGCTTTTTTTTTGGCGCGGCAGTACCCACGGCCAATTTTTTGCACACGGAGCCCCTCGCAAAGTCTGGCCCCATTCTGAGTCCGGCGGATGAACTTCGCCAACCCCTCCCCCCAAGGCTATAGCTCACCCGTTTTTTGGGCATTTTTGCGGCGGAAGAACTTGGGGACGGGACCTTCGGGTGCTTATTTTTGGGCGCGCCACTGCCCGCGGCCTATTTTTGGCACACGGAGGCCCCTCGCAAAGTCTGGCCCCATTCCGAGTCCAGCGGACGAACTTGGCCAGCCCCTCCCCCCAAGGCTATAGCCCACCCGTTTTTTGGGTATTTTTGCGGCGGACGAACTTGGGGACGGGACCTTCGGGCACTAATTTTTGGGCGCAGCAGTGGCCGCTGCCTATTTTTGGCACATGGAGGCCCCTCGCAATGTCTAGCCCCATTCCGAGTCCGGCGGACGATCTTGGCCAGCCCTTCCCCCCAAGGCTATAGCTCACCCATTTTTTGGGCATTTTTGCGGCGGACGAACTTTGGGACGGGACCTTCGGGTGCTTATTTTTGTGCGCGACAGTACCCGCGGCCTATTTTTGGCACACGGAGGCCCCTCGCAAAGTCTGGCCCAATTCCGAGTCCGCCGGACGAACTTGGCCAGCCCCTCCCCTCAAGGCTATAGCCAACCCATTTTTTGGGCACTTTTGCGGCGGACGAACTTGGGGACGGGACCTTCGGGTGCTTTTTTTTTGGCGCGGCAGTACCCACGGCCTATTTCTGGCACACGGAGGCCCCTCGCAAAGTCTGGCCCCATTCTGAGTCCGGCGGACGAATTTAGCCAACCCCTCCCCCCAAGGCTACAGCCCACCCGTTTTTTGGGCATTTTTGCGGTGGATGAACTTGGGGACCGGGACCTTCGGCTGCTTATTTTTGGGCGCGGCAGTGCCCGCAGCCTATTTTGGGTACACGGAGGCCCCTCGCAAAGTCTGGCCCCATTCCGAGTCCGGCGGACGAACTTGGCCAGCCCCTCCCCCCAAGGCTATAGCCCACCCGTTTTTTGGGCATTTTTGCGGCGGACGAACTTTGGGACGGGACCTTCGGGTGCTTATTTTTGGGCGCGACAGTATCCGCGGCCTATTTTTGGCACACGGAGGCCCCTCGCAATGTCTGGCCCCATTCCCAGTCCGGCGGACGATCTTCGCCAGCCCCTCCCCCCAAGGCTACAGCCCACCCGTTTTTTGGGCATTTTTGCGGCGGACGAACTTTGGGACGGGACCTTCAGGTGCTTATTTTTGGGCGCGACAGTATCCGCGGCCTATTTTTTGCACACGGAGGCCCCTCGCAAAGTCTGGCCCAATTCCGAGTCCACCGGACGAACTTGGCCAGCCCCTCCCCTCAAGGCTATAGCCAACCCATTTTTTGGGAACTTTTGCGGTGGACGAACTTGGGGACGGGACCTTCGGGCGTTTTTTTTTGGCGCGGCAGTGCCCACGGCCTATTTTTGGCACACGGAGGCCCCTCTCAAAGTCTGGCCCCATTCCGAGTCCAGCGGACGAACTTGGCCAGCCCCTCCCCCCAAGGCTATAGCCCACCCGTTTTTTGGGTATATTTGCGGCAGACGAACTTGGGGACGGGACCTTCGGGCACTAATTTTTGGGCGCAGCAGTGGCCGCTGCCTATTTTTGGCACATGGAGGCCCCTCGCAATGTCTGGCCCCATTCCGAGTCCGGCGGACGATCTTCGCCAGCCCCTCCCCCCAAGGCTACAGCCCACCCGTTTTTTGGGCATTTTTGCGGCGGACGAACTTTGGGACGGGACCTTCGGGTGCTTATTTTTGGGCGCGACAGTATCCGCGGCCTATTTTTGGTTCACGGAGGCCCCTCGCAAAGTCTGGCCCAATTCCGAGTCCGCCGGACGAACTTGGCCAGCCCCTCCCCTCAAGGCTATAGCCAACCCATTTTTTGGGCTCTTTTGCGGCGGACGAACTTGGGGACGGGACCTTCGGGCTCTTATTTTTGGGTACGGCAGTGCCCGCGGCCTATTTTTGGCACACGGAGGCCCCTCGAAAAGTCTGGCCCCATTCCGAGTCCGGCGGACGAACTTGCCCAGCCCCTCCCCCCAAGGCTATAGCCCACCCGTTTTTTGGGCATTTTTGCGGCGGACGACCTTGGGACGGGACCTTCGGGCGCTTATTTTTGGGCGCGGCAGTGCCCACGGCCTATTTTTGGCACACAGAGGCGCCTCGCAAAGTCTCGCACCATTCGGAGTCCAGCGGACGAAGATGTCCGGCCCCACCCCCAAAGGCTATAGCCCACCCGTATTTGTGGCCTTTTTTCCGAAGGACGAACTAGGCGCCCCGGCCTTCGGCCGGTTATTTTTGGGCGCAGCTGTGCCCGCGGCCTATTTTTGGCACACGGAGACGCCTCGCAAAGTCTCGCGCCATTCCGAGTTCAGCGGACGAAGTTGGCCAGCCCCACCCCCCAAGGCTATAGCCCACCTGTATTTGTGGCCTTTTTTCTGCTGGACGAACTTGGTGCCCCGGCCTTCGGGCGGTTATTTTTGGTTACGGCAGTGCCCGCGGACTATTTTTGGCTTATGGAGGTGCCTCGCAAAGTCTCGCGCCATTCCGAGTCCGGCGGACGAAGTCGGCCAGCCCCACCCCCCAACGCTATAGCCCACCCGTTTTTCTGGCCTTTTTCCGCTGGATGAACTTTGCACCCCGGCCTTCGGGCAGTTATTTCTGGGCGCGGCTGTGCCCGCGGCCTATTTTTGGCACACGGAGGTGCCTCGCAAAGTCTCGCACCATTCCGAGTCCGGCAGACGATGTCGGCCAACCCCACCCCCCAAGGCTATAGCCCACCCGTTTTTGTGGCCTTTTTCCGCTGGACGAACTTGGCGCCCCGGCCTTCGGGCGGTTATTTTTGGACGCGGCTGTGCCCGCTGCCTATTTTTGGCACATGGAGGCACCTCGCAAAGTCTCGCTCCATTCCGAGTCCGGCGGACGAAGTTGGCCTGCCCCACCCCCCAAGGCTATAGCCCACCCGTATTTCTGGCCTTTTTCCGCAGGACAAACTTGGCGCCCCGGCCTTCGGGCGGTTATTTTTGGGCGTGGCTGTGCCTGCGGCCTATTTATGGCACATGGAGGTGCCTCGCAAAGTCTCGCGCCATTCCGAGTCCGGTGGACGAAGTCGGCTAGCCCCACCCCCCAAGGCTTTACCCCACCCGTTTTTGGGGCCTTTTTCCGCTGGACTAACTTGGCGCCCCGGCCTTCGGGCAGTTATTTTTGGGCGCGGCTGTGCTCGCGGCCTAGTTTTGGTACACGGAGGCGCCTTGCAAAGTCTCGCGCCATTCCGAGTCCGGCGGAGGAAGTTGGCCAGCCCCACCCCCCAAGGCTATAGCCCACCCGTTTTTGTGGCCTTTTTCCGCGGGACGAACTTGGCGCCCCGGCCTTTGGGCGGTTATTTTTGTGCGTGGCTGTGCTCGTGGCCTATTTTTGGCACATGGAGGTGCCTCTCAACGTCTCGCGCCATTCCGAGTCCGGCGGACGAAGTTGGCCAGCCCCAGCACCCATGGCTATGGCCCACCCATTTTTATGGCCTTTTTCCGCTGGACGAACTTGGCGCCCCGGCCTTCGTGCGGTTATTTTTGGGCGCGGCTGTACCCGCGGCCTACTTTTGGCATTTGGAGGTGCCTCGCAAAGTCTCGCGCCATTCCGAGTCCGGCGGACGAAGTTGGCCAGCCCCACCCCCCAAGGCTATAGCCCACCCGTATTTGTGCCCTTTTTCCGCGGGACGAACTTGGCGCCCCGGCCTTTGGGCGGTTATTTTTTGGCGCGGCTATGTCCGCGGCCTATTTTTGGCACACGGAGGTACCTCGCAAAGTCTCGCGCCATTCCGAGTCCGGCGGACGAAGTTGGCCAGCCGCACCACCCAAGGCTATAGCCCACCCGTTTTTGTGGCCCTTTTCCGCGGGACGAACATGGCGCCCTGGCCTTCGGGTGGTTATTTTTTGGCGCGGCTGTGCCCGCAGCCTATTTTTGGCACATGGACACGCCTCACAAAGTCTCGCGCCATTCCGAGTCCGGCGGAAGAAGTTGGCCAGCCCCACTCCCCAAGGCTATAGCCCACCCGTATTTGTGGCCTTTTTCCGCTGGACGAACGTGGCGCCCCGGCCTTCGGGCGGTTATTTTTGGGTGTGGCTGTGCCCGCAGCCTATTTTTGGTACATGGAGGCACCTCGAAAAGTCTCGCACCATTCCGAGTCCGGCGGACGAAGTTGGCTAGCCACCCCCCAATGATATAGCCCACCCGTATTTGTGGCCTTTTTCCGCTGGACAAACTTGGCGCCCCGGCCTTCGGGCTGTTATTTTTGGGTACAGCTGTGCCCGCGGCCTATTTTTGGCACACGGAGGTGCCTCGCAAAGTCTCGCGCCATTCCGAGTCCGGCGGACGAAGTTTGCCAGCCCCACCCCCCAAGGCTGTAGCCCAACCGTTTTTGTGGCCTTTTTCGGCTGGACGAACTTGGCGCCCCGGCCTTCGGGTGGTTATTTTTCGGAGCGGCTGCACCCGCGGACTATTTTTCGAAGTTGGCCAGCCCCACCCCCCAAGGCTATAGCCCACCCGTATTTGTGGCCTTTTTCCGCTGGACAAACTTGGCGCCCCGGCCTTAGGGCGGTTATTTTTGGGCGCGGCTGTGCCCGTCGCCTATTTTTTGCACACGGAGGTGCCTCGCAAAGTCTCGCGCCGTTCCGAGTCCGGCGGACGAAGTTGGCCAGCCCCACCCCCCAAGGCTATAGCCCACCCGTTTTTGTGGTCTTTTTCCGCCGGACGAACTTGGCGCCCCGGCCTTCGGGAGGTTATTTTTGGGTGCGGCTGTGCCCACAGACTATTTTCGGCACACGGAGGTGCCTCACAAAGTCTCGCACCATTCCGAGTCCGGCGGACGAAGTTGGCCAACCTCACACCCCAAGGCTATAGCCCACCCGTTTTTGTGGCCTTTTTCCGCTGGACGAACTTGGAGCCCCGGCATTCGAGCGGTTATTTTTGTGCGCGGCTGTGCTCGCGGCCTATTCTTGGCACATGGAGGCACCTCATAAAGTCTCGCGCCATTCCGAGTCCGGCGGACGAAGTTGGCTAGCCCCACCCCCCAAGGCTATAGCCCACCCGTATTTGTGGCCTTTTTCCGCTGGACGAACTTGGCGGCCCGGCCTTCGGGCGGTTATTTTTGGGTATGGCTGTGCCCACGGCCTATTTTTTGCACACGGAGGTGCCTCGCAAAGTCTCGTGACGTTCCGAGTCGGGCGGACGAAGTTGGCCAGCCCCACCCCCCAAGGCTATAGCCCACCCGTTTTTGTGGCCTTTTTCCGCCGGACGAACTTGGCGCCCCGGCCTTCGGGCAGTTATTTTTGGGCGCGGCTGTGCCCATAGACTATTTTCAGCACACGGAGGTGCCTCGCAATGTCTCGCGCCATTCCGAGTCCGGCGGACGAAGTTGGCCAACCCCACACCCCAAGGCTATAGCTCACCCGATTTTGTGGCCTTTTTCCGCTGGACGAACTAGGCACCCCGGCATTCGGGCGGTTATTTTTGTGCACGGCTGTGATCACGGCCTATTTTTGGCACATGGAGGCGCCTCGTAAAGTCTCGCGCCATTCCGAGTCCGGCGGACGAAGTTGGCCGGCCCCAGCACCCAAGGCTATAGCCCACCCGTTTTTTTGGCCTTTTTCCGCTGGACGAACTTGGCGCCCCGGGCTTCGTGCGGTTATTTTTGGGCTCGGCTGTGCCCGCGGCCTATTTTTGGCACACGGAGGTGCCTCGCAAAGTCTAGCGCCATTCCGAATCCGGCGGACGAAGTGGGCCAGGCCCACCCCCAAGGCTATAGCCCACCCGTTTTTGGGGCCTTTTTCCGCTGGACGAACTTGGCGCCCCGGCCGTCGGGCGGTTATTTTTGGGCGTGGCTGTTCCCGCGGCCTACTTTTGGCACTTGGAGGTGCCTCGAAAAGTCTCGCGCCATTCCGAGTCCGGCGGACGAAGTGGGCCAGCCCCACCCCCCAAGGCTATAGCCCACCCGTTTTTGTGGCCTTTTTCCGCCGGACGAACTTGGCGCCCCGGCCTTCGGGCGGTTATTTTTGTGCGCGGCTGTGCCCGCGGCCTATTTTTGGCACACGGAGGCGCCTCGCAAAGTCTCGCACCATTCCGAGTCCGGCGGACGAAGTTGGCCAGCCCCACCCCCCAAGGCTATAGCCCACCCGTTTTTGTGGCCTTTTTCCGCCGGACGAACTTGGCGCCCCGGCCTTCGGGCGGATATTTTTGCGCGCGGCTGTGCCTGTGGTCTATCTTTGTCACACGGAGATGCCTCGCAAAGTCTAGCGCCATTCCGAGTCCGGCGGACGAAGTTGGTCAGCCCCAGTACCCAAGGCTATAGCCCACCCGTTTTTGTGGCCTTTTTGCGCTGGACGAACTTGGCGCCCCGGCCTTCGGGCGGTTATTTTTGGGCGCGGCTGTGCCCGCGTCCTATTTTTGGCACACGGAGGCCCCTCACAAAGTCTCGCGGCATTCCGAGTTCGGCGGACGAAGTCGGCCAGCCCCAATCCCCAAGGCTATAGCCCACCCGTTTTTGTGGCCTTTTTGCGCTGCACGAATTTGACGCCCCGGCCTTCGGGCGGTTATTTATGGGCGAGCTTTGCCCGCGGCCTATGTTTGGCACACGGAGGCCCCTCGCAAAGTCTCACGGCATTCCGACTCCGGCGGACGAAGCTGGCCAGCCCCACCCCCCAAGGCTATAGCCCACCCGTTTTTGTGGCCTTTTTCCGCTGGACGAACCTGGCGCGCCGGCCTTCGGGCGGTTATTTTTGGGCGCGGTTTTGACCGCGGCCTATATTTAGCGCATGGAGGCCACTCGTAAGGTGTCGCGGCATTCCGAGTCCGGCGAACGAAGTTGGCATGCCCCACCCCGCAAGGCTATAGCCCACCCGTTTTTGTGGCCTTTTTGCGCTGGACGAACTTGGTGCCCCGGCCTTCGGGTGGTTATTTTTGGGCACGCTTTGCCCGCGGCCTATGTTTGGCACACGGAGGCCCCTCGCAAAGTCTCGCGGCATTCCGAGTCCGGCGGACGAAGTTGGCCAGCCCCACCCCCCAAGGCTATAGCGCACCCGTTTTTGTGGCCTTTTTCCGCTGGACGAACTTCGCGCCCCGCCCTTCGGGCGGTTATTTTTTTGCCCGGCTTTGTCCGCGGCCTATTTTTGGTACATGGAGGCCCCTCGCAAAGTCTCGCGGCATTCTGAGTCCGGCGGATGAAGTTGGCCAGCCCCACCCGCCAATGCTACAGCCCACCCGTTTTTGTGGCCTTTTTGTGCTGGACGAACTTGGCGCCTCGGCCTTCGGGCGGTTATTTTTGGACGCGGCTTTGTCCGCGGCCTGTTTTTGGCACACGGAGGCCCCTCACAAAGTCTCACGGCATTCCGAGTCCGGCGGACGAAGTTGGCCAGCCCCACCCCCCAAGGCTATAGCGCACCCATTTTTGTGGCCTTTTTCCGCTGGACGAACTTGGCGCCCAGGCCTTCGGCCGGTTATTTTTGGGCGCGGCTGTGCCCGTGGCCTATTTTTGGCACACGGAGGCTCCTCGCAAACTCTCGCGCCATTCCGAGTCCGGCGGACGAAGTTGGCCAGCCCCACCCCCCAAGGCTACAACCCACCCGTTTTTGTGGCCTTTTTCCGCTGGACGAAATTGGCGCCCCGGCCTTCGGGCGGTTATTTTTGGGTACGGCTTTGCCCACGGCCTATGTTTGGCACACGGAGTCCCCTCACAAAGTCTCGCGGTATTCCGAGTCCGGCGGACGAAGTTGGCCAGCCCCACCCCCCAAGGCTATAGCCCACCCGTTTTTGTGGCCTTTTTGCGCTGGACGAACTTGGCGCCCCAGCCTTCGGGCGGTTATTTTTGGGCACGGCTTTGCCCGCGGCCTATGTTTGGCACACGGAGGCCCCTCGCGAAGTCTCGCGGCATTCCGAGTCTGGCGGACGAAGTCGGCCAGCCCCACCCCCGAAGGCTATAGCGCACCCGTTTTTGTGGCCTTTTTCCGCTGGACGAACTTGGCGCCCCGGCCTTCGGGTGGTTATTTTTGGATACGGCTTTGGCCGCGGCCCATGTTTGGTACACGGAGGCCCCTCGCAAACTCTCGCGGCATTCCGTGTCCGGCGGACTAAGTTGGCCAGCCCCACCCCCCAAGGCTATAGCCCACCCATTTTTGTGGCCTTTTTGCGCTGGACGAACTTGGCGCCCCGGCCTTCGGGCGGTTATTTTTGGGCGCGGCTTTGCCCCCGGCCTATGTTTGGCACACGGAGGCTCCTCGTAAAGTCTCACGGCATTCCGAGTCCGGTGGACGAAGTTTGCCAGCCCCACCCCCCAAGGCTATAGCCCACCCGTTTTTGTGGCCTTTTTCCGCTGGACGAAATTGGCGCCCCGGCCTTCGGGCGGTTATTTTTGGGTACGGCTTTGCCCACGGCCTATGTTTGGCACACGGAGTCCCCTCACAAAGTCTCGCGGTATTCCGAGTCCGGCGGACGAAGTTGGCCAGCCCCACCCCCCAAGGCTATAGCCCACCCGTTTTTGTGGCCTTTTTGCGCTGGACGAACTTGGCGCCCCAGCCTTCGGGCGGTTATTTTTGGGCACGCTTTGCCCGCGGCCTATGTTTGGCACACGGAGGCCCCTCGCAAAGTCTCGCGGCATTCCGAGTCCGGCGGACGAAGTTGGCCAGCCCCACCCCCCAAGGCTATAGCGCACCCGTTTTTGTGGCCTTTTTCCGCTGGACGAACTTCGCGCCCCGCCCTTCGGGCGGTTATTTTTTTGCCCGGCTTTGTCCGCGGCCTATTTTTGGTACATGGAGGCCCCTCGCAAAGTCTCGCGGCATTCTGAGTCCGGCGGATGAAGTTGGCCAGCCCCACCCGCCAATGCTACAGCCCACCCGTTTTTGTGGCCTTTTTGTGCTGGACGAACTTGGCGCCTCGGCCTTCGGGCGGTTATTTTTGGACGCGGCTTTGTCCGCGGCCTGTTTTTGGCACACGGAGGCCCCTCACAAAGTCTCACGGCATTCCGAGTCCGGCGGACGAAGTTGGCCAGCCCCACCCCCCAAGGCTATAGCGCACCCATTTTTGTGGCCTTTTTCCGCTGGACGAACTTGGCGCCCAGGCCTTCGGCCGGTTATTTTTGGGCGCGGCTGTGCCCGTGGCCTATTTTTGGCACACGGAGGCTCCTCGCAAACTCTCGCGCCATTCCGAGTCCGGCGGACGAAGTTGGCCAGCCCCACCCCCCAAGGCTACAACCCACCCGTTTTTGTGGCCTTTTTCCGCTGGACGAAATTGGCGCCCCGGCCTTCGGGCGGTTATTTTTGGGTACGGCTTTGCCCACGGCCTATGTTTGGCACACGGAGTCCCCTCACAAAGTCTCGCGGTATTCCGAGTCCGGCGGACGAAGTTGGCCAGCCCCACCCCCCAAGGCTATAGCCCACCCGTTTTTGTGGCCTTTTTGCGCTGGACGAACTTGGCGCCCCAGCCTTCGGGCGGTTATTTTTGGGCACGGCTTTGCCCGCGGCCTATGTTTGGCACACGGAGGCCCCTCGCGAAGTCTCGCGGCATTCCGAGTCTGGCGGACGAAGTCGGCCAGCCCCACCCCCGAAGGCTATAGCGCACCCCGTTTTTGTGGCCTTTTTCCGCTGGACGAACTTGGCGCCCCGGCCTTCGGGTGGTTATTTTTGGATACGGCTTTGGCCGCGGCCCATGTTTGGTACACGGAGGCCCCTCGCAAACTCTCGCGGCATTCCGTGTCCGGCGGACTAAGTTGGCCAGCCCCACCCCCCAAGGCTATAGCCCACCCATTTTTGTGGCCTTTTTGCGCTGGACGAACTTGGCGCCCCGGCCTTCGGGCGGTTATTTTTGGGCGCGGCTTTGCCCCCGGCCTATGTTTGGCACACGGAGGCTCCTCGTAAAGTCTCACGGCATTCCGAGTCCGGTGGACGAAGTTTGCCAGCCCCACCCCCCAAGGCTATAGCCCACCCATTTTTGTGGCCTTTTTGCGCTGGACGAACTTGGCACCCCGGCCTTCGGGCGGTTATTTTTGGGCGCGGCTTTGCCCCCGGCCTATGTTTGGCACACGGAGGCCCCTCGTAAAGTCTCACGGCATTCCGAGTCCGGTGGACGAAGTTTGCCAGCCCCACCCCCCAAGGCTATAGCCCACCCATTTTTGTGGCCTTTTTGCGCTGGATGAACTTGGCGCCCCGGCCTTCGGGCGGTTATTTTTGGGTGCGGCTTTGCCCGCGGCCTATGTTTGGCACACGGAGGCCCCTCGCAAAGTCTCGTGGCATTCCGAGTCCGGCGGACGAAGTTGGCCAGCCCCACTCCCTCCAGGCTATAGCCCACCCGTTTTTGTGGCCTTTTTGCGCTGGACGAACTCGGCGCCCCGGCCTTCGGGCGGTTATTTTTGGGCGCGGCATTGCCCGCATCCTATATTTGGCACACGGAGGCCCCTTGTAAAGTCTAACGGCATTTCGAGTCCGGGGGACGAAGTTGGCCAGCCCCACCCCCCAAGGATATAGCCCACCCGTTTTTGTGGCCTTTTTGCGCTGGACGAACTTGGCGCCCCGGCCTTCGGGAGGTTATTTTTGGGCGCGGCTTTGCCTACGGCCTATGTTTGGCACACGGAGGCCCCTCGCAAAGTCTCGCGGCATTCCGAGTCTGGCGGACGAAGTGGGCCAGCCCGACCCCCCAAGGCTATAACCCACCCGTTTTTGTGGCCTTTTCCCGCTGGACGAACGTCGCGCCCCGGCCTTCGGGCGGTTATTTTTGGGCGCGGCTGTACCCGCGGCCTAATTTTGGCACACGGAGGCGCCTCGCAAAGTCTAGCGCCATTCCGAGTTCGGCGGACGAAGTTGGCCAGCCCCACCCCCCAAGGCAATAGCCCACCCGTTTTTGTGGCTTTTTTCCGCTGGACGAACTTCGCGCCCCGGCCTTCGGGCGGTTATTTTTGGGCGCGGCTGCGCCCGCGACCTATTTTTGGCACACGGAGGCGCGTCGTAAAGTCTCGCGCCATTCCAAGTCCGGCGGACGAAGTTGGCCTGCCCCAACCCCCGAGGCTATAGCCCACCCGTTTTTTTGGCTTTTTCCCGCTGGACGAACTTGGCGCCCCGGCCTTCGGGCGGTTATTTTTGTACGCGGCTGTGTCCGCGGCCTATTTTTGGCACACAGAGGCACTTCGCAAAGTCTCGCGCCATTCCGAGTCCGGCGGACGAAGTGGGCCAGCCCCACTCCCCAAGGCTATAGCCCACCCGTATTCGTGGCCTTTTTCCGCTGGACGAAGTTGGCGCCCCGGCCTTCGGGAGGTTATTTTTGGGTGCGGCTGTGCCCGTGGCCTATTTTTGGCACACGGAGGTGCCTCGCAAAGTCTAACGCCATTCCGAGTCCGGCGGACGAAGTCGGCCAGCCCCACCCCCCAAGGCTATAGCCCACCCGTATTTCTGGCCTTTTCCCGCTGGACGAACTTGGCGCCCCGGCCTTCGAGAGGTTATTTTTGGGCGCGGCTGTGCCCGCGGCCTGCATTCCGAGTCCGGCGGACGAAGTTGGCCAGCCCCAACCCCCAAGGCTATAGCCCACCCGTTTTTGTGGCCTTTTTGCGCTGGAAGAACTTGGCGCCCTGGCCTTCGGGCGGTAATTTTTGGGCGCGGCTTTGCCCGCGGCCTATGTTTGGCACACGGAGTCCCCTCGCAAAGTCTCGCGGCATTCCGTGTCCGGCGGACGAAGTGGGCCAGCCCCACGCCCCAAGGCTATAGCCCACCCGTTTTTGTGGCCTTTTTGCGCTGGACGAACTTGGCGCCCCGGCCTTCGGGCGGTTGTTTTTGGGTGCGGCTTTGCCCGCGGCCTATTTTTGGCAGACGGAGGCCCCTCGCAAAGTCTCGTGGCATTCCGAGTCCGGCGGACGAAGTTGGCCAGCCCCACTCCCTCCAGGCTATAGCCCACCCGTTTTTGTGGCCTTTTTGCGCTGGACGAACTCGGCGCCCCGGCCTTCGGGCGGTTATTTTTGGGCGCGGCATTGCCCGCATCCTATATTTGGCACACGGAGGCCCCTTGTAAAGTCTAACGGCATTTCGAGTCCTGGGGACGAAGTTGGCCAGCCCCACCCCCCAAGGATATAGCCCACCCGTTTTTGTGGCCTTTTTGCGCTGGACGAACTTGGCGCCCCGGCCTTCGGGAGGTTATTTTTGGGCGCGGCTTTGCCTACGGCCTATGTTTGGCACACGGAGGCCCCTCGTAAAGTCTCGCGGCATTCCGAGTCTGGCGGACGAAGTGGGCCAGCCCGACCCCCCAAGGCTATAGCCCACCCGTTTTTGTGGCCTTTTTCCGCTGGACAAACTTGGCGCCCCGGCCTTCGGGTGGTTATTTATGTGTGGCTTTGTCAGCAGCCTATTTTTGGCACACCGAGCCCCTCGCAAAGTATCACGGCATTCCGAGTCCGGCGGACGAAATGGGCCAGCCCCACCCCCCAAGGCT
The DNA here is from genome assembly GCA_034663535.1 of Citrus x limon. Classification (NCBI taxonomy): domain Eukaryota; kingdom Viridiplantae; phylum Streptophyta; class Magnoliopsida; order Sapindales; family Rutaceae; genus Citrus; species Citrus x limon. The sequence goes on along the minus strand of CM067998.1, from coordinate 34,734,231 downwards.
ATAGCCCACCCGTTTTTGTGGCCTTTTTCCGCTGGACAAACTTGGCGCCCCGGCCTTCGGGTGGTTATTTATGTGTGGCTTTGTCAGCAGCCTATTTTTGGCACACCGAGCCCCTCGCAAAGTATCACGGCATTCCGAGTCCGGCGGACGAAATGGGCCAGCCCCACCCCCCAAGGCTATAGCCCACCCGTTTTTGTGGCCTTTTTCCGCTGGACGAACATGGCGCCCCGGCCTTCGGGTGGATATTTTTGGGCGCGGCTTTGCCCGCGGCATATTTTTAACACACGGAGGCCCCTCGTAAAGTCTCGCGGCGTTCCGAATCTGGCGGATGAAGTTGGCCGGCCCCACCCCCCAAGGCAGCCCACCCGTTTTTGTGGCCTTTTTCCGCTGGACGAACTTGGCGCCCCGGCCTTCGGGTGGATATTTTTGGGTGCGGCTGTGTCCGCGGCCTAGTTTTGGCACACAGAGGTGCCTCGCAAAGTCTCGCGCCATTCCGAGTCCGGCGGACGAAGTTGACCAGCCCCACCCCCCAGGGCTATAGCCCACCCGTTTTTGTGGCCTTTTTCCGCTGGACGAACATGGCACCCCGGCCTTCGGGCGGTTATTTTTGGGTGCGGCTGTGTCCGCGGCCTAGTTTTGGCACACAGAGGTGCCTCGCAAAGTCTCGCGCCATTCCGAGTCCGGCGGACGAAGTGGGCCAGCCCCACCCCCCAAGGCTATAGCCCACCCGTATTCGTGGCCTTTTTCCGCTGGACGAACTTGGCGCCCCAGCCTTCGGGAGGTTATTTTTGGGCGCGGCTGTGCCCGCGGCCTATTTTTGGCACACGGAGGCGCCTCGCAAAGTCTAGCGCCATTCCGAGTCCGGCGGACGAAGTGGGCCAGCCCCACCCCCCAAGGCAATAGCCCACCCGTTTTTGTGGCTTTTTTCCGCTGGACGAACTTCGCGCCCCGGCCTTCGGGCGGTTATTTTTGGGCGCGGCTGCGCCCGCAACCTATTTTTGGCACACGGAGGCGCGTTGTAAAGTCTCGCGCCATTCCAAGTCCGGCGGACGAAGTTGGCCTGCCCCAACCCCCAAGGCTATAGCCCACCCGTTTTTTTGGCTTTTTCCCGCTGGACGAACTTGGCGCCCCGGCCTTCGGGCGGTTATTTTTGTACGCGGCTGTGCCCGCGGCCTATTTTTGGCACACGGAGGTGCCTCGCAAAGTCTCGCGCCATTCTGAGTCCGGCGGATGAAGTGGGCCAGCCCCACCCCCCAAGGCTATAGCCCACCCGTATTCGTGGCCTTTTTCCGCTGGACGAACTTGGCGCCCCAGCCTTCGGGAGGTTATTTTTGGGCGCGGCTGTGCCCGCGGCCTATTTTTGGCACACGGAGGCGCCTCGCAAAGTCTCGCGCCATTCCCAGTCCGACGGACGGAGTTGGCCAGCCCCACCCCCCAAGGCTATAGCCCACCCGATTTTGTGGCCTTTTTCCGGTGGACGAACTTGGCGCCCCGGCCTTCGGGCGGTTATTTTTGGGCGCGGCTGTGCCCGCTGCCAATTTTTGGCACACGGAGGAGCCTCGCAAATTCTAGCGCCATTCCGAGTCCGGCGGACGAAGTTGGCCAGCCCCACCTCCCAAGGCTATAGCCCACCAGTTTTTATGGCATTTTTCCGCTGGACGAACTTCGCGCCCCGGCCTTCGGGCGGTTATTTTTAGGCGTGGCTGTCCCCACGACCTATTTTTGACACACGGAGGCGCCTCGCAAAGTCTCGCGCCATTCCGAGTCCGGCGGACGAAGTTGGCCAGCCCCACCCCCCAAGGCTATAGCCCACCCGTTTTTGTGACCTTTTTCCGCTGGACGAACTTGGCGGCCCGGCCTTCGGGCGGTTATTTATGGGCGCGGCTGTCCCGCGGCCTATTTTTGGCACACGGACGTGCCACGCAAAGTCTCGCGCCATTCCGAGTACGGCGGACGAAGTTGGCCAGCCCCACCCCCCAAGGCTATAGCCCACCCGTTTTTGTGGCCTTTTTCCGCTGGACGAACTTGGCGCCCCGGCCTTCGGGAGCTTATTTTTGGGAGCGGCTGGGCCCGCGGCCTATTATTGGCACATGGAGGCGCCTTGCAAAGTCTCGCGCCATTCCGAGTCCGGCGGACAAAGTTGGCCAGCCCCACCCCGCAAGGCTATAGCCCACCCGTTTCTGTGCCCTTTTTCCGCTGGACGAACTTGGCGCCCCGGCCTTCGGGCCGTTATTTTTGGGCGCGCCTGTGCCCGCGGCCTATTATTGGCACATGGAGGCGCCTTGCAAAGTCTCGCGCCATTCCGAGTCCGGCGGACAAAGTTGGCCAGCCCCACCCCGCAAGGCTATAGCCCACCCGTTTCTGTGCCCTTTTTCCGCTGGACGAACTTGGCGCCCCGGCCTTCGGGCCGTTATTTTTGGGCGCGCCTGTGCCCGCGGCCTATTATTGGCACATGGAGGCGCCTTGCAAAGTCTCGCGCCATTCCGAGTCCGGCGGACAAAGTTGGCGAGCCCCACCGCCCAAGGCTATAGCCCACCCGTATTTGTGGCCTTTTTCCTCTGGACGAACTTGGCGCCCCGGCCTTCGGGAGGTTATTTTTGGGCGCGGCTGTGCCCGCGGCCTATTTTTGGCACACAGAGGCACCTTGCAAAGTCTCGTGCCATTCCGATTCCGGCGGACGAAGTTGGCCAGCCCCACCCCCCAAGGCTATAGCCCACCCGTTTTTGTGGCCTTTTTCCGCTGGACGAATTTGGTGCCCCGGCCTTCGGGCAATTATTTTTGGGCGCGGCTGTGCCCGCGGCCTATTTTTGGCACACGGAGGCGCCTCACAAAGTCTCGTATCATTCCGAGTCCGGCGGACGAAGTTGGCCAGCTTCACCCCCCAAGGCTATAGCCCACCCGTATTTGTGGCCTTTTTCCGCTGGTCGAACTCGGCGCCCCGGCCTTCGGGCGGTTATTTTTTGGCGCGGCTGTGCCCGCTGCCTATTTTTGGCACACGGAGTCGCCTCGCAAAGTCTCGCAGCATTCCGAGTCCGGCGGATGAAGTTGGCCAGTCCCACCCCCCAAGGCTATAGCCCACCCGTTTTTGTGGCCTTTTTCCGCTGGACGAATTTGGTGCCCCGGCCTTCGGGAGGTTATTTGTGGGCGCGGCTGTGTCCACGGCCTCTTTTTGGCACATGGACGTGCCTCGCAAAGTCTCGCACCATTCCGAGTCCGGCGGATGAAGTTGGCCAGCCCCACCCCCCAAGGCTATAGCCCACCCGTTTTTGTGGCCTTTTTCCGCTGGACGAACATGGCGCCCCGGCCTTCGGGTGGTTATTTTTGGGCGCGGCTGTGGCCGCGGCCTATTATTGGCACACGGAGGCACCTCGCAAAGTCTCGCGCCATTCCGAGTCCGGCGGACAAATTTGGCCAGCCCCACCCCCCAAGGCTATAGCCCACCCGTATTTGTGGCCTTTTTCCTCTGGACGAACTTGGCGCCCTGGCCTTCGGGCGGTTATTTTTGGGCGCGGCTGTGCCCGTGCCCTATTATTGGCACACGGAGGCACCTCGTAAAGTCTCGCGCCATTCCGAGTCCGGCGGACAAAGTTGGCCAGCCCCACCCCGCAAGGCTATAGCCCACCCGTTTTTGTGCCCTTTTTCCGCTGGACGAACTTGGCGCCCCGGCCTTCGGGCCGTTATTTTTGGGCACGCCTGTGCCTGCGGCCTATTATTGGCACATGGAGGCGCCTTGCAAAGTCTCGCGCCATTCCGAGTCCGGCGGACAAAGTTGGCGAGCCCCACCGCCCAAGGCTATAGCCCACCCGTATTTGTGGCCTTTTTCCTCTGGACGAACTTGGCGCCCCGGCCTTCGGGAGGTTATTTTTGGGCGCGGCTGTGCCCGCGGCCTATTTTTGGCACACAGAGGCACCTTGCAAAGTCTCGCGCCATTCCGATTCCGGCGGACGAAGTTGGCCAGCCCCACCCCCCAAGGCTATAGCCCACCCGTTTTTGTGGCCTTTTTCCGCTGGACGAATTTGGTGCCCCGGCCTTCGGGCAATTATTTTTGGTCGCGGCTGTGCCCGCGGCCTATTTTTGGCACACGGAGGCGCCTCACAAAGTCTCGTATCATTCCGAGTCCGGCGGACGAAGTTGGCCAGCTTCACCCCCCGAGGCTATAGCCCACCCGTATTTGCGGCCTTTTTCCGCTGGTCGAACTCGGCGCCCTGGCCTTCGGGCCGTTATTTTTTGGCGTGACTATGCCCGCGGCCTATTTTTGGCACACGGAGTCGCCTCGCAAAGTGTCGCGCCATTCTGAGTCCGGCGGACGAAGTTGGCCAGCCCCACCCCCCAAGGCTATAGCCCACCCGTTTTTGTGGCGTTTTTCCGCTGGACGAACTTGGCGCCCCGGCCTTCGGGCGGTTATTTTTGGGCGCGCCTGTGCCCGCAGCCTATTATTGGCACACGGAGGTGCCTTGCAAACTCTCGCGCCATTCCGAGTCCGGCGGACAAAGTTGGCCAGCCCCACCACCCAAGGCTATAGCCCACCCGTATTTGTGGCCTTTTTCCTCTGGACGAACTTGGCGCCCCGGCCTTCGGGAGGTTATTTTTGGGCGCGGCTGTGCCCGCGGCCTATTTTTGGCACACGGAGGCGCCTCACAAAGTCTCGCGCCACTCCGAGTCCGGCGGACGAAGTTGGCCAGCCCCACCCCCAAAGGCTATAGCCCACCCGTTTTTGTGGCCTTTTTCCGCTGGACGAAGTTGGCGCCCCGGCCTTCGGGCGGTTGTTTTTGGGCGCGGCTGTGCCCGCGCCCTATTATTGTCACACGGAGGCACCTCGCAAAGTCTCGCGCCATTCCGAGTCCGCCGGATGAAGTTGGCCAGCCCCACCCCCCAAGGCTATAGCGCACCCGTATTTGTGGCCTTTTTCCGCTGGACGAACATGGCGCCCCAGCCTTCGGGCGGTTATTTTTGGGCACGGCTGTGCCCGCGTCCTATTTTTGGCACACGGAGATGCCTCGCAAAGTCTCGCGCCATTCCGAGTCCGGCGGACGATGTTCGCCAGCCCCACCCCCCAAGGCTATAGCCCACGCATTTTTGTGGCCTTTTTCCGCTGGACGAACATGGCGCCCCGGCCTTCGGGTGGTTATTTTTGGGCGCAGCTTTGCCCGTGGCCTATTTTTAGCACACGGAGACCCCTCGCAATGTCTCGCCGCATTCCGAGTCCGGCGGACGAAGTTGGCCAGCCCCAACCACCAAGGCTATAGCCCACCCGTTTTTGTGGCCTTTTTCCGCTGGACGAACATGGCGCCCCGGCCTTCGGGCGGTTATTTTTGGGCGCGGCTGCGCCCGCGTCCTATTTTTGGCACACGGACACGCCTTGCAAACTCTCGCGCCATTCCGAGTCCGGCGGACGATGTTCGCCAGCCCCACCCCCCAACGCTGTAGCCCACCCATTTTTGTGGCCTTTTTCCGCTGGACGAACATGGCGCCCCGGCCTTCGGGTGGTTATTTTTGGGCGCGGCTTTGCCCGTGGCCTATTTTTAGCACACGGAGACCCCTCGCAATGTCTCGCCGCATTCCGAGTCCGGCGGACGAAGTTGGCCAGCCCCAACCACCAAGGCTATAGCCCACCTGTTTTTGTGGCCTTTTTCCGCTGGACGAACATGGCGCCCCGGCCTTCGGGTGGTTATTTTTGGGCGTGGCTTTGCCCGCAGACTTCTTTTGGCACACGGAGGCCCCTCGCAAAGTCTCGTAGCATTCCGAGTCCGGCGGACGAAGATGGCCAGCCCCACCCCCCAAGGCTATAGCCCACCCGTATTTGTGGCCTTTTTCCGCTGGTCGAACTCGGCGCCCCGGCCTTCGGGCCGTTATTTTTGGGCGCGCCTGTGCCTGCAGCCTATTATTGGCACACGGAGGTGCCTTGCAAAGTCTCGCACCATTCCGAGTCCGGCGGACAAAGTTGGCCAGCCCCACCACTCAAGGCTATAGCCCACCCGTATTTGTGGCCTTTTTCCTCTGGACGAGCTTGGCGCCCCGGCCTTCGGGAAGTTATTTTTGGGCGCGGCTGTGCCCGCGGCCTATTTTTGGCACACAGAGGCACCTTGCAAAGTCTCGCGCCATTCCGATTCCGGCGGACGAAGTTGGCCAGCCCCACCTCCCAAGGCGATAGCCCACCCGTGTTTGTGGCCTTTTTCCGCTGGACGAATTTGGGGCCCCGGCCTTCGGGCAATTATTTTTGGGCGCGGCTGTGCCCGCGGCCTATTTTTGGCACACGGAGGTGCCTCACAAAGTCTCGTATCATTCCGAGTCCGGCGGACGAAGTTGGCCAGCTTCAACCCCTAAGGCTATAGCCCACCCGTATTTGTGGCCTTTTTCCGCTGGTCGAACTCGGCGCCCCGGCCTTCGGGCGGTTATTTTTTGGCGCGGCTGTGCCCGCGGCCTATTTTTTGCACACGGAGGCGCCTCACAAAGTCTCGCGCCACTCCGAGTCCGGCGGACGAAGTTGGCCAGCCCCACCCCCAAAGGCTATAGCCCACCCGTTTTTGTGGCCTTTTTCCGCTGGACGAAGTTGGCGCCCCGGCCTTCGGGCGGTTGTTTTTGGGCGCGGCTGTGCCCGCGCCCTATTATTGTCACACGGAGGCACCTCGCAAAGTCTCGCGCCATTCCGAGTCCGGCGGACGATGTTCGCCAGCCCCACCCCCCAACGCTATAGCCCACCCATTTTTGTGGCCTTTTTCCGCTGGACGAACATGGCGCCCCGGCCTTCGGGTGGTTATTTTTGGGCGCGGCTTTGCCCGTGGCCTATTTTTAGCACACGGAGACCCCTCGCAATGTCTCGCCGCATTCCGAGTCCGGCGGACGAAGTTGGCCAGCCCCAACCACCAAGGCTATAGCCCACCTGTTTTTGTGGCCTTTTTCCGCTGGACGAACATGGCGCCCCGGCCTTCGGGTGGTTATTTTTGGGCGTGGCTTTGCCCGTAGACTTCTTTTGGCACACGGAGGCCCCTCGCAAAGTCTCGTAGCATTCCGAGTCCGGCGGACGAAGTTGGCCAGCCCCACCCCCCAAGGCTATAGCCCACCCGTATTTGTGGCCTTTTTCCGCTGGTCGAACTCGGCGCCCCGGCCTTCGGGCCGTTATTTTTGGGCGCGCCTGTGCCCGCAGCCTATTATTGGCACACGGAGGTGCCTTGCAAAGTCTCGCACCATTCCGAGTCCGGCGGACAAAGTTGGCCAGCCCCACCACTCAAGGCTATAGCCCACCCGTATTTGTGGCCTTTTTCCTCTGGACGAGCTTGGCGCCCCGGCCTTCGGGAGGTTATTTTTGGGCGCGCCTGTGCCCGCGGCCTATTTTTGGCACAAAGAGGCACCTTGCAAATTCTCGCGCCATTCCGATTCCGGCGGACGAAGTTGGCCAGCCCCACCTCCCAAGGCGATAGCCCACCCGTGTTTGTGGCCTTTTTCCGCTGGACGAATTTGGGGCCCCGGCCTTCGGGCAATTATTTTTGGGCGCGGCTGTGCCCGCGGCCTATTTTTGGCACACGGAGGTGCCTCACAAAGTCTCGTATCATTCCGAGTCCGGCGGACGAAGTTGGCCAGCTTCAACCCCTAAGGCTATAGCCCACCCGTATTTGTGGCCTTTTTCCGCTGGTCGAACTCGGCGCCCCGGGCTTCGGGCGGTTATTTTTTGGCGCGGCTGTGCCCGCGGCCTATTTTTTGCACACGGAGGCGCCTCACAAAGTCTCGCGCCACTCCGAGTCCGGCGGACGAAGTTGGCCAGCCCCACCCCCAAAGGCTATAGCCCACCCGTTTTTGTGGCCTTTTTCCGCTGGACGAAGTTGGCGCCCCGGTCTTCGGGCGGTTGTTTTTGGGCGCGGCTGTGCCCGCGCCCTATTATTTTCACACGGAGGCACCTCGCAAAGTCTCGCGCCATTCCGAGTCCGCCGGATGAAGTTGGCCAGCCCCACCCCCCAAGGCTATAGCGCACCCGTATTTGTGGCCTTTTTCCGCTGGACGAACATGGCGCCCCGGCCTTCGGGCGGTTATTTTTGGGCACGGCTGTGCCCACGTCCTATTTTTGGCACACGGAGATGCCTCGCAAAGTCTCGCGCCATTCCGAGTCCGGCGGACGATGTTCGCCAGCCCCACCCCCCAAGGCTATAGCCCACCCATTTTTGTGGCCTTTTTCCGCTGGACGAACATGGCGCCCCGGCCTTCGGGTGGTTATTTTTGGGCGCAGCTTTGCCCGTGGCCTATTTTTAGCACACGGAGACCCCTCGCAATGTCTCGCCGCATTCCGAGTCCGGCGGACGAAGTTGGCCAGCCCCAACCACCAAGGCTATAGCCCACCCGTTTTTGTGGCCTTTTTCCGCTGGACGAACATGGCGCCCCGGCCTTCGGGTGGTTATTTTTGGGCGTGGCTTTGCCTGCGGACTTCTTTCAGCACACGGAGGCCCCTCGCAAAGTCTCGCAGCATTCCGAGTCCGCCGGACGAAGTTGGCCAGCCCCACCCCCCAAGGCTATAGCCCACCCGTATTTGTGGCCTTTTTCCGCTGGTCGAACTCGGCGCCCCGGCCTTCGGGCCGTTATTTTTTGGCGCGGCTGTGGCCGCGGCCTATTTTTGGCACATGGAGTCGCCTCGCAAAGTGTCGCGCCATTCCGAGTCCGGCGGACGAAGTTGGCCAGCCCCACCCCCCAAGGCTATAGCCCACCCGTTTTTGTGGCCTTTTTCCGCTGGACGAAGTTGGCGCCCCGGCCTTCGGGCGGTTGTTTTTGGGCGCGGCTGTGCCCACGCCCTATTATTGTCACACGGAGGCAACTCGCAAAGTCTCGCCGCATTCCGAGTCCGGCGGACGAAGTTGGCCAGCCCCAACCACCAAGGCTATAGCCCACCCGTTTTTGTGGCCTTTTTCCGCTGGACGAACATGTCGCTCCGGCCTTCGGGTGGTTATTTTTGGTCGTGGCTGTGTCCACAGCCTATTTTCAGCATACGGAGGCCCCTCGCAAAGTCTCGCGGCATTCCGAGTCCGGCGGACGAAGTTGGCCAGCCCAACCCCCCAAGGCTATAGCCCACCCGTTTTTGTGGCCTTTTTCCGCTGGACGAACATGGCGCCCCGTCCTTCGGGTGGTTATTTTTGGTCGTGGCTTTTCCCGCGGACTTCTTTCGGCACACGGAGGCCCCTCGCAAAGTCTCGCAGCATTCCGAGTCCGGCGGACGAAGTTGGCCAGCCCCACCCCCCAAGGCTATAGCCCACCCGTATTTGTGGCCTTTTTCCGCTGGTCGAACTCGGCGCCCCGGCCTTCGGGCCGTTATTTTTTGGCGCGGCTGTGCCCGCGGCCTATTTTTGGCACACGGAGTCGCCTCGCAAAGTGTCGCGCCATTCCGAGTCCGGCGGACGAAGTTGGCCAGCCCCACCCCCCAAGGCTATAGCCCACCCGTTTTTGTGGCCTTTTTCCGCTGGACGAACTTGGCGCCCCGGCCTTCGGGAGGTTATTTTTGGGCGCGGCTGTGCCCGCGGCCTATTTTTGGCACACAGAGGCACCTTGCAAAGTCTCGCGCCATTCCGATTCCGGGGGACAAAGTTGGCCAGCCCCACCTCCCAAGGCGATAGCCCACCCGTGTTTGTGGCCTTTTTCCGCTGGACGAATTTGGGGCCCCGGCCTTCGGGCAATTATTTTTGGGCGCGGCTGTGCCCGCGGCCTATTTTTGGCACACGGAGGTGCCTCACAAAGTCTCGTATCATTCCGAGCCCGGCGGACGAAGTTGGCCAGCTTCAACCCCTAAGGCTATAGCCCACCCGTATTTGTGGCCTTTTTCCGCTGGTCGAACTCGGCGCCCCGGGCTTCGGGCGGTTATTTTTTGGCGCGGCTGTGCCCGCGGCCTATTTCTTGCACACGGAGGCGCCTCACAAAGTCTCGCGCCACTCCGAGTCCGGCGGACGAAGTTGGCCAGCCCCACCCCCAAAGGCTATAGCCCACCCGTTTTTGTGGCCTTTTTCCGCTGGACGAAGTTGGCGCCCCGGCCTTCGGGCGGTTGTTTTTGGGCGCAACTGTGCCCGCGCCCTATTATTGTCACACGGATGCGCCTCGCAAAGTCTCGCGCCATTCTGAGTCCTGCAGACGATGTTCGCCAGCCCCACCCCCCAAGGCTATAGCCCACCCATTTTTGTGGCCTTTTTCCGCTGGACGAACATGGCGCCCCGGCCTTCGGGTGGTTATTTTTGGGTACGGCTTTGTCCGTGGCCTATTTTTAGCACACGGAGACCCCTCGCAATGTCTCGCCGCATTCCGAGTACGGCGGACAAAGTTGGCCAGCCCCAACCACCAAGGCTATAGCCCACCCGTTTTTGTGGCCTTTTTCCGCTGGACGAACATGGCGCCCCGGCCTTCGGGTGGTTATTTTTGGTCGTGGCTGTGTCCACGGCCTATTTTCAGCATACGGAAGCCCCTCGCAAAGTGTCGCGGCATTCCGAGTCCGGCGGACGAAGTTGGCCAGCCCAACCCCCCAAGGCTATAGCCCACCCGTTTTTGTGGCCTTTTTCCGCTGGACGAACATGGCGCCCCGGCCTTCGGGTGGTTATTTTTGGTCGTGGCTTTGTCCGCGGACTTCTTTCGGCACACGGAGGCCCCTCTTAAAGTCTCGCAGCATTCCGAGTCCGGCGGACGAAGTTGGCTAGCCCCACCCCCCAAGGCTATAGCCCACCCGTTTCTGTGGCCTTTTTCCGCTGGACGAACGTGGCGCCCCGGCCTTCGGGCGGTTCTTTTTCTGTGCGCCTTTGCCCACGGCCTATTTTTGGCACAAGGAGGCCCCTCGCAAAGTCTCGCGGCATTCCGAGTCTGGCGGACGAAGTGGGCCAGCCCCACCCCCCAAGGCTATAGCCCACCCGTTTTTGTGGCCTTTTTCCGCTGGACGAACATGGCGCCCCGGCCTTCGGGCGGTTATTTTTGGGCGCGGCTGTGCCCGCGTCCTATTTTTGGCACACGGAGGTGCCTCACAAAGTCTCGTATCATTCCGAGTCCGGCGGACGAAGTTGGCCAGCTTCAACCCCTAAGGCTATAGCCCACCCGTTTTTGTGGCCTTTTTCCGCTGGACGAACTTGGCGCCCCGGCCTTCGGGAGGTTATTTTTGGGCGCGGCTGTGCCCGCGGCCTATTTTTGGCACACGGAGGCTCCTCGCAAATTCTAGCGCCGTTCCGAGTCCGGCGGAAGAGGTTGGCCAGCCCCACCACCCAAGGCTATATCCCACCCGTATTTGTGCCCTTGCCCTTTTCAGCTAGACGAACTTGGCGCCCCGGCCTTCGGGCGGTTATTTTTGGGCGCGGCTGTGCCCGCGGCCTCTTTTTGGAACATGGAGGCGCCTCGCAAAGTCTCACACCATTCCGAGACCGGCGGACGAAGTGGGCCAGCCCCACCCCCCAAGGCTATAGCGCACCCGTATTTGTCGCCTTTTTCCGCTGGACGAAGCTGGCGCCCCCGCCTTCGGGTGGTTATTTTTGGGCGCGGCTGTGCCCGCGGCCTATTTTTGGCACACGGAGGCACCTCACAAAGTCTCACCCGACTCCGAGTCCGGCGGACGAAGTTGGCCAGCCCCACCCCCAAAGGCTACAGCCCACCCGTTCGTTTTTTTGGCCTTTTTCCGCTGGACGAAGTCAGCGCCCCGGCCTTCGGGCGGTTATTTTTTGGCGCGGCTGTGCCCGCGGCCTATTTTTGGCACACGGAGTCGCCTCGCAAAGTCTCGCGCCATTCTGAGTCCGGCGGACGAAGTTGGCCAGCCCCACCCCCCAAGGCTATAGCCCACCCGTTTTTGTGTCCTTTTTCCGCTGGACGAATTTGGTGCCCCGGCCTTCGGGAGGTTATTTTTGGGCGCGGCTGTGTCTGCGGCCTATTTTTGGCACACAGAGGCACCTTGCAAAGTCTCGCACCAGTCCGAGTCCGGCGGATGAAGTTGGCCAGCCCCACCCCCCAAGGCTATAGCCCACCCGTTTTTGTGGCCTTTTTCCGCTGGACGAACATGGCGCCCCGGCCTTCGGGCGGTTATTTTTGGGCGCGCCTGTGCCCGCGGCTTATTTTTGGCACACGGAGGCCGCTCAAAAAGTCTCGCACCATTCCGAGTCCGGCGGACGAAGTTGGCCAGCTTCAACCCCTAAGGCTATAGCCCACCCGTTTTTGTGGCCTTTTTCCGCTGGACGAACTTGGCGCCCCGGCCTTCGGGAGGTTATTTTTGGGCGCGGCTGTGCCCGCGGCCTATTTTTGGCACACGGAGGCTCCTCGCAAATTCTAGCGCCGTTCCGAGTCCGGCGGAAGAGGTTGGCCAGCCCCACCACCCAAGGCTATATCCCACCCGTATTTGTGCCCTTTTCAGCTAGACGAACTTGGCGCCCCGGCCTTCGGGCGGTTATTTTTGGGCGCGGCTGTGCCCGCGGCCTCTTTTTGGAACATGGAGGCTCCTCGCAAAGTCTCACACCATTCCGAGACCGGCGGACGAAGTGGGCCAGCCCCACCCCCCAAGGCTATAGCGCACCCGTATTTGTCGCCTTTTTCCGCTAGACGAAGATGGCGCCCCCGCCTTCGGGTGGTTATTTTTGGGCGCGGCTGTGCCCGCGGCCTATTTTTGGCACACGGAGGCACCTCACAAAGTCTCACCCGACTCCGAGTCCGGCGGACGAAGTTGGCCAGCCCCACCCCCAAAGGCTACAGCCCACCCGTTTTTTTGGCCTTTTTCCGCTGGACGAAGTCAGCGCCCCGGCCTTCGGGCGGTTATTTTTTGGCGCGGCTGTGCCCGCGGCCTATTTTTGGCACACGGAGTCGCCTCGCAAAGTCTCGCGCCATTCTGAGTCCGGCGGACGAAGTTGGCCAGCCCCACCCCCCAAGGCTATAGCCCACCCGTTTTTGTGTCCTTTTTCCGCTGGACGAATTTGGTGCCCCGGCCTTCGGGAGGTTATTTTTGGGCGCGGCTGTGTCTGCGGCCTATTTTTGGCACACAGAGGCACCTTGCAAAGTCTCGCACCAGTCCGAGTCCGGCGGATGAAGTTGGCCAGCCCCACCCCCCAAGGCTATAGCCCACCCGTTTTTGTGGCCTTTTTCCGCTGGACGAACATGGCGCCCCGGCCTTCGGGCGGTTATTTTTGGGCGCGCCTGTGCCCGCGGCTTATTTTTGGCACACGGAGGCCGCTCAAAAAGTCTCGCACCATTCCGAGTCCGGCGGACGAAGTTGGCCAGCCCCACCCCCCAAGGCTATAGCCCACCCATTTTTGTGGCCTTTTTCCGCTGGACGATCATGGCGCCCCGGCCTTCGGGCGGTTATTTTTTCTACGCGGCTGTGCCCGCGGCCTATTTTTGGCACGCGGAGGCCGCTCGCAAAGTCTCGCGCCATTCCGAGTCCGGCGGACGAAGTTGGCCAGCCCCACCCCCCAACGCTATAGCCCACCCGTTTTTGTGTCCTTTTTCCGCTGGACGAACTTGGCGCCCCGGCCTTCGGGCGGTTATTTTATCTGCGCGGCTGCGCCTGCGGCCGATTTTTGGCACACGGAGGCCGCTCGCAAAGTCTCGCGCCACTCCGAGTCCGGCGGACGAAGTTGGCCAGCTCCACCCCCCAAGTCTATAGCCCACCCGTTTTTGTGGCCTTTTTCCGCTGGACGAACTTGGCGCCCCGGCCTTCGGGCGGTTATTTTTGGGTGCGGCTGTGCCCACGGCCTATTTTTGTCACACGGAGACCGCTCGCAAAGACTCGCGCCATTCCGAGTCCGGCGGACGAAGATGGCCAGCCCCACCCCCCAAGGCTATAGCCCACCCGTTTTTGTGGCCTTTTTCCGCTGGACGAACATGGTGCCCCGCCCTTCCGGCGGTTATTTTTGGCCGCGGCTGTGCCCGCGGCTTATTTTTGGCACACGGAGGCCACTCGCAAAGTCTCGCGCCATTCCCAGTCCGGTGGACGAAGTTGGCCAGCCCCACCCCCCAAGGCTATAGCCCACCCGTTTTTGTGGCCTTTTTCGGCTGGACGAACTTGGCACCCCGGCTTCCGGGCAGTTATTTTTTCTACGCGGCTGTGCCCGCTGCCTATTTTTGGCACACGGAGGCCGCTCGTAAAGTCTCGCGCCATTCCGAGTCCGGCGAACGAAGTTGGCTAGCCCCATCCCCCAAGGCTATAGCCCACCCGTTTTTGTGGCCTTTTTCCGCTGGACGAACTTGGGGCCCCGGCCTTCGGGCGGTTATTTTTGGGCGCGGCTGTGCCCGCGGCCTATTTTTGGCACACGGAAGCTGCTCGCAAAGTCTCGCGCCATTCCGAGTCCGGCGGATGAATTTTGCCTGCCCCACCCCCCAAGGCTATAGCCCACCCGTTTTTGTGGCCTTTTTCCGCTGGACGAACTGGGTGCCCCGGCCTTCGGGCAGTTAGTTTTGGGCGCGGCTGTGTCCGCGGCCTATTTTTGGCACACGGAGGACGCTCGCAAAGTCTCGCGCCATTCCGTGTCCGGCGGACGAAGTTGGCTAGCCCCACCCCCCAAGGCTATAGCCCACCCGTTTTTGTGGCCTTTTTCCGCAGGATGAACTTGGGGCCCCGGCCTTCGTGCGGTTATTTTTGGTCGTGGCCATGCCCGCGGCCTATTTTTGTCACACGGAGGTCGCTCGCAAAGTCTCGCGCCATTCCGAGTCTGGCGGACGAAGTTGGCCAGCCCCACCCCCCAAGGCTATAGCCCACCCGTTTTTGTGGCCTTTTTCCGCTGGACGAACTTGGCGCCCCGGCCTTCGGGCGGTTATTTTTGGGTGAGGCTGTGCCCGCGGCCTATTTTTGGCACACGGAGGCCGCTCGCAATGTCTCGCGCCATTCCGAGTCTGGCGGACGAAGTCGGCCAGCCCCACCCCCTAAGGCTATAGCCCACCCGTTTTTGTGGCCTATTTTACGCTAGACGAACTTGGCGCCCGAGCCTTCGGGCGGTTATTTTTGGGCGCGGCTGTGCCCGCGGCCTATTTTTGGCACACGGAGGCCACTCACAAAGTCTCACGCCTTTCCGAGTCTGGCCGACGATGTTGGCCAGCCCCACCCCCCAAGACTATAGCCCACCCGTTTTTGTGGCCTTTTTCCGGTGGACGAACTTGGCGCCCCGGCCTTCGGGTGGTTATTTTTTAGCGCGGCTGTGTCCGCGGCCTATTTTTGGCACACGGAGGACGCTCGCAAAGTCTCGCGCCATTCCGTGCCCGGCGGACGAAGTTGGCTAGCCCCACCCCCCAAGGCTATAGCCCACCCGTTTTTGTGGCCTTTTTCCGCTGGACGAGCTGGGCGCCCCGGCCTTCGGGCGGTTATTTTTGGGCATGGCTGTGTCCGCGGCCTATTTCTAGCACACGGAGGACGCTCGCAAAGTCTCGCGCCATTCCGAGTACGGCGGACGAAGTTGGCTAGCCCCATCCCCCAAGGCTATAGCCCACCCGTTTTTGTGGCCTTTTTCCGCAGGACGAACTTGGCGCCTCGGCCTACGGGCGGTTATTTTTGGGCGCGGCTGTGCCCGCAGCCTATTTTTGGCACACGGAGGCTGCTTAGAAAGTCTCGCGCCATTCCGAGTCCGGCGGATGAATTTTGCCAGCCCCACCCACCAAGGCTATAGCCCACCCGTTTTTGTGGCCTTTATCCGCTGGACGAACTGGGTGCCCCGGCCTTCGGGCAGTTAGTTTTGGGCGTGGCTGTGCCCGCGGCCTATTTTTGGCACACGGAGGCCGCTCGTAAAGTCTCGCGCCATTCCGAGTCCGGCGAACGAAGTTGGCCAGCCCCATCCCCCAAGGCTATAGCCCACCCGTTTTTGTGGCCTTTTTCCGCAGGACGAACTTGGGGCCCCGGCCTTCGTGCGGTTATTTTTGGCCGCGGCCATGCCCGCGGCCTATTTTTGGCACACGGAGGTCGCTCGCAAAGTCTCGCGCCATTTCGAGTCTGGCGGACGAAGTTGGCCAGCCCCACCCCCCAAGGCTATAGCCCACCCGTTTTTGTGGCCTTTTTCCGCTGGACGAACTTGGCACCCCGGCCTTCGGGCGGTTATTTTTGGGTGAGGCTGTGCCCGCGGCCTATTTTTGGCACACGGAGGCCGCTCGCAATGTCTCGCGCCATTCCGAGTCCGGCGGACGAAGTCGGCCAGCCCCACCCCCCAAGGCTATAGCCCACCCATTTTTGTGGCCTATTTTACGCTAGACGAACTTGGCGCCCGAGCCTTCGGGCGGTTATTTTTGGGCGCGGCTGTGCCCGCGGCCTATTTTTGGCACACGGAGGCCACTCGCAAAGTCTCACGCCTTTCCGAGTCTGGCCGACGATGTTGGCCAGCCCCACCCCCCAAGACTATAGCCCACCCGTTTTTGTGGCCTTTTTCCGCTGGACGAACTTGGCGCCCCGGCCTTCGGGTGGTTATTTTTTAGCGCGGCTGTGCCCGCGGCCTATTTTTGGCACACGGAGGCCGCTCGCAAAGTCTCGCGCCATTCCGAGTCCGGCGGACGAAGTGGGCCAGCCCCACCCCCCAAGGCTATAGCCCACCCGTTTTTGTGGCCTTTTTCCGCTGGACGAACTTGGCACCCAGGCCTTCGGGCGGTTATTTTTGGGTTCGGCTGTGCCCGCGGCCTATTTTTAGCACGCGGAGGTCACTCGTAACGTCTCGCGCCATTCCGAGTCCGGCGGACGAAGTTGGCCAGCCCCACCCCCCAAGGCTATAGCCTACCCATTTTTGTGGCCTTTTTCCGCTGGATGAAATTGGCGCCCCGGCCTTCGGGCAGTTATTTTTGGGCGCGGCTGTGCCCGCGGCCTATTTTTGGCACACGGAGGCCGCTCGCAATGTCTCGCACCATTCCGAGTCCGGCGGACGAATTGGCCAGCCCCACCCCCCAAGGCTATAGCCCACCCATTTTTGTGGCCTTTTTTCCACTGGACGAACTTGGCGCCCAGGCCTTCCGGCGGTTATTTTTGGGCGCAGCTGTGCCCGCGGCCTATTTTTGGCAGACGGAGGCCGCTCGCAAAGTCTCGCGCCATTTTGAGTCCGGCGGACGAATTTGGCCAGCTCCACCCCCCAAGGCTATTGCCCACCCCATTTTTGTGGCCTTTTTCCGCTGGACGAACTGGGTGCCCCGGCCTTCGGGCAGTTAGTTTTGGGCGTGGCTGTGCCCGCGGCCTATTTTTGACACACAGAGGCCGCTCGTAAAGTCTCGCGCCATTCCGAGTCCGGCGAACGAAGTTGGCCAGCCCCATCCCCCAAGGCTATAGCCCACCCGTTTTTGTGGCCTTTTTCCGCAGGACGAGCTTGGGGCCCCGGCCTTCGTGCGGTTATTTTTGGCCGCGGCCATGCCCGCGGCCTATTTTTGGCACACGGAGGTTGCTCGCAAAGTCTCGCGCCATTTCGAGTCTGGCGGACGAAGTTGGCCAGCCCCACCCCCCAAGGCTATAGCCCACCCGTTTTTGTGGCCTTTTTCCGCTGGACGAACTTGGCGCCCCAGCCTTCGGGCGGTTATTTTTGGGCGCGGCTGTGCCCGCGGCCTATTTTTGGCACACGGAGGCCGCTCGCAAAGTCTCGCGCCATTCCGAGTCCGGCGGACGAAGTGGGCCAGCCCCACCCCCCAAGGCTATAGCCCACCCGTTTTTGTGGCCTTTTTCCGCTGGACGAACTTGGCACCCAGGCCTTCGGGCGGTTATTTTTGGGTTCGGCTGTGCCCGCGGCCTATTTTTGGCACGCGGAGGTCACTCGTAAAGTCTCGCGCCATTCCGAGTCCGGCGGACGAAGTTGGCCAGCCCCACCCCCCAAGGCTATAGCCTACCCATTTTTGTGGCCTTTTTCCGCTGGATGAAATTGGCGCCCCGGCCTTCGGGCAGTTATTTTTGGGCGCGGCTGTGCCCGCGGCCTGTTTTTGGCACACGGAGGCTGCTCGCAATGTCTCGCACCATTCCGAGTCCGGCGGACGAATTGGCCAGCCCCACCCCCCAAGGCTATAGCCCACCCATTTTTGTGGCCTTTTTTCCACTGGACGAACTTGGTGCCCAGGCCTTCCGGCGGTTATTTTTGGGCGCAGCTGTGCCCGCGGCCTATTTTTGGCAGACAGAGGCCGCTCGCAAAGTCTCGCGCCATTTTGAGTCCGGCGGACGAATTTGGCCAGCTCCACCCCCCAAGGCTATTGCCCACCCGTTTTTGTGGCCTTTTTCCACTGGACGAACTTGGCGCCCCGGCCTTCGGGCGGTTATTTTTGGACACGGCTGTGCCCGTGGCCTATTTTTGGCACACGGAGGCCGCTCGCAAAGTCTCGCGCCATTCCGAGTCCGGCGGACGAAGTTGGCCAGCCCCACCCCCCAAGGCTATAGCCCACCCGTTTTTGTGGCCTTTTTCCGCTGGACGAACTTGGCGGCCAGGCCTTCGGGCGGTTATTTTTGGGTGCGGCTGTGCCCGCGGCCTATTTTTGGCACTTGGAGGCCACTCGCAAAGTCTCGCGCCATTCAGAGTCCGGCGGACGAAGTCGGCCAGCCCCACCCCCCAAGGCTATAGCCCACCCGTTTTTGTGGCCTTTTTCCGCTGGACGAACTTGGCGCCCCGGCCTTCGGGCGGTTATTTTTGGACGCGGCTGGGACCGCGGCCTATTTTTGGCACACGGAATCCGTTCGCAAAGTCTCGCGCCATTCCGAGTCCGGCGAACGAAGTTGGCCAGCCCCACCCCCCAAGGCTATAGCCCACCCGTTTTTGTGGCCTTTTTCCGCTGGACGAACTTGGCGCCCCGGCCTTCGGGCGGTTATTTTTGGACGCGGCTGTGCCCGCGGCCTATTTTTTGCACACGGAGTCCACTCGCAAAGTCTCGCGCCATTCCGAGTCCGGCAGACGAAGTTGGCCAGCCCCACCCGCCAAGGCTATAGCCCACCCGTTTTTGTGGCCTTTTTCCACTGGACGAACTTTGCGCCCCGGCCTTCGGGGGGTTATTTTTGGGCGCGGCTGTGCCCGCGGCCTATTTTTGGCACACGGAGGCCGCTCACAAAGGCTCCCGCCATTCCGAGTCCGGCGGACGAAGTTGGCCAGCCCACCCCCCAAGTCTATAGCCCACCCGTTTTTGTGCCCTTTTTCCGCTGGACGAACTTGGCGCCCCGGCCTTCGGGCGGTTATTTTTGGGCGCGGCTGTGCCCGCGGCCTATTTTTGGCACACGGAGGCCGCTCACAAAGTCTCGCACCATTCCGAGTCCGGCGGACGAAGTTGGGCAGCCCCACCCCCCAAGGCTATAGCCCACCCGTTTTTGTGGTCTTTTTCCGCTGGACGAACTTGGCGCCCCGGCCTTCGGGCGGTTATTTTTGGGCGCGGCAGTGCCCGAGTCCTATTTTTGGGCGCGGCTGTACCCGCGGCTTATTTTCATCACACGGAGGCCGCTCGCAAAGTCTCGCGCCATTCCGAGTCCGGCGGACGAAGTTGGCCAGCCCCAACCCCCAACGCTATAGCCCACCCATTTTTGTTTTCTTTTTCCGCTGGACGAACTTCGTGTCCCGGCCTTCGGGCGGTTATTTTTGGGCGCGGTTGTGGCCACGGCTTAGTTTTGGCACACGGAGGCCACTCGCAAAGTCTCGCGCCAATCCGAGTCCGGGGGACGAAGTTGGCCAGCCCCACCCCCCAAGGCTATAGCCCACCCGTTTTTGTGGCCTTTTTTCCGCTGGACGAACTTGGCGCCCAGGCCTTCCGGCGGTTATTTTTGGGCGCGGCGGTGGCCGCCGCTTATTTTCGGCACACCGGAGGCCGCTCACAAAGTTTCGCGCCATTCCGAGTCCGGCGGACGAAGTTGGCCAGCCCCACCCCCCAACGCTATAGCCCACCCATTTTTTGTGTCCTTTTTCCGCTGGACGAACTTCGTGTCCCGGCCTTCGGGCGGTTATTTTTGGGCGCGGCTGTGGCCGGGGCTTATTTTTGGCACACGGAGGCCACTCGCAAAGTCTCGCGCCATTCCGAGTCCGGGGGACGAAGTTGGCCAGCCCCACCCCCCAAGGCTATAGCCCACCCGTTTTTGTGCCCTTTTTCCGCTGGACGAACTAGGCGCCCCGGCTTTCGGGCGGTTATTTTTGGGCGCGGCTGTGCCCGCGGCCTATTTTTGGCACACGGAGGTCGCTCGCAAAGTCTCGCGCCATTTCGAGTCTGGCGGACGAAGTTGGCCAGCCCCACCCCCCAAGGCTATAGCCCACCCGTTTTTGTGGCCTTTTTCCGCTGGACGAACTTGGCACCCCGGCCTTCGGGCGGTTATTTTTGGGTGAGGCTGTGCCCGCGGCCTATTTTTGGCACACGGAGGCCGCTCGCAATGTCTCGCGCCATTCCGAGTCCGGCGGACGAAGTCGGCCAGCCCCACCCCCCAAGGCTATAGCCCACCCATTTTTGTGGCCTATTTTACGCTAGACGAACTTGGCGCCCGAGCCTTCGGGCGGTTATTTTTGGGCGCGGCTGTGCCCGCGGCCTATTTTTGGCACACGGAGGCCACTCGCAAAGTCTCACGCCTTTCCGAGTCTGGCCGACGATGTTGGCCAGCCCCACCCCCCAAGACTATAGCCCACCCGTTTTTGTGGCCTTTTTCCGCTGGACGAACTTGGCGCCCCGGCCTTCGGGTGGTTATTTTTTAGCGCGGCTGTGCCCGCGGCCTATTTTTGGCACACGGAGGCCGCTCGCAAAGTCTCGCGCCATTCCGAGTCCGGCGGACGAAGTGGGCCAGCCCCACCCCCAAGGCTATAGCCCACCCGTTTTTGTGGCCTTTTTCCGCTGGACGAACTTGGCACCCAGGCCTTCGGGCGGTTATTTTTGGGTTCGGCTGTGCCCGCGGCCTATTTTTGGCACGCGGAGGTCACTCGTAACGTCTCGCGCCATTCCGAGTCCGGCGGACGAAGTTGGCCAGCCCCACCCCCCAAGGCTATAGCCTACCCATTTTTGTGGCCTTTTTCCGCTGGATGAAATTGGCGCCCCGGCCTTCGGGCAGTTATTTTTGGGCGCGGCTGTGCCCGCGGCCTATTTTTGGCACACGGAGGCCGCTCGCAATGTCTCGCACCATTCCGAGTCCGGCGGACGAATTGGCCAGCCCCACCCCCCAAGGCTATAGCCCACCCATTTTTGTGGCCTTTTTTCCACTGGACGAACTTGGCGCCCAGGCCTTCCGGCGGTTATTTTTGGGCGCAGCTGTGCCCGCGGCCTATTTTTGGCAGACGGAGGCCGCTCGCAAAGTCTCGCGCCATTTTGAGTCCGGCGGACGAATTTGGCCAGCTCCACCCCCCAAGGCTATTGCCCACCCCATTTTTGTGGCCTTTTTCCGCTGGACGAACTGGGTGCCCCGGCCTTCGGGCAGTTAGTTTTGGGCGTGGCTGTGCCCGCGGCCTATTTTTGACACACAGAGGCCGCTCGTAAAGTCTCGCGCCATTCCGAGTCCGGCGAACGAAGTTGGCCAGCCCCATCCCCCAAGGCTATAGCCCACCCGTTTTTGTGGCCTTTTTCCGCAGGACGAACTTGGGGCCCCGGCCTTCGTGCGGTTATTTTTGGCCGCGGCCATGCCCGCGGCCTATTTTTGGCACACGGAGGTTGCTCGCAAAGTCTCGCGCCATTTCGAATCTGGCGGACGAAGTTGGCCAGCCCCACCCCCCAAGGCTATAGCCCACCCGTTTTTGTGGCCTTTTTTCCGCTGGACGAACTTGGCGCCCCAGCCTTCGGGCGGTTATTTTTGGGCGCGGCTGTGCCCGCGGCCTATTTTTGGCACACGGAGGCCGCTCGCAAAGTCTCGCGCCATTCCGAGTCCGGCGGAACGAAGTGGGCCAGCCCCACCCCCCAAGGCTATAGCCCACCCGTTTTTGTGGCCTTTTTCCGCTGGACGAACTTGGCACCCAGGCCTTCGGGCGGTTATTTTTGGGTTCGGCTGTGCCCGCGGCCTATTTTTGGCACGCGGAGGTCACTCGTAAAGTCTCGCGCCATTCCGAGTCCGGCGGACGAAGTTGGCCAGCCCCCACCCCCCAAGGCTATAGCCTACCCATTTTTTGTGGCCTTTTTCCGCTGGATGAAATTGGCGCCCCGGCCTTCGGGCAGTTATTTTTGGGCGCGGCTGTGCCCGCGGCCTGTTTTTGGCACACGGAGGCTGCTCGCAATGTCTCGCACCATTCCGAGTCCGGCGGACGAATTGGCCAGCCCCACCCCCCAAGACTATAGCCCACCCGTTTTTGTGCCTTTTTCCGCTGGACGAACTTGGCGCCCCCGGCCTTCGGGTGGTTATTTTTTAGCGCGGCTGTGCCCGCGGCCTATTTTTGGCACACGGAGGCCGCTCGCAAAGTCTCGCGCCATTCCGAGTCCGGCGGACGAAGTGGGCCAGCCCCACCCCCAAGGCTATAGCCCACCCGTTTTTGTGGCCTTTTTCCGCTGGACGAAC
Source organism: Citrus x limon (assembly GCA_034663535.1). Lineage (NCBI taxonomy): Eukaryota > Viridiplantae > Streptophyta > Magnoliopsida > Sapindales > Rutaceae > Citrus > Citrus x limon. The sequence continues at coordinate 34,711,886 of CM067998.1, read as the reverse complement.
TTGGCACCCAGGCCTTCGGGCGGTTATTTTTGGGTTCGGCTGTGCCCGCGGCCTATTTTTGGCACGCGGAGGTCACTCGTAACGTCTCGCGCCATTCCGAGTCCGGCGGACGAAGTTGGCCAGCCCCACCCCCCAAGGCTATAGCCTACCCATTTTTGTGGCCTTTTTCCGCTGGATGAAATTGGCGCCCCGGCCTTCGGGCAGTTATTTTTGGGCGCGGCTGTGCCCGCGGCCTATTTTTGGCACACGGAGGCCGCTCGCAATGTCTCGCACCATTCCGAGTCCGGCGGACGAATTGGCCAGCCCCACCCCCCAAGGCTATAGCCCACCCATTTTTGTGGCCTTTTTTCCACTGGACGAACTTGGCGCCCAGGCCTTCCGGCGGTTATTTTTGGGCGCAGCTGTGCCCGCGGCCTATTTTTGGCAGAACGGAGGCCGCTCGCAAAGTCTCGCGCCATTTTGAGTCCGGCGGACGAATTTGGCCAGCTCCACCCCCCAAGGCTATTGCCCACCCCATTTTTGTGGCCTTTTTTCCGCTGGACGAACTGGGTGCCCCGGCCTTCGGGCAGTTTAGTTTTGGGCGTGGCTGTGCCCGCGGCCTATTTTTGACACACAGAGGCCGCTCGTAAAGTCTCGCGCCATTCCGAGTCCGGCGAACGAAGTTGGCCAGCCCCATCCCCCAAGGCTATAGCCCACCCGTTTTTGTGGCCTTTTTCCGCAGGACGAACTTGGGGCCCCGGCCTTCGTGCGGTTATTTTTGGCCGCGGCCATGCCCGCGGCCTATTTTTGGCACACGGAGGTTGCTCGCAAAGTCTCGCGCCATTTCGAATCTGGCGGACGAAGTTGGCCAGCCCCACCCCCCAAGGCTATAGCCCACCCGTTTTTGTGGCCTTTTTTCCGCTGGACGAACTTGGCGCCCCAGCCTTCGGGCGGTTATTTTTGGGCGCGGCTGTGCCCGCGGCCTATTTTTGGCACACGGAGGCCGCTCGCAAAGTCTCGCGCCATTCCGAGTCCGGCGGACGAAGTGGGCCAGCCCCACCCCCCAAGGCTATAGCCCACCCGTTTTTGTGGCCTTTTTTCCGCTGGACGAACTTGGCACCCAGGCCTTCGGGCGGTTATTTTTGGGTTCGGCTGTGCCCGCGGCCTATTTTTGGCACGCGGAGGTCACTCGTAAAGTCTCGCGCCATTCCGAGTCCGGCGGACGAAGTTGGCCAGCCCCACCCCCCAAGGCTATAGCCTACCCATTTTTGTGGCCTTTTTTCCGCTGGATGAAATTGGCGCCCCGGCCTTCGGGCAGTTATTTTTGGGCGCGGCTGTGCCCGCGGCCTGTTTTTGGCACACGGAGGCTGCTCGCAATGTCTCGCACCATTCCGAGTCCGGCGGACGAATTGGCCAGCCCCACCCCCCAAGGCTATAGCCCACCCATTTTTGTGGCCTTTTTTCCACTGGACGAACTTGGTGCCCAGGCCTTCCGGCGGTTATTTTTGGGCGCAAGCTGTGCCCGCGGCCTATTTTTGGCAGACGGAGGCCGCTCGCAAAGTCTCGCGCCATTTTGAGTCCGGCGGACGAATTTGGCCAGCTCCACCCCCAAGGCTATTGCCCACCCGTTTTTGTGGCCTTTTTCCACTGGACGAACTTGGCGCCCCGGCCTTCGGGCGGTTATTTTTGGACACGGCTGTGCCCGTGGCCTATTTTTGGCACACGGAGGCCGCTCGCAAAGTCTCGCGCCATTCCGAGTCCGGCGGACGAAGTTGGCCAGCCCCACCCCCCAAGGCTATAGCCCACCCGTTTTTGTGGCCTTTTTCCGCTGGACGAACTTGGCGGCCAGGCCTTCGGGCGGTTATTTTTGGGTGCGGCTGTGCCCGCGGCCTATTTTTGGCACTTGGAGGCCACTCGCAAAGTCTCGCGCCATTCAGAGTCCGGCGGACGAAGTCGGCCAGCCCCACCCCCCAAGGCTATAGCCCACCCGTTTTTGTGGCCTTTTTCCGCTGGACGAACTTGGCGCCCCGGCCTTCGGGCGGTTATTTTTGGACGCGGCTGGGACCGCGGCCTATTTTTGGCACACGGAATCCGCTCGCAAAGTCTCGCGCCATTCCGAGTCCGGCGAACGAAGTTGGCCAGCCCCACCCCCCAAGGCTATAGCCCACCCGTTTTTGTGGCCTTTTTCCGCTGGACGAACTTGGCGCCCCGGCCTTCGGGCGGTTATTTTTGGACGCGGCTGTGCCCGCGGCCTATTTTTTGCACACGGAGTCCACTCGCAAAGTCTCGCGCCATTCCGAGTCCGGCAGACGAAGTTGGCCAGCCCCACCCGCCAAGGCTATAGCCCACCCGTTTTTGTGGCCTTTTTCCACTGGACGAACTTTGCGCCCCGGCCTTCGGGGGGTTATTTTTGGGCGCGGCTGTGCCCGCGGCCTATTTTTGGCACACGGAGGCCGCTCACAAAGGCTCCCGCCATTCCGAGTCCGGCGGACGAAGTTGGCCAGCCCACCCCCCAAGTCTATAGCCCACCCGTTTTTGTGCCCTTTTTCCGCTGGACGAACTTGGCGCCCCGGCCTTCGGGCGGTTATTTTTGGGCGCGGCTGTGCCCGCGGCCTATTTTTGGCACACGGAGGCCGCTCACAAAGTCTCGCACCATTCCGAGTCCGGCGGACGAAGTTGGGCAGCCCCACCCCCCAAGGCTATAGCCCACCCGTTTTTGTGGTCTTTTTCCGCTGGACGAACTTGGCGCCCCGGCCTTCGGGCGGTTATTTTTGGGCGCGGCAGTGCCCGAGTCCTATTTTTGGGCGCGGCTGTACCCGCGGCTTATTTTCATCACACGGAGGCCGCTCGCAAAGTCTCGCGCCATTCCGAGTCCGGCGGACGAAGTTGGCCAGCCCCAACCCCCAACGCTATAGCCCACCCATTTTTGTTTTCTTTTTCCGCTGGACGAACTTCGTGTCCCGGCCTTCGGGCGGTTATTTTTGGGCGCGGTTGTGGCCACGGCTTAGTTTTGGCACACGGAGGCCACTCGCAAAGTCTCGCGCCAATCCGAGTCCGGGGGACGAAGTTGGCCAGCCCCACCCCCCAAGGCTATAGCCCACCCGTTTTTGTGGCCTTTTTTCCGCTGGACGAACTTGGCGCCCAGGCCTTCCGGCGGTTATTTTTGGGCGCGGCGGTGGCCGCCGCTTATTTTCGGCACACGGAGGCCGCTCACAAAGTTTCGCGCCATTCCGAGTCCGGCGGACGAAGTTGGCCAGCCCCACCCCCCAACGCTATAGCCCACCCATTTTTGTGTCCTTTTTCCGCTGGACGAACTTCGTGTCCCGGCCTTCGGGCGGTTATTTTTGGGCGCGGCTGTGGCCGGGGCTTATTTTTGGCACACGGAGGCCACTCGCAAAGTCTCGCGCCATTCCGAGTCCGGGGGACGAAGTTGGCCAGCCCCACCCCCCAAGGCTATAGCCCACCCGTTTTTGTGCCCTTTTTCCGCTGGACGAACTAGGCGCCCCGGCTTTCGGGCGGTTATTTTTGGGCGCGGCTGTGCCCACGGCCTATTTTTAGCACACGGAGGACGCTCGCAAAGTCTCGCGCCATTCTGAGTCCGGCGGACGAAGTTGGCCAGCCCCACCCCCCAAGGCTATAGCCCACCCGTTTTTGTGGCCTTTTTCCGCTGGATGAACTTTGCGTCCCGGCCTTCGGGGGGTTATTTTTGGGCGCGGCTGTGGCCGCAGCCTATTTTTGGCACACGGAGGCCACTCACAAAGGCTCGCGCCATTCCGAGTCCGGCGGACGAATTTGGCCAGCCCCACCCCACAAGGCTAGAGCCCACCCGTTTTTGTGGCCTTTATCCGCTGGACGAACATGGCGCCCCGGCCTTCGGGCAGTTATTTTCGGGCGCGGCTCTGTCCGTGGCCTATTTTTGGCACACGGAGGCCGCTCGCTCAGTCTCGCGCCAATCCGAGTCCAGCGGACGAAGTGGGCCAGCCGCACCCCCCAAGGCTATAGCCCACCCGTTTTTGTGGCCTTTTTCCGATGGACGAACTTTGCGCCCCAGCCTTCGGGGGGTTATTAGTGGGCGCGGCTGTGCCCGCGGCCTATTTTTGGCACACGGAGTCCGCTCGCAAAGTCTCGCATCATTCCGAGTCCGGCGGACGAAGTTGGCCAGCCCCACCCCCCAAGGCTATAGCCCACCCGTTTTTGTGGCCTTTTTCCGCTGGACGAACTTGGCGCCCCAGCCTTCGGGCGGTTATTTTTGGGCGCGCCTGTGTCCGCGGCCTATTTTTGGCACACGGAGGATGCTCGCAAAGTCTTGCGCCATTCCAATTCCGGCGGACGAAGTTGGCCAGCCCCACCCCCCAAGGCTATAGCCCACCCGTTTTTGTGGCCTTTTTCCGCCGGACGAACTAGGCGCCCAGGCCTTCGGGCGGTTATTTTTTGGCGTGGCTGTGCCCACGGCTTATTTTCAGCACACGGAGGCCGCTCGCAAAGTCTCGCGCCATTCCAATTCCGGCGGACGAAGTTGGCGAGCCCCACCACCCAAGGCTATAGCCCACCCGTTTTTGTGGCCTTTTTCCGCCGGACGAACTTGGCGCCCAGGCCTTCGGGCGGTTATTTTTTGGTGTGGCTGTGTCCACGGCCTATTTTCAGCACACGGAGGCCGCTCGCAAAGTCTCGCGCCATTCCGAGTCCGGCGCACGAAGTAGGCCAGCCCCACCCCCCAAGGATATATCCCACCCGTTTTTGTGGCCTTTTTCCGCCGGACGAACTTGGCGCCCCGGCCTTCGGGAGGTTATTTTTGGGCGCAGCTATGCCCGCGGCCTATTTTTGCCACACGGAGACCGCTCACAAAGTCTCGCGCCATTCCAAGTCCGGCGGACGAAGTTGGCCAGCCCCACCCCCCAAGGCTAGAGCCCACCCGTTTTTGTGGCCTTTTTCCACAGGACGAAATTGGCGCCCAGGCCTTCGGGCAGTTATTATTGGACGCGGCATTGCCCGCGGCCTATTTTTTGCTCACGGAGGCCGCTCGTAATGTCTCGCGCCATTCCGAGTCCGGCGGACGAAGTTGGTCAGCCCCACCCCCCAAGGCTATAGCCCACCCGTTTTTGTGGCGTTTTTTCCGCTGGACGAACTTGGCGCCCACGCCTTCCGGCGGTTATTTTTGGGCGCGGCTGTGCCCGCGGCCTATTTTTGGCTCGCGGAGGCCGCTCGTAAAGTGTCGCGCCATTCCGAGTCCGGCGGACGAAGTTGGCCAGCCCCACCCCCCAACGCTATAGCCCACCCATTTTTGTGTCCTTTTTCCGCTGGACGAACTTCGTGTCCCGGCCTTCGGGCGGTTATTTTTGGGCGCGGCTGTGGCAGCGGCTTATTTTTGGCACACGGAGGCCACTCGCAAAGTCTCGCGCCATTCCGAGTCCGGTGGACGAAGTTGGCCAGCCCCGCCCCCCAAGGCTATAGCCCACCCATTTTTGTGCCCTTTTTCCGCAGGACGAACTGGGCGCCCCGGCCTTCGGGCGGTTATTTTTGGGCGCGGCTGTGCCCACGGCCTATTTTTAGCACACGGAGGACGCTCGCAAAGTCTCGCGCCATTCGGAGTCCGGCGGACGAAGTTGGCCAGCCCCACCCCCCAAGGCTATAGCCCACCCGTTTTTGTGGCCTTTTTCCGCTGGACGAACTTTGCGCCCAGGCCTTCCGGCGGTTATTTTTGGGCGCGGCTGTGCCCGCGGCCTATTTTTGGCTTGCAGAGGCCGCTCGCAAAGTCTCGCGCCCTTCCTAGTCTGGCGGACGAAGTTGGCTAGCCCCACCCCCCAACGCTATAGCCCACCCATTTTTGTGTCCTTTTTCCGCTGGACGAACTTCGTGTCCCGGCCTTCGGGCGGTTATTTTTGGGCGCGGCTGTGGCAGCGGCTTATTTTTGGCACACGGAGGCCACTCGAAAAGTCTCGCGCCATTCCGAGTCCGGTGGACGAAGTTGGCCAGCCCCACCCCCCAAGGCTATAGCCCACCCGTTTTTGTGCCCTTTTTCCGCTGGACGAACTGGGCGCCCCGGCCTTCGGGCGGTTATTTTTGGGCGCGGCTGTGCCCACGGCCTATTTTTAGCACACGGAGGACGATCGCAAAGTCTCGCGCCATTCGGAGTCCGGCGGACGTAGTTGGCCAGCCCCACCGCCCAAGGCTATAGCCCACCCGTTTTTGTGGCCTTTTTCCGCTGGACGAACTTTGCGCCCCGGCCTTCGGGGGGTTATTTTTGGGTGCGGCTGTGCCCGCGGCCTACTTTTGGCATACGGAGGCTGCTCGCAAAGTCTCGCGCCATTCCGAGTCCGGCGGACGAAGTTGGCCAGCCCCACCCCCCAAGGCTATAGCCCACCCGTTTTTGTGGCCTTTTTCCGCTGGAAGAACTTGGCGCGCCGGCCTTCGGGCGTTTATTTTTGGGTGCGGCTGTGGCCACGGCCTATTTTTGGCACACGGAGGCCGCTCACAAAGGCTCGCGCCATTCCGAGTCCGGCGGACGAATTTGGCCAGGCCCACCCCCCAAGGCTATAGCCCACCCGTTTTTGTGGCCTTTTTCCGCTGGACGAACTTGGCACCCCGGCCTTCGTGCGGTTATTTTTGGGCGCGGCTGTGCCCGCGGAATATTTTTCGCACACTGAGGGCGCTCGCAAAGTCTCGCGCCATTCCGAGCCCGACGGACGAAGTTGGCCAGCCCCACCCCACAAGGCTGTAGCCCACCCGTTTTTGTGGCCTTTTTCCGCTGGACGAACATGGCGCCCCGGCCTTCGGGCAGTTATTTTTGGGCGCGGCTGTGCCCGCGGAATATTTTTCGCACACTGAGGGCGCTCGCAAAGTCTCGCGCCATTCCGAGCCCGACGGACGAAGTTGGCCAGCCCCACCCCACAAGGCTGTAGCCCACCCGTTTTTGTGGCCTTTTTCCGCTGGACGAACATGGCGCCCCGGCCTTCGGGGGGTTATTTTTGGGTGCAACTGTGCCCGCGGCCTATTTTTGGCACACGGAGTCCGCTCGCAAAGTCTCGCATCATTCCGAGTCCGGCGGACGAAGTTGGCCAGCCCCACCCCCCAAGGCTATAGCCCACCCGTTTTTGTGGCCTTTTTCCACTGGACGAACTGGGCGCCCCGGCGTTCGGGGGGTTATTTTTGGGTGCAACTGTGCCCGCGGCCTATTTTTGGCACACGGAGTCCGCTCGCAAAGTCTCGCATCATTCCGAGTCCGGCGGACGAAGTTGGCCAGCCCCACCCCCCAAGGCTATAGCCCACCCGTTTTTGTGGCCTTTTTCCACTGGACGAACTGGGCGCCCCGGCCTTCGGGTGGTTATTTTTGGCCGCAGCTGTGTCCGCGGCCTATTTTTGGCACACGGAGGCCGCTCGCAAAGTCTCGCGCCATTCCAAGTCCGGCGGACGAAGTTGGCCAGCCCCACCCGCCAAGGCTATAGCCCACCCGTTTTTGTCGCCTTTTTCCGCTGGACGAACTTGGCGACCCGGCCTACGGCGGTTATTTTTGGGCGCGTCCGTGTCCGTGGCCTATTTTTGTTACACGGAGGCCGCTCGCAAAGTCTCGCGCCATTCCGAGTCCGGCGGACGAAGTTGGCCAGCCCCACCCCCCAAGGCTATAGCCCACCCGTTTTTGTGGCCTTTTTCCGCGGGACGAACTTGGCGCCCCGGCATTCGGGTGGTTATTTTTGGGCACGGCTGTGTCCGCGGCCTATTTTTGGCACACGGAGGCCGCTCGCAAAGTCTCGCGCCATTCCGAGTCCGGCGGATGAAGTTGGCCAGCCCCACCCCCCAAGGCTATAGCCCACCCGTTTTTGTAGCCTTTTTCCACTGGACGAACTTGGCGCCCCGGCCTTCGGGCGGTTATTTTTGGCCGCGGCTGTGTCCGCGGCCTATTTTTGGCACACGGAGGCCGCTCGCAAAGTCTCGCGCCATTCCAAGTCCGGCGGACGAAGTTGGCCAGCCCCACCCCCCAACGCTATAGCCCACCCGTATTTGTGGCCTTTTTCCGCTGGACGAACTTGGCACCCCGGCCTTCAGGCGGTTATTTTTGGGCGCGGCTGTGCCCGCGTCCTATTTTTGGCACACGGAGGCCGCTCGCAAAGTCTCGCACCATTCCGAGTCCGGCGGACGAAGTTGGCCAGCCCCACTCCGCAAGGCTATAGCCCACCCGTTTTTGTGGCCTTTTTCCGCTGGACGAACTTGGCGCCCCGGCCATCGGGTGGTTATGTTTGGGCGCGGCTTTGCCAGGGCCTATTTTTGTCACACCGAGGCCGCTCGCAAAGTCTCGCGCCATTCCAAGTCCGGCGGACAAAGTTGGCCAGCCCCACCCCCCAAGGCTAGAGCCCACCCGTTTTTGTGGCCTTTTTCCACTGGACGAACTGGGCGCCCCGGCCTTCGGGCGGTTATTTTTGGCCGCGGCTGTGCCCGCGGCCTATTTTTGGCACACGGAGGCCACACACAAAGTCTCGCGCCATTCCGAGTCCGGCGGACGAAGTTGGCCTGCCCCACCCCGCAAGGCTATAGCCCACCCGTTTTTGTGGCCTTTTTCCGCTGGACGAACTTGGCGCCCCGGCCTTCGGTCGGTTATTTTTGGATGCGGCTGTGCCCTCGGCCTATTTTTGGCGCACGGAGGCCGCTCGCAAAGTCTCGCGCCATTCCAAGTCCGGCGGACAAAGTTGGCCAGCCCCACCCCCCAAGGCTAGAGCCCACCCGTTTTTGTGGCCTTTTTCCACTGGACGAACTGGGCGCCCCGGCCTTCGGGCGGTTATTTTTGGCCGCGGCTGTGCCCGCGGCCTATTTTTGGCACACGGAGGCCACACACAAAGTCTCGCGCCATTCCGAGTCCGGCGGACGAAGTTGGCCAGCCCCACCCCCCAAGGCTATAGCCCCCCGTTTTTGTCGCCTTTTCCGCTGGACGAACTTGGCGACCCGGCCATCGGGCGGTTATTTATGGGCGCGTCTGTGTCCGCGGCCTATTTTTGGTACACGGAGGCCGCTCGTAAAGGCTCGCGCCATTCCGAGTCCGGCGGACGAAGTTGGCCAGCCCCACCCCCCAAGGCTATAGCCCACCCGTTTTTGTGGACGAACTCGGCGCCCCGGCATTCGGGTGGTTATTTTTGGGCGCGGCTGTGTCAGCGGCCTATTTTTGGCACACGGAGGCCGCTCGTAAGGTCTCGCGCCATTCCGAGTCCGGCGGACGAAGTTGGCCAGCCCCACCCCCCAAGGCTATAGCCCACCCGTTTTTGTGGCCTTTTTCCGCTGGACGAACTTGGCGCCCCAGCATTCGGGTGGTTATTTTTGGGCGCGGCTGTGTCCGCGGCATATTTTTGGGACACGGAGGCCGCTCGCAAAGTCTCGCGCCATTCCAAGTCCGGCGGACAAAGTAGGCCAGCCCCACCCCGCAAGGCTATGGCCCACCCGTTTTTGTGGCCTTTTTCCGCTGGACGAACTTGGCGCCCCGGCCTTCGGGCGGTTATTTTTGGGTGCGGCTGTGCCCGCGGCCTATTTTTGGCACACGGAGGCCACACACAAAGTCTCGCGCCATTCCGAGTCCGGCGGACGAAGTTGGCCAGCCCCACCCCGCAAGGCTATAGCCCACCCGTTTTTGTGGCCTTTTTCCGCTGGACGAACATGGCGCCCCGGCCTTCGGTCGGTTATTTTTGGACGCGGCTGTGCCCTCGGCCTATTTTTGGCACACGGAGGCCACTCGCATAGTCTCGCGCCATTCCGAGTCCGGCGGACGAAGTTGGCCAGCCCCACCCCCCAAGGCTATAGCCCACCCGTTTTTGTGGCCTTTTTTCCGCTGGTCGAACTTGGCGCCCCGGCCTTCGGGCGGTTATTTTTGGACGCGGCTGTGCCCCGGGCCTATTTTTGGCACACCGAGACCGCTCGCAAAGTCTCCCACCATTCCGAGTCCGGCGGACGAAGCGGGCCAGCCCCACCGCCCAAGGTTATGGCCCACCCGTTTTTGTGGCCTTTTTCCTCTGGACGAACTTGGCGCCCCGGCATTCGGGTGGTTATTTTTGGGCGCGGCTGTGTCCGCGGCCTATTTTTGGCACACGGAGGCAGCTCGCAAAGTCTCGCGCCATTCCAAGTCCGGCGGACGAAGTAGGCCAGCCCCACCCCGCAAGCCTATGGCCCACCCGTTTTTGTGGCCTTTTTCCGCTGGACGAACTTGGCGCCCCGGCCTTCGGGCGGTTATTTTTGGGTGCGGCTGTGCCCGCGGCCTATTTTTGGCACACGGAGGCCGCTCGCAAAGTTTCGCGCCATTCCGAGTCCGGCGGATGAAGTTGGCCAGCCCCACCCCCCAAGGCTATAGCCCACCCGTTTTTGTAGCCTTTTTCCACTGGACGAACTTGGCGCCCCGGCCTTCGGGCGGTTATTTTTGGCCGCGGCTGTGTCCGCGGCCTATTTTTGGCACACGGAGGCCGCTCGCAAAGTCTCGCGCCATTCCAAGTCCGGCGGACGAAGTTGGCCAGCCCCACCCCCCAACGCTATAGCCCACCCGTATTTGTGGCCTTTTTCCGCTGGACGAACTTGGCGCCCCGGCCTTCAGGCGGTTATTTTTGGGCGCGGCTGTGCCCGCGTCCTATTTTTGGCACACGGAGGCCGCTCGCAAAGTCTCGCACCATTCCGAGTCCGGCGGACGAAGTTGGCCAGCCCCACTCCGCAAGGCTATAGCCCACCCGTTTTTGTGGCCTTTTTCCGCTGGACGAACTTGGCGCCCCGGCCTTCGGGCGGTTATTTTTGGACGCGGCTGTGCCCCGGGCCTATTTTTGGCACACCGAGACCGCTCGCAAAGTCTCCCACCATTCCGAGTCCGGCGGACGAAGCGGGCCAGCCCCACCGCCCAAGGTTATGGCCCACCCGTTTTTGTGGCCTTTTTCCGCTGGACGAACTTGGCGCCCCGGCATTCGGGTGGTTATTTTTGGGCGCGGCTGTGTCCGCGGCCTATTTTTGGCACACGGAGGCCGCTCGCAAAGTCTCGCGCCATTCCGAGTCCGGCGGATGAAGTTGGCCAGCCCCACCCCCCAAGGCTATAGCCCACCCGTTTTTGTAGCCTTTTTCCACTGGACGAACTTGGCGCCCCGGCCTTCGGGCGGTTATTTTTGGCCGCGGCTGTGTCCGCGGCCTATTTTTGGCACACGGAGGCCGCTCGCAAAGTCTCGCGCCATTCCGAGTCCGGCGGATGAAGTTGGCCAGCCCCACCCCCCAAGGCTATAGCCCACCCGTTTTTGTAGCCTTTTTCCACTGGACGAACTTGGCGCCCCGGCCTTCGGGCGGTTATTTTTGGCCGCGGCTGTGTCCGCGGCCTATTTTTGGCACACGGAGGCAGCTCGCAAAGTCTCGCGCCATTCCAAGTCCGGCGGACGAAGTAGGCCAGCCCCACCCCGCAAGCCTATGGCCCACCCGTTTTTGTGGCCTTTTTCCGCTGGACGAACTTGGCGCCCCGGCCTTCGGGCGGTTATTTTTGGGTGCGGCTGTGCCCGCGGCCTATTTTTGGCACACGGAGGCCGCTCGCAAAGTCTCGCGCCATTCCGAGTCCGGCGGATGAAGTTGGCCAGCCCCACCCCCCAAGGCTATAGCCCACCCGTTTTTGTAGCCTTTTTCCACTGGACGAACTTGGCGCCCCGGCCTTCGGGCGGTTATTTTTGGCCGCGGCTGTGTCCGCGGCCTATTTTTGGCACACGGAGGCCGCTCGCAAAGTCTCGCGCCATTCCAAGTCCGGCGGACGAAGTTGGCCAGCCCCACCCCCCAACGCTATAGCCCACCCGTATTTGTGGCCTTTTTCCGCTGGACGAACTTGGCGCCCCGGCCTTCAGGCGGTTATTTTTGGGCGCGGCTGTGCCCGCGTCCTATTTTTGACACACGGAGGCCGCTCGCAAAGTCTCGCACCATTCCGAGTCCGGCGGACGAAGTTGGCCAGCCCCACTCCGCAAGGCTATAGCCCACCCGTTTTTGTGGCCTTTTTCCACTGGACGAACTTGGCGCCCCGGCCATCGGGTGGTTATGTTTGGGCGCGGCTTTGCCAGGGCCTATTTTTGTCACACCGAGGCCGCTCGCAAAGTCTCGCGCCATTCCAAGTCCGGCGGACAAAGTTGGCCAGCCCCACCCCCCAAGGCTAGAGCCCACCCGTTTTTGTGGCCTTTTTCCACTGGACGAACTGGGCGCCCCGGCCTTCGGGCGGTTATTTTTGGCCGCGGCTGTGCCCACGGCCTATTTTTGGCACACGGAGGCCACACACAAAGTCTCGCGCCATTCCGAGTCCGGCGGACGAAGTTGGCCTGCCCCACCCCGCAAGGCTATAGCCCACCCGTTTTTGTGGCCTTTTTCCGCTGGACGAACTTGGCGCCCCGGCCTTCGGTCGGTTATTTTTGGACGCGGCTGTGCCCTCGGCCTATTTTTGGCGCACGGAGGCCGCTCGCAAAGTCTCGCGCCATTCCAAGTCCGGCGGACAATGTTGGCCAGCCCCACCCCCCAAGGCTAGAGCCCACCCGTTTTTGTGGCCTTTTTCCACTGGACGAACTGGGCGCCCCGGCCTTCGGGCGGTTATTTTTGGCCGCGGCTGTGTCCGCGGCCTATTTTTGGCACACGGAGGCCACTCGCAAAGTCTCGCGCCATTCCAAATCCGGCGGACGAAGTTGGCCAGCCCCACCCCCCAAGGCTATAGCCCGCCCGTTTTTGTCGCCTTTTTCCGCTGGACGAACTTGGCGACCCGGCCATCGGGCGGTTATTTATGGGCGCGTCTGTGTCCGCGGCCTATTTTTGGTACACGGAGGCCGCTCGTAAAGGCTCGCGCCATTCCGAGTCCGGCGGACGAAGTTGGCCAGCCCCACCCCCCAAGGCTATAGCCCACCCGTTTTTGTGGACGAACTCGGCGCCCCGGCATTCGGGTGGTTATTTTTGGGCGCGGCTGTGTCAGCGGCCTATTTTTGGCACACGGAGGCCGCTCATAAAGTCTCACGCCATTCCGAGTCCGGCGGACGAAGTTGGCCAGCCCCACCCCCCAAGGCTATAGCCCACCCGTTTTTGTGGCCTTTTTCCGCTGGACGAACTTGGCGCCCCAGCATTCGGGTGGTTATTTTTGGACGCGGCTGTGTCCGCGGCATATTTTTGGGACACGGAGGCCGCTCGCAAAGTCTCGCGCCATTCCAAGTCCGGCGGACAAAGTAGGCCAGCCCCACCCCGCAAGGCTACGGCCCACCCATTTTTGTGGCCTTTTTCCGCTGGACGAACTTGGCGCCCCGGCCTTCGGGCGGTTATTTTTGGGTGCGGCTGTGCCCGCGGCCTATTTTTGGCACACGGAGGCCACACACAAAGTCTCGCGCCATTTCGAGTCCGGCGGACGAAGTTGGCCTGCCCCACCCCGCAAGGCTATAGCCCACCCGTTTTTGTGGCCTTTTTCCGCTGGACGAACTTGGCGCCCCGGCCATCGGGTGGTTATGTTTGGGCGCGGCTTTGCCAGGGCCTATTTTTGTCACACCGAGGCCGCTCGCAAAGTCTCGCGCCATTCCGAGTCCGGCGGACGAAGTTGGCCAGCCCCACCGCCCAAGGTTATGGCCCACCCGTTTTTGTGCCCTTTTTCCGCTGGACGAACTTGGCGCCCCGGCCTTCGGTCGGTTATTTTTGGACGCGGCTGTGCCCTCGGCCTATTTTTGGCGCGCGGAGGCCGCTCGCAAAGTCTCGCGCCATTCCAAGTCCGGCGGACAAAGTTGGCCAGCCCCACCCCCCAAGGCTAGAGCCCACCCGTTTTTGTGGCCTTTTTCCACTGGACGAACTGGGCGCCCCGGCCTTCGGGCGGTTATTTTTGGCCGCGGCTGTGTCCACGGCCTATTTTTGGCACACGGAGGCCACTCGCAAAGTCTCGCGCCATTCCAAATCCGGCGGACGAAGTTGGCCAGCCCCACCCCCCAAGGCTATAGCCCGCCCGTTTTTGTCGCCTTTTTCCGCTGGACGAACTTGGCGACCCGGCCATCGGGCGGTTATTTATGGGCGCGTCTGTGTCCGCGGCCTATTTTTGGTACACGGAGGCCGCTCGTAAAGGCTCGCGCCATTCCGAGTCCGGCGGACGAAGTTGGCCAGCCCCACCCCCCAAGGCTATAGCCCACCCGTTTTTGTGGACGAACTCGGCGCCCCGGCATTCGGGTGGTTATTTTTGGGCGCGGCTGTGTCAGCGGCCTATTTTTGGTACACGGAGGCCGCTCATAAAGTCTCACGCCATTCCGAGTCCGGCGGACGAAGTTGGCCAGCCCCACCCCCCAAGGCTATAGCCCACCCGTTTTTGTGGCCTTTTTCCGCTGGACGAACTTGGCGCCCCAGCATTCGGGTGGTTATTTTTGGGCGCGGCTGTGTCCGCGGCATATTTTTGGGACACGGAGGCCGCTCGCAAAGTCTCGCGCCATTCCAAGTCCGGCGGACAAAGTAGGCCAGCCCCACCCCGCAAGGCTATGGCCCACCCGTTTTTGTGGCCTTTTTCCGCTGGACGAACTTGGCGCCCCGGCCTTCGGGCGGTTATTTTTGGGTGCGGCTGTGCCCGCGGCCTATTTTTGGCACACGGAGGCCACACACAAAGTCTCGCGCCATTCCGAGTCCGGCGGACGAAGTTGGCCAGCCCCACCCCGCAAGGCTATAGCCCACCCGTTTTTGTGGCCTTTTTCCGCTGGACGAACTTGGCGCCCCGGCCTTCGGTCGGTTATTTTTGGACGCGGCTGTGCCCTCGGCCTATTTTTGGCACACGGAGGCCACTCGCATAGTCTCGCGCCATTCCGAGTCCGGCGGAAAAAGTTGGCCAGCCCCACCCCCCAAGGCTATAGCCCACCCGTTTTTGTGGCCTTTTTTCCGCTGGTCGAACTTGGCGCCCCGGCCTTCGGGCTGTTATTTTTGGACGCGGCTGTGCCCCGGGCCTATTTTTGGCACTCCGAGACCGCTCGCAAAGTCTCCCACCATTCCGAGTCCGGCGGACGAAGCGGGCCAGCCCCACCGCCCAAGGTTATGGCCCACCCGTTTTTGTGGCCTTTTTCCGCTGGACGAACTTGGCGCCCCGGCATTCGGGTGGTTATTTTTGGGCGCGGCTGTGTCCGCGGCCTATTTTTGGCACACGGAGGCAGCTCGCAAAGTCTCGCGCCATTCCAAGTCCGGCGGACGAAGTAGGCCAGCCCCACCCCACAAGCCTATGGCCCACCCGTTTTTGTGGCCTTTTTCCGCTGGACGAACTTGGCGCCCCGGCCTTCGGGCGGTTATTTTTGGGTGCGGCTGTGCCCGCGGCCTATTTTTGGCACACGGAGGCCGCTCGTAAAGTCTCGCGCCATTCCGAGTCCGGCGGACGAAGTTGGCCAGCCCCACCCCCCAAGGCTATAGCCCACCCGTTTTTGTGGCCTTTTTCCGCTGGACGAACTTGGCGCCCCAGCATTCGGGTGGTTATTTTTGGGCGCGGCTGTATCCGCGGCCTATTTTTGGCACACGGAGGCCGCTCGCAAAGTCTCGCGCCATTCCAAGTCCGGCGGACGAAGTGGTCCAGCCCCACCCCCGAAGGCTATAGCCCGCCCGTTTTTGTGGCCTTTTTTCCGCTGGTCGAACTTGGCGCCCCGGCCTTCGGGCGGTTATTTTTGGACGCGGCTGTGCCCCGGGCCTATTTTTGGCACACCGAGGCCGCTCGCAAAGTCTCCCACCATTCCGAGTCCGGCGGACGAAGCGGGCCAGCCCCACCGCCCAAGGTTATGGCCCACCCGTTTTTGTGGCCTTTTTCCGCTGGACGAACTTGGCGCCCCGGCATTCGGGTGGTTATTTTTGGGCGCGGCTGTGTCCGCGGCCTATTTTTAGCACACGGAGGCAGCTCGCAAAGTCTCGCGCCATTCCAAGTCCGGCGGACGAAGTAGGCCAGCCCCACCCCGCAAGCCTATGGCCCACCCGTTTTTCTGGCCTTTTTCCGCTGGACGAACTTGGCGCCCCGGCCTTCGGGCGGTTATTTTTGGGTGCGGCTGTGTCCGCGGCCTATTTTTGGCACACGGAGGCCGCTCGTAAAGTCTCGCGCCATTCCGAGTCCTGCGGACGAAGTTGGCCAGCCCCACCCCCCAAGGCTATAGCCCACCCGTTTTTGTGGCCTTTTTCCGCTGGACGAACTTGGCGCCCCAGCATTCGGGTGGTTATTTTTGGGCGCGGCTGTGTCCGCGGCCTATTTTTGGGACACGGAGGCCGCTCGCAAAGTCTCGCGCCATTCCAAGTCCGGCGGACGAAGTGGGCCAGCCCCACCCCCAAAGGCTATAGCCCGCCCGTTTTTGTGGCCTTTTTCCGCTGGACGAACTTGGCGACCCGGCCTTCGGGCGGTTATTTATGGGAGCGTCTGTGTCCGCGGCCTATTTTTGGTACACGGAGGCCGCTCGCAAAGTCTCGCACCATTCCGAGTCCGGCGGACGAAGTTGGCCTGCCCCACCCCCCAAGGCTATACCCCACCCGTTTTTGTGGCCTTTTTCCGCTGGACGAACTTGGCGCCCCGGCATTCGGGTGGTTATTTTTGGGCGTGGCTGTGTCAGCGGTCTATTTTTGGCACACGGAGGCCGCTCGCAAAGTCTCACGCCATTCCGAGTCCGGCGGACGAAGTTGGCCAGCCCCACCCCCCAAGGCTATAGCCCACCCGTTTTTGTGGCCTTTTTCCGCTGGACGAACTTGGCGCCCCAGCATTCGGGTGGTTATTTTTGGGCGCGGCTGTGTCCGCGGCCTATTTTTGGCACACGGAGGCCGCTCGCAAAGTCTCGCGCCATTCCAAGTCCGGCGGAAGAAGTAGGCCAGCCCCACCACGCAAGGCTATGGCCCACCCGTTTTTTTGGCCTTTTTCCGCTGGACGAACATGGCGCCCCGGCCTTCGGGTGGTTATTATTGGGCGCGGCTGTGTCCGCGACCTATTTTTGGCACACGTAGGCCGCTCAAAAAGTCTCGCGCCATTCCAAGTCCGGCGGACGAAGCAGGCCAGCCCCACCCCGCAAGGCTATGGCCCACCCGTTTTTGTGGCCTTTTTCCGCTGGACGAACTTGGCGCCCCGGCCTTAGGTCGGTTATTTTTGGACGTGGCTGTGCCCTCGGCCTATTTTTGGTGCTCGGAGGCCGCTCGCAAAGTCTCGCGCCATTCCGAGTCCGGCGGACGAAGTTGGCCAGCCCCACCCCGCAAGGCTATAGCCCACCCGTTTTTGTGGCCTTTTTCCGCTGGACGAAATTGGCGCCCCGGCATTCGGGTGGTTATTTTTGGACGCGGCTGTGTCCGCGACCTATTTTTCGCACACGGAGGCCGCTCTCAAAGTCTCGCGCCATTCCGAGTCCGGCGGACGAAGTTGGCCAGCCCCACAGCCCAAGGTTATGGCCCACCCGTTTTTGTGCCCATTTTCCGCTGGACGAACTTGGCGCCCCGGCCTTAGGTCGGTTATTTTTGGACGTGGCTGTGCCCTCGGCCTATTTTTGGTGCTCGGAGGCCGCTTGCAAAGTCTCGCGCCATTCCAAGTCCGGCGGACGGAGTAGGCCAGCCCCACCCAGCAAGGCTATGGCCCACCCGTTTTTGTGGCCTTTTTCCGCTGGACGAACTTGGCGCCCCGGCCTTCGGGCGGTTATTTTTGGGTGCGGCTGTGTCAGCGGCCTATTTTTGGCACACGGAGGCCGCTCCTTAAGTCTCGCGCCATTCCGAGTCCGGCGGACAAAGTTGGCCAGCCCCACCCCGCAAGGCTATAGTCCACCCATTTTTGTGGCCTTTTTCCGCTGGACGAACTTGGCGCCCCGGCCTTCGGGCGGTTATTTTTGGGTGCGGCTGTGCCCGCGGCCTATTTTTGGCACACGGAGGCCGCTCGTAAAGTCTCACGCAATTCCGAGTCCGGCGGACGAAGTTGGCCAGCCCCACCCCCCAAGGCTATAGCCCACCCGTTTTTGTGGCCTTTTTCCGCTGGACGAACTTGGCGCTCCAGCATTCGGGTGGTTATTTTTGGACGCGGCTGTATCCGCGGCCTATTTTTGGTACACGGAGGCCACTCGCAAAGTCTCGCGCCATTCCGATTCCGGCGGACGAAGTTGGCCAGCCCCACCCCCCAAGGTTATGGCCCACCCGTTTTTGTGGCCTTTTTCCGCTGGACGAACTTGGCGCCCCGGCATTCGGGTGGTTATTTTTCGGCGCGGCTGTGTCCGCGTCCTATTTTTGGCACACGGAGGCAGCTCGCAAAGTCTCGCGCCATTCCGAGTCCGGCGGACGAAGCGGGCCAGCCCCACCGCCCAAGGTTATGGCCCACCCGTTTTTGAGGCCTTTTTCCGCTGGACGAACTTGGCGCCCCGGCATTTGGGTGGTTATTTTTGGGCGCGGCTGTGTCCGCGGCCTATTTTTGGCACACGGAGGCAGCTCGCAAAGTCTCGCGCCATTCCAAGTCCGGCGGACGAACTAGGCCAGCCCCACCCCGCAAGCCTATGGCCCACCCGTTTTTGTGGCCTTTTTCCGCTGGACGAACTTGGCGCCCCGGCCTTCGGGCGGTTATTTTTGGGCGCGGCTGTGTCCGCGGCCTATTTTTGGGACACGGAGGCCGCTCGCAAAGTCTCGCGCCATTCCAAGTCCGGCGGACGAAGTGGGCCAGCCCCACCCCCAAAGGCTATAGCCCGCCCGTTTTTGTGGCCTTTTTCCGCTGGACGAACTTGGCGACCCGGCCTTCGGGCGGTTATTTATGGGAGCGTCTGTGTCCGCGGCCTATTTTTGGTACACGGAGGCCGCTCGCAAAGTCTCGACCATTCCGAGTCCGGCGGACGAAGTTGGCCTGCCCCACCCCCCAAGGCTATACCCCACCCGTTTTTGTGGCCTTTTTCCGCTGGACGAACTTGGCGCCCCGGCATTCGGGTGGTTATTTTTGGGCGTGGCTGTGTCAGCGGCCTATTTTTGGCACACGGAGGCCGCTCGCAAAGTCTCACGCCATTCCGAGTCCGGCGGACGAAGTTGGCCAGCCCCACCCCCCAAGGCTATAGCCCACCCGTTTTTGTGGCCTTTTTCCGCTGGACGAACTTGGCGCCCCAGCATTCGGGTGGTTATTTTTGGGCGCGGCTGTGTCCGCGGCCTATTTTTGGCACACGGAGGCCGCTCGCAAAGTCTCGCGCCATTCCAAGTCCGGCGGAAGAAGTAGGCCAGCCCCACCCCGCAAGGCTATGGCCCACCCGTTTTTGTGGCCTTTTTCCGCTGGACGAACATGGCGCCCCGGCCTTCGGGTGGTTATTATTGGGCGCGGCTGTGTCCGCGACCTATTTTTGGCACACGGAGGCCGCTCAAAAAGTCTCGCGCCATTCCAAGTCCGGCGGACGAAGCAGGCCAGCCCCACCCCGCAAGCCTATGGCCCACCCGTTTTTGTGGCCTTTTTCCGCTGGACGAACTTGGCGCCCCGGCCTTCGGGCGGTTATTTTTGGGTGCGGCTGTGCCCGCGGCCTATTTTTGGCACACGGAGGCCGCTCGTAAAGTCTCGCGCCTTTCCGAGCCCGGCGGACGAAGTTGGCCAGCCCCACCCCCCAAGGCTATAGCCCACCCGTTTTTGTGGCCTTTTTCCGCTGGACGAACTTGGCGCCCCAGCATTCGTGTGGTTATTTTTGGGCGCGGCTGTATCCGCGGCCTATTTTTGGCACACGGAGGCCGCTCGCAAAGTCTCGCGCAATTCCGAGTCCGGCGGACGAAGTTGGCCAGCCCCACCCCCCAAGGCTATAGCCCACCCGTTTTTGTGGCCTTTTTCCGCTGGACGAACTTGGCGCTCCAGCATTCGGGTGGTTATTTTTGGACGCGGCTGTATCCGCGGCCTATTTTTGGTACACGGAGGCCGCTCGCAAAGTCTCGCGCCATTCCGATTCCGGCGGACGAAGTTGGCCAGCCCCACCCCCCAAGGTTATGGCCCACCCGTTTTTGTGGCCTTTTTCCGCTGGACGAACTTGGCGCCCCGGCCTTAGGTCGGTTATTTTTGGACGTGGCTGTGCCCTCGGCCTATTTTTGGTGCTCGGAGGCCGCTCGCAAAGTCTCGCGCCATTCCGAGTCCGGCGGACGAAGTTGGCCAGCCCCACCCCGCAAGGCTATAGCCCACCCGTTTTTGTGGCCTTTTTCCGATGGACGAACTTGGCGCCCCGGCATTCGGGTGGTTATTTTTGGACGCGGCTGTGTCCGCGACCTATTTTTCGCACACGGAGGCCGCTCTCAAAGTCTCGCGCCATTCCGAGTCCGGCGGACGAAGTTGGCCAGCCCCACAGCCCAAGGTTATGGCCCACCCGTTTTTGTGCCCATTTTCCGCTGGACGAACTTGGCGCCCCGGCCTTAGGTCGGTTATTTTTGGACGTGGCTGTGCCCTCGGCCTATTTTTGGTGCTCGGAGGCCGCTTGCAAAGTCTCGCGCCATTCCAAGTCCGGCGGACGGAGTAGGCCAGCCCCACCCAGCAAGGCTATGGCCCACCCGTTTTTGTGGCCTTTTTCCGCTGGACGAACTTGGCGCCCCGTCCTTCGGGCGGTTATTTTTGGGTGCGGCTGTGTCAGCGGCCTATTTTTGGCACACGGAGGCCGCTCCTTAAGTCTCGCGCCATTCCGAGTCCGGCGGACGAAGTTGGCCAGCCCCACCCCGCAAGGCTATAGTCCACCCATTTTTGTGGCCTTTTTCCGCTGGACGAACTTGGCGCCCCGGCCTTCGGGCGGTTATTTTTGGGTGCGGCTGTGCCCACGGCCTATTTTTGGCACACGGAGGCCGCTCGTAAAATCTCACGCAATTCCGAGTCCGGCGGACGAAGTTGGCCAGCCCCACCCCCCAAGGCTATAGCCCACCCGTTTTTGTGGCCTTTTTCCGCTGGACGAACTTGGCGCTCCAGCATTCGGGTGGTTATTTTTGGACGCGGCTGTATCCGCGGCCTATTTTTGGTACACGGAGGCCGCTCGCAAAGTCTCGCGCCATTCCGATTCCGGCGGACGAAGTTGGCCAGCCCCACCCCCCAAGGTTATGGCCCACCCGTTTTTGTGGCCTTTTTCCGCTGGACGAACTTGGCGCCCCGGCATTCGGGTGGTTATTTTTCGGCGCGGCTGTGTCCGCGTCCTATTTTTGGCACACGGAGGCAGCTCGCAAAGTCTCGCGCCATTCCGAGTCCGGCGGACGAAGCGGGCCAGCCCCACCGCCCAAGGTTATGGCCCACCCGTTTTTGAGGCCTTTTTCCGCTGGACGAACTTGGCGCCCCGGCATTCGGGTGGTTATTTTTGGGCGCGGCTGTGTCCGCGGCCTATTTTTGGCACACGGAGGCAGCTCGCAAAGTCTCGCGCCATTCCAAGTCCGGCGGACGAACTAGGCCAGCCCCACCCCGCAAGCCTATGGCCCACCCGTTTTTGTGGCCTTTTTCCGCTGGACGAACTTGGCGCCCCGGCCTTCGGGCGGTTATTTTTGGGTGCGGCTGTGCCCGCGGCCTATTTTTGGCACACGGAGGCCGCTCGTAAAGTCTCGCGCCTTTCCGAGCCCGGCGGACGAAGTTGGCCAGCCCCACCCCCCAAGGCTATAGCCCACCCGTTTTTGTGGCCTTTTTCCGCTGGACGAACTTGGCGCCCCAGCATTCGTGTGGTTATTTTTGGGCGCGGCTGTATCCGCGGCCTATTTTTGGCACACGGAGGCCGCTCGCAAAGTCTCGCGCCATTCCATGTCCGGCGGACGAAGTTGGCCAGCCCCACCCCGCAAGCCTATGGCCCACCCGTTTTTGTGGCCTTTTTCCGCTGGACGAACTTGGCGCCGCGGCCTTCGGGCGGTTATTTTTGGGTGCGGCTGTGCCCGCGGCCTATTTTTGGCATACGGAGGCCGCTCGTAAAGTCTCGCGCCATTCCGAGTCCGGCGGACGAAGTTGGCCAGCCCCACCCCCCAAGGCTATAGCCCACCCGTTTTTGTGGCCTTTTTCCGCTGGACGAACTTGGCGCCCCAGCATTCGGGTGGTTATTTTTGGGCGCGGCTGTATCCGCGGCCTATTTTTGGCACACGGAGGCCGCTCGCAAAGTCTCGCGCCATTCCGAGTCCGGCAGACGAAGTTGGCCAGCCCCACCCCCCAAGGCTATTGCCCACCCGTTTTTGTGGCCTTTTTCCGCTGGACGAACTTGGCGCCCCAGCATTCGGGTGGTTATTTTTGGGCGCGGCTGTATCCGCGGCCTATTTTTGGCACACGGAGGCCACTCGCATAGTCTCGCGCCATTCCGAGTCCGGCGGACGAAGTTGGCCAGCCCCACCCCCCAAGGCTATAGCCCACCCGTTTTTGTGGCCTTTTTCCGCTGGACGAACTTGGCGCCCCAGCAATCGGGTGGTTATTTTTGGGCGCGGCTGTATCCGCGGCCTTTTTTTGGCACACGGAGGCCGCTCGCAAAGTCTCGCGCCATTCCGAGTCCGGCGGACGAAGTTGGCCAGCCCCACCCCCCAAGGCTATAGCCCACCCGTTTTTGTGGCCTTTTTCCGCTGGACGAACTTGGCGCCCCAGCATTCGGGTGGTTATTTTTGGGCGCGGCTGTATCCGCGGCCTATTTTTGGCACACGGAGGCCGCTCGCATAGTCTCGCGCCATTCCGAGTCCGGCGGACGAAGTTGGCCAGCCCCACCCCCCAAGGCTATAGCCCACCCGTTTTTGTGGCCTTTTTTCCGCTGGTCGAACTTGGCGCCCCGGCCTTCAGGCGGTTATTTTTGGACGCGGCTGTGCCCCGGGCCTATTTTTGGCACACCGAGGCCGCTCGCAAAGTCTCCCACCATTCCGAGTCCGGCGGACGAAGTAGGCCAGCCCCACCCCGCAAGCCTATGGCCCACCCGTTTTTGTGGCCTTTTTCCGCTGGACGAACTTGGCGCCCCAGCATTCGGGTGGTTATTTTTGGGCGCGGCTGTATCCGCGGCCTATTTTTGGCACACGGAGGCCGCTCGCATAGTCTCGCACCATTCCGAGTCCGGCGGACGAAGTTGGCCAGCCCCACCCCCCAAGGCTATAGCCCACCCGTTTTTGTGGCCTTTTTTCCGCTGGTCGAACTTGGCGCCCCGGCCTTCAGGCGGTTATTTTTGGACGCGGCTGTGCCCCGGGCCTATTTTTGGCACACCGAGGCCGCTCGCAAAGTCTCCCACCATTCCGAGTCCGGCGGACGAAGTAGGCCAGCCCCACCCCGCAAGCCTATGGCCCACCCGTTTTTGTGGCCTTTTTCCGCTGGACGAACTTGGCGCCCCGGCCTTCGGGCGGTTATTTTTGGACGCGGCTGTGCCCTCGGCCTATTTTTGGCACACGGAGGCCACTCGCAAAGTCTCCCACCATTCCGAGTCCGGCGGACGAAGCGGGCCAGCCCCACCGCCCAAGGTTATGGCCCACCCGTTTTTGTGGCCTTTTTCCGCTGGACGAACTTGGCGCCCCGGCATTCGGGTGGTTATTTTTGGGCGCGGCTGTGTCCGCGGCCTATTTTTGGCACATGGAGGCAGCTCGCAAAGTCTCGAGCCATTCCAAGTCCGGCGGACGAAGTAGGCCAGCCCCACCCCGCAAGCCTATGGCCCACCCGTTTTTGTGGCCTTTTTCCGCTGGACGAACTTGGCGCCCCGGCCTTCGGGTGGTTATTTTTGGGCGCGGCTGTGCCCGCGGCCTATTTTTGGCATACGGAGGCCGCTCGTAAAGTCTCGCGCCATTCCGAGTCCGGCGGACGAAGTTGGCCAGCCCCACCCCCCAAGGCTATAGCCCACCCGTTTTTGTGGCCTTTTTCCGCTGGACGAACTTGGCGCCCCAGCATTCGGGTGGTTATTTTTGGGCGCGGCTGTATCCGCGGCCTATTTTTGGCACACGGAGGCCGCTCGCAAAGTCTCGCGCCATTCCGAGTCCGGCAGACGAAGTTGGCCAGCCCCACCCCCCAAGGCTATTGCCCACCCGTTTTTGTGGCCTTTTTCCGCTGGACGAACTTGGCGCCCCAGCATTCGGGTGGTTATTTTTGGGCGCGGCTGTATCCGCGGCCTATTTTTGGCACACGGAGGCCGCTCGCATAGTCTCGCGCCATTCCGAGTCCGGCGGACGAAGTTGGCCAGCCCCACCCCCCAAGGCTATAGCCCACCCGTTTTTGTGGCCTTTTTTCCGCTGGTCGAACTTGGCGCCCCGGCCTTCAGGCGGTTATTTTTGGACGCGGCTGTGCCCCGGGCCTATTTTTGGCACACCGAGGCCGCTCGCAAAGTCTCCCACCATTCCGAGTCCGGCGGACGAAGTAGGCCAGCCCCACCCCGCAAGCCTATGGCCCACCCGTTTTTGTGGCCTTTTTCCGCTGGACGAACTTGGCGCCCCAGCATTCGGGTGGTTATTTTTGGGCGCGGCTGTATCCGCGGCCTATTTTTGGCACACGGAGGCCGCTCGCATAGTCTCGCGCCATTCCGAGTCCGGCGGACGAAGTTGGCCAGCCCCACCCCCCAAGGCTATAGCCCACCCGTTTTTGTGGCCTTTTTTCCGCTGGTCGAACTTGGTGCCCCGGCCTTCAGGCGGTTATTTTTGGACGCGGCTGTGCCCCGGGCCTATTTTTGGCACACCGAGGCCGCTCGCAAAGTCTCCCACCATTCCGAGTCCGGCGGACGAAGTAGGCCAGCCCCACCCCGCAAGCCTATGGCCCACCCGTTTTTGTGGCCTTTTTCCGCTGGACGAACTTGGCGCCCCGGCCTTCGGGCGGTTATTTTTGGACGCGGCTGTGCCCTCGGCCTATTTTTGGCACACGGAGGCCACTCGCAAAGTCTCCCACCATTCCGAGTCCGGCGGACAAAGCGGGCCAGCCCCACCGCCCAAGGTTATGGCCCACCCGTTTTTGTGGCCTTTTTCCGCTGGACGAACTTGGCGCCCCGGCATTCGGGTGGTTATTTTTGGGCGCGGCTGTGTCCGCGGCCTATTTTTGGCACATGGAGGCAGCTCGCAAAGTCTCGAGCCATTCCAAGTCCGGCGGACGAAGTAGGCCAGCCCCACCCCGCAAGCCTATGGCCCACCCGTTTTTGTGGCCTTTTTCCGCTGGACGAACTTGGCGCCCCGGCCTTCGGGTGGTTATTTTTGGGTGCGGCTGTGCCCACGGCCTATTTTTGGCGCACGGAGGCCGCTCGTAAAGTCTCGCGCCCTTCCGAGTCCGGCGGACGAAGTTGGCCAGCCCCACCCCCCAAGGCTATAGCCCACCCGTTTTTGTGGCCTTTTTCCGCTGGACGAACTTGGCGCCCCAGCATTCGGGTGGTTATTTTTGGGCGCGGCTGTATCCGCGGCCTATTTTTGGCACACGAAGGCCGCTCACAAAGTCTCGCGCCATTCCGAGTCCGGCGGACGAAATTGGCCAGCCCCACCCCCCAAGGCTATAGCCCGCCCGTTTTTGTGGCCTTTTTCCGCTGGACGAACTTGGCGACCCGGCCTTCGGGTGGTTATTTTTGGATGCGGCTGTGTCCGCGGCCTATTTTTGGTACACGGAGGCCGCTCGCAAAGTCTCGCGCCATTCCATGTCCGGCGGACGAAGTTGGCCAGCCCCACCCCCCAAGGCTATAGCCCACCCGTTTTTGTGGCCTTTTTCCGCTGGACGAACTTGGCGCCCCGGCCTTCGGGCGGTTATTTTTGGGTGCGGCTTTGCCCGCGGCCTATTTTTGGCACACGGAGGCCGCTCGTAAAGTCTCGCGCCATTCCGAGTCCGGCGGACGAAGTTGGCCAGCCCCACCCCCCAAGGCTATAGCCCACCCGTTTTTGTGGCCTTTTTCCGCTGGACGAACTTGGCGCCCCGGCCTTCGGTCGGTTATTTTTGGGCGCGGCTGTGCCCTCGGCCTATTTTTGGCACACGGAGGCCACTTGCAAAGTCTCGCGCCATTCCGAGTCCGGCGGACGAAGTTGGCCAGCCCCACCCCGCAAGGCTATAGCCCACCCGTTTTTGTGGCCTTTTTCCGCTGGACGAACTTGGCGCCCCGGCCTTCGGGCGGTTATTTTTGGGTGCGGCTTTGCCCGCGGCCTATTTTTGGCACACGGAGGCCGCTCGTAAAGTCTCGCGCCATTCCGAGTCCGGCGGACGAAGTTGGCCAGCCCCACCCCCCAAGGCTATAGCCCACCCGTTTTTGTGGCCTTTTTCCGCTGGACGAACTTGGCGCCCCGGCATTCGGGTGGTTATTTTTGTGCGCGGCTGTATCCGTGGCCTATTTTTGGCACACGGAGGCCGCTCGCAAAGTCTCGCGCCATTCCATGTCCGGCGGACGAAGTTGGCCGGCCCCACCCCGCAAGGCTATTGCCCGCCCGTTTTTGTGGCCTTTTTCCGCTGGACGAACTTGGCGACCCGGCCTTCGGGCGGTTATTTATGGGCGCGTCTGTGTCCGCGGCCTATTTTTGGTACACGGAGGCCGCTCGCAAAGTCTCGCGCCATTCCGAGTCCGGCGGACGAAGTTGGCCAGCCCCACCCCGCAAGGCTATAGCCCACCCGTTTTTGTGGCCTTTTTCCGCTGGAAGAACTTGGCGCCCCGGCCTTCGGGCGGTTATTTTTGGGTGCGGCTTTGCCCGCGGCCTATTTTTGGCACACGGAGGCCGCTCGTAAAGTCTCGCGCCATTCCGAGTCCGGCGGACGAAGTTGGCCAGCCCCACCCCCCAAGGCTATAGCCCACCCGTTTTTGTAGCCTTTTTCCGCTGGACGAACTTGGCGCCCCGGCATTCGGGTGGTTATTTTTGTGCGCGGCTGTATCCGTGGCCTATTTTTGGCACACGGAGGCCGCTCGCAAAGTCTCGCGCCATTCCATGTCCGGCGGACGAAGTTGGCCGGCCCCACCCCGCAAGGCTATTGCCCGCCCGTTTTTGTGGCCTTTTTCCGCTGGACGAACTTGGCGACCCGGCCTTCGGGCGGTTATTTATGGGCGCGTCTGTGTCCGCGGCCTATTTTTGGTACACGGAGGCCGCTCGCAAAGTCTCGCGCCATTCCGAGTCCGGCGGACGAAGTTGGCCAGCCCCACCCCCCAAGGCTATGGCCCACCCGTTTTTGTGGCCTTTTTCCGCTGGACGAACTTGGCGCCCCGGCCTTCGGTCGGTTATTTTTGGACGCGGCTTTGCCCTCGGCCTATTTTTGGCACACGGAGGCCACTCACATAGTCTCGCGCCATTCCGAGTCCGGCGGACGAAGTTGGCCAGCCCCACCCCCCAAGGCTATAGCCCACCCGTTTTTGTGGCCTTTTTCCGCTGGACGAACTTGGCGCCCCGGCCTTCGGTCGGTTATTTTTGGACGCGGCTTTGCCCTCGGCCTATTTTTGGCACACGGAGGCCGCTCGTAAAGTCTCGCGCCATTCCGAGTCCGGCGGACGAAGTTGGCCAGCCCCACCCCGCAAGGCTATAGCCCACCCGTTTTTGTGGCCTTTTTCCGCTGGACGAACTTGGCGCCCCGGCCTTCGGGCGGTTATTTTTGGGTGCGGCTTTGCCCGCGGCCTATTTTTGGCACACGGAGGCCGCTCGTAAAGTCTCGCGCCATTCCGAGTCCGGCGGACGAAGTTGGCCAGCCCCACCCCCCAAGGCTATAGCCCACCCGTTTTTGTGGCCTTTTTCCGCTGGACGAACTTGGCGCCCCGGCATTCGGGTGGTTATTTTTGTGCGCGGCTGTATCCGTGGCCTATTTTTGGCACACGGAGGCCGCTCGCAAAGTCTCGCGCCATTCCATGTCCGGCGGACGAAGTTGGCCGGCCCCACCCCGCAAGGCTATTGCCCGCCCGTTTTTGTGGCCTTTTTCCGCTGGACGAACTTGGCGACCCGGCCTTCGGGCGGTTATTTATGGGCGCGTCTGTGTCCGCGGCCTATTTTTGGTACACGGAGGCCGCTCGCAAAGTCTCGCGCCATTCCGAGTCCGGCGGACGAAGTTGGCCAGCCCCACCCCGCAAGGCTATAGCCCACCCGTTTTTGTGGCCTTTTTCCGCTGGAAGAACTTGGCGCCCCGGCCTTCGGGCGGTTATTTTTGGGTGCGGCTTTGCCCGCGGCCTATTTTTGGCACACGGAGGCCGCTCGTAAAGTCTCGCGCCATTCCGAGTCCGGCGGACGAAGTTGGCCAGCCCCACCCCCCAAGGCTATAGCCCACCCGTTTTTGTAGCCTTTTTCCGCTGGACGAACTTGGCGCCCCGGCATTCGGGTGGTTATTTTTGTGCGCGGCTGTATCCGTGGCCTATTTTTGGCACACGGAGGCCGCTCGCAAAGTCTCGCGCCATTCCATGTCCGGCGGACGAAGTTGGCCGGCCCCACCCCGCAAGGCTATTGCCCGCCCGTTTTTGTGGCCTTTTTCCGCTGGACGAACTTGGCGACCCGGCCTTCGGGCGGTTATTTATGGGCGCGTCTGTGTCCGCGGCCTATTTTTGGTACACGGAGGCCGCTCGCAAAGTCTCGCGCCATTCCGAGTCCGGCGGACGAAGTTGGCCAGCCCCACCCCCCAAGGCTATGGCCCACCCGTTTTTGTGGCCTTTTTCCGCTGGACGAACTTGGCGCCCCGGCCTTCGGTCGGTTATTTTTGGACGCGGCTTTGCCCTCGGCCTATTTTTGGCACACGGAGGCCACTCACATAGTCTCGCGCCATTCCGAGTCCGGCGGACGAAGTTGGCCAGCCCCACCCCCCAAGGCTATAGCCCACCCGTTTTTGTGGCCTTTTTCCGCTGGACGAACTTGGCGCCCCGGCCTTCGGTCGGTTATTTTTGGACGCGGCTTTGCCCTCGGCCTATTTTTGGCACACGGAGGCCGCTCGTAAAGTCTCGCGCCATTCCGAGTCCGGCGGACGAAGTTGGCCAGCCCCACCCCGCAAGGCTATAGCCCACCCGTTTTTGTGGCCTTTTTCCGCTGGACGAACTTGGCGCCCCGGCCTTCGGGCGGTTATTTTTGGGTGCGGCTTTGCCCGCGGCCTATTTTTGGCACACGGAGGCCGCTCGTAAAGTCTCGCGCCATTCCGAGTCCGGCGGACGAAGTTGGCCAGCCCCACCCCCCAAGGCTATAGCCCACCCGTTTTTGTAGCCTTTTTCCGCTGGACGAACTTGGCGCCCCGGCATTCGGGTGGTTATTTTTGTGCGCGGCTGTATCCGTGGCCTATTTTTGGCACACGGAGGCCGCTCGCAAAGTCTCGCGCCATTCCATGTCCGGCGGACGAAGTTGGCCGGCCCCACCCCGCAAGGCTATTGCCCGCCCGTTTTTGTGGCCTTTTTCCGCTGGACGAACTTGGCGACCCGGCCTTCGGGCGGTTATTTATGGGCGCGTCTGTGTCCGCGGCCTATTTTTGGTACACGGAGGCCGCTCGCAAAGTCTCGCGCCATTCCGAGTCCGGCGGACGAAGTTGGCCAGCCCCACCCCCCAAGGCTATGGCCCACCCGTTTTTGTGGCCTTTTTCCGCTGGACGAACTTGGCGCCCCGGCCTTCGGTCGGTTATTTTTGGATGCGGCTTTGCCCTCGGCCTATTTTTGGCACACGGAGGCCACTCACATAGTCTCGCGCCATTCCGAGTCCGGCGGACGAAGTTGGCCAGCCCCACCCCCCAAGGCTATAGCCCACCCGTTTTTGTGGCCTTTTTCCGCTGGACGAACTTGGCGCCCCGGCCTTCGGTCGGTTATTTTTGGACGCGGCTTTGCCCTCGGCCTATTTTTGGCACACGGAGGCCGCTCGTAAAGTCTCGCGCCATTCCGAGTCCGGCGGACGAAGTTGGCCAGCCCCACCCCGCAAGGCTATAGCCCACCCGTTTTTGTGGCCTTTTTCCGCTGGACGAACTTGGCGCCCCGGCCTTCGGGCGGTTATTTTTGGGTGCGGCTTTGCCCGCGGCCTATTTTTGGCACACGGAGGCCGCTCGTAAAGTCTCGCGCCATTCCGAGTCCGGCGGACGAAGTTGGCCAGCCCCACCCCCCAAGGCTATAGCCCACCCGTTTTTGTGGCCTTTTTCCGCTGGACGAACTTGGCGCCCCGGCATTCGGGTGGTTATTTTTGTGCGCGGCTGTATCCGTGGCCTATTTTTGGCACACGGAGGCCGCTCGCAAAGTCTCGCGCCATTCCATGTCCGGCGGACGAAGTTGGCCGGCCCCACCCCGCAAGGCTATTGCCCGCCCGTTTTTGTGGCCTTTTTCCACTGGACGAACTTGGCGACCCGGCCTTCGGGCGGTTATTTATGGGCGCGTCTGTGTCCGCGGCCTATTTTTGGTACACGGAGGCCGCTCGCAAAGTCTCGCGCCATTCCGAGTCCGGCGGACGAAGTTGGCCAGCCCCACCCCGCAAGGCTATAGCCCACCCGTTTTTGTGGCCTTTTTCCGCTGGAAGAACTTGGCGCCCCGGCCTTCGGGCGGTTATTTTTGGGTGCGGCTTTGCCCGCGGCCTATTTTTGGCACACGGAGGCCGCTCGTAAAGTCTCGCGCCATTCCGAGTCCGGCGGACGAAGTTGGCCAGCCCCACCCCCCAAGGCTATAGCCCACCCGTTTTTGTAGCCTTTTTCCGCTGGACGAACTTGGCGCCCCGGCATTCGGGTGGTTATTTTTGTGCGCGGCTGTATCCGTGGCCTATTTTTGGCACACGGAGGCCGCTCGCAAAGTCTCGCGCCATTCCATGTCCGGCGGACGAAGTTGGCCGGCCCCACCCCGCAAGGCTATTGCCCGCCCGTTTTTGTGGCCTTTTTCCGCTGGACGAACTTGGCGACCCGGCCTTCGGGCGGTTATTTATGGGCGCGTCTGTGTCCGCGGCCTATTTTTGGTACACGGAGGCCGCTCGCAAAGTCTCGCGCCATTCCGAGTCCGGCGGACGAAGTTGGCCAGCCCCACCCCCCAAGGCTATGGCCCACCCGTTTTTGTGGCCTTTTTCCGCTGGACGAACTTGGCGCCCCGGCCTTCGGTCGGTTATTTTTGGACGCGGCTTTGCCCTCGGCCTATTTTTGGCACACGGAGGCCACTCACATAGTCTCGCGCCATTCCGAGTCCGGCGGACGAAGTTGGCCAGCCCCACCCCCCAAGGCTATAGCCCACCCGTTTTTGTGGCCTTTTTCCGCTGGACGAACTTGGCGCCCCGGCCTTCGGTCGGTTATTTTTGGACGCGGCTTTGCCCTCGGCCTATTTTTGGCACACGGAGGCCGCTCGTAAAGTCTCGCGCCATTCCGAGTCCGGCGGACGAAGTTGGCCAGCCCCACCCCGCAAGGCTATAGCCCACCCGTTTTTGTGGCCTTTTTCCGCTGGACGAACTTGGCGCCCCGGCCTTCGGGCGGTTATTTTTGGGTGCGGCTCTGCCCGCGGCCTATTTTTGGCACACGGAGGCCGCTCGTAAAGTCTCGCGCCATTCCGAGTCCGGCGGACGAAGTTGGCCAGCCCCACCCCCCAAGGCTATAGCCCACCCGTTTTTGTGGCCTTTTTCCGCTGGACGAACTTGGCGCCCCGGCATTCGGGTGGTTATTTTTGTGCGCGGCTGTATCCGTGGCCTATTTTTGGCACACGGAGGCCGCTCGCAAAGTCTCGCGCCATTCCATGTCCGGCGGACGAAGTTGGCCGGCCCCACCCCCCAAGGCTATTGCCCGCCCGTTTTTGTGGCATTTTTCCGCTGGACGAACTTGGCGACCCGGCCTTCGGGCGGTTATTTATGGGCGCGTCTGTGTCCGCGGCCTATTTTTGGTACACGGAGGCCGCTCGCAAAGTCTCGCGCCATTCCGAGTCCGGCGGACGAAGTTGGCCAGCCCCACCCCCCAAGGCTATGGCCCACCCGTTTTTGTGGCCTTTTTCCGCTGGACGAACTTGGCGCCCCGGCCTTCGGTCGGTTATTTTTGGACGCGGCTTTGCCCTCGGCCTATTTTTGGCACACGGAGGCCACTCACATAGTCTCGCGCCATTCCGAGTCCGGCGGACGAAGTTGGCCAGCCCCACCCCCCAAGGCTATAGCCCACCCGTTTTTGTGGCCTTTCTCCGCTGGACGAACTTGGCGCCCCGGCCTTTGGTCGGTTATTTTTGGACGCGGCTTTGCCCTCGGCCTATTTTTGGTACACGGAGGCCGCTCGTAAAGTCTCGCGCCATTCCGAGTCCGGCGGACGAAGTTGGCCAGCCCCACCCCGCAAGGCTATAGCCCACCCGTTTTTGTGGCCTTTTTCCGCTGGACGAACTTGGCGCCCCGGCCTTCGGGCGGTTATTTTTGGGTGCGGCTTTGCCCGCGGCCTATTTTTGGCACACGGAGGCCGCTCATAAAGTCTCGCGCCATTCCGAGTCCGGCGGACGAAGTTGGCCAGCCCCACCCCCCAAGGCTATAGCCCACCCGTTTTTGTGGCCTTTTTCCGCTGGACGAACTTGGCGCCCCGGCATTCGGGTGGTTATTTTTGTGCGCGGCTGTATCCGTGGCCTATTTTTGGCACACGGAGGCCGCTCGCAAAGTCTCGCGCCATTCCATGTCCGGCGGACGAAGTGGGCCGGCCCCACCCCCCAAGGCTATTGCCCGCCCGTTTTTGTGGCCTTTTTCCGCTGGACGAACTTGGCGACCCGGCCTTCGGGCGGTTATTTATGGGCGCGTCTGTGTCCGCGGCCTATTTTTGGTACACGGAGGCCGCTCGCAAAGTCTCGCGCCATTCCGAGTCCGGCGGACGAAGTTGGCCAGCCCCACCCCCCAAGGCTATGGCCCACCCGTTTTTGTGGCCTTTTTCCGCTGGACGAACTTGGCGCCCCGGCCTTCGGTCGGTTATTTTTGGACGCGGCTTTGCCCTCGGTCTATTTTTGGCACATGGAGGCCGCTCGTAAAGTCTCGCGCCATTCCGAGTCCGGCGGACGAAGTTGGCCAGCCCCACCCCCCAAGGCTATAGCCCACCCGTTTTTGTGGCCTTTTTCCGCTGGACGAACTTGGCGCCCCGGCCTTCGGTCGGTTATTTTTGGGCGCGGCTGTGCCCTCGGCCTATTTTTGGCACACGGAGGCCACTTGCAAAGTCTCGCGCCATTCCGAGTCCGGCGGACGAAGTTGGCCAGCCCCACCCCGCAAGGCTATAGCCCACCCGTTTTTGTGGCCTTTTTCCGCTGGACGAACTTGGCGCCCCGGCCTTCGGGCGGTTATTTTTGGGTGCGGCTTTGCCCGCGGCCTATTTTTGGCACACGGAGGCCGCTCGTAAAGTCTCGCGCCATTCCGAGTCCGGCGGACGAAGTTGGCCAGCCCCACCCCCCAAGGCTATAGCCCACCCGTTTTTGTGGCCTTTTTCCGCTGGACGAACTTGGCGCCCCGGCATTCGGGTGGTTATTTTTGGGCGCGTCTGTGTCCGCGGCCTATTTTTGGTACACGGAGGCCGCTCGCAAAGTCTCGCGCCATTCCGAGTCCGGTGGACGAAGTTGGCCAGCCCCACCCCCCAAGGCTATGGCCCACCCGTTTTTGTGGCCTTTTTCCGCTGGACGAACTTGGCGCCCCGGCCTTCGGTCGGTTATTTTTGGACGCGGCTTTGCCCTCAGCCTATTTTTGGCACACGGAGGCCACTCGCAAAGTCTCGCGCCATTCCGAGTCCGGCGGACGAAGTTGGCCAGCCCCACCCCGCAAGGCTATAGCCCACCCGTTTTTGTGGCCTTTTTCCGCTGGACGAACTTGGCGCCCCGGCCTTCGGTCGGTTATTTTTGGACGCGGCTTTGCCCTCGGCCTATTTTTGGCACACGGAGGCCACTCACATAGTCTCGCGCCATTCCGAGTCCGGCGGACGAAGTTGGCCAGCCCCACCCCCCAAGGCTATAGCCCACCCGTTTTTGTGGCCTTTTTTCCGCTGGTCGAACTTGGCGCCCCGGCCTTCGGGCGGTTATTTTTGGACGCGGCTGTGCCCCGGGCCTATTTTTGGCACACCGAGGCCGCTCGCAAAGTCTCCCACCATTCTGAGTCTGGCGGACGAAGCGGGCCAGCCCCACCGCCCAAGGTTATGGCCCACCCGTTTTTGTGGCCTTTTTCCGGTGGACGAACTTGGCGCCCCGGCATTCGGGTGGTTATTTTTTGACGCGGCTTTGTCCGCAGCCTATTTTTGGCACACGGAGGCCACTCACATAGTCTCGCGCCATTCCGAGTCCGGCGGACGAAGTTGGCCAGCCCCACCCCCCAAGGCTATAGCCCACCCGTTTTTGTGGCCTTTTTTCCGCTGGTCGAACTTGGCGCCCCGGCCTTCGGGCGGTTATTTTTGGACGCGGCTGTGCCCCGGGCCTATTTTTGGCACACCGAGGCCGCTCGCAAAGTCTCCCACCATTCTGAGTCTGGCGGACGAAGCGGGCCAGCCCCACCGCCCAAGCCTATGGCCCACCCGTTTTTGTGGCCTTTTTCCGCTGGACGAACTTGGCGCCCCGGCCTTCGGGCGGTTATTTTTTGGTGTGGCTGTGCCCGCGGCCTATTTTTGGCACACGGAGGCCGCTCGTAAAGTCTCGCGCCATTCCGAGTCCGGCGGACGAAGTTGGCCAGCCCCACCCCCCAAGGCTATAGCCCACCCGTTTTTGTGGCCTTTTTCCGCTGGACGAACTTGGCGCCCCAGCATTCGGGTGGTAATTTTTGGGCGCGGCTGTATCCGTGGCCTATTTTTGGCACACGGAGGCCGCACGCAAAGTCTCGCGCCATTCCATGTCCGGCGGACGAAGTTGGCCAGCCCCACCCCCAAGGCTATAGCCCGCCCGTTTTTGTGGCCTTTTTCCGCTGGACGAACTTGGCGACCCGGCCTTCGGGCGGTTATTTATGGGCGCGTCTGTGTCCACGGCCTATTTTTGGTACACGGAGGCCGCTCGCAAAGTCTCGCGCCATTCCCAGTCCGGCAGACGAAGTTGGCCAGCCCCACCCCCCAAGGCTATAGCCCACCCGTTTTTGTGGCCTTTTTCCGCTGGACGAACTTGGCGCCCCGGCATTCGGCTGGTTATTTTTGGGCGCGGCTGTGTCAGCGGCCTATTTTTGGCACACGGAGGCCGCTCGCAAAGTCTCGCGCCATTCCGAGTCCGGCGGACGAAGTTGGCCAGCCCCACCCCCCAAGGCTATAGCCCACCCGTTTTTGTGGCCTTTTTCCGCTGGACGAACTTGGCGCCCCAGCATTCGGGTGGTTATTTTTGGGCGCGGCTGTGTCCGCGGCCTATTTTTGGCACACGGAGGCCGCTCGCAAAGTCTCGCGCCATTCCAAGTCCGGCGGACGAAGTAGGCCAGCCCCACCGCGCAAGGCTATGGCCCACCCGTTTTTGTGGCCTTTTTCCGCTGGACGAACTTGGCGCCCCGGCCTTCGGTCGGTTATTTTTGGACTCGGTTGTGCCCTCAGCCTATTTTTTGCACACGGAGGCCACTCGCAAAGTCTCGCGCCATTCCGAGTCCGGCGGACGAAGTTGGCCAGCCCCACCCCGCAAGGCTATAGCCCACCCGTTTTTGTGGCCTTTTTCCGCTGGACGAACTTGGCGCCCCGGCCTTCGGTCGGTTATTTTTGGACGCGGCTTTGCCCTCGGCCTATTTTTGGCACACGGAGGCCACTCACATAGTCTCGCGCCATTCCGAGTCCGGCGGACGAAGTGAGCCAGCCCCTCCCCCCAAGGCTATAGCCCACCCGTTTTTGTGGCCTTTTTTCCGCTGGTCGAACTTGGCGCCCCGGCCTTCGGGCGGTTCTTTTTGGACGCGGCTGTGCCCCGGGCCTATTTTTGGCACACGGAGGCAGCTCGCAAAGTCTCGCGCCATTCCAAGACCGGCGGACGAAGTAGGCCAGCCCGACCCCGCAAGCCTATGGCCCACCCGTTTTTGTGGCCTTTTTCCGCTGGACGAACTTGGCGCCCCGGCCTTCGGGCGGTTATTTTTTGGTGTGGCTGTGCCCGCGGCCTATTTTTGGCACACGGAGGCCGCTTGTAAAGTCTCGCGCCATTCCGAGTCCGGCGGACGAAGTTGGCCAGCCCCACCCCCCAAGGCTATAGCCCACCCGTTTTTGTGGCCTTTTTCCGCTGGACGAACTTGGCGCCCCAGCATTCGGGTGGTAATTTTTGGGCGCGGCTGTATCCGTGGCCTATTTTTGGCACACGGAGGCCGCACGCAAAGTCTCGCGCCATTCCATGTCCGGCGGACGAAGTTGGCCAGCCCCACCCCCAAGGCTATAGCCCGCCCGTTTTTGTGGCCTTTTTCCGCTGGACGAACTTGGCGACCCGGCCTTCGGGCGGTTATTTATGGGCGCGTCTGTGTCCACGGCCTATTTTTGGTACACGGAGGCCGCTCGCAAAGTCTCGCGCCATTCCCAGTCCGGCAGACGAAGTTGGCCAGCCCCACCCCCCAAGGCTATAGCCCACCCGTTTTTGTGGCCTTTTTCCGCTGGACGAACTTGGCGCCCCGGCATTCGGGTGGTTATTTTTGGGCGCGGCTGTGTCAGCGGCCTATTTTTGGCACACGGATGCCGCTCGTAAAGTCTCGCGCCATTCCGAGTCCGGCGGACGAAGTTGGCCAGCTCCACCCCCCAAGGCTATAGCCCACCCGTTTTTGTGGCCTTTTTCCGCTGGACGAACTTGGCGCCCCAGCATTCGGGTGGTTATTTTTGGGCGCGGCTGTGTCCGCGGCCTATTTTTGGCACACGGAGGCCGCTCGCAAAGTCTCGCGCCGTTCCAAGTCCGGCGGACGAAGTAGGCCAGCCCCACCGCGCAAGGCTATGGCCCACCCGTTTTTGTGGCCTTTTTCCGCTGGACGAACTTGGCGCCCCGGCCTTCGGTCGGTTATTTTTGGACTCGGTTGTGCCCTCAGCCTATTTTTTGCACACGGAGGCCACTCGCAAAGTCTCGCGCCATTCCGAGTCCGGCGGACGAAGTTGGCCTGCCCCACCCCGCAAGGCTATAGCCCACCCGTTTTTGTGGCCTTTTTCCGCTGGACGAACTTGGCGCCCCGGCCTTCGGTCGGTTATTTTTGGACGCGGCTTTGCCCTCGGCCTATTTTTGGCACACGGAGGCCACTCACATAGTCTCGCGCCATTCCGAGTCCGGCGGACGAAGTGAGCCAGCCCCTCCCCCCAAGGCTATAGCCCACCCGTTTTTGTGGCCTTTTTTCCGCTGGTCGAACTTGGCGCCCCGGCCTTCGGGCGGTTATTTTTGGGTGCGGCTGTGGCAGCGGCCTATTTTTGGCACACGGAGGCCGCTCGTAAAGTCTCGCGCCATTCCGAGTCCGGCGGACGAAGTTGGCCTGCCCCACCCCCCAAGGCTATAGCCCACCCGTTTTTGTGGCCTTTTTCCGCTGGACGAACTTGGCGCCCCGGCCTTCGGTCGGTTATTTTTGGACGCGGCTGTGCCCTCGGCCTATTTTTGGCACACGGAGGCCACTTGCAAAGTCTCGCGCCATTCCGAGTCCGGCGGACGAAGTTGGCCAGCCCCACCCCCCAAGGCTATAGCCCACCCGTTTTTGTGGCCTTTTTCCGCTGGACGAACTTGGCGCCCCAGCATTCGGGTGGTTATTTTTGGGCGCAGCTGTATCTGTGGCCTATTTTTGGCACACGGAGGCCGCTCGCAAAGTCTCGCGCCATTC
The DNA here is from genome assembly GCA_034663535.1 of Citrus x limon. NCBI lineage: Eukaryota > Viridiplantae > Streptophyta > Magnoliopsida > Sapindales > Rutaceae > Citrus > Citrus x limon. Next base: position 34,674,506 of record CM067998.1, on the reverse strand, counting down.
CATGTCCGGCGGACGAAGTTGGCCAGCCCCACCCCCCAAGGCTATAGCCCGCCCGTTTTTGTGGCCTTTTTCCGCTGGACGAACTTGGCGACCCGGCCTTCGGGCGGTTATTTATGGGCGCGTCTGTGTCCGCGGCCTATTTTTGGTACACGGAGGCTGCTCGCAAAGTCTCGTGCCATTCCGAGTCCGGCGGACGAAGTTGGCCAGCCCCACCCCCCAAGGCCATAGCCCACCCGTTTTTGTGGCCTTTTTCCGCTGGACGAACTTGGCGCCCCGGCATTCGGGTGGTTATTTTTGGGCGCGGCTGTGTCAGCGGCCTATTTTTGGCACACGGAGGCCGCTCGTAAAGTCTCGCGCCATTCCGAGTCCGGCGGACGAAGTTGGCCAGCCCCACCCCCCAAGGCTATAGCCCACCCGTTTTTGTGGCCTTTTTCCGCTGGACGAACTTGGCGCCCCGGCCTTCGGTCGGTTATTTTTGGACGCGGCTGTGCCCTCGGCCTATTTTTGGCACACGGAGGCCACTTGCAAAGTCTCGCGCCATTCCGAGTCCGGCGGACGAAGTTGGCCAGCCCCACCCCGCAAGGCTATAGCCCACCCGTTTTTGTGGCCTTTTTCCGCTGGACGAACTTGGCGCCCCGGCCTTCGGGCGGTTATTTTTGGGTGCGGCTGTGCCCGCGGCCTATTTTTGGCACACGGAGGCCGCTCGTAAAGTCTCGCGCCATTCCGAGTCCGGCGGACGAAGTTGGCCAGCCCCACCCCCCAAGGCTATAGCCCACCCGTTTTTGTGGCCTTTTTCCGCTGGACGAACTTGGCGCCCCGGCATTCGGGTGGTTATTTTTGTGCGCGGCTGTATCCGTGGCCTATTTTTGGCACACGGAGGCCGCTCGCAAAGTCTCGCGCCATTCCATGTGCGGCGAACGAAGTTGGCCGGCCCCACCCCCCAAGGCTATTGCCCGCCCGTTTTTGTGGCCTTTTTCCGCTGGACGAACTTGGCGACCCGGCCTTCGGGCGGTTATTTATGGTTGCGTCTGTGTCCGCGGCCTATTTTTGGTACACGGAGGCCGCTCGCAAAGTCTCGCGCCATTCCGAGTCCGGCGGACGAAGTTGGCCAGCCCCACCCCGCAAGGCTATGGCCCACCCGTTTTTGTGGCCTTTTTCCGCTGGACGAACTTGGCGCCCCGGCATTCGGGTGGTTATTTTTGGGCGTGGCTGTGTCAGCGGCCTATTTTTGGCACACGGAGGCCGCTCGTAAAGTCTCGCGCCATTCCGAGTCCGGCGGACGAAGTGGGCCAGCCCCACCCCCCAAAGGCTATAGCCCACCCGTTTTTGTGGCCTTTTTCCGCTGGACGAACTTGGCGCCCCAGCATTCGGGTGGTTATTTTTGGGCGCGGCTGTGTCTGCGGCCTATTTTTGGCACACGGAGGCCGCTCGCCAAGTCTCGTGCCATTCCCAGTCCGGCGGACGAAGTAGGCAAGCCCCACCGCGCAAGGCTATGGCCCACCCGATTTTGTGGCCTTTTTCCGCTGGACGAACTTGGCGCCCCGACCTTCGGTCGGTTATTTTTGGACGCGGCTGTGCCCTCGGCCTATTTTTGGCACACGGAGGCCACTCGCAAAGTCTCGCGCCATTCCGAGTCCGGCGGACGAAGTTGGCCAGCCCCACCCCGCAAGGCTATAGCCCACACGTTTTTGTGGCCTTTTTCCGCTGGACGAACTTGGCGCCCCGGCCTTCGGTCGGTTATTTTTGGACGCGGCTTTGCCCTCGGCCTATTTTTGGCACACGGAGGCCACTCACATAGTCTCGCGCCATTCCGAGTCCGGCGGACGAAGTTGGCCAGCCCCACCCCCCAAGGCTATAGCCCACCCGTTTTTGTGGCCTTTTTTCCGCTGGTCGAACTTGGCGCCCCGGCCTTCGGGCGGTTATTTTTGGACGCGGCTGTGCCCCGGGCCTATTTTTGGCACACCGAGGCCGCTCGCAAAGTCTCCCACCATTCCGAGTCCGGCGGACGAAGCGGGCCAGCCCCACCGCCCAAGGTTATGGCCCACCCGTTTTTGTGGCCTTTTTCCGGTGGACGAACTTGGCGCCCCGGCATTCGGGTGGTTATTTTTTGACGCGGCTGTGTCCGCGGCCTATTTTTGGCACACGGAGGCAGCTCGCAAAGTCTCGAGCCATTCCAAGTCCGGCGGACGAAGTAGGCCAGCCCCACCCCGCAAGCCTATGGCCCACCCGTTTTTGTGGCCTTTTTCCGCTGGACGAACTAGGCGCCCCGGCCTTCGGGCGGTTATTTTTGGGTGCGGCTGTGCCCGCGGCCTATTTTTGGCACACGGAGGCCGCTCGTAAAGTCTCGCACCATTCCGAGTCCGGCGGACGAAGTTGGCCAGCCCCACCCCCCAAGGCTATAGCCCACCCGTTTTTGTGGCCTTTTTCCGCTGGACGAACTTGGCGCCCCAGCATTCGGGTGGTTATTTTTGGGCGCGGCTGTATCCGCGGCCTATTTTTGGCACACGGAGGCCGCTCGCAAAGTCTCGCGCCATTCCAAGTCCGGCGGACGAAGTTGGCCAGCCCCACCCCCCAAGGCTATAGCCCGCCCGTTTTTGTGGCCTTTTTCCGCTGGACGAACTTGGCGACCCGGCCTTCGGGCGGTTATTTATGGGCGCGTCTGTGTCCGCGGCCTATTTTTGGTACACGGAGGCCGCTCGCAAAGCCTCGCGCCATTCTGAATCCGGCGGACGAAGTTGGCCAGCCCCACCCCCCAAGGCTATAGCCCACCCGTTTTTGTGGCCTTTTTCCGCTGGACGAACTTGGCGCCCCGGCCTTCGGGCGGTTATTTATGGGCGCGTCTGTGTCCGCGGCCTATTTTTGGTACACGGATGCCGCTCGCAAAGTCTCGCGCCATTCCGAGTCCGGCGGACGAAGTTGGCCAGCCCCACCCCCCAAGGCTATAGCCCACTCGTTTTTGTGGCCTTTTTCCGCTGGACGAACTTGGCGCCCCGGCCTTCGGTCGGTTATTTTTGGACGCGGCTGTGCCCTCGGCCTATTTTTGGCACACGGAGGCCACTCGCATAGTCTCGCGACATTCCGAGTCCGGCGGACGAAGTTGGCCAGCCCCACCCCCCAAGGCTATAGGCCACCCGTTTTTGTGGCCTTTTTTCCGCTGGTCGAACTTGGCGCCCCGGCCTTCGGGTGGTTATTTTTGGATGCGGCTGTGCCCCGGGCCTATTTTTGGCACACCGAGGCCACTCGTAAAGCTCCCACCATTCCGAGTCCGGCGGACGAAGCGGGCCAGCCCCACCGCCCAAGGTTAATGACCACCCGTTTTTGTGGCCTTTTTCCGCTGGACGAACTTGGCGACCCGGCCTTCGGGCGGTGATTTATGGGCGCGTCTGTGTCCGCGGCCTATTTTTGGTACACGGAGGCCACTCGCAAAGTCTCGCGCCATTCCGAGTCCGGCGGACGAAGTTGGCCAGCCCCACCCCCCAAGGCTATTGCCCACCCGTTTTTGTGGCATTTTTCCGCTGGACGAACTTGGCGCCCCGGCCTTCGGGTGGTTATTTTTGGGTGCGGCTGTGCCCGCGGCCTATTTTTGGCAAACGGAGGCCGCTCGCAAAGTCTCGCGCCATTCCGAGTCCGGCGGACGAAGTTGGCCAACCCCACCCCCCAAGGCTATAGCCCACCCGTTTTTGTGGCCTTTTTCCGCTGGTCGAACTTGGCGCCCCGGCCTTCGGGCGGTTATTTTTGGGCGTTACTGCGACCGCGGCCTATTTTTCACTAAAGGAGGCCGCTCGCAAAGTCTCGCGCCATTCCGAGTCCGGCAGATGAAGTTGGCCAGCCCCACCCCCCAAGGCTATAGCCCGCCCGTTTTTGTGGCTTTTTTCCTCTGGACGAACTTGGCGCCCCATTCTTCGGGCGGTTATTTTTGGGTGCGCCTGTGCCCGCGGCCTATTTTTGGCACACGGAGGCCGCTCGCAAAGTCTCGCGCCATTCCGAGTCCGGCGGACGAAGTGAGCCAGCCCCATCCCCCAAGCCTATAGCCCACCCGTTTTTGTGGCCTTTTTCCGCTGGACGAACTTGGCGCCCCGGCCTTCGGGCGGTTATTTTTGGGCGCGGCTGCGCCCGCGGCCTTTTTTTGGCAAACGGAGGCCGCTTGCAAAGTCTCGCGCCATTCCGAGTCCGGCGGACGAAGTTGGCCAGCCCCAACCCCCCAAGGCTATTGCCCACCCGTTTTTGTGGCATTTTTCCGCTGGACGAACTTGGCGCCCCGGCCTTCGGGTGGTTATTTTTGGGTGCGGCTGTGCCCGCGGCCTATTTTTGGCAAACGGAGGCCGCTCGCAAAGTCTCGCGCCATTCCTAGTCCGGCGGACGAAGTTGGCCAGCCCCACCCCCCAAGGCTATAGCCCACCCGTTTTTGTGGCCTTTTTCCGCTGGTCGAACTTGGCGCCCCGGCCTTCGGGCGGTTATTTTTGGGCGTTACTGCGACCGCGGCCTATTTTTCACTAAAGGAGGCCGCTCGCAAAGTCTCGCGCCATTCCGAGTCCGGCGGATGAAGTTGGCCAGCCCCACCCGCCAAGGCTATAGCCCACCCGTTTTTTGGCTTTTTTCCGCTGGACGAACTTGGCGCCCCGGCCTTTGGGCGGTTATTTTTGGGCGCGGCTGTGCCCGCGGCCTATTTTTGGCTCACGGAGGCCGCTCGTAAAGTCTCGCGCCATTCCGAGTCCGGCAGACGAAGTTGGCCAGCCCCACCCCCCAATGCTATAGCCCACCCGTTTTTGTGGCCTTTTTCTGCTGGACGAACTTGGCGCCCCGGCCTTCAGGCGGTTATTTCTGGCGGGGCTGGGAACGCGTCCTATTTTTGGCACACGGAGGCCGCTCGCAAAGTCTCGCGCCATTCCGAGTCCGGCGGACGAAGTTGGCCAGCCCCACCCCCCAAGGCTATAGCCCACCCGTTTTTGTCGCCTTTTTCCGCTGGACGAACTTGGCGACCCGGCCTTCGGGCGGTTATTTATGGGCACGTCTGTGTCCGCGGCCTATTTTTAGTACCCGGAGGCCGCTCGCAAAGTCTCGCGCCATTCCGAGTCCGGCGGACGAAGTGAGCCAGCCCCATCCCCCAAGGCTATAGCCCACCCGTTTTTGTGGCCTTTTTCCGCTGGACGAACTTGGCGCCCCGGCCTTTGGGCGGTTATTTTTGGGCGCGGCTGTGCCCGCGGCCTTTTTTTGGCAAACGGAGGCCGCTCGCAAAGTCTCGCGCCATTCCGAGTCCGGCGGACGAAGTTGGCCAGCCCCAACCCCCCAAGGCTATTGCCCACCCGTTTTTGTGGCATTTTTCCGCTGGACGAACTTGGCGCCCCGGCCTTCGGGTGGTTATTTTTGGGTGCGGCTGTGCCCGCGGCCTATTTTTGGCAAACGGAGGCCGCTCGCAAAGTCTCGCGCCATTCCTAGTCCGGCGGACGAAGTTGGCCAGCCCCACCCCCCAAGGCTATAGCCCACCCGTTTTTGTGGCCTTTTTCCGCTGGTCGAACTTGGCGCCCCGGCCTTCGGGCGGTTATTTTTGGGCGTTACTGCGACCGCGGCCTATTTTTCACTAAAGGAGGCCGCTCGCAAAGTCTCGCGCCATTCCGAGTCCGGCGGACGAAGTGAGCCAGCCCCATCCCCCAAGCCTATAGCCCACCCGTTTTTGTGGCCTTTTTCCGCTGGACGAACTTGGCGCCCCGGCCTTCGGGCGGTTATTTTTGGGCGCGGCTGGGCCCGCGGCCTTTTTTTGGCAAACGGAGGCCGCTCGCAAAGTCTCGCGCCATTCCGAGTCCGGCGGACGAAGTTGGCCAGCCCCACCCCCCAAGGCTATAGCCCACCCGTTTTTGTGGCCTTTTTCCGCTGGTCGAACTTGGCGCCCCGGCCTTCGGGCGGTTATTTTTGGGCGTTACTGCGACCGCGGCCTATTTTTCACTAAAGGAGGCCGCTCGCAAAGTCTCGCGCCATTCCGAGTCCGGCGGATGAAGTTGGCCAGCCCCACCCCCCAAGGCTATAGCCCACCCGTTTTTTGGCTTTTTTCCGCTGGACGAACTTGGCGCCCCGGCCTTTGGGCGGTTATTTTTAGGCGCGGCTGTGCCCGCGGCCTATTTTTGGCTCACGGAGGCCGCTCGTAAAGTCTCGCGCCATTCCGAGTCCGGCGGACGAAGTTGGGCAGCCCCACCCCCCAATGCTATAGCCCACCCGTTTTTGTGGCCTTTTTCTGCTGGACGAACTTGGCGCCCCGGCCTTCAGGCGGTTATTTCTGGCGCGGCTGGGAACGCGGCCTATTTTTGGCACACGGAGGCCGCTCGCAAATTCTCGCGCCATTCCGAGTCCGGCGGACGAAGTTGGCCAGCCCCACCCCCCAAGGCTATAGCCCACCCATTTTTGTCGCCTTTTTCCGCTGGACGAACTTGGCGACCCGGCCTTCGGGCGGTTATTTATGGGCGCGTCTGTGTCCGCGGCCTATTTTTGGTACACGGAGGCCGCTCGCAAAGTCTCGCGCCATTCCGAGTCCGGCGGACGAAGTTGGCCAGCCCCACCCCCCAAGGCTATTGCCCACCCGTTGTTGTGGCATTTTTCCGCTGGACGAACTTGGCGCCCCGGCCTTCGGGTGGTTATTTTTGGGTGCGGCTGTGCCCGCGGCCTATTTTTGGCAAACGGAGGCCGCTCGCAAAGTCTCGCGCCATTCCGAGTCCGGCGGACGAAGTTGGCCAGCCCCACCCCCCAAGGCTATAGCCCACCTGTTTTTGTGGCCTTTTTCCGCTGGTCGAACTTGGCGCCCCGGCCTTCGGGCGGTTATTTTTGGGCGTTACTGCGACCGCGGCCTATTTTTCACTAAAGGAGGCCGCTCGCAAAGTCTCGCGCCATTCCGAGTCCGGCGGATGAAGTTGGCCAGCCCCACCCCCCAAGGCTATAGCCCGCCCGTTTTTGTGGCTTTTTTCCGCTGGACGAACTTGGCGCCCCGGCCTTTGGGCGGTTATTTTTGGGCGCGGCTGTGCCCGCGGCCTATTTTTGGCTCACGGAGGCCGCTCGTAAAGTCTCGCGCCATTCCGAGTCCGGCGGACGAAGTTGGCCAGCCCCACCCATTTTTGTGGCCTTTTTCCGCTGGACGAACTTGGCGCCCCGGCCTTCGGGCAGTTATTTTTGGGCGCAACTGTGCCCGCGGCCTATTTTTGGTAAACGGAGGCCGCTCGCAAAGTCCCGCGCCATTCCGAGTCCGGCGGACGAAGTTGGCCAGCCCCACGCCCCAAGGCTATACCCCACCCGTTTTTGTGGCCTTTTTCCGCTGGACGAACTTGGCGCCCCATTCTTAGGGTGGTTATTTTTGGGTGCGGCTGTGCCCGCGGCCTATTTTTGCCACACAGAGGCCGCTCGCAAGGTCTCGCACCATTCCGAGTCCGGCGGACGAAGTTGGCCAGCCCCACCCCCCAAGGCTATAGCCCACCCGTTTTTGTGGCCTTTTTCCGGTGGACGAACTTGGCGCCCCAGCCTTCGGGCGGTTATTTTTGGGTACGGCTGTGCCCGCGGCCTATTTTTCGCAAACGGAGGCCGTTCGTAAAGTCTCGCGCCATTCCGAGTCCGGCGGATGAAGTTGGCGGGCCCCACCCCCCAAGGCTATAGCCCACCCGTTTTTGTGGCCTTTTTCCGCTGGACGAACTTGGCGCCCCGGGCTTCGGGCGGTTATTTTTGGGCGCAGCTGCGTCCGCGGCCTATTTTTGGCACACGGAGACCGCTCACAAAGTCTCACGCCGTTCCGAGTCCGGCGGACGAAGTGGGCCAGCCCCACCCGTTTTTGTGGCCTTTTTCCGCTGGACGAAATTGGCGCCCCGGCCTTCGGGCGGTTATTTTTGGGCGCAGCTGCGCCCGCGGCCTATTTTTGGTAAACGGGGGCCGCTCGCAAAGTCCCGCGCCATTCCGTGTCCGGCGGACGAAGTTGGCCAGCCCCACGCCCCAAGGCTATACCCCACCCGTTTTTGTGGCCTTTTTCCGCTGGACGAACTTGGCGCCCCATTCTTCGGGCGGTTATTTTTGGGCGCGGCTGTGCCCGCGGCCTATTTTTGGCACACGGAGGCCGCTCGTAAAGTCTCGCGCCCATCCGAGTCCGGCGGACGAAGTTGGCCAGCCCCACCCCCCAATGCTATAGCCCACCCGTTTTTGTGGCCTTTTTCCGCTGGACGAACTTGGCGCCCCGGCCTTCAGGTGGTTATTTCTGGCGCGGCTGGGACCGCGGCCTATTTTTGGCACACGGAGGCCGTTGGCGAAGTCTCGCGCCATTCCGAGTCCGGCGGACGAAGTTGGCCAGCCCCACCCCCCAAGGCTATAGCCCACCCGTTTTTGTGGCCTTTTTCCGCTGGACGAACTTGGCGCCCCGGCCTTCGGGCTGTTATTTTTGGGCGCAGCTGTTCCCGCGGCGGAGACCGCTCGCAAAGTCTCGCGCCATTCTGAGTCCGGCGGACGAAGTTGGCCAGCCCCACCCATTTTTGTGGCCTTTTTCCTCTGAACGAACTTGGCGCCCCGGACTTCGGGCGGTTATTTTTGGGCGCGGCTGCGGCCGCGGCCTATTTTTGCCACACAGAGGCCGCTCGCAAGGTCTCGCACCATTCCGAGTCCGGCGGACGAAGTTGGCCAGCCCCACCCCCCAAGGCTATAGCCCACCCGTTTTTGTGGCCTTTTTCCGGTGGACGAACTTGGCGCCCCAGCCTTCGGGCGGTTATTTTTGGGTACGGCTGTGCCCGCGGCCTATTTTTCGCAAACGGAGGCCGTTCGCAAAGTCTCGCGCCATTCCGAGTCCGGCGGATGAAGTGGGCGGGCCCCACCCCCCAAGGCTATAGCCCACCCGTTTTTGTGGCCTTTTTCCGCTGGACGAACTTGGCGCCCCGGGCTTCGGGTGGTTATTTTTGGGCGCAGCTGTGTCCGCGGCCTATTTTTGGCACACGGAGACCGCTCACAAAGTCTCACGCCATTCCGAGTCCGGCGGACGAAGTTGGCCAGCCCCACCCGTTTTTGTGGCCTTTTTCCGCTGGACGAAATTGGCGACCCGGCCTTCGGGCGGTTATTTTTGGGCGCAGCTGCGTCCGCGGCCTATTTTTGGTAAACGGAGGCCGCTCGCAAAGTCCCGCGCCATTCCGAGTCCGGCGGACGAAGTTGGCCAGCCCCACGCCCCAAGGCTATACCCCACCCGTTTTTGTGGCCTTTTTCCGCTGGACGAACTTGGCGCCCCATTCTTCGGGCAGTTATTTTTGGGCGCGGCTGTGCCCGCGGCCTATTTTTGGCACACGGAGGCCGCTCGCAAAGTCTCGCGCCATTCCAAGTCCGGTGGACGAAGTTGGCCAGCCCCACCCCCCAATGCTATAGCCCACCCGTTTTTGTGGCCTTTTTCCGCTGGACGAACTTGGTGCCCCGGCCTTCAGGCGGTTATTTCCGGCGCGGCTGGGAGCGTAGCCTATTTTTGGTAAACGGAGGCCGCTCGCAAAGTCTCGCGCCATTCCGAGTCCGGTGGACGAAGTTGGCCAGCCCCACCCCCCAAGGCTATAGCCCACCCGTTTTTGTGGCCTTTTTCCGCTGGACGAACTTGGCGCCCCAGCCTTCAGGTGGTTATTTCTGGCGCGGCTGCGACCGCGGCCTATTTTTGGCACACGGATGCCGCTCGCAAAGTCTCACGCCATTCCGAGTCCGGCGGACGAAGTTGGCCAGCCCCACCCCCCAATGCTATAGCCCACCCGTTTTTGTGGCCTTTTTCCGCTGGACGAACTTGGCGCCCCGGCCTTCGGGCTGTTATTTTTGGGCGCGGCTGCGCCCGCGGCCTATTTTTGGCAAACGGAGGCCGCTCGCAAAGTTTGAAGCCATTCCGAGTCCGGCGGACGAAGTTGGCCAGCCCCACCCCCCAAGGCTATTGCCCACCCGTTTTTGTGGCATTTTTCCGCTGGACGAACTTGGCGCCCCGGCCTTCGGGTGGTTATTTTTGGGCGCTGCTGTGCCCGCGGCCTATTTTTGGCACACGGAGGCCGCTCGTAAAGTCTCGCGCCAATCCGAGTCCGGCGGACGAAGTTGGCCAGCCCCACCCCCCAATGCTATAGCCCACCCGTTTTTGTGGCCTTTTTCCGCTGGACGAACTTGGCGCCCCGGCCTTCAGGTGTTTATTTCTGGCGCGGCTGGGACCGCGGCCTATTTTTTGCACACGGAGGCCGTTGGCAAAGTCTCGGGCCATTCCGAGTCCGGCGGACGAAGTTGGCCAGCCCCACCCCCCAAGGCTATAGCCCACCCGTTTTTGTGGCCTTTTTCCGCTGGACGAACTTGGCGCCCCGGCCTTCGGGCAGTTATTTTTGGGTGCGGCTGTTCCCGCGGCCTATTTTTGGCAAACGGAGGCCGCTCGCAAAGTCTCGCGCCATTCCGAGTCCGGCGGACGAAGTTGGCCAGCCCCACCCATTTTTGTGGCCTTTTTCCTCTGGACGAACTTGGCGCCCCGGACTTCGGGCGGTTATTTTTGGGCGCGGCTGCGGCTGCGGCCTATTTTTGGCACACAGAGGCCGCTCGCAAGGTCTCGCACCATTCCGAGTCCGGCGGACGAAGTTGGCAAGCCCCACCCCCCAAGGCTATAGCCCACCCGTTTTTGTGGCCTTTTTCCGGTGGACGAACTTGGCGCCCCAGCCTTCGGGCGGTTATTTTTGGGTACGGCTGTGCCCGCGGCCTATTTTTCGCAAACGGAGGCCGTTCATAAAGTCTCGCGCCATTCCGAGTCCGGCGGATGAAGTTGGCCAGCCCCACCCCCCAAGGCTATAGCCCACCCGTTTTTGTGGCCTTTTTCCGCTGGACGAAATTGGCGCCCCGGGCTTCGGGCGGTTATTTTTGGGCGCAGATGCGTCCGCGGCCTATTTTTGGCACACGGAGACCGCTCACAAAGTCTCACGCCGTTCCGAGTCCGGCGGACGAAGTTGGCCAGCCCCACCCGTTTTTGTGGCCTTTTTCCGCTGGACGAAATTGGCGCCCCGGCCTTCGGGCGGTTATTTTTGGGCGCAGCTGCGCCCGCGGCCTATTTTTGGTAAACGGAGGCCGCTCGCAAAGTCCCGCGCCATTCCGAGTCCGGCGGACGAAGTTGGCCAGCCCCACGCCCCAAGGCTATAGCCCACCCGTTTTTGTGGCCTTTTTCCGCTGGACGAACTTGGCGCCCCATTCTTCGGGCGGTTATTTTTGGGCGCGGCTGTGCCCGCGGCCTATTTTTGGCACACGGAGGCCGCTCGCAAAGTCTCGCGCCATTCCGAGTCCGGTGGACGAAGTTGGCCAGCCCCACCCCCCAATGCTATAGCCCACCCGTTTTTGTGGCCTTTTTCCGCTGGACGAACTTGGTGCCCCGGCCTTCAGGCGGTTATTTCCGGCGCGGCTGGGACCGCAGCCTATTTTTGGTAAACGGAGGCCGCTCGCAAAGTCTCGCGCCATTCCGAGTCCGGTGGACGAAGTTGGCCAGCCCCACCCCCCAAGGCTATAGCCCACCCGTTTTTATGGCCTTTTTCCGCTGGACGAACTTGGCGCCCCAGCCTTCAGGTGGTTATTTCTGGCGCAGCTGCGACCGCGGCCTATTTTTGGCACACGGATGCCACTCGCAAAGTCTCATGCCATTCCGAGTCCGGCGGACGAAGTTGGCCAGCCCCACCCCCCAATGCTATAGCCCACCCGTTTTTGTGGCCTTTTTCCGCTGGACGAACTTGGCGCCCCGGCCTTCGGGCGGTTATTTTTGGGCGCGGCTGCGCCCGCGGCCTATTTTTGGCAAACGGAGGCCGCTCGCAAAGCCTCGCGCCATTCCGAGTCCGGCGGACGAAGTTGGCCAGCCCCACCCCCCAAGGCTATTGCCCACCCGTTTTTGTGGCATTTTTCCGCTGGACGAACTTGGCGCCCCGGCCTTCGGGTGGTTATTTTTGGGTGCGGCTGTGCCCGCGGCCTATTTTTGGCAAACGGAGGCCGCTCGCAAAGTCTCGCGCCATTCCGAGTCCGGCGGACGAAGTTGGCCAGCCCCACCCCCCAAGGCTATAGCCCACCCGTTTTTGTGGCCTTTTTCCGCTGGACGAACTTGGCGCCCCGGCCTTCGGGCAGTTATTTTTGGGTGCGGCTGTTCCCGCGGCCTATTTTTGGCAAACGGAGGCCGCTCGCAAAGTCTCGCGCCATTCCGAGTCCGGCGGACGAAGTTGGCCAGCCCCACCCATTTTTGTGGCCTTTTTCCTCTGGACGAACTTGGCGCCCCGGACTTCGGGCGGTTATTTTTGGGCGCGGCTGCGGCTGCGGCCTATTTTTGGCACACAGAGGCCGCTCGCAAGGTCTCGCACCATTCCGAGTCCGGCGGACGAAGTTGGCAAGCCCCACCCCCCAAGGCTATAGCCCACCCGTTTTTGTGGCCTTTTTCCGGTGGACGAACTTGGCGCCCCAGCCTTCGGGCGGTTATTTTTGGGTACGGCTGTGCCCGCGGCCTATTTTTCGCAAACGGAGGCCGTTCATAAAGTCTCGCGCCATTCCGAGTCCGGCGGATGAAGTTGGCCAGCCCCACCCCCCAAGGCTATAGCCCACCCGTTTTTGTGGCCTTTTTCCGCTGGACGAACTTGGCGCCCCGGGCTTCGGGCGGTTATTTTTGGGCGCAGATGCGTCCGCGGCCTATTTTTGGCACACGGAGACCGCTCACAAAGTCTCACGCCGTTCCGAGTCCGGCGGACGAAGTTGGCCAGCCCCACCCGTTTTTGTGGCCTTTTTCCGCTGGACGAAATTGGCGCCCCGGCCTTCGGGCGGTTATTTTTGGGCGCAGCTGCGCCCGCGGCCTATTTTTGGTAAACGGAGGCCGCTCGCAAAGTCCCGCGCCATTCCGAGTCCGGCGGACGAAGTTGGCCAGCCCCACGCCCCAAGGCTATAGCCCACCCGTTTTTGTGGCCTTTTTCCGCTGGACGAACTTGGCGCCCCATTCTTCGGGCGGTTATTTTTGGGCGCGGCTGTGCCCGCGGCCTATTTTTGGCACACGGAGGCCGCTCGCAAAGTCTCGCGCCATTCCGAGTCCGGTGGACGAAGTTGGCCAGCCCCACCCCCCAATGCTATAGCCCACCCGTTTTTGTGGCCTTTTTCCGCTGGACGAACTTGGTGCCCCGGCCTTCAGGCGGTTATTTCCGGCGCGGCTGGGACCGCAGCCTATTTTTGGTAAACGGAGGCCGCTCGCAAAGTCTCGCGCCATTCCGAGTCCGGTGGACGAAGTTGGCCAGCCCCACCCCCCAAGGCTATAGCCCACCCGTTTTTATGGCCTTTTTCCGCTGGACGAACTTGGCGCCCCAGCCTTCAGGTGGTTATTTCTGGCGCAGCTGCGACCGCGGCCTATTTTTGGCACACGGATGCCACTCGCAAAGTCTCATGCCATTCCGAGTCCGGCGGACGAAGTTGGCCAGCCCCACCCCCCAATGCTATAGCCCACCCGTTTTTGTGGCCTTTTTCCGCTGGACGAACTTGGCGCCCCGGCCTTCGGGCGGTTATTTTTGGGCGCGGCTGCGCCCGCGGCCTATTTTTGGCAAACGGAGGCCGCTCGCAAAGCCTCGCGCCATTCCGAGTCCGGCGGACGAAGTTGGCCAGCCCCACCCCCCAAGGCTATTGCCCACCCGTTTTTGTGGCATTTTTCCGCTGGACGAACTTGGCGCCCCGGCCTTCGGGTGGTTATTTTTGGGTGCGGCTGTGCCCGCGGCCTATTTTTGGCAAACGGAGGCCGCTCGCAAAGTCTCGCGCCATTCCGAGTCCGGCGGACGAAGTTGGCCAGCCCCACCCCCCAAGGCTATAGCCCACCCGTTTTTGTGGCCTTTTTCCGCTGGTCGAACTTGGCGCCCCGGCCTTCGGGCGGTTATTTTTGGGCGTTGCTGCGACCGCAGCCTATTTTTCACTAAAGGAGGCCGCTCGCAAAGTCTCGCGCCATTCCGAGTCCGGCGGATGAAGTTGGCCAGCCCCACCCCCCAAGGCTATAGCCCACCCGTTTTTGTGGCTTTTTTCCGCTGGACGAACATGGCACCCCGGCCTTTGGGCAGTTATTTTTGGGCGCGGCTGTGCCCGCGTCCTATTTTTGGCACACGGAGGCCGCTCGTAAAATCTCGTGCCATTCCGAGTCCGGCGGACGAAGTTGGCCAGCCCCACCCCCCAATGCTATAGCCCACCCGTTTTTGTGGCCTTTTTCTGCTGGACGAACTTGGCGCCCCGGCCTTCAGGCGGTTATTTCTGGCGCGGCTGGGACCGCGGCCTATTTTTGGCACATGGAGGCCGCTCGCAAAGTCTCGCGTCATTCCGAGTCCGGCGGACGAAGTTGGCCAGCCCCACCCCCCAAGGCTATAGCCCACCCGTTTTTGTGGCCTTTTTCCACTGGAATAACTTGGCTCCCCAGCCTTCGGGCGGGTATTTTTGGGTGCGGCTGTGCCCGCAGCCTATTTTTGGCAAACGGAGGCCACTCGCAAAGTCTCGCGCCATTCCGAGTCCGGCGGACGAAGTTGGCCAGCCCCACCCATTTTTGTGGCCTTTTTCCTCTGCACAAACTTGGCGCCCCGGACTTCGGGCGGTTATTTTTGGGCGCGGCTGCGGCCGCGGCCTATTTTTGCCACACAGAGGCCGCTCGCAAGGTCTCGCGCCATTCCGAGTCCGGCGGACGAAGTTGGCCAGCCCCACCCCCCAAGGCTATTGCCCACCTGTTTTTGTGGCATTTTTCCGCTGGACGAACTTGGCGCCCCGGCCTTCGTGTGGTTATTTTTGGGTGCGGCTGTGCCCGCGGCCTATTTTTGGCAAACGGAGGCCGCTCGCAAAGTCTCGCGCCATTCCGAGTCCGGCGGACGAAGTTGGCCAGCCCCACCCCCCAAGGCTATAGCCCACCCGTTTTTGTGGCCTTTTTCCGCTGGTCGAACTTGGCGCCCCGGCCTTCGGGCGGTTATTTTTGGGCGTTGCTGCGACCGCAGCCTATTTTTCACTAAAGGAGGCCGCTCGCAAAGTCTCGCGCCATTCCGAGTCCGGCGGATGAAGTTGGCCAGCCCCACCCCCCAAGGCTATAGCCCACCCGTTTTTGTGGCATTTTTCCGCTGGACGAACTTGGCGCCCCGGCCTTCGTGTGGTTATTTTTGGGTGCGGCTGTGCCCGCGGCCTATTTTTGGCAAACGGAGGCCGCTCGCAAAGTCTCGCGCCATTCCGAGTCCGGCGGACGAAGTTGGCCAGCCCCACCCCCCAAGGCTATAGCCCACCCGTTTTTGTGGCCTTTTTCCGCTGGTCGAACTTGGCGCCCCGGCCTTCGGGCGGTTATTTTTGGGCGTTGCTGCGACCGCAGCCTATTTTTCACTAAAGGAGGCCGCTCGCAAAGTCTCGCGCCATTCCGAGTCCGGCGGATGAAGTTGGCCAGCCCCACCCCCCAAGGCTATAGCCCACCCGTTTTTGTGGCTTTTTTCCGCTGGACGAACATGGCACCCCGGCCTTTGGGCAGTTATTTTTGGGCGCGGCTGTGCCCGCGTCCTATTTTTGGCACACGGAGGCCGCTCGTAAAATCTCGTGCCATTCCGAGTCCGGCGGACGAAGTTGGCCAGCCCCACCCCCCAATGCTATAGCCCACCCGTTTTTGTGGCCTTTTTCTGCTGGACGAACTTGGCGCCCCGGCCTTCAGGCGGTTATTTCTGGCGCGGCTGGGACCGCGGCCTATTTTTGGCACATGGAGGCCGCTCGCAAAGTCTCGCGTCATTCCGAGTCCGGCGGACGAAGTTGGCCAGCCCCACCCCCCAAGGCTATAGCCCACCCGTTTTTGTGGCCTTTTTCCGCTGGACGAACTTAGCGCCCCGGCCTTCGGGAGGTTATTTTTGGGCGCTGCTGTGCCCGCGGCCTATTTTTGGCACACGGAGGCCGCTCGTAAAGTCTCGCGCCAATCCGAGTCCGGCGGACGAAGTTGGCCAGCCCCACCCCCCAATGCTATAGCCCACCCGTTTTTGTGGCCTTTTTCCGCTGGACGGACTTGGCGCCCCGGCCTTCAGGTGGTTATTTCTGGCGCGGCTGGGACCACGGCCTATTTTTGGCACACGCAGGCCGTTCGCAAAGTCTCGCGCCATTCCGAGTCCGGCGGACGAAGTTGGCCAGCCCCACCCCTCAAGGCTATAGCCCACCCGTTTTTGTGGCCTTTTTCCGCTGGCGAACTTGGCGCCCCGGCCTTCGGGCAGTTATTTTTGGGTGCGGCTGTTCCCGCGGCCTATTTTTGGCAAACGGAGGCCGCTCGCAAAGTCTCGCGCCATTCCGAGTCCGGCGGACGAAGTTGGCCAGCCCCACCCATTTTTGTGGCCTTTTTCCTCTGGACGAACTTGGCGCCCCGGACTTCGGGCGGTTATTTTTGGGCGCGGCTGCGGCCGCGGCCTATTTTTGGCACACAGAGGCCGCTCGCAAGGTCTCGCACCATTCCGAGTCCGGCGGACGAAGTTGGCCAGCCCCACCCCCCAAGGCTATAGCCCACCCGTTTTTGTGGCCTTTTTCCGGTGGACGAACTTGGCGCCCCAGCCTTCGGGCGGTTATTTTTGGGTGCGGCTGTGCCCGCGGCCTATTTTTCACAAACGGAGGCCGCTCGCAAAGTCTCGCGCCATTCCGAGTCCGGCGGATGAAGTTGGCCAGCCCCACCCCCAAGGCTATAGCCCACCCGTTTTTGTGGCCTTTTTCCGCTGGACGAACTTGGCGCCCCGGGCTTCGAGCGGTTATTTTTGGGCGCAGCTGCGTCCGCGGCCTATTTTTGGCACACGGAGACCGCTCGCAAAGTCTCACGCCATTCCGAGTCCGGCGGACGAAGTTGGCCAGCCCCACCCCCCAATGCTATAGCCCACCCGTTTTTGTGGCCTTTTTCCGCTGGACGTACATGGCGCCCCGGCCTTCAGGCCGTTATTTTTGGGTGCGACTGCGACCACGGCCTATTTTTGGCACACGGAGGCTGCTCGCAATGTCTCGCGCCATTCTGAGTCCGGTGGACGAAGTTGGCCAGCCCCACCCCCCAATGCTATAGCCCACCCGTTTTTGTGGCCTTTTTCCGCTGGACGAACTTAGTTCCCCGGCCTTCGGGAGGTTATTTTCGGGCGCTGCTGTGCCCGCGGCCTATTTTTGGCACACGGAGGCCGCTCGTAAAGTCTCGCGCCATTCCTAGTCCGGCGGACGAAGTTGGCCAGCCCCACCCCCCAATGCTATAGCCCACCCATTTTTGTGGCCTTTTTCCGCTGGACGAACTTGGCGCCCCGGCCTTCGGGCGGTTATTTTTGGGTGTGGCTGTGCCCGCGGCCTATTTTTGGCAAACGGAGGCCGCTCGCAAAGGCTCGCGCCATTCCGAGTCCGGCGGACGAAGTTGGCCAGCCCCACCCATTTTTGTGGCCTTTTTCCTCTGGACGAACTTGGCGCCCCGGACTTCGGGCGGTTATTTTTGGGCGCGGCTGCGGCCGTGGCCTATTTTTGGCACACAGAGGCCGCTCGCAAGGTCTCGCGCCATTCCGAGTCCGGCGAACGAAGTTGGGCAGCCCCACCCCCCAAGGCTATTGCCCACCCGTTTTTGTGGCCTTTTTCCGCTGGACGAACTTGGCGCCCCGGCCTTCGGGCGGTTAATTTTGGGTGCGGCTGTGCCCGCGGCCTATTTTTCGCTAACGGAGGCCGCTCGCAAAGTCTCGCGCCATTCCGAGTCCGGCGGATGAAGTTGGCCAGCCCCACCCCCCAAGGCTATAGCACACCCGTTTTTGTGGCCTTTTTCCCCTGGACGAACTTGGTGCCCCGGGCTTCGGGCGGTTATTTTTGGGTGCAGCTGCGTCCGCGGCCTATTTTTGGCACACGGAGACCGCTCTCAAAGTCTCACGCCATTCCGAGACCGGCGGACGAAGTTGGCCAGCCCCACCCCCCAATGCTATTGCCCACCCGTTTTTATGGCCTTTTTCCGCTGGACGTACATGGCGCCCCGGCCTTCAGGCCGTTATTTTTGGGTGCGGCTGCACCCGCGGCCTATTTTTGGCACACGGAGGCCGCTCGCAATGTCTCGCGCCATTCCGAGTCCGGTGGACGAAGTTGGCCAGCCCCACCCCCCAATGCTATAGCCCACCCGTTTTTGTGGCCTTTTTCCGCTGGACGAACTTGGTGCCCCGGCCTTCAGGCGGTTATTTCCGGCGCGGCTGCGACCGCAGCCTATTTTTGGCAAACGGAGGACGCTCGCAAAGTCTCGCACCATTCCGAGTCCGGTGGACGAAGTTGGCCAGCCCCACCCCCCAAGGCTATAGCCCACCCGTTTTTGTGGCCTTTTTCCGCTGGACGTACATGGCGCCCCGGCCTTCAGGCTGTTATTTTTGGGTGCGGCTGCGACCGCGGCCTATTTTTGGCACACGGATGCCGCTCGCAAAGTCTCGCGCCATTCCGAGTCCGGTGGACGAAGTTGGCCAGCCCCACCCCCCAAGGCTATAGCCCACCCGTTTTTGTGGCCTTTTTCCGCTGGACGAACTTAGCGCCCAGGCCTTCGGGAGGTTATTTTTGGGCGCTGCTGTGCCCGCGGCCTATTTTTGGTAAACGGAGGCCGCTCGTAAAGTCTCGCGCCATTCCGAGTCCGGCGGACGAAGTTGGCCAGCCGCACCCCCCAATGCTATAGCCCACCCGTTTTTGTGGCCTTTTTCCACTGGACGAACTTGGCGCCCCGGCCTTCGGGCGGTTATTTTTGGGTGCGGCTGTGCCCGCGGCCTATTTTTCGCTAACGGAGGCCGCTCGCAAAGTCTCGCGCCATTCCGAGTCCGGTGGACGAAGTTGGCCAGCCCCACCCCCCAAGGCTATAGCCCACCCGTTTTTGTGGCCTTTTTCCGCTGGACGAACTTAGCGCCCCGGCCTTCGGGAGGTTATTTTTGGGCGCTGCTGTGCCCGCGGCCTATTTTTGGTACACGGAGGCCGCTCGTAAAGTCTCGCGCCATTCCGAGTCCGGCGGACGAAGTTGGCCAGCCCCACCCCCCAATGCTATAGCCCACCCGTTTTTGTGGCCTTTTTCCGCTGGACGAACTTGGCGCCCCGGCCTTCAGGCGGTTATTTCCGGCGCGGCTGGGACCGCAGCCTATTTTTGGCACACGGAGGCCGCTCGCAAAGTCTCGCGCCATTCCGAGTCCGGCGGACGAAGTTGGCCAGCCCCAACCCCCAAGGCTATAGCCCACCCATTTTTGTGGCCTTTTTCCGCTGGACGAACTTGGCACCCCGGCCTTCGGGCGGTTATTTTTGGGCGCGCCTGCGACCGCGGCCTATTTTTGGCAAACGGAGGCCGCTCGCAAAGGCTCGCGCCATTCCGAGTCCGGCGGACGAAGTTGGCCAGCCCCACCCATTTTTGTTGCCTTTTTCCTCTGGACGAACTTGGCGCCCCGGACTTCGGGCGGTTATTTTTGGGCGCGGCTGCGGCCGCGGCCTATTTTCGGCACACAGAGGCCGCTCGCAAGGTCTCGCGCCATTCCGAGTCCGGCGGACGAAGTTGGGCAGCCCCACCCCCCAAGGCTATTGCCCACCCGTTTTTGTGGCCTTTTTCCGCTGGACGAACTTGGCGCCCCGGCCTTCGGGCGGTTATTTTTGGGTGCGGCTGTGCCCGTGGCCTATTTTTCGCTAACGGAGGCCGCTCGCAAAGTCTCGCGCCATTCCGAGTCCGGCGGATGAAGTTGGCCAGCCCCACCCCCCAAGGCTATAGCCCACCCGTTTTTGTGGCCTTTTTCCCCTGGACGAACTTGGCGCCCCGGGCTTCGGGCGGTTATTTTTGGGTGCAGCTGCGTCCGCGGCCTATTTTTGGCACACGGAGACCGCTCTCAAAGTCTCACGCCATTCCGAGACCGGCGGACGAAGTTGGCCAGCCCCACCCCCCAATGCTATAGCCCACCCGTTTTTATGGCCTTTTTCCGCTGGACGTACATGGCGCCCCGGCCTTCAGGCCGTTATTTTTGGGTGCGGCTGCACCCGCGGCCTATTTTTGGCACACGGAGGCCGCTCGCAATGTCTCGCGCCATTCCGAGTCCGGTGGACGAAGTTGGCCAGCCCCACCCCCCAATGCTATAGCCCACCCGTTTTTGTGGCCTTTTTCCGCTGGACGAACTTGGTGCCCCGGCCTTCAGGCGGTTATTTCCGGCGCGGCTGCGACCGCAGCCTATTTTTGGCAAACGGAGGACGCTCGCAAAGTCTCGCGCCATTCCGAGTCCGGTGGACGAAGTTGGCCAGCCCCACCCCCCAAGGCTATAGCCCACCCGTTTTTGTGGCCTTTTTCCGCTGGACGTACATGGCGCCCCGGCCTTCAGGCTGTTATTTTTGGGCGCGGCTTCGACCGCGGCCTATTTTTGGCACACGGATGCCGCTCGCAAAGTCTCGCGCCATTCCGAGTCCGGTGGACGAAGTTGGCCAGCCCCACCCCCCAAGGCTATAGCCCACCCGTTTTTGTGGCCTTTTTCCGCTGGACGAACTTGGCGCCCCGGCCTTCAGGCGGTTATTTCTGGCGCGGCTGGGACCGCGGCCTATTTTTGGCAAACGGAGGCCGCTCGCAAAGGCTCGCGCCATTCCGAGTCCGGCGGACGAAGTTGGCCAGCCCCACCCATTTTTGTGGCCTTTTTCCTCTGGACGAACTTGGCGCCCCGGACTTCGGGCGGTTATTTTTGGGCGCGGCTGCGGCCGCGGCCTATTTTTGGCACACAGAGGCCGCTCGCAAGGTCTCGCGCCATTCCGAGTCCGGCGGACGAAGTTGGGCAGCCCCACCCCCCAAGGCTATTGCCCACCCGTTTTTGTGGCCTTTTTCCGCTGGACGAACTTGGCGCCCCGGCCTTCGGGCGGTTATTTTTGGGTGCGGCTGTGCCCGCGGCCTATTTTTCGCTAACGGAGGCCGCTCGCAAAGTCTCGCGCCATTCCGAGTCCGGCGGATGAAGTTGGCCAGCCCCACCCCCCAAGGCTATAGCCCACCCGTTTTGTGGCCTTTTTCCCCTGGACGAACTTGGCGCCCCGGGCTTCGGGCGGTTATTTTTGGGTACAGGTGCGTCCGCGGCCTATTTTTGGCACACGGAGACCGCTCTCAAAGTCTCACGCCATTCCGAGACCGGCGGACGAAGTCGGCCAGCCCCACCCCCCAATGCTATAGCCCACCCGTTTTTATGGCCTTTTTCCGCTGGACGTACATGGCGCCCCGGCCTTCAGGCCGTTATTTTTGGGTGCGGCTGCACCCGCGGCCTATTTTTGGCACACGGAGGCCGCTCGCAATGTCTCGCGCCATTCCGAGTCCGGTGGACGAAGTTGGCCAGCCCCACCCCCCAATGCTATAGCCCACCCGTTTTTGTGGCCTTTTTCCGCTGGACGAACTTGGTGCCCCGGCCTTCAGGCGGTTATTTCCGGCGCGGCTGCGACCGCAGCCTATTTTTGGCAAACGGAGGACGCTCGCAAAGTCTCGCGCCATTCCGAGTCCGGTGGACGAAGTTGGCCAGCCCCACCCCCCAAGGCTATAGCCCACCCGTTTTTGTGGCCTTTTTCCGCTGGACGTACATGGCGCCCCGGCCTTCAGGCTGTTATTTTTGGGCGCGGCTGCGACCGCGGCCTATTTTTGGCACACGGATGCCGCTCGCAAAGTCTCGCGCCATTCCGAGTCCGGTGGACGATGTTGGCCAGCCCCACCCCCCAAGGCTATAGCCCACCCGTTTTTGTGGCCTTTTTCCGCTGGACGAACTTAGCGCCCAGGCCTTCGGGAGATTATTTTTGGGCGCTGCTGTGCCCGCGGCCTATTTTTGGTACACGGAGGCCGCTCGTAAAGTCTCGCGCCATTCCGAGTCCGGCGGACGAAGTTGGCCAGCCCCACCCCCCAATGCTATAGCCCACCCGTTTTTGTGGCCTTTTTCCGCTGGACGAACTTGGCGCGCCGGCCTTCGGGCGGTTATTTTTGGGTGCGGCTGTGCCCGCGGCCTATTTTTCGCTAACGGAGGCCGCTCGCAAAGTCTCGCGCCATTCCGACTCCGGCGGATGAAGTTGGCCAGCCCCACCCCCCAAGGCTATAGCCCACCCGTTTTTGTGGCCTTTTTCCCCTGGACGAACTTGGCGCCCCGGGCTTCGGGCGGTTATTTTTGGGTACAGCTGCGTCCACGGCCTATTTTTGGCACACGGAGACCGCTCGCAAAGTCTCACGCCATTCCGAGTCCGGCGGACGAAGTTGGCCAGCCCCACCCCCCAATGCTATAGCCCACCCGTTTTTGTGGCCATTTTCCGCTGGACGTACATGGCGCCCCAGCCTTCAGGCGGTTATTTTTGGGCGCGGCTGCGACCGCGGCCTATTTTTAGCACACGGATGCCGCTGGCAAAGTCTCACGCCATTCCGAGTCCGGCGGACGAAGTTGGCCAGCCCCACCCCCCAATGCTATAGCCCACCCGTTTTTGTGGCCTTTTTCCGCTGGATGTACATGGCGCCCCGGCCTTCAGGCCGTTATTTTTGGGTGCGGCTGCGACCACGGCCTATTTTTGGCTCACGGAGGCTGCTCGCAATGTCTCGCGCCATTCCGAGTCCGGTGGACGAAGTTGGCCAGCCCCACCCCCCAATGCTATAGCCCACCCGTTTTTTTGGCCTTTTTCCGCTGGACGAACGTAGTTCCCCGGCCTTCGGGAGGTTATTTTCGGGCGCTGCTGTGCCCGCGGCCTATTTTTGGCACACGGAGGCCGCTCGTAAAGTCTCGCGCCATTCCGAGTCCGGCGGACGAAGTTGGCCAGCCCCACCCCCCAATGCTATAGCCCACCCGTTTTTGTGCCCTTTTTCCGCTGGACGAACTTGGCGCCCCGGCCTTCAGGCGGTTATTTCTGGTGCGGCTGGGACCGCGGCCTATTTTTGGCACACGGAGGCCGCTCGCAAAGTCTCGCGCCATTCCGAGTCCGGCGGACGAAGTTGGCCAGCCCCAACCCCCAAGGCTATAGCCCACCCATTTTTGTGGCCTTTTTCCGCTGGACGAACTTGGCGCCCCGGCCTTCGGGCGGTTATTTTTGGGTGTGGCTGTGCCCGCGGCCTATTTTTGGCAAACGGAGGCCGCTCGCAAAGGCTCGCGCCATTCCGAGTCCGGCGGACGAAGTTGGCCAGCCCCACCCATTTTTGTGGCCTTTTTCCTCTGGACGAACTTGGCGCCCCGGACTTCGGGCGGTTATTTTTGGGCGCGGCTGCGGCCGCGGCCTATTTTTGGCACACAGAGGCCGCTCGCAAGGTCTCGCGCCATTCCGAGTCCGGCGAACGAAGTTGGGCAGCCCCACCCCCCAAGGCTATTGCCCACCCGTTTTTGTGGCCTTTTTCCGCTGGACGTACATGGCGCCCCCGGCCTTCAGGCTGTTATTTTTGGGCGCGGCTGCGACCGCGGCCTATTTTTGGCACACCGGATGCCGCTCGCAAAGTCTCGCGCCATTCCGAGTCCGGTGGACGAAGTTGGCCAGCCCCACCCCCCAAGGCTATAGCCCACCCGTTTTTGTGGCCTTTTTCCGCTGGACGAACTTAGCGCCCAGGCCTTCGGGAGATTATTTTTGGGCGCTGCTGTGCCCGCGGCCTATTTTTGGTACACGGAGGCCGCTCGTAAAGTCTCGCGCCATTCCGAGTCCGGCGGACGAAGTTGGCCAGCCCCACCCCCCAATGCTATAGCCCACCCGTTTTTGTGGCCTTTTTCCGCTGGACGAACTTGGCGCGCCGGCCTTCGGGCGGTTATTTTTGGGTGCGGCTGTGCCCGCGGCCTATTTTTCGCTAACGGAGGCCGCTCGCAAAGTCTCGCGCCATTCCGACTCCGGCGGATGAAGTTGGCCAGCCCCACCCCCCAAGGCTATAGCCCACCCGTTTTTGTGGCCTTTTTCCCCTGGACGAACTTGGCGCCCCGGGCTTCGGGCGGTTATTTTTGGGTACAGCTGCGTCCACGGCCTATTTTTGGCACACGGAGACCGCTCGCAAAGTCTCACGCCATTCCGAGTCCGGCGGACGAAGTTGGCCAGCCCCACCCCCCAATGCTATAGCCCACCCGTTTTTGTGGCCTTTTTCCGCTGGACGTACATGGCGCCCCAGCCTTCAGGCGGTTATTTTTGGGCGCGGCTGCGACCGCGGCCTATTTTTAGCACACGGATGCCGCTCGCAAAGTCTCACGCCATTCCGAGTCAGGCGGACGAAGTTGGCCAGCCCCACCCCCCAATGCTATAGCCCACCCGTTTTTGTGGCCTTTTTCCGCTGGACGTACATGGCGCCCCGGCCTTCAGGCCGTTATTTTTGGGTGCGGCTGCGACCACGGCCTATTTTTGGCTCACGGAGGCTGCTCGCAATGTCTCGCGCCATTCCGAGTCCGGTGGACGAAGTTGGCCAGCCCCACCCCCCAATGCTATAGCCCACCCGTTTTTGTGGCCTTTTTCCGCTGGACGAACGTAGTTCCCCGGCCTTCGGGAGGTTATTTTCGGGCGCTGCTGTGCCCGCGGCCTATTTTTGGCACACGGAGGCCGCTCGTAAAGTCTCGCGCCATTCCGAGTCCGGCGGACGAAGTTGGCCAGCCCCACCCCCCAATGCTATAGCCCACCCGTTTTTGTGCCCTTTTTCCGCTGGACGAACTTGGCGCCCCGGCCTTCAGGCGGTTATTTCTGGTGCGGCCGGGACCGCGGCCTATTTTTGGCACACGGAGGCCGCTCGCAAAGTCTCGCGCCATTCCGAGTCCGGCGGACGAAGTTGGCCAGCCCCAACCCCCAAGGCTATAGCCCACCCATTTTTGTGGCCTTTTTCCGCTGGACGAACTTGGCGCCCCGGCCTTCGGGCGGTTATTTTTGGGTGTGGCTGTGCCCGCGGCCTATTTTTGGCAAACGGAGGCCGCTCGCAAAGGCTCGCGCCATTCCGAGTCCGGCGGACGAAGTTGGCCAGCCCCACCCATTTTTGTGGCCTTTTTCCTCTGGACGAACTTGGCGCCCCGGACTTCGGGCGGTTATTTTTGGGCGCGGCTGCGGCCGCGGCCTATTTTTGGCACACAGAGGCCGCTCGCAAGGTCTCGCGCCATTCCGATTCCGGCGAACGAAGTTGGGCAGCCCCACCCCCCAAGGCTATTGCCCACCCGTTTTTGTGGCCTTTTTCCGCTGGACGAACTTGGCGCCCCGGCCTTCGGGCGGTTATTTTTGGGTGCGGCTGTGCCCGCGGCCTATTTTTCGCTAACGGAGGCCGCTCGCAAAGTCTCGCGCCATTCCGAGTCCGGCGGATGAAGTTGGCCAGCCCCACCCCCCAAGGCTATAGCACACCCGTTTTTGTGGCCTTTTTCCCCTGGACGAACTTGGCGCCCCGGGCTTCGGGCGGTTATTTTTGGGTGCAGCTGCGTCCGCGGCCTATTTTTGGCACACGGAGACCGCTCTCAAAGTCTCACGCCATTCCGAGACCGGCGGACGAAGTTGGCCAGCCCCACCCCCCAATGCTATA
This sequence comes from Citrus x limon, assembly GCA_034663535.1. Lineage (NCBI taxonomy): Eukaryota > Viridiplantae > Streptophyta > Magnoliopsida > Sapindales > Rutaceae > Citrus > Citrus x limon. Next base: position 34,649,092 of record CM067998.1, on the reverse strand, counting down.
GCCCACCCGTTTTTGTGGCCTTTTTCCGCTGGACGAACTTGGCGCCCCGGCCTTCAGGCGGTTATTTCCGGCGCGGCTGGGACCGCAGCCTATTTTTGGCAAACGGAGGCCGCTCGCAAAGTCTCGCGCCATTCCGAGTCCGGTGGACGAAGTTGGCCAGCCCCACCCCCCAAGGCTATAGCCCACCCGTTTTTGTGGCCTTTTTCCGCTGGACGTACATGGCGCCCCGGCCTTCAGGCGGTTATTTTTGGGCGCGCCTGCGACCGCGGCCTATTTTTGGCACACGGATGCCGCTCGCAAAGTCTCGCGCCATTCCGAGTCCGGTGGACGAAGTTGGCCAGCCCCACCCCCCAAGGCTATAGCCCACCCGTTTTTGTGGCCTTTTTCCGCTGGACGTACATGGCGCCCCGGCCTTCAGGCTGTTATTTTTGGGCGCGGCTGTGACCGCGGCCTATTTTTGGCACACGGATGCCGCACGCAAAGTCTCGCGCCATTCCGAGTCCGGTGGACGAAGTTGGCCAGCCCCACCCCCCAAGGCTATAGCCCACCCGTTTTTGTGGCCTTTTTCCGCTGGACGTACATGGCGCCCCGGCCTTCAGGCCGTTATTTTTGGGTGCGGCTGCACCCGCGGCCTATTTTTGGCACACGGAGGCCGCTCGCAATGTCTCGCGCCATTCCGAGTCCGGTGGACGAAGTTGGCCAGCCCCACCCCCCAATGCTATAGCCCACCCGTTTTTGTGGCCTTTTTCCGCTGGACGAACTTGGTGCCCCGGCCTTCAGGCGGTTATTTCCGGCGCGGCTGCGACCGCAGCCTATTTTTGGCAAACGGAGGACGCTCGCAAAGTCTCGCGCCATTCCGAGTCCGGTGGACGAAGTTGGCCAGCCCCACCCCCCAAGGCTATAGCCCACCCGTTTTTGTGGCCTTTTTCCGCTGGACGTACATGGCGCCCCGGCCTTCAGGCTGTTATTTTTGGGCGCGGCTGCGACCGCGGCCTATTTTTGGCACACGGATGCCGCTCGCAAAGTCTCCCGCCATTCCGAGTCCGGTGGACGAAGTTGGCCAGCCCCACCCCCCAAGGCTATAGCCCACCCGTTTTTGTGGCCTTTTTCCGCTGGACGAACTTAGCGCCCAGGCCTTCGGGAGGTTATTTTTGGGCGCTGCTGTGCCCGCGGCCTATTTTTGGTACACGGAGGCCGCTCGTAAAGTCTCGCGCCATTCCGATTCCGGCGGACGAAGTTGGCCAGCCCCACCCCCCAATGCTATAGCCCACCCGTTTTTGTGGCCTTTTTCCGCTGGACGAACTTGGCGCGCCGGCCTTCGGGCGGCTATTTTTGGGTTCGGCTGTGCCCGCGGCCTATTTTTCGCTAACGGAGGCCGCTCGCAAAGTCTCGCGCCATTCCGAGTCCGGCGGATGAAGTTGGCCAGCCCCACCCCCCAAGGCTATAGCCCACCCGTTTTTGTGGCCTTTTTCCCCTGGACGAACTTGGTGCCCCGGGCTTCGGGCGGTTATTTTTGGGTGCAGCTGCGTCCGCGGCCTATTTTTGGCACACGGAGACCGCTCTCAAAGTCTCACGCCATTCCGAGACCGGCGGACGAAGTTGGCCAGCCCCACCCCCCAATGCTATAGCCCACCCGTTTTTATGGCCTTTTTCCGCTGGACGTACATGGCGCCCCGGCCTTCAGGCCGTTATTTTTGGGTGCGGCTGCACGCGCGGCCTATTTTTGGCACACGGAGGCCGCTCGCAATGTCTCGCGCCATTCCGAGTCCGGTGGACGAAGTTGGCCAGCCCCACCCCCCAATGCTATAGCCCACCCGTTTTTGTGGCCTTTTTCCGCTGGACGAACTTGGTGCCCCGGCCTTCAGGCGGTTATTTCCGGCGCGGCTGCGACCGCAGCCTATTTTTGGCAAACGGAGGACGCTCGCAAAGTCTCGCGCCATTCCGAGTCCGGTGGACGAAGTTGGCCAGCCCCACCCCCCAAGGCTATAGCCCACCCGTTTTTGTGGCCTTTTTCCGCTGGACGTACATGGCGCCCCGGCCTTCAGGCTGTTATTTTTGGGCACGGCTGCGACCGCGGCCTATTTTTGGCACACGGATGCCGCTCGCAAAGTCTCGCGCCATTCCGAGTCCGGTGGACGAAGTTGGCCAGCCCCACCCCCCAAGGCTATAGCCCACCCGTTTTTGTGGCCTTTTTCCGCTGGACGAACTTAGCGCCCAGGCCTTCGGGAGGTTATTTTTGGGCGCTGCTGTGCCCGCGGCCTATTTTTGGTACACGGAGGCCGCTCGTAAAGTCTCGCGCCATTCCGAGTCCGGCGGACGAAGTTGGCCAGCCCCACCCCCCAATGCTATAGCCCACCCGTTTTTGTGGCCTTTTTCCGCTGGACGAACTTGGCGCGCCGGCCTTCGGGCGGTTATTTTTGGGTGCGGCTGTGCCCGCGGCCTATTTTTCGCTAACGGAGGCCGCTCGCAAAGTCTCGCGCCATTCCGACTCCGGCGGATGAAGTTGGCCAGCCCCACCCCCCAAGGCTATAGCCCACCCGTTTTTGTGGCCTTTTTCCCCTGGACGAACTTGGCGCCCCGGGCTTCGGGTGGTTATTTTTGGGTACAGCTGCGTCCACGGCCTATTTTTGGCACACGGAGACCGCTCGCAAAGTCTCACGCCATTCCGAGTCCGGCGGACGAAGTTGGCCAGCCCCACCCCCCAATGCTATAGCCCACCCGTTTTTGTGGCCTTTTTCCGCTGGACGTACATGGCGCCCCGGCCTTCAGGCGGTTATTTTTGGGCGCGGCTGCGACCGCGGCCTATTTTTAGCACACGGATGCCACTCGCAAAGTCTCACGCCATTCCGAGTCCGGCGGACGAAGTTGGCCAGCCCCACCCCCCAATGCTATAGCCCACCCGTTTTTGTGGCCTTTTTCCGCTGGACGTACATGGCGCCCCGGCCTTCAGGCCGTTATTTTTGGGTGCGGCTGCGACCACGGCCTATTTTTGGCACACGGAGGCTGCTCGCAATGTCTCGCGCCATTCCGAGTCCGGTGGACGAAGTTGGCCAGCCCCACCCCCCAAGGCTATAGCCCACCCGTTTTTGTGGCCTTTTTCCGCTGGACGTACATGGCGCCCCGGCCTTCAGGCTGTTATTTTTGGGCGCGGCTGCGACCGCGTCCTATTTTTGGCACACGGATGCCGCTCGCAAAGTCTCGCGCCATTCCGAGTCCGGTGGACGAAGTTGGCCAGCCCCACCCCCCAAGGCTATAGCCCACCCGTTTTTGTGGCCTTTTTCCGCTGGACGAACTTAGCGCCCCGGCCTTCGGGAGGTTATTTTTGGGCGCTGCTGTGCCCGCGGCCTATTTTTGGTACACGGAGGCCGCTCGTAAAGTCTCGCGCCATTCCGAGTCCGGCGGACGAAGTTGGCCAGCCCCACCCCCCAATGCTATAGCCCACCCGTTTTTGTGCCCTTTTTCCGCTGGACGAACTTGGCGCCCCGGCCTTCAGGCGGTTATTTTCGGCGCGGCTGGGACCGCAGCCTATTTTTGGCAAACGGAGGCCGCTCGCAAAGTCTCGCGCCATTCCGAGTCCGGTGGACGAAGTTGGCCAGCCCCACCCCCCAAGGCTATAGCCCACCCGTTTTTGTGGCCTTTTTCCGCTGGACGTACATGGCGCCCCGGCCTTCAGGCGGTTATTTATGGGCGCGCCTGCGACCGCGGCCTATTTTTGGCACACGGATGCCGCTCGCAAAGTCTCGCGCCATTCCGAGTCCGGTGGACGAAGTTGGCCAGCCCCACCCGCCAAGGCTATAGCCCACCCGTTTTTGTGGCCTTTTTCCGCTGGACGAACTTAGCGCCCTGGCCTTCGGGAGGTTATTTTTGGGCTCTGCTTTTCCCGCGGCCTATTTTTGGCACACGGAGGTCGCTCGTAAAGTCTCGCGCCATTCCGAGTCCGGCGGACGAAGTTGGCCAGCCCCACCCCCCAATGCTATAGCCCACCCGTTTTTGTGGCCTTTTTCCGCTGGACGAACTTGGCGCCCCGGCCTTCAGGCGGTTATTTTTGGGTGCGGCTGTGCCCACGGCCTATTTTTGGCAAACGGAGGCCGCTTGCAAAGTCTCGCGCCATTCCGAGTCCGGCGGACGAAGTTGGCCAGCCCCACCCCCCAAGGCTATAGCCCACCCGTTTTTGTGGCCTTTTTCCGCTGGTCGAACTTGGCGCCCCGGCCTTCGGGCGGTTATTTTTGGGCGCGGCTGTGCCCGCGGCCTATTTTTGGCACACGAAGGCCGCTCGTAAAGTCTCGCGCCATTCCGAGTCCGGCGGACGAAGTTGGCCAGTCCCACCCCCCAAGGCTATAGCCCACCCGTTTTTGTGGCCTTTTTCCGCTGGACGAACTTGGCGCCCCGGCCTTCGGGCGGTTATTTTTGGGTGCGGCTGTGCCCACGACCTATTTTTGGCAAACGGAGGCCGCTCGCAAAGTCTCGCGCCATTCCGAGTCCGGCGGACGAAGTTGGCCAGTCCCACCCCCCAATGCTATAGCCCACCCGTTTTTGTGGCCTTTTTCCGCTGGACGAACTTGGCGCCCCGGCCTTCGGGCGGTTATTTTTGGGTGCGGCTGTGCCCACGGCCTATTTTTGGCAAACGGAGGCCGCTCGCAAAGTCTCGCGCCATTCCGAGTCCGGCGGACGAAGTTGGCCAGCCCCACCCCCCAAGGCTATAGCCCACCCGTTTTTGTGGCCTTTTTCCGCTGGTCGAACTTGGCGCCCCGGCCTTCGGGCGGTTATTTTTGGGCGCGGCTGTGCCCGCGGCCTATTTTTGGCACACGAAGGCCGCTCGTAAAGTCTCGCGCCATTCCGAGTCCGGCGGACGAAGTTGGCCAGCCCCACCCCCCAAGGCTATAGCCCACCCGTTTTCGTGGCCTTTTTCCGTTGGACGAACTTGGCGCCCCGGCCTTCGGGCGGTTATTTCCGGCGCGGCTGGGACCGCGGCCTATTTTTGGCACACGGAGGCCACTCGCAAAGTCTCGCGCCATTCCGAGTCCGGCGGACGAAGTGGGCCAGCCCCGCCCCCCAAGGCTATAGCCCACCCGTTTTTGTGGCCTTTTTCCGCTGGTCGAACTTGGCGCCCCGGGCTTCGGGCGGTTATTTTTGGGCGTTGCTGCGCCCGCGGCCTATTTTTCGCTAACGGAGGCCGCTCGCAAAGTCTCGCGCCATTCCGAGTCCGGCGGATGAAGTTGGCCAGCCCCACCTCCCAAGGCTATAGCCCACCCGTTTTTGTGGCCTTTTTCCGCTGGACGAACATGGCGCCCCGGGCTTCGGGCGGTTATTTTTGGGCGCAGCTGCGTCCGTGGCCTATTTTTGGCACACGGAGACCGCTCGCAAAGTCTCGCGCCATTCCGAGCCCGGCGGACGAAGTTGGCCAGCCCCACTCCCCAATGCTATAGCCCACCCGTTTTTGTGGCCTTTTTCCGCTGAACGTACATGGCGCCCAGGCCTTCAGGCCGTTATTTTTGGGTACAGCCGCAACGCGGCCTATTTTTGGCACACGGAGGCCGCTCGCAAAGTCTCGCGCCATTCCGAGTCCGGTGGACGAAGTTGGCCAGCCCTACCCCCCAATGCTATAGCCCACCCGTTTTTGTGGCCTTTTTCCGCTGGACGAACTTGGCGCCCCGGCCTTCAGGCTATTATTTCCGGCGCGGCTGGGACCGCGGCCTATTTTTGGCACACAGAGGCCGCTCGCAAAGTCTCGCGCCATTCCGAGTCCGGCGGACGAAGTTGGCCAGCCCCACCCCCCAAGGCTATAGCCCACCCGTTTTTGTGGCCTTTTTCCGCAGGACGAACTTGGCGCCCTGGCCTTCAGGCTGCTATTTCCGGCGCGGCTGGGACCGCGGCCTATTTTTGGCACACGGAGGCCGCTCGCAAAGTCTCGCGCCATTCCGAGTCCGGCGGACGAAGTTGGCCAGCCCCATCCCCCAAGGCTATAGCCCACCCGTTTTTGTGGCCTTTTTCCGCAGGACGAACTTGGCGCCCTGGCCTTCAGGCGGTTATTTCCGGCGCGGCTGGGACCGCGGCCTATTTTTGGCAAACGGAGGCCGCTCGCAAAGTCTCGCGCCATTCCGAGTCCGGCGGACGAAGTTGGCCAGCCCCACCCCCCAAGGATATAGCCCACCCGTTTTTGTGGCCTTGTTCCGCTGGACGAACTTGGCGCCCCGGGCTTCGGGCGGTTATTTTTCGGCGCCGCTACGTCCACGGCCTATTTTTGGCACACAGAGGGCGCTCGCAAAGTCTCGCGCCATTCCGAGTCCGGCGGATGAAGTTGGCCAGCGCCACCCCCCAAGGCTATAGCCCACCCGTTTTTGTGGCCTTTTTCCGCTGGACGTACATGGCGCCCCGGCCTTCAGGCCGTTATTTTTGGGTGCGGCTGTGCCCGCGGCCTATTTTTGGCACACGGAGGCCGCTCGCAATGTCTCGCGCCATTCCGAGTCCGGTGGACGAAGTTGGCCAGCCCCACCCCCCAATGCTATAGCCCACCCGTTTTTGTGGCCTTTTTCCGCTGGACGAACTTGGCGCCCCGGCCTTCAGGCGGTTATTTCCGGCGCGGCTGGGACCGCGGCCTATTTTTGGCACACAGAGGCCGCTCGCAAAGTCTCGCGCCATTCCGAGTCCGGCGGACGAAGTTGGCCAGCCCCACCCCCCAAGGCTATAGCCCACCCGTTTTTGTGGCCTTTTTCCGCAGGACGAACTTGGCGCCCTGGCCTTCAGGCTGTTATTTCCGGCGCGGCTGGGACCGCGGCCTATTTTTGGCACACGGAGGCCGCTCGCAAAGTCTCGCGCCATTCCGAGTCCGGCGGACGAAGTTGGCCAGCCCCACCCCCCTAGGCTATAGCCCACCCGTTTTTGTGGCCTTTTTCCGCAGGACGAACTTGGCGCCCTGGCCTTCAGGCGGTTATTTCCGGTGCGGCTGGGACCGCGGCCTATTTTTGGCAAACGGAGGCCGCTCGCAAAGTCTCGCGCCATTCCGAGTCCGGTGGACGAAGTTGGCCAGCCCCACCCCCCAAGGCTATAGCCCACCCATTTTTGTGGCCTTTTTCCGCTGGACGATTTTAGCGCCCCGGCCTTCGGGAGGTTATTTTTGGGCGCTGCTGTGCCCGCCCTATTTTTGGCACACGGAGACCACTCGCAAAGTCTCGCGCCATTCCGAGTCCGGCGGACGAAGTTGGCCAGCCCCACCCCCCAAGGATATAGCCCACCCGTTTTTGTGGCCTTTTTCCGCTGGACGAACTTGGCGCCCCGGCCTTCAGGCTGTTATTTCCGGCGCGGCTAGGACCGCGGCCTATTTTTGGCACACGGAGGCCGCTCGCAAAGTCTCGCGCCATTCCGAGTCCGGCGGACGAAGTTGGCCAGCCCCACCCCCCAAGGCTATGGCCCACCCGTTTTTGTGGCCTTTTTCCGCAGGACGAACTTGGCGCCCTGGCCTATAGGCGGTTATTTCCGGCGGGGCTGGGACCGCGGCCTATTTTTGGCAATCGGAGGCCGCTCGCAAAGTCTCGCGCCATTCTGAGTCCGGTGGACGAAGTTGGCCAGCCCCACCCCCCCAAGGCTATCGCCCACACCATTTTTGTGGCCTTTTTGCGCTGGACGAACTTGGCGCCCCGGCCTTCGGGCGGTTATTTTTGGGCGCGGCATTGTCCGCGGCCTATTTTTGGCACACGGAGGCCCGTCGCAAAGTCTCGCGGCATTCCGAGTCCGGCGGACGAAGTTGGCCAGCCCCACCCCCCAAGGCTATAGCCCACCCGTTTTTGTGGCCTTTTTCCGCAGGACGAACTTGGCGCCCTGGCCTTCAGGCTGTTATTTCCGGCGCAGCTGGGTCCGCGGCCTATTTTTGGCACACGGAGGCCGCTCGCAAAGTCTCGCGCCATTACGAGTCCGGCGGACGAAGTTGGCCAGCCCCACCCCCCAAGGATATAGCCCACCCGTTTTTGTGGCCTTTTTCCCCTGGACGAACTTGGCGCCCCGGGCTTCGGGCGGTTATTTTTGGGCGCCGCTGCGTCCACGGCCTATTTTTGGCACACAGAGGGCGCTCGCAAAGTCTCGCGCCATTCCGAGTCCGGCGGATGAAGTTGGCCAGCGCCACCCCCCAAGGCTATAGCCCACCCGTTTTTGTGGCCTTTTTCCGCTGGACGAACTTGGCGCCCCGGGCTTCGGGCGGTTATTTTTGGGCGCCGCTGCGTCCACGGCCTATTTTTGGCACACAGAGGGCGCTCGCAAAGTCTCGCGCCATTCCGAGTCCGGCGGACGAAGTTGGCCAGCCCCACCCCCCAAGGCTATAGCCCACCCGTTTTTGTGGCCTTTTTCCGCAGGACGAACTTGTCGCCCTGGCCTTCAGGCTGTTATTTCCAGCGCGGCTGGGACCGCGGCCTATTTTTGGCACACGGAGGCCGCTCGCAAAGTCTCGCGCCATTCCGAGTCCGGCGGACGAAGTGGGCCAGCCCCACCCCCCAAGGATATAGCCCACCCGTTTTTGTGGGCTTTTTCCGCTGGACGAACATGGCGCCCCGGGCTTCGGGCGGTTATTTTTGGGCGCCGCTGCGTCCACGGCCTATTTTTGGCACACAGAGGGCGCTCGCAAAGTCTCGCGCCATTCTGAGTCCGGCGGATGAAGTTGGCCAGCGCCACCCCCCCAAGGCTATAGCCCACCCGTTTTTGTGGCCTTTTTCCGCTGGACGAACTTGGCGCCCCGGGCTTCGGGCGGTTATTTTTGGGCGCCGCTGCGTCCACGGCCTATTTTTGGCACACAGAGGGCGCTCGCAAAGTCTCGCGCCATTCCGAGTCCGGCGGATGAAGTTGGCCAGCGCCACCCCCCAAGGCTATAGCCCACCCGTTTTTGTGGCCTTTTTCCGCTGGACGAACTTGGGGCCCCCGGGCTTCGGGCGGTTATTTTTGGGCGCAGCTGCGTCCGCGGCCTATTTTTGGCACACAGAGGGCGCTCGCAAAGTCTCGCGCCATTCCGAGTCCGGCGGATGAAGTTGGCCAGCGCCACCCCCCCAAGGCTATAGCCCACCCGTTTTTGTGGCCTTTTTCCGCTGGACGAACTTGGCGCCCCGGGCTTCGTGCGGTTATTTTTGGGCGCCGCTGCGTCCACGGCCTATTTTTGGCACACAGAGGGCGCTCGCAAAGTCTCGCGCCATTCCGAGTCCGGCGGATGAAGTTGGCCAGCGCCACCCCCCCAAGGCTATAGCCCACCCGTTTTTGTGGCCTTTTTCCGCTGGACGAACTTGGCGCCCCGGGCTTCGGGCGGTTATTTTTGGGCGCAGCTGCGTCCGCGGCCTATTTTTGGCACACGGAGACCGCTCACAAAGTCTCACGCCATTCCGAGTCCGGCGGATGAAGTTGGCCAGCCCCACCCCCCAATGCTATAGCCCACCCGTTTTTGTGGCCTTTTTCCGCTGGACGTACATGGCGCCCCGGCCTTCAGGCCGTTATTTTTGGGTGCGGCTGTGCCCGCGGCCTATTTTTTGGCACACCGGAGGCCGCTCGCAATGTCTCGCGCCATTCCGAGTCCGGTGGACGAAGTTGGCCAGCCCCACCCCCCAATGCTATAGCCCACCCGTTTTTGTGGCCTTTTTTCCGCTGGACGTACATGGCGCCCCGGCCTTCAGGCCGTTATTTTTGGGTGCGGCTGTGCCCGCGGCCTATTTTTTGGCACACGGAGGCCGCTCGCAATGTCTCGCGCCATTCCGAGTCCGGTGGACGAAGTTGGCCAGCCCCACCCCCCAATGCTATAGCCCACCCCGTTTTTGTGGCCTTTTTCCGCTGGACGAACTTGGCGCCCCGGCCTTCAGGCGGTTATTTCTGGCGCGGCTGGGTCCGCGGCCTATTTTTGGTGCACGGAGGCCGCTCGCAAAGTCTCGCGCCATTCCGAGTCCGGTGGACGAAGTTGGCCAGCCCCACCCCCCAATGCTATAGCCCACCCGTTTTTGTGGCCTTTTTTCCGCTGGACGAACTTGGCGCCCCGGCCTTCAGGCGGTTATTTCTGGCGCGGCTGGGACCGCGGCCTATTTTTTGCACACGGAGGCCGCTCGCAATGTCTCGCGCCATTCCGAGTCCGGTGGACGAAGTTGGCCAGGCCCCAGCCCCCAATGCTATAGCCCACCCGTTTTTGTGGCCTTTTTCCGCTGGACGTACATGGCGCCCCGGCCTTCAGGCCGTTATTTTTGGGTGCGGCTGTGCCCGCGGCCTATTTTTTGGCACACGGAGGCCGCTCGCAATGTCTCGCGCCATTCCGAGTCCGGTGGACGAAGTTGGCCAGCCCCACCCCCCAATGCTATAGCCCACCCGTTTTTGTGGCCTTTTTCCGCTGGACGAACTTGGCGCCCCGGGCTTCGGGCGGTTATTTTTGGGCGCAGCTGCGTCCGCGGCCTATTTTTGGCACACGGAGACCGCTCACAAAGTCTCACGCCATTCCGAGTCCGGCGGACGAAGTTGGCCAGCCCCACCCCCCAATGCTATAGCCCACCCGTTTTTGTGGCCTTTTTCCGCTGGACGTACATGGCGCCCCGGCCTTCAGGCCGTTATTTTTGGGTGCGGCTGTGCCCGCGGCCTATTTTTTGGCACACGGAGGCCGTTCGCAATGTCTCGCGCCATTCCGAGTCCGGTGGACGAAGTTGGCCAGCCCCACCCCCCAATGCTATAGCCCACCCGTTTTTGTGGCCTTTTTCCGCTGGACGTACATGGCGCCCCGGCCTTCAGGCCGTTATTTTTGGGTGCGGCTGTGCCCGCGGCCTATTTTTTGGCACACGGAGGCCGCTCGCAATGTCTCGCGCCATTCCGAGTCCGGTGGACGAAGTTGGCCAGCCCCACCCCCCAATGCTATAGCCCACCCGTTTTTGTGGCCTTTTTCCGCTGGACGAACTTGGCGCCCCGGCCTTCAGGGGGTTATTTCCGGCGCGGCTGGGACCGCAGCCTATTTTTGGCAAACAGAGGCCGCTCGCAAAGTCTCGCGCCATTCCGAGTCCGGTGGACGAAGTTGGCCAGCCCCACCCCCCAAGGCTATAGCCCACCCGTTTTTGTGGCCTTTTTCCGCTGGACGTACATGGCGCCCCGGCCTTCAGGTGGTTATTTTTGGGCGCGGCTGCGACCGCGGCTTATTTTTGGCATACGCATGCCGCTCGCAAAGTCTCACGCCATTCCGAGCCCGGTGGACGAAGTTGGCCAGCCCCACCCCCCAAGGCTATAGCCCACCCCGTTTTTGTGGCCTTTTTCCGCTGGACGAACTTGGCGCCCCGGCCTTCGGGAGGTTATTTTTGGGCGCTGCTGTGCCCGCGGCCTATTTTTGGCACACGGAGGCCGCTCGTAAAGTCTCGCGCCATTCCGAGTCCGGCGGACGAAGTTGGCCAGCCCCACCCCCCAATGCTATAGCCCACCCGTTTTTGTGGCCTTTTTCCGCTGGACGAACTTGGCGCCCCGGCCTTCAGGCGGTTATTTCTGGCGCGGCTGGGACCGCGGCCTATTTTTGGCGCACGGAGGCCGCTCGCAAAGTCTCGCGCCATTCCGAGTCCGGCGGACGAAGTTGGCCAGCCCCACCCCCCAAGGCTATTGCCCACCCCGTTTTTGTGGCCTTTTTCCGCTGGACGAACTTGGCGCCCCGGCCTTCGGGTGGTTATTTTTGGGTGTGGCTGTGCCCGCGGCCTATTTTTGGCAAACGGAGGCCGCTTGCAAAGTCTGGCGCCATTCCGAGTCCGGCGGACGAAGTTGGCCAGCCCCACCCCCCAATGCTATAGCCCACCCGTTTTTGTGGCCTTTTTCCGCTGGACGTACATGGCGCCCCGGCCTTCAGGCCGTTATTTTTGGGTGCGGCTGTGCCCGCGGCCTATTTTTTGGCACACGGAGGCCGTTCGCAATGTCTCGCGCCATTCCGAGTCCGGTGGACGAAGTTGGCCAGCCCCACCCCCCAATGCTATAGCCCACCCGTTTTTGTGGCCTTTTTCCGCTGGACGTACATGGCGCCCCGGCCTTCAGGCCGTTATTTTTGGGTGCGGCTGTGCCCGCGGCCTATTTTTTGGCACACGGAGGCCGCTCGCAATGTCTCGCGCCATTCCGAGTCCGGTGGACGAAGTTGGCCAGCCCCACCCCCCAATGCTATAGCCCACCCGTTTTTGTGGCCTTTTTCCGCTGGACGAACTTGGCGCCCCGGCCTTCAGGGGGTTATTTCCGGCGCGGCTGGGACCGCAGCCTATTTTTGGCAAACAGAGGCCGCTCGCAAAGTCTCGTGCCATTCCGAGTCCGGTGGACGAAGTTGGCCAGCCCCACCCCCCAAGGCTATTGCCCACCCGTTTTTGTGGCCTTTTTCCGCTGGACGAACTTGGCGCCCCGGCCTTCGGGTGGTTATTTTTGGGTGCGGCTGTGCCCGTGGCCTATTTTTGGCAAACGGAGGCCGCTCGCAAAGTCTGGCGCCATTCCGAGTCCGGCGGACGAAGTTGGCCAGCCCCACCCCCCAAGGCTATAGCCCACCCGTTTTTGTGGCCTTTTTCCGCTGGTCGAACTTGGCGCCCCGGCCTTCGGGCGGTTATTTTTGGGCGCGGCTGTGCCCGCGGCCTATTTTTGGCGCACGAAGGCCGCTCGCAAAGTCTCGCGCCATTCCAAGTCCGGCGGACGAAGTTGGCCAGCCCCACCCCCCAAGGCTATAGCCCACCAGTTTTTGTGACCTTTTTCCGCTGAACGAACTTGGCGCCCCGGCCTTCGGCCTCTCATTTTTTGACGCGGCTGTGCCCGCGGCCTATTTTTGGCACACGGAGGCCGCTCGTAAAGTCTCGCGCCATTCCGAGTCCGGCGGACGAAGTTGGCCAGCCCCACCCCCCAATGCTATAGCCCACCCGTTTTTGTGGCCTTTTTCCGCTGGACGAACTTGGCGCCCCGGCCTTCAGGCGGTTATTTCTGGCGCGGCTGGGACCGCGGCCTATTTTTGGCGCACGGAGGCCGCTCGCAAAGTCTCGCGCCATTCCGAGTCCGGCGGACGAAGTTGGCCAGCCCCACCCCCCAAGGCTATTGCCCACCCGTTTTTGTGGCCTTTTTCCGCTGGACGAACTTGGCGCCCCGGCCTTCGGGTGGTTATTTTTGGGTGTGGCTGTGCCCGCGGCCTATTTTTGGCAAACGGAGGCCGCTTGCAAAGTCTGGCGCCATTCCGAGTCCGGCGGACGAAGTTGGCCAGCCCCACCCCCCAAGGCTATAGCCCACCCGTTTTTGTGGCCTTTTTCCGCTGGTCGAACTTGGCGCCCTGGCCTTCGGGCGGTTATTTTTGGGCGCGGCTGTGCCCGCGGCCTATTTTTGGCACGCGAAGGCCGCTCGCAAAGTCTCGCGCCATTCCAAGTCCGGCGGACGAAGTTGGCCAGCCCCACCCCCCAAGGCTATAGCCCACCAGTTTTTGTGACCTTTTTCCGCTGAACGAACTTGGCGTCCCGGCCTTCGGCCTCTCATTTTTTGACGCGGCTGTGCCCGCGGCCTATTTTTGGCACACGGAGGAGTCTCGCAAAGTCTCGCGCCATTCTGAGTCCGGCGGACGAAGTTGCCCAGCCCCACCCCCCAACGCTATAGCCCACCCGTTTTTGTGATCTTTTTCCGCTGGACGAACTTGGCGCCCCGGCCTTCGGGCAGTTATTTTTGGGCGCGGCTGGGACCGCGGCCTATTTTTGGCACACGGAGGCCACTCGCAAAGTCTTGCGCCATTCCGAGTCCGGCGGACGAAGTTGGCCAGCCCCACCCATTTTTGTGGCCTTTTTCCTCTGGACGAACTTGGCGCCCCGGACTTCGCGCGGTTATTTTTGGGCGCGGCTGCGGCCGCGGCCTATTTTTGGCTCACAGAGGCCGCTCGCAAAGTCTCGCGCCATTCCGAGTCCGGCGGACGAAGTTGGCCAGCCCCACCAACCAAGGCTATAGCCCACCCGTTTTTGTGGCCTTTTTCCGCTGGACGAACTTGGCGCCCCAGCCTTCGGGCGGTTATTTTTGGGTGCGGCTGTTCCCGTGGCCTATTTTTGGCAAACGGAGGCCGCTCGCAAAGTCTCGCGCCATTCCGAGTCCGGCGGACGAAGTTGGCCAGCCCCACCCCCCAAGGCTATAGCCCACCCGTATTTGTGGCCCTTTTTCCGCTGGACGAACTTGGCGCCCCGGACTTCAGGCGGTTATTTCTGGCGCGGCTGGGACCGCGGCCTATTTTTGGCACACGGAGGCCGCTCGCAAAGTCTCGCGCCATTCCGAGTCCGGCGGACGAAGTTGGCCAGCCCCACCCCCCAAGGCTATTGCCCACCCGTTTTTGTGGCCTTTTTCCGCTGGACGAACTTGGCGCCCCGGCCTTCGGGTGGTTATTTTTGGGTGCGGCTGTGCCCGTGGCCTATTTTTGGCAAACGGAGGCCGCTCGCAAAGTCTGGCGCCATTCCGAGTCCGGCGGACGAAGTTGGCCAGCCCCACCCCCCAAGGCTATAGCCCACCCGTTTTTGTGGCCTTTTTCCGCTGGTCGAACTTGGCGCCCCGGCCTTCGGGCGGTTATTTTTGGGCGCGGCTGTGCCCGCGGCCTATTTTTGGCGCACGAAGGCCGCTCGCAAAGTCTCGCGCCATTCCAAGTCCGGCGGACGAAGTTGGCCAGCCCCACCCCCCAAGGCTATAGCCCACCAGTTTTTGTGACCTTTTTCCGCTGAACGAACTTGGCGCCCCGGCCTTCGGCCTCTCATTTTTTGACGCGGCTGTGCCCGCGGCCTATTTTTGGCACACGGAGACCGCTCGCAAAGTCTCGCGCCATTCCGAGTCCGGCGGACGAAGTTGGCCAGCCCCACCCCCCAAGGCTATTGCCCACCCGTTTTTGTGGCCTTTTTCCGCTGGACGAACTTGGCGCCCCGGCCTTCGGGTGGTTATTTTTGGGTGCGGCTGTGCCCGTGGCCTATTTTTGGCAAACGGAGGCCGCTCGCAAAGTCTGGCGCCATTCCGAGTCCGGCGGACGACGTTGGCCAGCCCCACCCCCCAATGCTATAGCACACCCGTTTTTGTGGCCTTTTTCCGCTGGACGAACTTGGCGCCCCGTCCTTCGGGCGGTTATTTTTGGGTGCGGCTGTGCCCGTGGCCTATTTTTGGCAAACGGAGACCGCTCGCAAAGTCTTGCGCCATTCCGAGTCCGGCGGACGAAGTTGGCCAGCCCCACCCCACAAGGCTATTGCCCACCCGTTTTTGTGGCCTTTTTCCGCTGGACGAACTTGGCGCCCCGGCCTTCGGGTGGTTATTTTTGGGTGCGGCTGTGCCCGTGGCCTATTTTTGGCAAACGGAGGCCGCTCGCAAAGTCTGGCGCCATTCCGAGTCCGGCGGACGACGTTGGCCAGCCCCACCCCCCAATGCTATAGCCCACCCGTTTTTGTGGCCTTTTTCCGCTGGACGAACTTGGCGCCCCGGCCTTCGGGCGGTTATGTTTGGGTGCGGCTGTGCCCGTGGCCTATTTTTGGCAAACGGAGGCCGCTCGCAAAGTCTCGCGCCATTACGAGTCCGGCGGACGAAGTTGGCCAGCCCCACCCCCCAAGGCTATAGCCCACCCATTTTTGTGGCCTTTTTCCGCTGGTCGAACTTGGCGCCCCGGCCTTCGGGCGGTTATTTTTGGGCGCTGCTGCGTCCGCGGGCTATTTTTCGCTAACGGAGGCCGCTCACAAAGTCTCGCGCCATTCCGAGTCCGGCGGATGAAGTTGGCCAGCCCCACCCCCCAAGGCTATAGCCCACCCGTTTTTGTGGCATTTTTCCGCTGGACGAACTTGGCGCCCCGGGCTTCGGGTGGTTATTTTGGGGCGCAGCTGCATCCACGGCCTATTTTTGGCACACGGAGACCGCTCGCAAAGTCTCGCGCCATTCCGAGTCCGGCGGACGACGTTGGCCTGCCCCACCCCCCAATGCTATAGCCCACCCGTTTTTGTGGCTTTTTTCCGCTGGACGTACATGGCGCCCCGGCCTTCAGGCCGTTATTTTTGGGTGCGGCCACGCCCGCGGCCTATTTTTGGCACACGGAGGCCGCTCGCAAAGTCTCGCGCCATTCCGAGTCCGGTGGACGAAGTTGGCCAGCCCCACCCCCCAATGCTATAGCCCACCCGTTTTTGTGGCCTTTTTCCGCTGGACGAACTTAGCGCCCCGGCCTTCGGGAGGTTATTTTTGGGCGCTGCTGTGCCCGCGGCCTATTTTTGGCACACAGAGGCCGCTCGTAAACTCTCGCGCCATTCCGAGTCCGGCGGACGAAGTTGGCCAGCCCCACCCCCCAATGCTATAGCCCACCCGTTTTTGTGGCCTTTTTCCGCTGGACGAACTTGGCGCCCCGGCCTTCAGGCTTTTATTTCCGGCGCGGCTGGGACCCGCGGCCTATTTTTGGCACACAGAGGCCACTCGCAAAGTCTCGCGCCATTCCGAGTCCGGCGGACGAAGTTGGGCAGCCCCACCCCCCAAGGCTATAGCCCACCCATTTTTGTGGCCTTTTTCCGCTGGACGAACTTAGCGCCCCGGCCTTCGGGAGGTTATTTTTGGGCGCGGCTGCGACCGCGGCCTATTTTTGGCTCACGGAGGCCGCTCTTAAAGTCTCGCGCCATTCCGAGGCCGGCGGACGAAGTTGGCCAGCCCCACCCCCCAAGGCTATAGCCCACCCATTTTTGTGGCCTTTTTCCGCTGGACGAACTTGGCGCCCCGGCCTTCAGGCGGTTATTTTTGGGCGCGGCTGCGACCGCGGCCTATTTTTGGCACACGGATGCCACTCGCAAAGTCTCGCGCCATTCCGAGTCCGGTGGACGAAGTTGGCCAGCCCCACCCCCCAAGGCTATAGCCCACCCGTTTTTGTGGCCTTTTTCCGCTGGTCGTACATGGCGCCCCGGCCTTCGGGCGGTTATTTTTTAGCGTGGCTGTGACCACGGCCTATTTTTGGCACACGGAGTCCGCTCACAAAGTCTCGCGCCATTCCGAGTCCGGCGGACGAAATTGGCCAGCCCCACCCCCCAAGGCTATAGCCCACCCGTTTTTGTGGCCTTTTTCCGGTGGACGAACTTAGCGCCCCGGCCTTCAGGCGGTTATTTTCGGGTGCGGCTGCGACCGCGGCTTATTTTTGGCACACGGAGGCCGCTCGCAAAGTCTCGCGCCATTCCAAGTCCGGAGGACGAAGTTGGCCAGCCCCACCCTCCAAGGCTATAGCCCACCCGTTTTTGTGGCCTTTTTCCGCTGGTCGAACTTGGCGCCCCGGCCTTCGGGCGGTTATTTTTGGGCGCTGCTGCGCCCGTGGGCTATTTTTCGCTAACGGAGGCCGCTCACAAAGTCTCGCGCCATTCCGAGTCCGGCGGATGAAGTTGGCCTGCCCCACCCCCCAAGGCTATAGCCCACCCGTTTTTGTGGCCTTTTTCCGCTGGACGAACTTGGCGCACCGGGCTTCGGGTGGTTATTTTGGGGCGCAGCTGCGTCCACGGCCTATTTTTGGCACACGGAGACCGCTCGCAAAGTCTCGCGCCATTCCGAGTCCGGCGGACGACGTTGGCCAGCCCCACCCCCCAATGCTATAGCCCACCCGTTTTTGTGGCTTTTTTCCGCTGGACGTACATGGCGCCCCGGCCTTCAGGCCGTTATTTTTGGGTGCGGCCGCGCCCGCGGCCTATTTTTGGCACATGGAGGCCGCTCGCAAAGTCTCGCGCCATTCCAAGTCCGGTGGACGGAGTTGGCCAGCCCCACCCCCCAATGCTATAGCCCACCCGTTTTTGTGGCCTTTTTCCGCTGGACGAACTTGGCGCCCCGGCCTTCAGGCGGTTATTTCCGGCGCGCCTGGGACCGCGGCCTATTTTTGGCAAACGGAGGCCGCTCGCAAAGTCTCACGCCATTCCGAGTCCGGTGGACAAAGTTGGCCAGCCCCACCCCCCAAGGCTATAGCCCACCCGTTTTTGTGGCCTTTTTCCGCTGGATGAGCTTGGCGCCCCGGCCTTCAGGCGGTTATTTTTGGGTGCGGCTGAGACCGCGGCCTATTTTTGGCACACCGGATGCCGCTCGCAAAGTCTCGCGCCATTCCGAGGCCGGCGGACGAAGTTGGCCAGCCCAACCCCCCAAGGCTATAGCCCACCCGTTTTTGTGGCCTTTTTCCGCTGGACGTACATGGCGCCCCGGCCTTCAGGCCGTTATTTTTGGGTGCGGCCGCGCCCGCGGCCTATTTTTGGCACATGGAGGCCGCTCGCAAAGTCTCGCGCCATTCCAAGTCCGGTGGACGGAGTTGGCCAGCCCCACCCCCCAATGCTATAGCCCACCCGTTTTTGTGGCCTTTTTCCGCTGGACGAACTTGGCGCCCCGGCCTTCAGGCGGTTATTTTTGGGCGCGGCTGCGACCGCGGCCTATTTTTGGCACACGGATGCCGCTCGCAAAGTCTCGCGCCATTCCGAGTCCGGTGGACGAAGTTGGCCAGCCCCCCAAGGCTATAGCCCACCCGTTTTTGTGGCCTTTTTCCGCTGGACGTACATGGCGCCCCGGCCTTCGGGCGGTTATTTTTTAGCGTGGCTGTGACCGCGGCCTATTTTTGGCACACGGAGGCCGCTCGCAAAGTCTCGCGCCATTCCAAGTCCGGCGGACGATGTTGGCCAGCCCCACCCCCCAAGGCTATAGCCCACCAGTTTTTGTGACCTTTTTCCGCTGGACGAACTTGGCGCCCCGGCCTTCGGGCTGTTATTTTTGGGCGCGGCTGTGCCCGCGGCCTATTTTTGGCACACGGAGGTGCCACGCAAAGTCTCACGCCATTCCGAGTACGGCGGACGAAGTTGGCCAGCCCCACCCCCCAAGGCTATAGCCCACCCGTATTTGTGGCCCTTTTCCGCTGGACGAACTTGGCGCCCCGGCCTTCGGGCGGTTATTTTTGGGTGCGGCTGTGCCAGCGGCCTATTTTTGGCACACGGAGGCACCTCGCAAAGTCTCGCACCATTCCGAGTCCGGCGGACGAAGTTGGCCAGCCCCACCCCCCAGGGCTATTGCCCACCCGTATTTGTGGCCTTTTTCCGCTGGACGAATTTGGCGCCCCAGCCTTCGGGCGGTTATTTTTCGGCGCGGCTGTGCCCGCGGCCTATTTTTGGCACGCGGAGGCACCTCGCAAAGTCTCGCACCATTCTGAGTCCGGCGGACGAAGTTGGCCAGCCCCACCCCCCAAGGCTATAGCCCACCCGTATTTGTGGCCTTTTTCCGCTGGATGAACTTGGCGCCCCGGCCTTCGGGCTGTCATTTTTTGACGCGGCTGTGCCCGCGGCCTATTTTTGGCACACGGAGGCGTCTCGCATAGTCCCGCGCCATTCCTAGTCCGGCGGACGAAGTTGGCCAGCCCCACCCCCAAGGCTATAGCCCACCCGTTTTTGTGACCTTTTTCCGCTGGACGAACTTGGCGCCCCGGCCTTCGGGCTGTTATTTTTGGGCGCGGCTGTGCCAGCGGCCTATTTTTGGCACACGGAGGCACCTCGCAAAGTCTAGCACCATTCCGAGTCCGGCGGACGAAGTTGGCCAGCCCCACCCCCCAGGGCTATAGCCCACCCGTATTTGTGGCCTTTTTCCGCTGGACGAATTTGGCGCCCCGGCCTTCGGGCGGTTATTTTTCGGCGCGGCTGTGCCCGCGGCCTATTTTTGGCACGCGGAGGCACCTCGCAAAGTCTCGCACCATTCTGAGTCCGGCGGACGAAGTTGGCCAGCCCCACCCCCCAAGGCTATAGCCCACCCGTATTTGTGGCCTTTTTCCGCTGGACGAACTTGGCGCCCCGGCCTTCGGGAGGTTATTTTTGGGCGCGGCTGTGCCAGCGGCCTATTTTTGGCACACGGAGGCACCTCGCAAAGTCTCGCACCATTCCGAGTCCGGCGGACGAAGTTGGCCAGCCCCACCCCCCAGGGCTATAGCCCACCCGTATTTGTGGCCTTTTTCCGCTGGACGAACTTGGCGCCCCGGCCTTCGGGCTGTCATTTTTTGACGCGGCTGTGCCCGCGGCCTATTTTTGGCACACGGAGGCGTCTCGCATAGTCTCGCGCCATTCCTAGTCCGGCGGACGAAGTTGGCCAGCCCCACCCCCCAAGGCTATAGCCCACCCGTTTTTGTGACCTTTTTCCGCTGGACGAACTAGGCGCCCCGGCCTTCGGGCTGTTATTTTTGGGCGCGGCTCTGCCCGCGGCCTATTTTTGGCACACGGAGGCGTCTCGCATAGTCCCGCGCCATTCCTAGTCCGGCGGACGAAGTTGGCCAGCCCCACCCCCCAAGGCTATAGCCCACCCGTTTTTGTGACCTTTTTCCGCTGGACGAACTAGGCGCCCCGGCCTTCGGGCTGTTATTTTTGGGCGCGGCTCTGCCCGCGGCCTATTTTTGGTACACGGAGGGGCCTCGTAAAGTCTAGCGCCATTCCAAGTCCGGCGGACGAAGTTGGCCTGCCCCACTCCCCAAGACTATAGC
This sequence comes from Citrus x limon, assembly GCA_034663535.1. Lineage (NCBI taxonomy): Eukaryota > Viridiplantae > Streptophyta > Magnoliopsida > Sapindales > Rutaceae > Citrus > Citrus x limon. The sequence continues at coordinate 34,628,667 of CM067998.1, read as the reverse complement.
CCACCCGTTTTTGTGGCCTTTTTCCGCTGGATGAACTTGGCGCCCCGGCCTTCAGGCGGTTATTTTCGGGCGCCGCTACGACCGCGGCCTATTTTTGCACACGGAGGCCTCTCGCAAAGTCTTGCGCCATTGCGAGTCCGGCGGACGAGGTTGGCCAGCCCCACCCCTCAAGGCTATAGCCCACCCGTTTTTGTGGCCTTTTTCCGCTGGACGAACTTGGCGCCCCGGCCTTCGGGCGGTTATTTTTGGGCGCGGCTGCGGCCGTGGCCTATTTTTGGCACACAGAGGCCGCTCGCAAGGTCTCGCGCCATTCCGAGTCCGGCGAACGAAGTTGGGCAGCCCCACCCCCCAAGGCTATTGCCCACCCGTTTTTGTGGCCTTTTTCCGCTGGACGAACTTGGCGCCCCGGCCTTCGGGCGGTTAATTTTGGGTGCGGCTGTGCCCGCGGCCTATTTTTCGCTAACGGAGGCCGCTCGCAAAGTCTCGCGCCATTCCGAGTCCGGCGGATGAAGTTGGCCAGCCCCACCCCCCAAGGCTATAGCACACCCGTTTTTGTGGCCTTTTTCCCCTGGACGAACTTGGTGCCCCGGGCTTCGGGCGGTTATTTTTGGGTGCAGCTGCGTCCGCGGCCTATTTTTGGCACACGGAGACCGCTCTCAAAGTCTCACGCCATTCCGAGACCGGCGGACGAAGTTGGCCAGCCCCACCCCCCAATGCTATTGCCCACCCGTTTTTATGGCCTTTTTCCGCTGGACGTACATGGCGCCCCGGCCTTCAGGCCGTTATTTTTGGGTGCGGCTGCACCCGCGGCCTATTTTTGGCACACGGAGGCCGCTCGCAATGTCTCGCGCCATTCCGAGTCCGGTGGACGAAGTTGGCCAGCCCCACCCCCCAAGGATATAGCCCACCCGTTTTTGTGGCCTTTTTCCGCTGGACGAACTTGGTGCCCCGGCCTTCAGGCGGTTATTTCCGGCGCGGCTGCGACCGTAGCCTATTTTTGGCAAACGGAGGACGCTCGCAAAGTCTCGCGCCATTCCGAGTCCGGTGGACGAAGTTGGCCAGCCCCACCCCCCAAGGCTATAGCCCACCCGTTTTTGTGGCCTTTTTCCGCTGGACGTACATGGCGCCCCGGCCTTCAGGCTGTTATTTTTGGGTGCGGCTGCGACCGCGGCCTATTTTTGGCACACGGATGCCGCTCGCAAAGTCTCGCGCCATTCCGAGTCCGGTGGACGAAGTTGGCCAGCCCCACCCCCCAAGGCTATAGCCCACCCGTTTTTGTGGCCTTTTTCCGCTGGACGAACTTCGCGCCCAGGCCTTCGGGAGGTTATTTTTGGGCGCTGCTGTGCCCGTGGCCTATTTTTGGTAAACGGAGGCCGCTCGTAAAGTCTCGCGCCATTCCGAGTCCGGCGGACGAAGTTGGCCAGCCGCACCCCCCAATGCTATAGCCCACCCGTTTTTGTGGCCTTTTTCCGCTGGACGAACTTGGCGCCCCGGCCTTCGGGCGGTTATTTTTGGGTGCGGCTGTGCCCGCGGCCTATTTTTCGCTAACGGAGGCCGCTCGCAAAGTCTCGCGCCATTCCGAGTCCGGTGGACGAAGTTGGCCAGCCCCACCCCCCAAGGCTATAGCCCACCCGTTTTTGTGGCCTTTTTCCGCTGGACGAACTTAGCGCCCCGGCCTTCGGGAGGTTATTTTTGGGCGCTGCTGTGCCCGCGGCCTATTTTTGGTACACGGAGGCCGCTCGTAAAGTCTCGCGCCATTCCGAGTCCGGCGGACGAAGTTGGCCAGCCCCACCCCCCAATGCTATAGCCCACCCGTTTTTGTGGCCTTTTTCCGCTGGACGAACTTGGCGCCCCGGCCTTCAGGCGGTTATTTCCGGCGCGGCTGGGACCGCAGCCTATTTTTGGCACACGGAGGCCGCTCGCAAAGTCTCGCGCCATTCCGAGTCCGGCGGACGAAGTTGGCCAGCCCCAACCCCCAAGGCTATAGCCCACCCATTTTTGTGGCCTTTTTCCGCTGGACGAACTTGGCACCCCGGCCTTCGGGCGGTTATTTTTGGGCGCGCCTGCGACCGCGGCCTATTTTTGGCAAACGGAGGCCGCTCGCAAAGGCTCGCGCCATTCCGAGTCCGGCGGACGAAGTTGGCCAGCCCCCCCCATTTTTGTGGCCTTTTTCCTCTGGACGAACTTGGCGCCCCGGACTTCGGGCGGTTATTTTTGGGCGCGGCTGCGGCCGCGGCCTATTTTCGGCACACAGAGGCCGCTCGCAAGGTCTCGCGCCATTCCGAGTCCGGCGGACGAAGTTGGGCAGCCCCACCCCCCAAGGCTATTGCCCACCCGTTTTTGTGGCCTTTTTCCGCTGGACGAACTTGGCGCCCCGGCCTTCGGGCGGTTATTTTTGGGTGCGGCTGTGCCCGCGGCCTATTTTTCGCTAACGGAGGCCGCTCGCAAAGTCTCGCGCCATTCCGAGTCCGGAGGATGAAGTTGGCCAGCCCCACCCCCCAAGGCTATAGCCCACCCGTTTTTGTGGCCTTTTTCCCCTGGACGAACTTGGCGCCCCGGGCTTCGGGCGGTTATTTTTGGGTGCAGCTGCGTCCGCGGCCTATTTTTGGCACACGGAGACCGCTCTCAAAGTCTCACGCCATTCCGAGACCGGCGGACGAAGTTGGCCAGCCCCACCCCCCAATGCTATAGCCCACCCGTTTTTGTGGCCTTTTTCCGCTGGATGAACTTGGCGCCCCGGCCTTCGGGCTGTCATTTTTTGACGCGGCTGTGCCCGCGGCCTATTTTTGGCACACGGAGGCCGCTCGCAAAGTCTCGCGCCATTCCAAGTCCGGCGGACGAAGTTGGCCAGCCCCACCCCCCAAGGCTATAGCCCACCAGTTTTTGTGACCTTTTTCCGCTGGACGAACTTGGCGCCCCGGCCTTCGGGCTGTTATTTTTGGGCGCGGCTGTGCCCGCGGCCTATTTTTGGCACACGGAGGTGCCACGCAAAGTCTCACGCCATTCCGAGTACGGCGGACGAAGTTGGCCAGCCCCACCCCCCAAGGCTATAGCCCACCCGTATTTGTGGCCCTTTTCCGCTGGACGAACTTGGCGCCCCGGCCTTCGGGCGGTTATTTTTGGGCGCGGCTGTGCCAGCGGCCTATTTTTGGCACACGGAGGCACCTCGCAAAGTCTCGCACCATTCCGAGTCCGGCGGACGAAGTTGGCCAGCCCCACCCCCCAGGGCTATTGCCCACCCGTATTTGTGGCCTTTTTCCGCTGGACGAATTTGGCGCCCCAGCCTTCGGGCGGTTATTTTTCGGCGCGGCTGTGCCCGCGGCCTATTTTTGGCACGCGGAGGCACCTCGCAAAGTCTCGCACCATTCTGAGTCCGGCGGACGAAGTTGGCCAGCCCCACCCCCCAAGGCTATAGCCCACCCGTATTTGTGGCCTTTTTCCGCTGGATGAACTTGGCGCCCCGGCCTTCGGGCTGTCATTTTTTGACGCGGCTGTGCCCGCGGCCTATTTTTGGCACACGGAGGCGTCTCGCATAGTCCCGCGCCATTCCTAGTCCGGCGGACGAAGTTGGCCAGCCCCACCCCCCAAGGCTATAGCCCACCCGTTTTTGTGACCTTTTTCCGCTGGACGAACTTGGCGCCCCGGCCTTCGGGCTGTTATTTTTGGGCGCGGCTGTGCCAGCGGCCTATTTTTGGCACACGGAGGCACCTCGCAAAGTCTCGCACCATTCCGAGTCCGGCGGACGAAGTTGGCCAGCCCCACCCCCCAGGGCTATAGCCCACCCGTATTTGTGGCCTTTTTCCGCTGGACGAATTTGGCGCCCCGGCCTTCGGGCGGTTATTTTTCGGCGCGGCTGTGCCCGCGGCCTATTTTTGGCACGCGGAGGCACCTCGCAAAGTCTCGCACCATTCTGAGTCCGGCGGACGAAGTTGGCCAGCCCCACCCCCCAAGGCTATAGCCCACCCGTATTTGTGGCCTTTTTCCGCTGGACGAACTTGGCGCCCCGGCCTTCGGGAGGTTATTTTTGGGCGCGGCTGTGCCAGCGGCCTATTTTTGGCACACGGAGGCACCTCGCAAAGTCTCGCACCATTCTGAGTCCGGCGGACGAAGTTGGCCAGCCCCACCCCCCAGGGCTATAGCCCACCCGTATTTGTGGCCTTTTTCCGCTGGACGAACTTGGCGCCCCGGCCTTCGGGCTGTCATTTTTTGACGCGGCTGTGCCCGCGGCCTATTTTTGGCACACGGAGGCGTCTCGCATAGTCTCGCGCCATTCCTAGTCCGGCGGACGAAGTTGGCCAGCCCCACCCCCCAAGGCTATAGCCCACCCGTTTTTGTGACCTTTTTCCGCTGGACGAACTAGGCGCCCCGGCCTTCGGGCTGTTATTTTTGGGCGCGGCTCTGCCCGCGGCCTATTTTTGGCACACGGAGGCGTCTCGCATAGTCCCGCGCCATTCCTAGTCCGGCGGACGAAGTTGGCCAGCCCCACCCCCCAAGGCTATAGCCCACCCGTTTTTGTGACCTTTTTCCGCTGGACGAACTAGGCGCCCCGGCCTTCGGGCTGTTATTTTTGGGCGCGGCTCTGCCCGCGGCCTATTTTTGGCACACGGAGGGGCCTCGTAAAGTCTAGCGCCATTCCAAGTCCGGCGGACGAAGTTGGCCTGCCCCACTCCCCAAGACTATAGCCCACCCGTTTTTGTGGCCTTTTTCCGCTGGATGAACTTGGCGCCCCGGCCTTCAGGCGGTTATTTTCGGGCGCCGCTACGACCGCGGCCTATTTTTGCACACGGAGGCCTCTCGCAAAGTCTTGCGCCATTGCGAGTCCGGCGGACGAGGTTGGCCAGCCCCACCCCCCAAGGCTATAGCCCACCCGTTTTTGTGGCCTTTTTCCGCTGGACGAACTTGTCGCCCCGGCCTTCGGGCGGTTATTTTTTGGCGCGGCTGTGCCCGCGGCCTATTTTTGGCACGCGGAGGCACCTCGCAAAGTCTCGCACCATTCTGAGTCCGGCGGACGAAGTTGGCCAGCCCCACCCCCCAAGGCTATAGCCCACCCGTATTTGTGGCCTTTTTCCGCTGGACGAATTTGGCGCCCCGGCCTTCGGGAGGTTATTTTTGGGCGCGGCTGTGCCCGCGGCCTATTTTTGGCACACGGAGGGGCCTCGCAATGTCTAGCGCCATTCCAAGTCCGGCGGACGAAGTTGGCCAGCCCCACCCCCCAAGGCTATAGCCCACCAGTTTTGGTGACCTTTTTCCGCTGGACGAACTTGGCGCCCCGGCCTTCGGGCGGTTATTTTTGGGCGCGGCTGTTCCCGCGGCCTATTTTTCGCACACGGGGGTGCCTCGTAAAATCTCGCGCCATTCCGAGTACGGCGAACGAAGTTGGCCAGCCCCACCCCCCAAGGCTATAGCCCACCCGTTTTTGTGACCTTTTTCCGCTGGACGAACTTGGCGCCCCGGCCTTCGGGCTGTCATTTTTTGACGCGGCTGTGCCCGCGGCCTATTTTTGGGACACGGAGACGTCTCGCAAAGTCTCGCGCCATTCCTAGTCCGGCGGACGAAGTTGGCCAGCCCCACCCCCCAAGGCTATAGCCCACCCTTTTTTGTGACCTTTTTCCGCTGGACGAACTTGGCGCCCCGGCCTTCGGGCTGTTATTTTTGGGCGCGGCTGTGCCCGCGGCCTATTTTTGGCACACGGAGGTGCCACGCAAAGTCTCGCGCCATTCTGAGTATGGCGGACGTAGTCGGCCAGCCCCACCCCCCAAGCCTATAGCCCACCCGTTTTTGTGGCATTTTTCCGCTGGACGAACTTGGCGCCCCGGCTTTCGGGAGGTTATTTTTTGGCGCGGCTGTGCCCGCGGCCTATTTTTGGCACACGGAGGTGACTCGTAAAGTATCGCGCCATTCCGAGTCCGGCGGACGAAGTTGGCCAGCGCCACCCCCCAAGGCTATAGCCCACCCGTTTTTCTGGCCTTTTTCCGCTGGACGAACGTCGTGCCTCGGCCTTCGGGCGGTTATTTTTGGGCGCGGCTGTGTCCGCGGCCTAATTTTGGCATACGGAGTCCCCTCGCAAAGTCTCGCGCCATTCCGAGTCCGGCGGACGAAGTTGGCCAGCCCCACCCCCCAAGGCTATAGCCCACCCGTATTTGTGGCCCTTTTTCCGCTGGACGAACTTGGCGCCCCGGCCTTCGGGCGGTTATTTTTCGGCGCGGCTGTGCCCGCGGCCTATTTTTGGCACGCCGAGGCACCTCGCAAAGTCTCGCACCATTCTGAGTCCGGCGGACGAAGTTGGCCAGCCCCACCTCCCAAGGCTATAGCCCACCCGTATTTGTGGCCTTTTTCCGCTGGACGAACTTGGCGCCCCGGCCTTCGGGAGGTTATTTTTGGGCGCGGCTGTGCCCGCGGCCTATTTTTGGCACATGGAGGGGCCTCGCAAAGTCTAGCGCCATTCAAAGTCCGGCGGACGAAGTTGGCCAGCCCCACCCCCCAAGGCTATAGCCCACCAGTTTTTGTGACCTTTTTCCGCTGGACGAACTTGGCGCCCCGGCCTTCGTGCGGTTATTTTTGGGCGCGGCTGTTCCCGCGGCCTATTTTTGGCACACGGGGGCGCCTCGTAAAATATCGCGCCATTCCGAGTACGGCGGACGAAGTGGGCCAGCCCCACCCCCCAAGGCTATAGCCCACCCGTTTTTGTGACCTTTTTCCGCTGGACGAACTTGGCGCCCCGGCCTTCGGGCTGTCATTTTTTGACGCGGCTGTGCCCGCGGCCTATTTTTGGCACACGGAGGCGTCTCGCATAGTCTCGCGCCATTCCTAGTCCGGCGGACGAAGTTGGCCAGCCCCACCCCCCAAGGCTATAGCCCACCCGTTTTTGTGACCTTTTTCCGCTGGACGAACTTGGCGCCCCGGCCTACGGGCTGTTATTTTTGGGCGCGGCTGTGCCCGCGGCCTATTTTTGGCACACGGAGGGGCCTCGCAAAGTCTAGCGCCATTCCAAGTCCGGCGGACGAAGTTGGCCTGCCCCACCCCCCAAGGCTATAGCCCACCCGTTTTTGTGGCCTTTTTCCGCTGGACGAACTTGGCGGCCCGGCCTTCAGGCGGTTATTTTCGGGCGCCGCTACGACCGCGGCCTATTTTTGCACACGGAGGCCTCTCGCAAAGTCTTGCGCCATTGCGAGTCCGGCGGACGAGGTTGGCCAGCCCCACCCCCCAAGGCTATAGCCCACCCGTTTTTGTGGCCTTTTTCCGCGGGACGAACTTGGCGCCCCGGCCTTCGGGCGGTTATTTTTCGGCGCGGCTGTGCCCGCGGCCTATTTTTGGCACGCGGAGGCACCTCGCAAAGTCTCACACCATTCTGAGTCCGGCGGACGAAGTTGGCCAGCCCCACCCCCTAAGGCTATAGCCCACCAGTTTTTGTGACCTTTTTCCGCTGGACGAACTTGGCGCCCCGGCCTTCGGGCGGTTATTTTTGGGCGCGGCTGTTCCCGCGGCCTATTTTTGGCACACGGGGGCGCCTCGTAAAATCTCGCGCCATTCCGAGTACGGCGGACGAAGTTGGCCAGCCCCACCCCCCAAGGCTATAGCCCACCCGTTTTTGTGACCTTTTTCCGCTGGACGAACTGGGCGCCCCGGCCTTTGGGCTGTCATTTTTTGACGCGGCTGTGCCTGCGGCCTATTTTTGGCACACGGGGGCGCCTCGTAAAATCTCGCACCATTCCGAGTACGGCGGACGAAGTTGGCCAGCCCCACCCCCCAAGGCTATAGCCCACCCGTTTTTGTGACCTTTTTCCGCTGGACGAACTTGGCGCCCCGGCCTTCGGGCTGTCATTTTTTGACGCGGCTGTGCCCGCGGCCTATTTTTGGCACACGGAGGCGTCTCGCATAGTCTCGCGCCATTCCTAGTCCGGCGGACGAAGTTGGCCAGCCCCACCCCCCAAGGCTATAGCGCACCCGTTTTTGTGACCTTTTTCCGCTGGACGAACTTGGCGCCCCGGCCTTCGGGCTGTTATTTTTGGGCGCGGCTGTGCCCGCGGCCTATTTTTGGCACACGGAGGGGCCTCGCAAAGTCTAGCGCCATTCCAAGTCCGGCGGACGAAGTTGGCCTGTCCCACCCCCCAAGGCTATAGCCCACCCGTTTTTGTGGCCTTTTTCCGCTGGACGAACTTGGCGCCCTGGCCTTCAGGCGGTTATTTTCGGGCGCCGCTACGACCGCGGCCTATTTTTGCACACGGAGGCCTCTCGCAAAGTCTTGCGCCATTGCGAGTCCGGCGGACGAGGTTGGCCAGCCCCACCCCCCAAGGCTATAGCCCACCCGTTTTTGTGGCCTTTTTCCGCTGGACGAACTTGGCGCCCCGGCCTTCGGGCGGTTATTTTTCGGCGCGGCTGTGCCCGCGGCCTATTTTTTGCACGCGGAAGCACCTCGCAAAGTCTCGCACCATTCTGAGTCCGGCGGACGAAGTTGGCCAGCCCCACCCCCCAAGGCTATAGCCCACCCGTATTTGTGGCCTTTTTCCGCTGGACGAATTTGGCGCGCCGGCCTTCGGGAGGTTATTTTTGGGCGCGGCTGTGCCCGCGGCCTATTTTTGGCACACGGAGGGGCCTCGCAATGTCTAGCGCCATTCCAAGTCCGGCGGACGAAGTTGGCCAGCCCCACCCCCCAAGGCTATAGCCCACCAGTTTTGGTGACCTTTTTCCGCTGGACGAACTTGGCGCCCCGGCCTTCGGGCGGTTATTTTTGGGACACGGAGGCGTCTCGCAAAGTCTCGCGCCATTCCTAGTCCGGCGGACGAAGTTGGCCAGCCCCACCCCCCAAGGCTATAGCCCACCCTTTTTTGTGACCTTTTTCCGCTGGACGAACTTGGCGCCCCGGCCTTCGGGCTGTTATTTTTGGGCGCGGCTGTGCCCGCGGCCTATTTTTGGCACACGGAGGTGCCACGCAAAGTCTCGCGCCATTCTGAGTATGGCGGACGAAGTTGGCCAGCCCCACCCCCCAAGGCTATAGCCCACCCGTTTTTGTGGCCTTTTTCCGCTGGACGAACTTGGCGCCCGGCTTTCGGGAGGTTATTTTTGGGCGCGGCTGTGCCCGCGGCCTATTTTTGGCACACGGAGGTGACTCGTAAAGTCTCGCGCCATTCCGAGTCCGGCGGACGAAGTTGGCCAGCCCCACCCCCCAAGGCTATAGCCCACCCGTTTTTGTGGCCTTTTTCCGCTGGACGAACGTCGCGCCTCGGCCTTCGGGCGGTTATTTTTGGGCGCGGCTGTGTCCGCGGCCTACTTTGGCATACGGAGTCCCCTCGCAAAGTCTCGCGCCATTCCGAGTCCGGCGGACGAAGTTGGCCAGCCCCACCCCCCAAGGCTATAGCCCACCCGTTTTTCTGGCCTTTTTCCGCTGGACGAACGTCGCGCCTCGGCCTTCGGGCGGTTATTTTTGGGCGCGGCTGTGTCCGCGGCCTAATTTTGGCATACGGAGTCCCCTCGCAAAGTCTCGCGCCATTCCGAGTCCGGCAGACGAAGTTGGCCAGCCCCACCCCCCAAGGCTATAGCCCACCCGTATTTGTGGCCCTTTTCCGCTGGACGAACTTGGCGCCCCGGCCTTCGGGCGGTTATTTTTGGGCGCGGCTGTGCCCGCGGCCTATTTTTGGCACACGGAGGCACCTCCTAAAGTCTCACACCATTCCGAGTCCGGCGGACGAAGTTGGCCAGCCCCACCCCCCAAGGCTATAGCCCACCCGTTTTTGTGGCCTTTTTCCGCTGGACGAACATGGCACGCCGGCCTTCGGGCGGTTATTTTTGGGCGCGGCTGTGCCGAAGACTATTTTTGGCACACGGAGGCTCTTCGCAAAGTCTCGCGCCATTCCGAGTCCGGCGGACGAAGTTGGCCAGCCCCACCCCCCAAGGCTATAGCCCACCCATTTTTGTGGCCTTTTTCCGCAGGACGAACTTGGCGCCCCGGCCTTCGGGAGGTTATTTTTGGACGCGGCTGTGCCCGTGGCCTATTTTTGGCACACGGAGGCGCCTCGCAAAGTCTCACAACATTCCGAGTCCGGCGGATGAAGTTGGCCAGCCCCACCCCCCAACGCTATAGCCCACCCGTTTTTGTGGCCTTTTTCCGCTGGACGAAATTGGCGCCCCGGCCTTCGGGCGGTTATTTTTGGCCGCGGCTGTGCCCGCGGCCTATTATTGGCACACGGAGGCACCTTGCAAAGTCTCGCGCCATTCCGAGTCCGGAGGACAAAGTTGGCCAGCCCCACCAACCAAGGCTATAGCCCATCCGTATTTGTGGCCTTTTTCCACTGGATGAAGTTGGTGCCCCGGCCTTAGGGAGGTTATTTTTGGGCGCGGCTGTGTCGGCGGCCTATTTTTGGCACACAGAGGCACCTTACAAAGTCTCGCGCCATTCCGAGTCCGGCGGACGAAGTTGGACAGCCCCACCCCCCAAGGCTATAGCCCACCCGTTTTTGTGGCCTTTTTCCGCTGGACGAATTTGGTGCCCCCGCCTTCGGGCGGTTATTTTTGGGTACGGCTGTGCCCGCGGCCTATTCTTGGCACACAGAGTCGCCTCGCAAAGTCTCGCGCCATTCCGAGTCCGGCGGACGAAGTTAGCCAGCCCCACCCCCCAAGGCTATAGCGCACCCGTATTTGTGGCCTTTTTCCGCTGGACGAACATGGCGCCCCGGCCTTCAGGCGGTTATTTTTGGGCGCGGCTGTGCGCGCAGCCTATTTTTGGCAAACGGAGGCGCCTCGCAAAGTCTCGCGCCATTCCGAGTCCAGCGGATGAAGTTCGCCAGCCCCACCCCCCAAGGCTATAGCCCACCCATTTTTGTGGCCTTTTTCCGCTGGACGAACTTGGCGCCCCGGCCTTCGGGTGGTTATTTTTGGGCGCGGGTTTATCTGCAGCCTATTTTTGGCACACAGAGGGCCCTCGTAAAAACTCGCGGCATTCCGAGTCCGGCGGACGAAGTGGGCCAGCCCCACCCCCCAAGGCTATCGCCCACCCGTTTTTGTGACCTTTTTCCGCTGGACAAACTTGGCGCCCCGGCCTTCGGTCGGTTATTTTTGGGCGCGGCTTTGCCCGCGGCCTATTTTTGGCACACGGAGACCCCTCGCAATGTCTCGCCGCATTCCGAGTCCGGCGGACGAAGTTGGCCAGCCCCAACCCCCAAGGCTATAGCCCACCCGTTTTTGTGGCCTTTTTCCGCTGGACGAACTTGGCGACCCGGCCTTCGGGTGGTTATTTTTGGGCGTGGCTTTGCCCGCGGACTTCTTTCGGCACACGGAGGCCCCTCGCAAAGTCTCGCAGCATTCCGAGTCCGGCGGACGAAGTTGGCCAGCCCCACCCCCCAAGGCTATAGCCCACCCGTTTTTGTGGCCTTTTTCTGATGGACGAACGTGGCGCCCCGGCCTTCGGGCGGTTCTTTTTTGGTGCGCCTTTGCCCACGGCCTATTTTTGGCACAAGGAGGCCCCTCGCAAAGTCTCGCGGCATTCCGAGTCTGGCGGACGAAGTCGGCCAGCCCCACCCCCCAAGGCTATAGCCCACCCGTTTTTGTGGCCTTTTTCCGCTGGACGAACATGGTGCACCGGCCTTCGGGTGGTCATTTTTGGGCGTTGGTTTGCCGGCGGACTTCTTTCGGCACACGGAGGCCCCTCGCAAAATCTCGCGGCATTCCGAGTCCGGCGGACGAAGTTGGCCAGCCCCACCCCCCAAGGCTATAGCCCACCCGTTTTTGTGGCCTTTTTCCGCTGGACGAACTTGGCGCCCCGGCCTTCGGGCGGTTCTTTTTCGGCGTGGCTTTGTCCACGGCCTATTTTTGGCACATGGAGGCCCCTCGCAAAGTCTCGCGGAATTCCGAGTCCGGTGGATGAAGTTGGCCAGCCCCACCCCCCAAGGCTATAGCCCACCCGTTTTTGTGGCCTTTTCCACAGGATGAACAAGGCGCCCCAGCCTTCGGGTGGTTATTTTTGGGCGCGGCTTTGCCCGCAGCCTATTTTTGGAACATAGAGGCCCCTCACAAAGTCTCGCGGCATTCCGAGTCCGGCGGACGAAGTGGGCCAGCCCCACCCCCCAAGGCTATAGCCCACCCGTTTTTGTGGCCTTTTTCCGCTGGACGAACATGGCGCCCCGGCCTTCGGGTGGTTATTTTTGGGCGTGGCTTTGCCCGCGGACTTCTTTCGGCAGACGGAGACCCCACGCAAAGTCTCGCGGCATTCCGAGTCCGGCGGACGAAGTGGGCCAGCCCCACCCCCCAAGGCTATAGCCCACCCGTTTTTGTGGCTTTTTCCGCAGGATGAACAAGGCGCCCCAGCCTTCGGGTGGTTATTTTTGGGCGCGGCTTTGCCAGCGGCCTATTTTTGGCACACGGAGGCCCCTCGCAAAGTCTCGCGGCATTCTGAGTCCGGCGGACGAAGTTGGCCAGCCCCACCCCCCAAGGCTATAGCCCACCCGTTTTTGTGGCCTTTTTCTGCTGGACGAACTTGGCGCCCCGGCCTTCGGGCTGTTATTTTTGGTCGCGGCTTTGCCCGCGGCCTATTTTTTGCACACAGAGGCCCCTTGCAAAGTCTCGCGGCATTCCGAGTCCGGCGGACGAAGTTGGCCAGCCCCACCCCCCAAGGCTATAGCCCACCCGTTTTTGAGGCCTTTTTCCGCTGGACGAACTTCGCGCCCCGGCCTTCGGGTGGTTATTTTTAGGTGCGGCTTTGCCCGTGGCCTATTTTTGGCACATGAAGGCCCCTAACAAAGTATCACGGCATTCCGAGTCCGGCGGACGAAGTTGGCCAGCCCCACCCCCCAAGGCTATAGCCCACCCGTTTTTGTGGCCTTTTCCGCAGGATGAACAAGGCGCCCCAGCCTTCGGGTGGTTATTTTTGGGCGCGGCTTTGCCCGCAGCCTATTTTTGGCACACAGAGGCCCATCACAAAGTCTCGCGGCATTCCGAGTCCGGCGGACGAAGTGGGCCAGCCCCACCCCCCAAGGCTATAGCCCACCCGTTTTTGTGGCCTTTTTCCGCTGGACGAACATGGCGCCCCGGCCTTTGGGTGCTTATTTTTGGGCGTGGCTTTGCCCGCGGACTTCTTTCGGCACACGGAGGCCCCTCGCAAAGTCTCGTGGCATTCCGAGTCCGGCGGACGAAGTTGGCCAGCCCCACCCCCCAAGGCTATAGCCCACCCGTTTTTGTGGCCTTTTTCCGCTGGACGAACTTGGCGCCCCGGCCTTCGGGCGGTTCTTTTTCGGTGCGGCTTTGCCCGCGGCCTATTTTTGGCACACGGAAGCCCCTCGCAAAGTCTCGAGGCATTCCGAGTCCGCGCGGACGGAGTTGGCCAGCCCCACCCCCCAAGGCTATAGCCCACCCGTTTTTGTGGCCTTTTTCCGCTGGGCGAACTTGGCGCCCCGGCCTTCGGTCGGTTATTTTTGGGCGCGGCTTTGCCTGCGCCTTATTTTTTGCACACGGAGGCCCCTCATAAAGTCTCGCGGGATTCCGAGGCCGGCGGACGAAGTTGGCCAGCCCCACCCCCCAAGGCTATAGCCCACCCGTTTTTGTGTCCTTTTTCCGCTGGACGAACTTGGCGACCCGGCCTTCGGGCGGTTATTTTTGGGCGCAGCTTTGCCCGCGGCCTATTTTTGGAACACGGAGGCCCCTCTTAAAGTCTCGCAGCATTCCATGTCCGCCGGACGAAGTTGGCCAGCCCCACCCCCCAAGGCTATAGCCCACCCGTTTTTGTGGCCTTTTTCCGCTGGATAAACATGGCGCCCCGGCCTTCGGGCGGTTATTTTTGCCCGCGGCCTATTTTTGGCACACGGAGGCCCCTCGCAAAAACTCGTGGCATTCCGAGTCCGGCGGACGGAGGTGGCCAGCCCCACCCCCGAAGGCTATAGCCCACCCGTTTTTGTGGCCTTTTTCCGCTGGACAAACTTGGCGCCCCGGCCTTCGGGCGGTTATTTTTTGGTGCGGCTTTGCCCGTGGCCTATTTTTGGCACAAGGACGCCCGTCGCAAAGTCTCGCGGCATTCCGAGTCCGGCGGACGAAGTTGGCCAGCCCCACCCCCCAAGGCTATAGCCCACCCGTTTTTGTGGCTTTTTTCCGCTGGACGAACTTGGCGACCCGGCCTTCGGGCGGTTATTTTGGGGCACGGCTTTGCCCGCGGCCTATTTTTGGCACACAGAGGCCCCTCGCAAAGTGTCGCGGCATTCCGAGTCCGGCGGACGAAGTGGGCCAGCCCCACCCCCCAAGGCTATAGCCCACCCATTTTTGTGGCCTTTTTCCGCTGGACGAACATGGCACCCCGGCCTTCGGGTCGTTATTTTTGGGCGTGGCTTTGCCCGTGGACTTCTTTCAGCACACGGAGGGCCCTCGCAAAGTCTCGCGGCATTCCGAGTCCGTCGGACGAAGTTGGCCAGCCTCACCCCCCAAGGCAATAGCCCACCCGTTTTTGTGGCCTTTTTCCGCTGGACGAACTTGGCGCCCCGGCCTTCGGGCGGTTCTTTTTTGGCGCGGCTTTGCCCGCGGCCTATTTTTGGCACACGGAAGCCCCTCGCAAAGTCTCGAGGCATTCCAAGTCCGCGCGGACGGAGTTGGCCAGCCCCACCCCCCAAGGCTATAGCCCACCCGTTTTTGTGGCTTTTTTCCGCTGGACGAACTTGGCGACCCGGCCTTCGGGCGGTTATTTTGGGGCACGGCTTTGCCCGCGGCCTATTTTTGGCACACAGAGGCCCCTCGCAAAGTGTCGCGGCATTCCGAGTCCGGCGGACGAAGTGGGCCAGCCCCACCCCCCAAGGCTATAGCCCACCCATTTTTGTGGCCTTTTTCCGCTGGACGAACATGGCACCCCGGCCTTCGGGTGGTTATTTTTGGGCGTGGCTTTGCCCGTGGACTTCTTTCAGCACACGGAGGCCCCTCGCAAAGTCTCGCGGCATTCCGAGTCCGTCAGACGAAGTTGGCCAGCCTCACCCCCCAAGGCAATAGCCCACCCGTTTTTGTGGCCTTTTTCCGCTGGACGAACTTGGCGCCCCGGCCTTCGGGCGGTTCTTTTTTGGCGCGGCTTTGCCCGCGGCCTATTTTTGGCACACGGAAGCCCCTCGCAAAGTCTCGAGGCATTCCGAGTCCGCGCGGACGGAGTTGGCCAGCCCCACCCCCCAAGGCTATAGCCCACCCGTTTTTGTGGCCTTTTTCCGCTGGGCGAACTTGGCGCCCCGGCCTTCGGTTGGTTATTTTTGGGCGCGGCTTTCCCCGCTGCTTATTTTTGGCACACGGAGACCCCTCATAAAGTCTCGCGGGATTCCAAGGCCGGCGGACGAAGTAGGTGTTGTGCAAATTTTAATGTACTCGCAAGCGCACGAATCTATTGTAATATAGACTAATGGTGACGAGTGTCGATCCCACGAGGAGGTGGATTTTTAATTATATATAGAATTAATTTTGTAAATGGGCGGTTGGAATTGTGGTGGAAGTGATTTAAAATATGCTAAAATTGGAATTGCAATGGCAAGAATCAATTGTAGAGAAAATCGATTAAATTGACGTACTTGGGTATCTGGATCCGTATCAACATGCATCATGGGCTAAATAATCCGTATTAATGCCAATTAAATCATGAGGGGGGAATCCACACCTCATGAACCACGCTCTAATCAATATGGTGCTAAGGGCTTATCGTGCCAAATAATAATAACCTTATACTAGAGAGCCGGTGTAACCAAGGCGGTATCTAGACAAGATCAGTATTATTTGTCGACGATAAGTCAAATCATCCACAAAAACTAGAGGGGAAAAGAAAATAAATTTACCAAATAAAGCCCATGACACATGTTGAGACTTCACCTTCAACCCAAGCTTGAAAAGAAATTAGCTACTCATAATTGAACTAGGGGCAAAATGGGAATTTATTAAAATACAAAGAAAATACAAGATGGAGAAGGAATTACAGAAAATGGATCCCAAAAATGGATTCAGAGATATCAAATTAGGGGGGGGAGGTCCCCTTTTTATAGATACATGGAGTAAATCATGGCCATCGGATTAAAAACAGTTTGGACGCTCAGGATTGCGCCACGTCATCAGTCAACAGTCCACGGTTTGACCACGCGGATGAACAGTAACACAGTTTGACCCGACTT
This sequence comes from Citrus x limon, assembly GCA_034663535.1. NCBI lineage: Eukaryota > Viridiplantae > Streptophyta > Magnoliopsida > Sapindales > Rutaceae > Citrus > Citrus x limon. Next base: position 34,612,564 of record CM067998.1, on the reverse strand, counting down.
TGAACAGTAACGCGGTTTGACCCGGATGAACAGTAACGCGGTTTGGTTGAAAATAATCCTGTGTGATGCATGCACCGTACACGAGATTTTTCGTCCACTGATATGCTGCCACGTCACCATCAACAGTACATAAGAATTTTAGCCCAACAAGATCGCGACACCTCATCAGTCAATGCCACATCATCGGTCAATGCCACGTCATCGATCCGTCTATGTGAACAGTGTCGCGAACAGTAATGTAGACAGTACCGTATACGTGAATAGTATCGTACATGTGAATAGTGCCATTTTTCCTTTTATGCTCCTCCTAAGGTTTTCGACCGTCCTGAGTTCAAAAGTGATGTCCGTTTTGCCGTCTGATCTCTCCTTTATTGTGAAATGACTATAATGCCCCTAAAATACATAAAATACTTAATTAAAATAACACACACGTAATTACATCACAAGAAGGTTAAATACATAAAAGTAAGGGTTGTTAGTAAGACTTAAAATGTAAAATGACGGTTTTCTCCTTTATAAATATGCATTTTCTAACACTCAACACACCCCCCAACCAGCTTATTGCTAGTCCCTAGCAAATAAAGCGAAAACAAAATTCAAATTCAAAATGATTTTTTTTTTTTTTTTTTTTTTTTTAGAAACACTCGTGTTTATTCAATCAGATTAATGATAGCAATCAAATAAAAGTATAAGCATTATCTCCAGTCTAAAGCAACATCACACCCACATCAACCATCCACATGAATTAGCCCAGTAGACTTTGTTATAGCTACTTTCAAGAATGACATGTCAAACCCCAAAATCTCACTGGAAGTAGTGACACTCTCACAAAAAAATTAAAACCCAATAAACATAGTCACTCCAATGAATGGTAATTGAGAGAGAAAATAATAAAGAAATGATATCACATGCTCTCACCAAGATGAAATAAATATGCCCTCAGCTTAGAAATAATACGATCTCAAGTCAAATAAAATGTTAGTCAACCCACTTTATTTATCTTTTTTTTTTTTTTATTATGCATCACTACATCTTTTTAGCCCATATAACTAGCTTCTACTTCAAACTATAGTTCCCTAAAATCAAGAAGGACTTTTATTAGGACGTAACGTAGGCTAGGGATATGGCTAACAAAGAAAGGAAATAAGGAAAACAAAGTGTATGTTTGAGAAAAATGCAGAATTTTTTTTTTTTTTTTTTTTTGGAACTTGCAAGGTGGATTTCACCTATTATTGTTATTTTTATTCTTTTGAAACAACAACTTTTGTTTTTGTTTTTGTTTTTTTTTTTTTTTTTTTTGCTTTTATTTTGCATAACTTCACTGAACAACATAATTATTTACATTTTCTCAAACATAAATAGGTGATGGAACTTAAAAGACATTGGGTAATACTCCAAATCGGAGTGGGTCAAGATGATAAGTTGACAAAGAAAAGGTTTTTGTTCTTTTTTTTTTTTTTTTTTTTTTTTAAAGGCTCAAAAGGGGTAACTATGGATATTTAATAAAAGGGATGGCTAGAAAGGCTCAAACGAATCAAAGATGGCCTTTCCATCGTCTTTTAGGGCTCTAAATAATTATCCATATCTACTAGTTAGATGGGCCTCCCAATGTAGCAGCACACATTTTTTTCTTTTTTCTTTTTTTCTTTTTTTTTAATTTTACCATATATTTTTTTAAAGGGTTAACTTAAAAGAAATCTAGAGATCGTGTATAAAATAATAAACTGCTAAGCTGTATAAAGAATGGGCAAAAGGGTTACTCTCCAAGAAAATGATAGGCTCAACTACTCACTTGGCACTTATTTATGACATGTTCATTCCTTCAAGCAACTCATATTTGTCTCCGACATCAACATGTAAAGTAGCAAACATAGCGTAACATCACTTAAGACCAAAGATAATACAAATACTAAAATTTGAAATTAATCATGTCATCCAATGTTAAAACAAATAACACAATTTTTTTTTAAACAACATTCTACCCCCCAACCTATTCTAAACATGAAAGGAAAATATGTATGCAGAAATGTGAAAATGATGTAGAAAAATTAATTAGAAAAAGAAAATTTTTTTTTTTTTTTAAACTAAGAAGATGCGTTTCTAGAGGCACTACACTCCATATTCAGCCATCTTCGACTCAAAAATTTGAAACTACATATTTATAAAGGAGAAAGAGGAAGAAAACATGTTTTTTTTTTTTTTTTTTTTTTTTTAAATGATGAAGATGCGTTTCTAGAGTAACTACACTCCATATTCAGCCATCTTCAACATAAAATGTTAGCAACAGTTAGTTTCTACAACAAAAAATTAGTAAAAACTTAACCAAGATTCCACAATTGTCGACTATTCCCTCCCCCCAACCAGAACGAAACATTGTCCTCAATGTTTTAAAGGAAAGAAGTAGAGTGTAGAAGACATCACCTGGGTGGTGCAATACAGAAGAAAATATTTACAGGCGGAGAGTTAAATCTAATTTGTACTTCTTACTGCGGCTACTGTTACCATCATTATTTGGTCGCTCCAACACAAAGGTCCAGGGGTCTGGCTCCGGTTTATAAGCTTGTAACATATCAAGTAGCTCATTAGCAGTGTGAGCACAAATAAAGAGTTTTTTCACATTAGAAGGAATGAAATAGTTTTTTATTGCATGGTTAAGAAATGCGATAAAGCCATCATAAAAGTTATTGACATTTAACAAACCGATGGGTTTCTGGTGGATGTGCAGATGGGCCCAAGATGCTAGTGTCATAAGTGCCTCTAGTGTTGCAAGATCTCCTGGAAGGAAAATAAAAGCATCAGCATGATTAAGCATTTCAGTTATTCTTTCTTGCATACCTGAGACGACTAACTCTTCTCCAGTTGATGAGTCAGACGAACTGCCCAATGGTTTTAGGACTCTTGGGATGATGCCTAACACTTGACTTCCTCTGATAAAAGCTGCTTCTGAGACCATTTTTGATAACCCTCGGTTACCTCCTCCATACACCAAGTGTAATTTTCTCGCTGCTATGCTTCGACCAAGATCTATGGCTGCCTCCACGAACTCTTTATGTTTGCCATAGGTAAATCCAGAAAGCACACAAATGTTCTTGAATTGTCTATTGGGAGTAGCTGCCATTGTGATACTTCTCAAAAACAATTTGTGAGTGCTTGACAAAAGATAAATCACATTTAAGAATCTTGGTGATAGTGGGTCACAGCTGTGAATGAGGTAACATGTCAGCGTGAAATAACGCGTGAAGCACATGGCTTGCGAGTCAAAAAGGAAACAGTAAAAAGGAAAAAGTAAACAGTAATAAAATTATTAAAGACAATAATGCAAACAATAAAACAACAGTGAAATGAAATAAAATAACAGTAAAGTAAAATGATATTTACACGTAGTTGCGACTGTGGCTCACATCTTCCTCTGGTTTTACGTCCAGAAACGGCTTGAACGCCCTCTATGGGTCGAGGATGGGCTTCCCATCCAGTTTTCTTATAAACTGGCAAACAGGGTCGTTTATAGTCAGATTCCCAAGACTATATCGTGTATGCTCTTTCTGGAATAATGGCCATAACTGGAGAATCGCTTCTTGCACATATCCACTAGGATGCGTTTCAAGAGACAAAAGGATATCATCCAATGACTCCTTATTCAAGCCATCCCTAATGAATTGAATCTTATCTTCCCTGTTATCAGACACCATTCCTAAAGAACATGGGTTTCTATCGCAACTCATTCTAGCACATTTATGACAAGCAACAGAAATTCTTCGAGCTCGTCGTTTTCTTGCATAATTTCCTTTACCACAACCAGGCATGTATGCAATAAATTTAGGAGGTAACTCACCTGCTGATCGTACTTTAGCCTCAATTAACCAACGGATGTCAGCAGGTATGTTATTCTTCATGAGTAATCGCATGCGTTCGGTCCGAGCTTTATAGATCGTAAGGAGGGCATTCTGAGGAAGTGAAGGGAATCGCTTGTGAAGCTTCGCTAGAATCTCGTTTCTGTCCATACTTTCGCCTCAGAATGTCAGTTATTGTGGGAAACTGAAGTAACCGACTTGATTGTCACGGAGTACCGTTATCCGCCACTTCACCGGGGTAACAAACTAAAGCACACAAACAGAAAAACAAATTAAAACACACAAAGAAAATTAAAATCGTCCTCTTATTGAATTTACCTCAAGCTCCAACTGGATGTCGTAAACACTTCTCTCAATGTCTCTGAGTTGGCGTTCTAAACCCTCAACATAGGCTACTAACTCTGGTGGTTGTAGAGCCCAAATGCGTTGTGTTTTACAAAATTGAATCTGCCTTTTGAGATGAGTTTTGACACGTTGAAGTGGTTTAAGAATGTTCAGGAGGAACGGTCTTAGTAGGAGACTCATGATTAAAAATGATAAGAGAAAACTTAATGGTAAAATAAACACACTTATGCAAAAATAATTTCAATTAGCAAAAGAATAATAATAAAAAGAAATAAAGAAAAATCAAATCAACGAAAAGAAAAAAAAAATCAATTCAAATTTGGTGGGTCACTCAAATTTATTTCGATGTTTTCTCCATGTGGTTGGTACTCTAGATATGGCTTTAATCTTTGACCATTAACTTTAAACGTGACACCGTTCTTTGGGTCCTTAATTTCAATTGCCCCATGTGGAAAAACAGTATGTACAATAAATGGGCCAGACCAACGAGAGCGTAACTTACCTGGGAATAGGTGCAAGCGAGAATTGAATAAAAGCACTTTCTGACCTGGAGTGAACGATTTTCTCATAATGTGCTTGTCATGAAAGACTTTCATTCGTTGCTTGTAAATCTTGGCATTTTCGTATGCATCATTGCGAATTTCTTCAAGTTCTGCCAGTTGTAATCTTCTTTCTGAGCTGGCTTGCTGCATGTCAAAGTTGAATTTCTTGATGGCCCAATATGCACGATGCTCGAGTTCCACAGGTAGGTGGCAAGCTTTTCCATACACTAGCCTGTAGGGTGACATCCCAATCGGGGTCTTGAAAGCCGTTCTATATGCCCATAATGCATCATCAAGTCTTAGTGACCAATCTTTTCTGTCTGGTCTCACCGTCTTTTCTAATATGTGCTTTATTTCTCGATTGGAGATCTCAACTTGGCCACTGGTTTGCGGATGATACGGGGTCGCCACTTTGTGTGTGATTGAATACTTTGTCAAAAGAGCCTTGAATGCTTTGTTACAAAAGTGGGCACCACCATCACTGATTATCGCTCGAGGGAATCCAAAGCGCGAAACAATGTTGCTTTTCAAAAATCCTATCACCACTTTGTGATCATTGGTTCTGCATGGAATTGCTTCCACCCATTTCGATACGTAGTCAACACCAACCAATATGTATTGATGGCCAAAAGAAGGGGGAAAGGGTCCCATGAAGTCGATACCCCATACGTCAAAAATCTCAACCACTAAAATTGGATTTAGTGGCATCATGTTCCTTCGTGTAATGCTCCCCATTCGTTGACACCTATCACATGAAGAACAGAAAGTGTAAGCGTCTCGAAATATAGTTGGCCAATAGAAACCACATTGTAAAACTTTAGTCGCTGTTTTCTTAGCACTGAAATGGCCTCCACAAGCTTGTTCATGGCAGAATGAAAGGATATTCTGAATTTCACTTTCTGGGACACATCGCCTAACAATTTGATCTGCACAATACTTGAACAAATACGGGTCATCCCAAAAGAAATTCTTTATTTCTGCAAAGAATTTAGCCTTGTCTTGCTTGGTCCAATGCTCTGGAAATTTACCTGTAACAAGATAATTAACTATATCAGCATACCAAGGTAATACTTCCACATTCATCAATTGTTCATCTGGGAATGACTCATTTAATGGTAAGGGTTCTGTAATTGTGTCAAAATGGAGACGAGAGAGATGGTCCGCCACAACATTTTCTGTCCCTTTCTTATCTTTGAATTCCAAGTCAAATTCTGTTTTGGGTGGAGGAAGATTAGAAATGAGATCCACCTTGGCTTTGTCAACCTCAATACCTTTTCTCGAAATGATGTGACCGAGAACAATACCTTGTTTTACCATAAAATGACACTTCTCCCAATTCAAGACTAAGTTCTTCTCGGTACATCTCTGCAGAACTAGCGTTAGATGATGTAAACATTGATCAAACGAGTCACCAAAGACAGAAAAATCATCCATAAAGACTTCAAGGAATCGTTCAACCATATCAGAAAAAATGCTCAACATGCATCGTTGGAATGTAGCAGGTGCATTACATAATCCAAATGACATTCTCCTATATGCAAAAGTGCCAAAAGGGCAAGTGAAAGTAGTTTTCTCCTGATCTTTTGGTGCTATGGGAATTTGATTATATCCTGAGTAGCCATCTAGAAAGCAATAAAATTCATGGCCTGCTAATCTATCAAGCATTTGATCAATAAATGGTAAAGGAAAATGGTCTTTACGTGTGACAGAATTCAACTTTCTATAATCAATGCATACACGCCATCCTGTAGTTACTCTAGTTGGTATCAATTCATTATCAGCATTGGTAACTACTGTGACTCCTGACTTTTTGGGGACAACTTGTACAGGACTGACCCATGAACTATCAGAAATTGGGTAAATGATACCTGCGTCTAATAGCTTAAGGACTTCTGTTCTAACAACTTCTTTCATATTAGGATTTAACCGACGTTGCATTTCCCTAGTAGATTTAGCATTTTCATCAAGGTGAATGTAATGCATGCAGTCTACTGGATTTATACCTTTTATGTCTGCTATGGTCCATCCTAATGCTCCTTTGTGCTCTTTTAAAACATCCAACAACTTACCTTTTTGTTCGTCATTTAGGGATGATGAGATGATTACCGGCAGAGTGCTTTCTTCTCCCAAAAACGCATATTCCAATGTGTTGGGTAATGGTTTGAGCTCGAGTTTTGGTGGTGATTCTGATGATGGGATGAGTTTCTTCTCTGATGGTGCTAGTTGTTCAACTCTTGACTTCCATTTATTAGTGTCCATGGATGGTGCTGAGTCAAGTAGGGCGTTGACCTCATCAACTGATCTGTCAATATCAAAATCAAAACCAAAGTGAGTTAAGCATGTCTGTAAAGGATCATCACTAAGGTTTGAAAGAAAAGTATTATCAACTATTGTTTCTATTAAATCCACATCAACAATTCCATCATCTGCACTGTGAGGTTGTTTGGCAATGTTGAAAATATTTAGCTCCATAGTCATGTTGCCGAAGGACAACTGCATATTTCCAGTCCTGCATTGAATGTGAGCATCCGCAGTCGCCAAGAAAGGTCGGCCTAGAATAATGGGGATGTGCTTCCTTGAATCCTGTATTGGTTGAGTGTCAATTACAATGAAATCAACAGGAAAATAAAACTTGTCTACCTGGATAAGCACGTCCTCCACAATACCACGAGGTATTTTCGTGGACCGATCTGCAAGCTGTAACACCACTGGAGTTGGGTGTAATTCTCCCAGTCCAAGTTTCACGAATACTGAATAAGGCAACAAATTTACACTAGCTCCTAAATCCAACAACGCATTCTCAATTGTGTGGTTCCCTATACTACATGAAATAGTGGGGGAGCCTGGGTCTTTGCATTTTAGAGGAATTTTATGTTGGAGTATAGAACTAACATTTTCTGTTAAAAATGCCTTCTTTTGAACATGCATATTTCTCTTTTTAGTACAAAGGTCTTTAAGAAACTTGGCATAAGATGGAACTTGTTTAATAGCATCAAGTAAAGGGATGTTAACACTTACCTGTTTGAAGATTTCAAGAATCTCACCTGTGGATTTTCCCTTTTTTCCTTTCGCTAACCTCTGAGGAAATGGAGCTTTCGGAATGTATTCTCGTGGGTTGGTTTCTTCTTTCTCCTCCGGTGATGAGTCCTCAACATTCATAGGTACAATTTGATTTTCTTTTGTCACCGGCATCTCCACTTTGTTGTCGACTTCTTTTCCTTTTCGCAAGGTCATGATTGCTTTGACCTCTCCATGCTGCTGTGGTGAACTGGTACTTGCTTCATGTACTCCTTTAGGGTTAGGCACTGGTTGACTTGGAAATTTACCTTTCTCAACAGTAATTGCCAAGGTCTGAACTGAAGAAGCAAGTTGTCCCACCATCTTCTCAAGGCTTGAAACTGATTGGGCTTGTGAATTGAAGCCTGCTCTCAACTCATTTCGTAGTCCATCAATGGTCCGATTCTGTTGCTCAATGGTAGAATGAGTAACATTCTTGAAATTCTGGAATGCATCCTCCCATGGTCTGGGTTGAGAGTAGTTCTGGTTCTGATTGTATGGTCTGAATGGTGGCTGAGAGGCTTGAGGATTTTGAGGAATTTGTTGCATTGGTGGAGCTGGAGCTGCTGGTCCATTCTGTTGGAATCCTTGAGACCATGAAAAATTGGGGTGGTCTCTCCATCCAGGGTTATATGTGTTGGAGTATGGGTTGTAATTCGATGGTTTTCTCATTACACCTATGGCATTGGCTTGATCTGAGTATGAGTCATGGTCATGTGATTCTGTTGATTTAGCAGTCGATAACGATGCTATTTGTCGAGCAAGACCTTCAACCATCTCCTTGACTTCTTTGATTTCCGAAGTTGACTCGCCAATTTGAACCTCATTTACTCCCTTAATTCTTCTAGTATTCCTGAGTGATCGACTCCGTTGTTGGGAATTATCCGCTTGTCGCTGGAAGAATTCCCAAATCTCTGTTGCGCTTTTTGACATTAGCTCTCCTCCACTTGTTGCCATTAGCCATTCTTGCACATTCGGCAATAATCCCTCCAAAAAGTATTGGCATTGATGCCATTTTTCGTACCCATGATGTGGACACTTCAAGAGTAGCCCATTGAATCGCTCCCAAGTTTCGAAAAACTGCTCGTCCTCTCTTTGTGTAAACTCTGAAATTTCCCTGCGAATAGAATTGGTTTTATGCACTGGGAAATATTTATTTAGAAATTTTGTAACCATTTGTTCCCATGATGTAATGCTATTAGCAGGCAATGTATTAAGCCATGAACGAGCTCTATCCTTTAAAGAAAATGGGAATAATCTAAGTTTAACATCATCGTCTGAAAAATTTTCATATTTAAAAGTTTGACAAATGGCATGAAAATCATTCAGATGATTATATGGGTCCTCATTTTCTAGGCCATAGAATGTGGGGAGACAATTTAGCACACTAGGTTTTAATTCAAAACTCCTAGCAGCTACATTTGGGTATCTTATACATGATGTGCTCAAATTAGCTAAGGGACTAAAATAGTCCTTAAATGGCCTCTCCTGTGGTGCTTGTAAATCCATTCCAAATTTATTTTTAATGTGCTTTTGTGTGCGAAGTGTTTTTTCTAATTCAAGGTCTATAGGTTCAAGATTAGGTAATAATGACCTACGACCATGCATGCAAAATAAAATAAAAATAAAAATAAAGATGCAAACAAAACAAAAAATAAAGATGGGAACAAAACAAATAAAAATAAATAAGAGGGAGAAATTACGATACTAACCTTATTGCGCTATTACAACCTTTCTATAAAAATACACAAAAACAAATACGTGAAATAAATTAACTAAAAATTAAATTAATAAAATAAAAAAAAATTACAAAGAAAAAAAAATAAATTGAAAATTAAATTACAGAATTTTAAAGAAAAGAAATACTAACCTCTAAATGCGGATTCACTTTTTTTTTTTAATAAAAAATACAAGAAAACAATTTAAAATAAATTATTCACAAAAATTAATTCTATGAATTAAAATTACTTACCTCCCCGGCAACGGCGCCAAAAACTTGTTGTGCAAATTTTAATGTACTCGCAAGCGCACGAATCTATTGTAATATAGACTAATGGTGACGAGTGTCGATCCCACGAGGAGGTGGATTTTTAATTATATATAGAATTAATTTTGTAAATGGGCGGTTGGAATTGTGGTGGAAGTGATTTAAAATATGCTAAAATTGGAATTGCAATGGCAAGAATCAATTGTAGAGAAAATCGATTAAATTGACGTACTTGGGTATCTGGATCCGTATCAACATGCATCATGGGCTAAATAATCCGTATTAATGCCAATTAAATCATGAGGGGGGAATCCACACCTCATGAACCACGCTCTAATCAATATGGTGCTAAGGGCTTATCGTGCCAAATAATAATAACCTTATACTAGAGAGCCGGTGTAACCAAGGCGGTATCTAGACAAGATCAGTATTATTTGTCGACGATAAGTCAAATCATCCACAAAAACTAGAGGGGAAAAGAAAATAAATTTACCAAATAAAGCCCATGACACATGTTGAGACTTCACCTTCAACCCAAGCTTGAAAAGAAATTAGCTACTCATAATTGAACTAGGGGCAAAATGGGAATTTATTAAAATACAAAGAAAATACAAGATGGAGAAGGAATTACAGAAAATGGATCCCAAAAATGGATTCAGAGATATCAAATTAGGGGGGGGAGGTCCCCTTTTTATAGATACATGGAGTAAATCATGGCCATCGGATTAAAAACAGTTTGGACGCTCAGGATTGCGCCACGTCATCAGTCAACAGTCCACGGTTTGACCACGCGGATGAACAGTAACACGGTTTGACCCGACTTTGAACAGTAACGCGGTTTGACCCGGATGAACAGTAACACGGTTTGGTTGAAAATAATCCTGTGTGATGCATGCACCGTACACGAGATTTTTCGTCCACTGATATGCTGCCACGTCACCATCAACAGTACATAAGAATTTTAGCCCAACAAGATCGCGACACCTCATCAGTCAATGCCACATCATCGGTCAATGCCACGTCATCGATCCGTCTATGTGAACAGTGTCGTGAACAGTAATGTAGACAGTACCGTATACGTGAATAGTACCGTACATGTGAATAGTGCCATTTTTCCTTTTATGCTCCTCCTAAGGTTTTCGACCGTCCTGAGTTCAAAAGTGATGTCCGTTTTGCCGTCTGATCTCTCCTTTATTGTGAAATGACTATAATGCCCCTAAAATACATAAAATACTTAATTAAAATAACACACACGTAATTACATCACAAGAAGGTTAAATACATAAAAGTAAGGGTTGTTAGTAAGACTTAAAATGTAAAATGACGGTTTTCTCCTTTATAAATATGCATTTTCTAACACTCAACAGTAGGCCAGCCCCACCCCCGAAGGCTATAGCCCACCCGTTTTTGTGTCCTTTTTCCGCTGGACGAACTTGGCGACCCGGCCTTTGGGCGGTTATTTTTGGGCGCGGCTTTGCCCGCGGTCTATTTTTGGCACACGGAGGCCCCTCTTAAAGTCTCACGGCATTCCATGTCCGCCGGACGAAGTTGGCCAGCCCCACCCCCCAAGGCTATAGCCCACCCGTTTTTGTGCCCTTTTTCCGCTGGATAAACATGGCGCCCCGGCCTTCGGGCGGTTATTTTTTGGGGCGGCTTTGCCCGCGGCCTATTTTTGGCACACAGAGGCCCCTCGCAAAGACTCGCGGCAATCCGAGCCCGGCGGACGGAGGTGGCCAGCCCCACCCCCCAAGGCTATAGCCCACCCGTTTTTGTGGCCTTTTTCGGCTGGACGAACATGGCGCCCCGGCGTTCGGGCGGCTATTTTTGGGAAGGTCTTTGCCTGCGGACTTCTTTTGGCACACGGAGACCCCACACAAAGTCTCGCGGCATTCAGAGTCCGGCGGACTAAGTTGGCCAGCCCCACCCCCCAAGGCTATAGCCCACCCGTTTTTGTGGCCTTTTTCCGCTGGACGAACTTGGCGACCCGGCCTTCGGGCGGTTATTTTTGGGCGCGGCTTTGCCCGCGGCCTATTTTTGGCACACGGAGGCCCCTCGAAAAGTCTCGTGGCATTCCGAGTCCGGCGGACGGAGGTGGCCAGCCCCACCCCCCAAGGCTATAGCCCACCCGTTTTTGTGGCCTTTTTCCGCTGGATAAACATGGCGCCCCGGCCTTCGGGCGGTTATTTTTGGGCGCGGCTTTCCCCGCGGGCTATTTTTGGCACAAGAACGCCCGTCGCAAAGTCTCGCGGCATTCCGAGTCTGGCGGACGAAGTTGGCCAGCCCCACCCCCCAAGGCTATAGCCCACCCGTTTTTGTGGCCTTTTTCCGCTGGACGAACTTGGCGACCCGGCCTTCGGGCGGTTATTTTTGGCGGGGCTTTGCCCGCGGCCAATTTTTGGCACACGGAGGCCCCTCTTAAAGTCTCGCAGCATTCCATGTCCGCCGGACGAAGTTGACCAGCCCCACCACCCAAGGCTATAGCCCACCCGTTTTTGTGGCCTTTTTCCGCTGGATAACATGGCGCCCCGGCCTTCGGGCGGTTATTTTTGCCCGCGGCTTTGCCCGCGGCCTAATTTTGGCACACGGAGGCCCCTCGCAAAGTCTCGTGGCATTCCGAGTCCGGCGGACGGAGGTGGCCCGCCCCACCCCCCAAGGCTATAGCCCACCCGTTTTTCTGGATTTTTTCTGCTGGATAAACATGGCGCCCCGGCCTTCGGGCGGTTATTTTTGGGCGCGGCTTTCCCCGTGGGCTATTTTTGGCACATGGAGACCCCTCGTAAAGCCTCGTGGCATCCCGAGTCCGGCGGATGAAGTTGGCCAGCCCCACCCCCCAAGGCTATAGCCCACCCGTTTTTGTGTCCTTTTTCCGCTGGACGAACTTGGCGACCCGGCCTTTGGGCGGTTATTTTTGGGCGCGGCTTTCCCCGCTGCTTATTTTTGGCACACGGAGACCCCTCATAAAGTCTCGCGGGATTCCAAGGCCGGCGGACGAAGTAGGCCAGCCCCACCCCCCAAGGCTATAGCCCACCCGTTTTTGTGTCCTTTTTCCGCTGGACGAACTTGGCGACCCGGCCTTTGGGCGGTTATTTTTGGGCGCGGCTTTGCCCGCGGTCTATTTTTCGCACACGGAGGCCCCTCTTAAAGTCTCGCAGCATTCCATGTCCGCCGGACGAAGTTGGCCAGCCCCACCACCCAAGGCTATAGCCCACCCGTTTTTGTGCCCTTTTTCCGCTGGATAAACATGGCGCCCCGGCCTTCGGGCGGTTATTTTTTGGGGCGGCTTTGCCCGCGGCCTATTTTTGGCACACAGAGGCCCCTCGTAAAGACTCGCGGCAATCCGAGCCCGGCGGACGGAGGTGGCTAGCCCCACCCCCCAAGGCTATAGCCCACCCGTTTTTGTGGCCTTTTTCGGCTGGACGAACATGGCGCCCCGGCGTTCGGGCGGCTATTTTTGGGAAGGTCTTTGCCTGCGGACTTCTTTTGGCACACGGAGACCCCACACAAAGTCTCGCGGCATTCAGAGTCCGGCGGACTAAGTTGGCCAGCCCCACCCCCCAACGCTATAGCCCACCCGTTTTTGTGGCCTTTTTCCGCTGGACGAACTTGGCGACCCGGCCTTCGGGCGGTTATTTTTGGGCGCTGCTTTGCCCGCGGCCTATTTTTGGCACACGGAGGCCCCTCGCAAAGTCTCGTGGCATTCCGAGTCCGGCGGACGGAGGTGGCCAGCCCCACCCCCCAAGGCTATAGCCCACCCGTTTTTGTGGCCTTTTTCCGCTGGATAAACATGGCGCCCCGGCCTTCGGGCGGTTATTTTTGGGCGCGGCTTTCCCCGCGGGCTATTTTTGGCACAAGGACGCCCGTCGCAAATTCTCGCGGCATTCCGAGTCTGGCGGACGAAGTAGGCCAGCCCCACCCCCCAAGGCTATAGCCCACCCGTTTTTGTGGCCTTTTTCCGCTGGACGAACTTGGCGACCCGGCCTTCGGGCGGTTATTTTTGGCGGGGCTTTGCCCGCGGCCTATTTTTGGCACACGGAGGCCCCTCTTAAAGTCTCGCAGCATTCCATGTCCGCCGGACGAAGTTGACCAGCCCCACCCCCCAAGGCTATAGCCCACCCGTTTTTGTGGCCTTTTTCCGCTGGATAACGTGGCGCCCCGGCCTTCGGGCGGTTATTTTTGCCCGCGGCCTAATTTTGGCACACGGAGGCCCCTCGCAAAGTCTCGTGGCATTCCTAGTCCGGCGGACGGAGGTGGCCCGCCCCACCCCCCAAGGCTATAGCCCACCCGTTTTTCTGGATTTTTTCTGCTGGATAAACATGGCGCCCCGGCCTTCGGGCGGTTATTTTTGGGCGCGGCTTTCCCCGTGGGCTATTTTTGGCACATGGAGACCCCTCGTAAAGCCTCGTGGCATCCCGAGTCCGGCGGATGAAGTTGGCCAGCCCCACCCCCCAAGGCTATAGCCCACCCGTTTTTGTGTCCTTTTTCCGCTGGACGAACTTGGCGACCCGGCCTTTGGGCGGTTATTTTTGGGCGCGGCTTTGCGCGCGGCTTATTTTTGGCACACGGAGGCCCCTCGCAAAGTCTCGTGGCATTCCGAGTCCGGCGGACGGAGGTGGCCAGTCCCACCCCCCAAGGCTATACCCCACCCGTTTTTGTGGCCTTTTTCCGCTGGATAAACATGGCGCCCCGGCCTTCGGGCGGTTATTTTTGGGCGCGGCTTTCCCCGTGGGCTATTTTTGGCACATGGAGACCCCTCGTAAAGCCTCGTGGCATCCCGAGTCCGGCGGATGAAGTTGGCCAGCCCCACCCCCCAAGGCTATAGCCCACCCGTTTTTGTGGCCTTTTTCCGCTGGACGAACTTGGCGCTACGGCCTTCGGGCGGTTAGTTTTGGGCGCGGCTTTGCCCGCGGCCTATTTTTGGCACACGGAGGCCCCTCTTAAAGTCTCGCAGCATTCCATGTCCGCCGGACGAAGTTGGCCAGCCCAACCCCCCAAGGCTATAGCCCACCCGTTTTTGTGCCCTTTTTCCGCTGGATAAACATGGCGCCCCGGCCTTCGGGCGGTTATTTTTTGGGGCGGCTTTGCCCGCGGCCTATTTTTGGTACATGGAGGCCCCTCGCAAAGTCTTGCGGCATTCCGAGTCCGGCGGACGAAGTTGGCCAGCCCCACCCCCCAAGACTATAGCCCACCCGTTTTTGTGGCCTTTTTCCGCTGGAAGAACTTCGCGCCCCGGCCTTCGGGCGGTTATTTTGGGGCGCGGCTTTGTCCGTGGCCTATTTTTGGTGCACGGAGGCCCCTCACAAAGTCTCGCGGCAGTCCGAGTCCGGCGGACTAAGTTGGCCAGCCCCACCCCCCAAGGCTATAGCCCACCTGTTTTTGTGGCCTTTTTCAGCTGGACGAACTTGGCGCCCCGGCCTTCGGACGGTTATATTTTGGTGCGGCTTTGCCCGCGGCCTATTTTGCGTATAGGGAGGTTATTTTTGGGCGCGGCTTTGCCCGCGGCCTATTTTTTGCACACGGAGGCCCCTCGCAAAGTCTCGCAGCAATCCGAGGCCGGCGGACGAAGTTGGCCAATCCCACCCCCCAAGGCTATAGCCCACCCGTTTTTGTGGCCTTTTTCCGCTGGACGAACTTGGCGCCCCGGCCTTCGGGCGGTTATTTTTGGGCGCAGCTTAGCCCGCGGCCTATTTTTGGCACATGGAGGCCCCTCGCAAAGTCTCGCGGCAATCCGAGCCCGGCGGACGAAGTTGGCCAGCCCCACCCCCCAAGGCTATCGCCCACCCGTTTTTGTGGCCTTTTTCGGCTGGACGAACATGGCGCCCCGGCCTTCGGGCGGTTATTTTTGGGAAGGTCTTTGCCTACGGACTTCTTTTGGCACACGGAGGCCCCTCGCAAAGTCTCGCGGCATTCAGAGTCCGGCGGACTAAGTTGGCCAGCCCCACCCCCCAAGGCTATAGCCCACCCGTTTTTGTGGCCTTTTTCCGCTGGAAGAACTTCGCGCCCCGGCCTTCGGGTGGTTATTTTGGGGCGCGGCTTTGTCCATGGCCAATTTTTGGCACACGGAGGCCCCTCGCAAAGTCTCGCGGCAGTCCGAGTCCGGCGGACGAAGTGGGCCAGCCCCACCCCCCAAGGCTATAGCCCACCCGTTTTTGTGGCCTTTTTCAGCTGGACGAACTTGGCGTCCCGGCCTTCGGACTGTTATTTTTTGGCGTGGCTTTGGCCGCGGCCTATTTTGCGTATAGGGAGGTTATTTTTGGGCTCGGCTTTGCCCGCGGCCTATTTTTGGCACACGGAGGCCCCTCGCAAAGTCTCGCAGCAATCCAAGTCCGGCGGACGAAGTTGGCCAATCCCACCCCCCAAGGCTATAGCCCACCCGTTTTTGTGGCCTTTTTCCGCTGGACGAACTTGGCGCCCCGGCCTTCGGGCGGTTATTTTTGGGCGCAGCATTGCCCGCGGCCTATTTTTGGCACATGGAGGCCCCTCGCAAAGTCTCGCGGCATTCCGAGTCTGGCGGACGAAGTAGGCCAGCCCCACCCCCCAAGGCTATAGCCCACCCGTTTTTGTGGCCTTTTTCCGCTGGACGAACTTGGCGCCCCGGCCTTCGGGCGGTTATTTTTTGGGGCGGCTTTGTCCCCGTCCTATTTTTGGCACATGGAGGCCCCTCGCAAAGTCTTGCGGCATTCCGAGTCCGGCGGACGAAGTTGGCCAGCCCCACCCCACAAGACTATAGCCCACCCGTTTTTGTGGCCTTTTTCCGCTGGAAGAACTTCGCGCCCCGGCCTTCGGGCAGTTATTTTGGGGCGCGGCTTTGTCCGTGGCCTATTTTTGGCACACGGAGGCCCCTCGCAATGTCTCACGGCATTCCGAGTCAGGCGGACAAAGTTGGCCAGCCCCACCCCCCAAGGCTATAGCCCACCCGTTTTTGTGGCCTTTTTCCGCTGGATGAACTTGGCGCCCCGGCCTTCGGGCGGTTATTTTTTGGCGCAGTTTTGCCCGCGGTCTATTTTTGGCACACGGAGGCCCCTCGCAATTTCTCGCGGCATTCCGAGTCTGGCGGACAAAGTTGGCCAGCCCCACCCCCCAAGGCTATAGCCCACCCGTTTTTGTGGCCTTTTTTCGCTGGACGAACATGGCGCCACGGCCTTCGGGTGGTTATTTTTGGGCGTCGCTTTGCCCGCGGACTTCTTTCGGCACACGGAGTCCCCTCGCAATGTCTTGCGGCATTCCGAGTCCGGCGGATGAAGTTGGCCAGCCCCACCCCCCAAGACTATAGCCCACCCGTTTTTGTGGCCTTTTTCCGCTGGACGAACTTGGCGCCCCGGCCTTCGGGCTGTTATTTTTGGGCGCGACTTTGCCCGCGGCCTATTTTTGCCACACGGAGGCCCCTCGCAAAGTCTATCGGCATTCCGAGTCCGGCGGACGAACTTGGCCAGCCCCACCCCCCAAGGCTATATCCCACCCGTTTTTGTGGCCTTTTTGCGCTGGACTAACTTGGGGCCCCGGCCTTCGAGTGGTTATTTTTGGACGCGGCTTTGCCGCCGGCCTATGTTTGGCACACGGAGGCCCCTCACAAAGGCTCGCGGCATTCCGAGTCGGGTGGACAAAGTTGGACAGCCCCACCCCCCAAGGCTATAACCCACCCGTTTTTGTGGCCTTTTTCCTCTGGACGAACTTGGCGCCCCAGCCTTCGGGCGGTTATTTTTGGGCGCGGCTTTGGCCACGGCCTATTTTTGGCACATGGAGACCCCTCGTAAATCCTCGTGGCATTCCGAATCCGGCGGATGAAGTTGGCCAGCCCCACCCGCCAAGGCTATAGCCCACCCGTTTTTGTGGCCTTTTTCCGCTGGACGAACTTGGCGCTCCGGCCTTCGGGCGGTTATTTTTTGGGGTGGCTTTGTCCCCGGCCTATTTTTGGCACACGGAGGCCCCTCACAAAGTCTCGCGGCAATCCGAGCCCGGCGGACGAAGTTGGCCAGCCCTACCCCCACAAGGCTATAGCCCACCCGTTTTTGTGGCCTTTTTCCGCTGGATAAACATGGCGCCCCGGCCTTCGGGCGGTTATTTTTGCCCGCGGCTTTGCCCGCGGCCTATTTTTGGCACACGGAGGCCCCTCGTAAAGTCTCGTGGCATTCCGAGTCCGGCGGACGGAGGTGGCCAATCCCACCCCCCAAGGCTATAGCCCACCCGTTTTTGTGGCCTTTTTCCGCTGGACGAACTTGGCGCCCCGGCCTTCGGGCGGTTATTTTTGGGCGCAGCTTTGCCCGCGGCCTATTTTTGGCACATGGAGGCCCCTCGCAAAGTCTCGCGGCAATCCGAGCCCGGCGGACGAAGTTGGCCAGCCCCACCCCCCAAGGCTATCGCCCACCCGTTTTTGTGGCCTTTTTCGGCTCGACGAACATGGCGCCCCGGCCTTCGGGCGGTTATTTTTGGGAAGGTCTTTGCCTACGGACTTCTTTTGGCACACGGAGGACCCTCGCAAAGTCTCGCGGCATTCAGAGTCCGGCGGATTAAGTTGGCCAGCCCCACCCCCCAAGGCTATAGCCCACCCGTTTTTGTGGCCTTTTTCCGCTGGAAGAACTTCGCGCCCCGGCCTTCGGGCGGTTATTTTGGGGCGCAGCTTTGTCCATGGCCAATTTTTGGCACACGGAGGCCCCTCGCAAAGTCTCGCGGCAGTCCGAGTCCGGCGGACGAAGTGGGCCAGCCCCACCCCCCAAGGCTATAGCCCACCCGTTTTTGTGGCCTTTTTCAGCTGGACGAACTTGGCGCCCCGGCCTTCGGACTGTTATTTTTTGGCGCGGCTTTGGCCGCGGCCTATTTTGCGTATAGGGAGGTTATTTTTGGGCTCGGCTTTGCCCGCGGCCTATTTTTGGCACACGGAGGCCCCTCGCAAAGTCTCGCAGCAATCCAAGTCCGGCGGACGAAGTTGGCCAATCCCACCCCCCAAGGCTATAGCCCACCCGTTTTTGTGGCCTTTTTCCGCTGGACGAACTTGGCGCCCCGGCCTTCGGGCGGTTATTTTTGGGCACAGCATTGCCCGCGGCCTATTTTTGGCACATGGAGGCCCCTCGCAAAGTCTCGCGGCATTCCGAGTCTGGCGGACGAAGTAGGCCAGCCCCACCCCCCAAGGCTATAGCCCACCCGTTTTTGTGGCCTTTTTCCGCTGGACGAACTTGGCGCCCCGGCCTTCGGGCGGTTATTTTTTGGGGCGGCTTTGTCCCCGTCCTATTTTTGGCACATGGAGGCCCCTCGCAAAGTCTTGCGGCATTCCGAGTCCGGCGGACGAAGTTGGCCAGCCCCACCCCCCAAGACTATAGCCCACCCGTTTTTGTGGCCTTTTTCCGCTGGACGAACTTGGCGCCCCGGCCTTCGGGCGGTTATTTTTTGGGGCGGCTTTGTCCCCGTCCTATTTTTGGCACATGGAGGCCCCTCGCAAAGTCTTGCGGCATTCCGAGTCCGGCGGACGAAGTTGGCCAGCCCCACCCCCCAAGACTATAGCCCACCCGTTTTTGTGGCCTTTTTCCGCTGGAAGAACTTCGCGCCCCGGCCTTCGGGCAGTTATTTTGGGGCGCGGCTTTGTCCGTGGCCTATTTTTGGCACACGGAGGCCCCTCGCAATGTCTCACGGCATTCCGAGTCTGGCGGCAAAGTTGGCCAGCCCCACCCCCCAAGGCTATAGCCCACCCGTTTTTGTGGCCTTTTTCCGCTGGATGAACTTGGCGCCCCGGCCTTCGGGCGGTTATTTTTTGGTGCAGTTTTGCCCGCGGCCTATTTTTGGCACACGGAGGCCCCTCGCAATTTCTCGCGGCATTCCGAGTCTGGCGGACAAAGTTGGCCAGCCCCACCCCCCAAGGCTATAGCCCACCCGTTTTTGTGGTCTTTTTTCGCTGGACGAACATGGCGCCACGGCCTTCGGGTGGTTATTTTTGGGCGTCGCTTTGCCCGCGGACTTCTTTCGGCACACGGAGTCCCCTCGCAATGTCTTGCGGCATTCCGAGTCCGGCGGATGAAGTTGGCCAGCCCCACCCCCCAAGACTATAGCCCACCCGTTTTTGTGGCCTTTTTCCGCTGGACGAACTTGGCGCCCCGGCCTTCGGGCTGTTATTTTTGGGCGCGACTTTGCCCGCGGCCTATTTTTGCCACACGGAGGCCCCTCGCAAAGTCTATCGGCATTCCGAGTCCGGCGGACGAACTTGGCCAGCCCCACCCCCCAAGGCTATATCCCACCCGTTTTTGTGGCCTTTTTGCGCTGGTCTAACTTGGGGCCCCGGCCTTCGAGCGGTTATTTTTGGACGCGGCTTTGCCGCCGGCCTATGTTTGGCACACGGAGGCCCCTCGCAAAGGCTCGCGGCATTCCGAGTCTGGTGGACGAAGTTGGACAGCCCCACCCCCCAAGGCTATAACCCAGCCGTTTTTGTGGCCTTTTTCCTCTGGACGAACTTGGCGCCCCGGCCTTCGGGCGGTTATTTTTGGGCGCGGCTTTGGCCACGGCCTATTTTTGGCACATGGAGACCCCTCGTAAATCCTCGTGGCATTCCGAATCCGGCGGATGAAGTTCGCCAGCCCCACCCCCCAAGGCTATAACCCACCCGTTTTTGTGGCCTTTTTCCGCTGGACGAACTTGGCGCCCCGGCCTTCGGGCGGTTATTTTTTGGGTTGGCTTTGTCCCCGGCCTATTTTTGGCACACGGAGGCCCCTCGCAAAGTCTCGCGGCAATCAGAGCCCGGCGGACGAAGTTGGCCAGCCCTACCCCCACAAGGCTATAGCCCACCCGTTTTTGTGGCCTTTTTCCGCTGGATAAACATGGCGCCCCGGCCTTCGGGCGGTTATTTTTGCCCGCGGCTTTGCCCGCGGCCTATTTTTGGCACACGGAGGCCCCTCGTAAAGTCTCGTGGCATTCCGAGTCCGGCGGACGGAGGTGGCCAGCCCCACCCCCCAAGGCTATAGCCCACCCGTTTTTGTAGCCTTTTTCAGCTGGATAAACATGGCGCCCCGGCCTTCGTGCGGTTATTTTTGGGCGCGGCTTTCCCCACGGGCTATTTTTGGCACAAGGACGGCCGTCGCAAAGTCTCGCGGCATTCCGAGTCCGGCGGACGAAGTTGGCCAGCCCCACCCCCCAAGGCTATAGTCCACCCGTTTTTGTGGCCTTTTTCCGCTGGATGAACTTGGCGACCCGGCCTTCGGGCGGTTATTTTTTGGCGAGGCTCTGCCCGCGGCCTATTTTTGGCACACGGAGGCCCCTCTTAAAGTCTCGCAGCATTCCATGTCCGCCGGACGAAGTTGACCAGCCCCACCCCCCAAGGCTATAGCCCACCCGTTGTTGTGGCCTTTTTCCGCTGGATAAACATGGCGCCCCGGCCTTCGGGCGGTTATTTTTGCCCGCGGCTTTGTCCGCGGCCTATTTTTGGCATACGGAGGCCCCTCGTAAAGTCTCGTGGCATTCCGAGTCCGGCGGACAGAGGTGGCCAGCCCCACCCCCCAAGGCTATACCCCACCCGATTTTGTGGCCTTTTTCCGCTGGATAAACATGGCGCCCCGCCCTTCGGGCGGTTATTTTTGGGCGCGGCTTTCCCCGCGGGCTATTTTTGGCACATGGAGGCCCCTCTTAAAGTCTCGCAGCATTCCATGTCCGCCGGACGAAGTTGACCAGCCCCACCCCCCAAGGCTATAGCCCACCCGTTTTTGTGGCCTTTTTCCGCTGGACGAACTTGGCGCCCCGGCCTTCGGGCGGTTATTTTTTGGGGCGGCTTTGCCCGCGGCCTATTTTTGGCACACGGAGGCCCCTCGCAAAGTCTCGCAGCAATCCGAGCCCGGCGGACGAAGTTGGCCAGCCCCACCCCCCAAGGCTATCGCCCACCCGTTTTTGTGGCCTTTTTCAGCTGGACGAACTTGGCGCCCCGGCCTTCGGACGGTTATTTTTTGGCGCGGCTTTGCCCGCGGCCTATTTTTGGCACATGGAGCCCCCTCGCAAAGTCTCGCGGCATTCCGAGTCTGGCGGACGAAGTAGGCCAGCCCCACCCCCCAAGGCTATAGCCCACCCGTTTTTGTGGCCTTTTTCCGCTGGACGAACTTGGCGCCCCGGCCTTCGGGCGGTTATTTTTTGGGGCGGCTTTGTCCCCGGCCTATTTTTGGCACATGGAGGCCCCTCGCAAAGTCTTGCGGCATTCCGAGTCCGGCGGACGAAGTTGGCCAGCCCCACCCCCCAAGACTATAGCCCACCCGTTTTTGTGGCCTTTTTCCGCTGGAAGAACTTCGCGCCCCGGCCTTCGGGCAGTTATTTTGGGGCGCGGCTTTGTCCGTGGCCTATTTTTGGCACACGGAGGCCCCTCACAATGTCTCACGGCATTCCGA
This sequence comes from Citrus x limon, assembly GCA_034663535.1. Lineage (NCBI taxonomy): Eukaryota > Viridiplantae > Streptophyta > Magnoliopsida > Sapindales > Rutaceae > Citrus > Citrus x limon. Next base: position 34,590,438 of record CM067998.1, on the reverse strand, counting down.
GTCTGGCGGGCAAAGTTGGACAGCCCCACCACCCAAGGCTATAGCCCACCCGTTTTTGTGGCCTTTTTCCGCTGGATGAACTTGGCGCCCCAGCCTTCGGGCGGTTATTTTTTGGCGTAGCTTTGCCCGCGGCCTATTTTTGGCACACGGAGGCCCCTCGCAATGTCTCGCGGCATTCCGAGTCTGGCGGACAAAGTTGGCCAGCCCCACCCCCTAAGGCTATAGCCCACCCGTTTTTGTGGCCTTTTTTCGCTGGACGAACATGGCGCCCCGGCCTTCGGGTGGTTATTTTTGGGCGTCGCTTTGCCCGCGGACTTCTTTCGGCACACGGAGTCCCCTCGCAATGTCTTGCGGCATTCCGAGTCCGGCGGATGAAGTTGGCCAGCCCCACCCCCCAAGACTATAGCCCACCCGTTTTTGTGGCCTTTTTCCGCTGGACGAACTTGGCGCCCCGGCCTTCGGGCTGTTATTTTTGGGCGCGACTTTGCCCACGGCCTATTTTGCAACACGGAGGCCCCTCGCAAAGTCTACCGGCATTCCGAGTCCGGCGGACGAACTTGGCCAGCCCCACCCCCCAAGGCTATATCCCACCCGTTTTTGTGGCCTTTTTGCGCTGGACTAACTTGGGGCCCCGGCCTTCGAGCGGTTATTTTTGGACGCGGCTTTGCCGCCGGCCTATGTTTGGCACACGGAGGCCCCTCGCAAAGGCTCGCGGCATTCCGAGTCTGGTGGACGAAGTTGGACAGCCCCACCCCCCAAGGCTATAACCCACCCGTTTTTGTGGCCTTTTTCCGCTGGACGAACTTGGCGCCCCGGCCTTCGGGCGGGTTTTTTTGGGCGCGGCTTTGACCGCGGCCTATTTTTGGCACATGGAGACCCCTCGTAAAGCCTCGTGGCATTCCGAATCCGGCGGATGAAGTTGGCCAGCCCCACCCCCCAAGGCTATAGCCCACCCGTTTTTGTGGCCTTTTTCCGCTGGACGAACTTGGCGCCCCGGCCTTCGGGCGGTTATTTTTTGGGGCGGCTTTGTCCCCGGCCTATTTTTGGCACACGGAGGCCCCTCGCAAAGTCTCGTGGCATTCCGAGCCCGGCGGACGAAGTTGGCCAGCCCCACCCCCCAAGGCTATCGCCCACCCGTTTTTGTGGCCTTTTTCAGCTGGACGAACTTGGCGCCCCGGCCTTCGGACGGTTATTTTTTGGCGCGGCTTTGCCCGCGGCCTATTTTTGGCACATGGAGCCCCCTCGCAAAGTCTCGCGGCATTCCGAGTCTGGCGGACGAAGTAGGCCAGCCCCACCCCCCAAGGCTATAGCCCACCCGTTTTTGTGGCCTTTTTCCGCTGGACGAACTTGGCGCCCCGGCCTTCGGGCGGTTATTTTTTGGGGCGGCTTTGTCCCCGGCCTATTTTTGGCACATGGAGGCCCCTCGCAAAGTCTTGCGGCATTCCGAGTCCGGCGGACGAAGTTGGCCAGCCCCACCCCCCAAGACTATAGCCCACCCGTTTTTGTGGCCTTTTTCCGCTGGAAGAACTTCGCGCCCCGGCCTTCGGGCAGTTATTTTGGGGCGCGGCTTTGTCCGTGGCCTATTTTTGGCACACGGAGGCCCCTCACAATGTCTCACGGCATTCCGAGTCTGGCGGGCAAAGTTGGACAGCCCCACCCCCCAAGGCTATAGCCCACCCGTTTTTGTGGCCTTTTTCCGCTGGACGAACTTGGCGCCCCGGCCTTCGGGCGGTTATTTTTTGGGGCGGCTTTGTCCCCGGCCTATTTTTGGCACACCGGAGGCCCCTCGCAAAGTCTCGCGGCAATCCGAGCCCGGCGGACGAAGTTGGCCAGCCCTACCCCCACAAGGCTATAGCCCACCCGTTTTTGTGGCCTTTTTCCGCTGGATGAACATGGCGCCCCGGCCTTCGGGCGGTTATTTTTACCCGCGGCTTTGCCCGCGGCCTATTTTTGGGACACGGAGGCCCCTCGTAAAGTCTCGTGGCATTCCGAGTCCGGCGGACGGAGGTGGCCAGCCCCACCCCCCAAGGCTATAGCCCACCCGTTTTTGTAGCCTTTTTCAGCTGGATAAACATGGCACCCCGGCCTTCGTGCGGTTATTTTTGGGCGCGGCTTTCCGCACGGGCTATTTTTGGCACAAGGACGGCCGTCGCAAAGTCTCGCGGCATTCCGAGTCCGGCGGACGAAGTTGGCCAGCCCCACCCCCCAAGGCTATAGCCCACCCGTTTTTGTGGCCTTTTTCCGCTGGATGAACTTGGCGACCCGGCCTTCGGGCGGTTATTTTTTGGCGAGGCTTTGCCCGCGGCCTGTTTTTGGCACACAGAGGCCCCTCTTAAAGTCTCGCAGCATTCCATGTCCGCCGGACGAAGTTGACCAGCCCCACCCCCCAAGGCTATAGCCCACCCGTTGTTGTGGCCTTTTTCCGCTGGATAAACATGGCGCCCCGGCCTTCGGGCGGTTATTTTTGCCCGCGGCTTTGCCCGCGGCCTATTTTTGGCATACGGAGGCCCCTCGTAAAGTCTCGTGGCATTCCGAGTCCGGCGGACGGAGGTGGCCAGCCCCACCCCCCAAGGCTATACCCCACCCGATTTTGTGGCCTTTTTCCGCTGGATAAACATGGCGCCCCGCCCTTCGGGCGGTTATTTTTGGGCGCGGCTTTCCCCGCGGGCTATTTTTGGCACAAGGACGCCCGTCGCAAAGTCTCTCGGCATTCCGAGTCTGGCGGACGAAATTGGCCAGCCCCACCCCCCAAGGCTATAGCCCACCCGTTTTTGTGGCCTTTTTCCGCTGGACGAACTTGGCGACCCGGCCTTCGGGCGGTTATTTTTGGGCGCGGCTTTGCCCGCGGCCTATTTTTGGCACATGGAGGCCCCTCTTAAAGTCTCGCAGCATTCCATGTCCGCCGGACGAAGTTGACCAGCCCCACCCCCCAAGGCTATCGCCCACCCGTTTTTGTGGCCTTTTTCCGCTGGACGAACTTGGCGCCCCGGCCTTCGGGCGGTTATTTTTTGGGGCGGCTTTGCCCGTGGCCTATTTTTGGCACACGGAGGCCCCTCGCAAAGTCTCGCAGCAATCCGAGCCCGGCGGACGAAGTTGGCCAGCCCCACCCCCCAAGGCTATCGCCCACCCGTTTTTGTGGCCTTTTTCAGCTGGACGAACTTGGCGCCCCGGCCTTCGGACAGTTATTTTTTGGCGCGGCTTTGCCCGCGGCCTATTTTTGGCACATGGAGGCCCCTCGCAAAGTCTCGCGGCATTCCGAGTCTGGCGGACGAAGTAGGCCAGCCCCACCCCCCAAGGCTATAGCCCACCCGTTTTTGTGGCCTTTTTCCGCTGGACGAACTTGGCGCCCCGGCCTTCGGGCGGTTATTTTTTGGGGCGGCTTTGTCCCCGGCCTATTTTTGGCACATGGAGGCCCCTCGCAAAGTCTTGCGGCATTCCGATTCCGGCGGACGAAGTTGGCCAGCCCCACCCCCCAAGACTATAGCCCACCCATTTTTGTGGCCTTTTTCCGCTGGAAGAACTTCGCGCCCCGGCCTTCGGGCAGTTATTTTGGGGCGCGGCTTTGTCCGTGGCCTATTTTTGGCACACGGAGGCCCCTCGCAATGTCTCACGGCATTCCGAGTCTGGCGGGCAAAGTTGGCCAGCCCCACCCCCCAAGGCTATAGCCCACCCGTTTTTGTGGCCTTTTTCCGCTGGATGAACTTGGCGCCCCAGCCTTCGGGCGGTTATTTTTTGGCGCAGCTTTGCCCGCGGCCTATTTTTGGCACACGGAGGCCCCTCTTAAAGTCTCGCAGCATTCCATGTCCGCCGGACGAAGTTGACCAGCCCCACCCCCCAAGGCTATAGCCCACCCGTTGTTGTGGCCTTTTTCCGCTGCATAAACATGGCGCCCCGGCCTTCGGGCGGTTATTTTTGCCCGCGGCTTTGCCCGCGGCCTATTTTTGGCACACGGAGGCCCCTCGTAAAGTCTCGTGGCATTCCGAGTCCGGCGGACGGAGGTGGCCAGCCCCACCCCCCAAGGCTATACCCCACCCGATTTTGTGGCCTTTTTCCGCTGGATAAACATGGCGCCCCGGCCTTCGGGCGGTTATTTTTGGGCGCGGCTTTCCCCGCGGGCTATTTTTGGCACAAGGACGCCCGTCGCAAAGTCTCTCGGCATTCCAAGTCTGGCGGACGAAGTGGGCCAGCCCAACCCCCTAAGGCTATAGCCCACCCGTTTTTGTGGCCTTTTTCCGCTGGACGAACTTGGCGACCCGGCCTTCGGGCGGTTATTTTTGGGCGCGGCTTTGCCCGCGGCCTATTTTTGGTACATGGAGGCCCCTCTTAAAGTCTCGCAGCATTCCATGTCCGCCGGACGAAGTTGACCAGCCCCACCCCCCAAGGCTATAGCCCACCCGTTTTTGTGGCCTTTTTCCGCTGGATAAACATGGCGCCCCCGCCTTCGGGCGGTTATTTTTGCCCGCGGCTTTGCCCGCGGCCTATTTTTGGCACACGGAGGCCCCTCGCAAAGTCTCGTGGCATTCCGAGTCCGGGGGACGGAGGTGGCCCGCCCTACCCCCCAAGGCTATAGCCCACCCGTTTTTGTGGCCTTTTTCTGCTGGATAAACATGGCGCCCCGGCCTTCGGGCGGTTATATTTGGGCGCGGCTTTCCCCGTGGGCTATTTTTGGCACATGGAGACCCCTCGTAAAGCCTCGTGGCATTCCGAGTCCGGCGGATGAAGTTGGCCAGCCCCACCCCCCAAGGCTGTAGCCCACCCGTTTTTGTGGCCTTTTTCCGCTGGACGAACTTGGCGCCCCGGCCTTCGGGAGGTTATTTTTGGGCGCGGCTTTGCCCGCGGCCTATTTTTGGCACACGGAGGCCCCTCGCAAAGTCTCGCAGCATTCCGAGTCTGGCGGACGAAGTTGGTCAGCCCCACCCCCCAAGGCTATAGCCCACCCGTTTTTGTGGCCTTTTTCCGCTGGACGAACTTGTCGCCCCGGCCTTCGTGTGGTTATTTTTTGGGGCGGCTTTGTCCCCGGCCTATTTTTGGCACACGGAGGCCCCTCGCAAAGTCTCGCGGCAATCCGAGCACGGCGGACGAAGTTGGCCAGCCCCACCCCCCAAGGCTATAGCCCACCCGTTTTTGTGGCCTTTTTCCGCTGGATAAACATGGCGCCCCGGCCTTCGTGCGGTTATTTTTGGGTGCGGCTTTCCCCACGGGCTATTTTTGGCACAAGGACGGCCGTCGCAAAGTCTCGCGGCATTCCGAGTCCGGCGGACGAAGTCGGCCAGCCCCACCCCCCAAGGCTGTAGCCCACCCGTTTTTGTGGCCTTTTTCCGCTGGATGAACTTGGCGACCCGGCCTTCGGGCTGTTATTTTTTGGCGAGGCTTTGCCCGCGGCCTATTTTTGGCACACGGAGGCCCCTCTTAAAGTCTCGCAGCATTCCATGTCCGCCGGACGAAGTTGACCAGCCCCACCCCCCAAGGCTATAGCCCACCCGTTTTTGTGGCCTTTTTCCGTTGGATAAACATGGCGCCCCGGCCTTCGGGCGGTTATTTTTGCCCGCGGCTTTGCCCGCGGCCTATTTTTGGCACACGGAGGCCCCTCGCAAAGTCTCGTGGCATTCCGAGTCCGGCGGACGGAGGTGGCCAGCCCCACCCCCCAAGGCTATACCCCACCCGTTTTTGTGGCCTTTTACCGCTGGATAAAAATGGCGCCCCGGCCTTCGGGCGGTTATTTTTGGGCGCGGCTTTCCCTGCGGGCTATTTTTGGCACAAGGACGCCCGTCGCAAAGTATCTCGGCATTCCGAGTCTGGCGGACGAAGTTGGCCAGCCCCACCCCCCAAGGCTATAGCCCACCCGTTTTTGTGGCCTTTTTCCGCTGGACGAACTTGGCGACCCGGCCTTCGGGCGGTTATTTTTGGGCGCGGCTTTGCCCGCGGCCTATTTTTGGCACTTGGAGGCCCCTCTTAAAGTCTCGCAGCATTCCATGTCCGCCGGACGATGTTGACCAGCCCCACCCCCCAAGGCTATAGCCCACCCGTTTTTGTGGCCTTTTTCCACTGGATAAACATGGCGCCCCCGCCTTCGGGCGGTTATTTTTGGGCGCGGCTTTGCCGGCGGCCTATTTTTGGCGTACGGAGGCCCCTCGCAAAGTCTCGCGGCAGTCCGAGTCCGGCGGACGAAGTGGGCCAGCCCCACCCCCCAAGGCTATAGCCCACCTGTTTTTGTGGCCTTTTTCAGCTGGACGAACTTGGCGCCCCGGCCTTCGGACGGTTATATTTTGGTACGGCTTTGCCCGCGGCCTATTTTGCGTATAGGGAGGTTATTTTTGGGCACGGCTTTGCCCGCGGCCTATTTTTTGCACACGGAGGCCCCTCGTAAAGTCTCCCAGCAATCCGAGTCCGGCGGACGAAGTCGGCCAATCCCACCCCCCAAGGCTATAGCCCACGCGTTTTTGTGGCCTTTTTCCGCTGGATAAACATGGCGCCCCCGCCTTTGGGCGGTTATTTTTGCCCGCGGCTTTGCCCGCGGCCTATTTTTGGCACACGGAGGCCCCTCGCAAAGTCTCGTGGCATTCCGAGTCCGGCGGACGGAGGTGGCTCGCCCTACCCCCCAAGGCTATAGCCCACCCGTTTTTGTGGTCTTTTTCTGCTGGATAAACATGGCGCCCCGGCCTTCGGGCGGTTATATTTGGGCGCGGCTTTCCCCGTGGCCTATTTTTGGCACACGGAGGCCCCTCGCAAAGTCTCGCAGCATTCCGAGTCCGGCGGACGAAGTTGGCCAGCCCCACCCCCCAAGGCTATAGCCCACCCGTTTTTGTGGCCTTTTTCCGCTGGACGAACTTGTCGCCCCGGCCTTCGGGTGGTTATTTTTTGGGGCGGCTTTGTCCCCGGCCTATTTCTGGCACACGGAGGCCCCTCGCAAAGTCTCGCGGCAATCCGAGCCCGGCGGACGAAGTTGGCCAGCCCCACCCCCCAAGGCTATAGCCCACCCGTTTTTGTGGCCTTTTTCGGCTGGACGAACATGGCGCCCCGGCCTTCGGGCGGTAATTTTTGGGAAGGTCTTTGCCGGCGGACTTCTTTTTGCACACGGAGGCCCCTCGCAAAGTCTCGCGGCATTCAGAGTCCGGCGGACTAAGTTGGCCAGCCCCACCCCCCAAGGCTATAGCCCACCCGTTTTTGTGGCCTTTTTCCGCTGGACGAACTTGGCGCTCCGGCCTTCGGGCGGTTAGTTTTGGGCGCGGCTTTGCCCGCGGCCTATTTTTGGCACATGGAGGCCCCTCGCAAAGTTTTGCGGCATTCCGAGTCCGGCGGACGAAGTGGGCCAGCCCCACCCCCCAAGGCTATAGCCCACCCGTTTTTGTGGCCTTTTTCAGCTGGACGAACTTGGCGCCCCGGCCTTCGGACGGTTATTTTTTGGCGCGGCTTTGCCCGCGGCCTTTTTTGCGTATAGGGAGGTTATTTTTGGCCGCGGCTTTGCCCGCGGCCTATTTTTTGCACACGGAGGCCCCTCGCAAAGTCTCGCAGCAATCCGAGTCCGGCGGACGAAGTTGGCCAATCCCACCCCCCAAGGCTATAGCCCACCCGTTTTTGTGGCCTTTTTCCGCTGGATAAACATGGCGCCCCCGCCTTCGGGCGGTTATTTTTGCCCGCGGCTTTGCCCGCGGCCTATTTTTGGCACACGGAGGCCCCTCGCAAAGTCTCGTGGCATTCCGAGTCCGGCGGACGGAGGTGGCCCGCCTTACCCACCAAGGCTATAGCCCACCCGTTTTTGTGGCCTTTTTCCGCTGGACGAACTTGGCACGCCGGCCTTCGGGCGGTTATCTTTGGGCGCGGCTTTAACCGTGGCCTATGTTTGGTACACGGAGGCCCCTCGCAAAGTCTCGCGGCATTCCGAATCCGGCGGACGAAGTTGGCCAGCCCCACCCCCCAAGGCTATAGCCCACCCGTTTTTGTGGCCTTTTTCCGCTGGACGAACATGGCGCTCCGGCCTTCGGGCAGGTATTTTTGGGTGTGGCTTTGTCCGCGGCCTATGTTTGGCACACGGAGGCCCCTTGCAATGTCTCGCGGCATTCCGAGTCCGGCGGACGTAGTTGGCCAGCCCCACCCCCCAAGGCTATAACCCACCCGTTTTTGTGGCCTTTTTCCGCTGGACGAACTTGGCGCCCCGGCCTTCGGGCGACTATTTTTGGGTACGGCTGTGCCCGCGTACTAGTTTTGGCAAACGGAGGCCGCTCGCAATGTCTCGCACCATTCCGAGTCCGGCGGACGAAGTTGGCCAGCCCCACTCCGCAAGGCTATAGCCCACCCGTTTTTGTGTCCTCTTTCCGCTGGACGAACTTGGCGCCCCGGCCTTCGGGTGGTTATTTTTGGGCGCGGCTCTCCCCACGGCCTATTTTTGGTACATGGAGGCCCCTCGTAAAGTCTCGCGGCATTCCGAGTCCGGCGGACGAAGTTGTCCAGCCCCACCCCCCAAGGCTATAGCCCACCCGTTTTTGTGGCCTTTTTGCGCTGGACGAACTTGGTGCCCCGGCCTTCGGGCGGTTATTTTTCATCGCGGCTTTGCCCGTGGCCTATTTTTGGCACACGGAGGCCCCTCGCAAAGTCTTGCAGCATTCCGAGTCCGGCGGACGAAGTTGGCCAGCCCCACCCCCCAAGGCTATAGCCCACCCGTTTTTGTGGCCTTTTTCCGCTGGACGAACTTGTCGCCCCAGCCTTCGGGTGGTTATTTTTTGGGGCGGCTTTGTCCCCGGCCTATTTCTGGCACACGGAGGCCCCTCGCAAAGTCTCGCGGCAATCCGAGCCCGGCGGACGAAGTTGGCCAGCCCCACCCCCCAAGGCTATAGCCCACCCGTTTTTGTGGCCTTTTTCGGCTGGACGAACATGGCGCCCCGGCCTTCGGGCGGTAATTTTTGGGAAGGTCTTTGCCGGCGGACTTCTTTTTGCACACGGAGGCCCCTCGCAAAGTCTCGCGGCATTCCGAGTCCGGCGGACGAAGTTGGCCAGCCCCACCCCCCAAGAATATAGCCCACACGATTTTGTGGCCTTTTTGCGCTGGACGAACTTGGCGCCCCGGCCTTCGGGCGGTTATTTTTTGGCGCGGCTTTGCCCACGGTCTTTTTTTGGCACACGGAGTCTTGCGGCATTCCGTGTCCGGCGGAAGAAGTTGGCCAGCCCCACCCCACAAGGCTATAGCCCACCCGTTTTTGTGGCCTTTTTCCGCTGGACGAACTTGGCGCCCCGGCCTTCAGGCGATTATTTTTTGGACGCGGCTTTGCCTGCGGCCTATTTTTGGCACACAGAGGCCCCTCGCAAAGTCTCACGGCATTCTGAGTCCGGCGGACGAAGTTGGATAGCCCCACCCCCCAAGGCTATAGCCCACCCGTTTTTGTGCCCTGTTTGCGCTGGACGAACTTGGCGCCCCGGCCTTCGGGCGGTTATTTTTGGGTTTGGCTTTTCCCGCGGCCTATATTTGGCACACGGAGGCCCCTCGCAAAGTCTCGCGGCATTCCGAGTCCGGCGGATGAAGTTGTCCAGCCCCACCCCCCAAGGCTATAGCCCACCCGTTTTTGTGGCCATTTTGCGCTGGAGAACTTGGCTCCCCGGCCTTCGGGCGGTTATTTTTGGACGCGGCTTTGTCCACGGCCTATGTTTGGCACACGCAGGCCTCTCGCTGGACGAACTTGGCGCCCCGGCCTTCGGGCGGTTATTTTTTGGCGCGGCTTTGCCCGCGGTCTTTTTTTGGCACACGGAGGCCCCTCGCGGAGTCTTGCGGCATTCCGAGTCCGGCGGAAGAAGTTGGCCAGTCCCACCCCCCAAGGCTATAGCCCACCCGTTTTTGTGGCCATTTTGCGCTGGAGAACTTGGCTCCCCGGCCTTCGGGCGGTTATTTTTGGACGCGGCTTTGTCCACGGCCTATGTTTGGCACACGGAGGCCTCTCGCTGGACGAACTTGGCGCCCCGGCCTTCGGGCGGTTATTTTTTGGCGCGGCTTTGCCCGCGGTCTTTTTTTGGCACACGGAGGCCCCTCGCGGAGTCTTGCGGCATTCCGAGTCCGGCGGAAGAAGTTGGCCAGTCCCACCCCCCAAGGCTATAGCCCACCCGTTTTTGTGGCCTTTTTCCGCTGGACGAACTTTGGGGCCCCGGCCTTCGGGCGGTTATTTTTGGGTGCGGCTTTGCCCGCGGCCTATTTTTGGCACACGGAGGCCCCTGGCAAAGTCTCGCCGCATTCCGAGTCCGGCGGACGAAGTTGGCCAGCCCCACCCCCCAAGGCTATAGCCCACCCGTTTTTGTGCCGTGTTTGCGCTGGACGAACTTGGCGCCCCGGCCTTCGGGCGGTTATTTTTGGGTTCGGCTTTGCCCGCGGCCTATATTTGGCACACGGAGGCCCCTCGCAAAGTCTCGCGGCATTCCGAGTCCGGCGGACGAAGTTGTCCAGCCCCACCCCCCAAGGCTATAGCCCACCCGTTTTTGTGGCCATTTTGCGCTGGAGAACTTGGCTCCCCGGCCTTCGGGCGGTTATTTTTGGACGCGGCTTTGTCCACGGCCTATGTTTGGCACACGGAGGCCTCTCGCTGGACGAACTTGGCGTCCCGGCCTTCGGGCGGTTATTTTTTGGCGCGGCTTTGCCCGCGGTCTTTTTTTGGCACACGAAGGCCCCTCGCAGAGTCTCGCGGAATTCCGAGTCCGGCGGACGAAGTTGTCCAGTCCCACCCCCCCAAGGCTATAGCCCACCCGTTTTTGTGGCCTTTTTCCGCTGGACGAACTTGGTGCCCCGGCCTTCGGGCGGTTATTTTTGGGCGCGACTTTGCCCGCGGCCTATTTTTGGCACACGGAGGCCCCTCGCAAAGTCTCACGGCATTCCATGCCCGGCGGACGAAGTTGGCCAGCCCCACCCGCCGAGGCTATAGCCCACCCATTTTTGTGGCCTTTTTGCGCTGGACGAACTTGGCGTCCCGGCCTTCGGGTGGTTATTTTTGGGCGCGGCTTTGCCCGCGGCCTATGTTTGGCACACGGAGGCCCCTCGTAAAGTTTCGCGGCATTCCGAGTCCCGTGGACGAAGTTGGCCAGCCCCACCCCCCAAGGCCATAGCCCACCCGTTTTTGTGGCCTTTTTCCGCTGGACGAACTTGGCACCCCGGCCATCGGGCGGTTATATTTTGGCGCGGCTTTAACCGCGGCCTATGTTTGGCACACGGAGGCCCCTCGCAAAGTCTCGCGGCATTCCGAGTCCGGCGGACGAAGTTGGCCAGCCCCACCCCCCAAGGCTATAGCCCACCCGTTTTTGTGGCCTTTTTCCGCTGGGCGAACTTGGCGCTCCGGCCTTCGGGTGGTAATTTTTGGGCATGGCTTTGTCCGCGGCCTATATTTGCCACACGGAGGCCCGTCACAAAGTCTCGCGGCATTCCGAGTCCGGCGGACGAAGTTTGCCAGCCCCACCCCCCAAGGCTATAGCCCACCCGTTGTTGTGGACTTTTTCCGCAGGACGAACTTGGTGCCCCGGCCTTCGGGCGGTTATTTTTGGGCGCGGCTTTGTCCGCGGCCTATTTTCCGCACACGGAGGCCCCTCGCAAAGTCTTGCGGCATTCCGAGTCCAGCGGACGAATTGGCCAGCCCAACCCCCCAAGGCTATAGCCCACCCGTTTTTGTGGCCTTTTTGCGCTGGACGAACTTGGCGCCCCGGCCTTCGGGAGGTTATTTTTGGCGCGGCTTTGCCTGCGGCCTATGTTTGGCACACGGAGGCCCCTCACAAAGTTTCGCGGCATTCCGAGTCCCGCGGACGAAGTTGGCCAGTTACACCCCCCAAGGCCATAGCCCACCCGTTTTTGTGGCCTTTTTCCGCTGGACGAACTTGGCACCCCGGCCTTCGGGCGGTTAACTTTGGGCGCGGCTTTAACCACGGCCTATGATTGGCAAACGGAGGCCCCTCGCAAAGTCGCGCGGCATTCCGAGTCCGGCGGACGATGTTGGCCAGCCCCACACCCCAAGGCTATAGCCCACCCGTTTTTGTGGCCTTTTTGCGCTGGACGAACTTGGGGCCCCGGCCTTCGGGTGGTTATTTTTGGGCACGGCTTTGGCCACGGCCTATTTTTGTCACACGCATGCCCCTCGCAAAGTCTCACCGCATTCCGAGTCCGGCGGACGAAGTTGGTCAGCCCCACCCCCCAAGGCTACAGCCCACCCGTTTTTGTGGCCTTTTTCCGCTGTACGAACTTGGCGCGCCGGCCTTCGGGTGGTTATTTTTGGGCACGGCTTTGCCCGTGGCCTATGTTTGGCACACGGAGGCCCCTCGCAAAGTCTCGCGGCATTCCGAGTCCGGCGGACGAAGTTGGCCTGCCCCACCCCCCAAGGCTATAGCCCACCCGTTTTTGTGGCCTTTTTCCGCTGGACGAACTTGGTGCCCCGGCCTTCGGTCGGTTATTTTTGGGCGCGACTTTGCCCGCGGCCTATTTTTGGCACACGGAGGCCCCTCGCAAAGTCCCACGGCATTCCGTGTCCGGCGGACGAAGTTGGCCAGCCCCACCCGCCGAGGCTATAGCCCACCCGTTTTTGTGGCCTTTTTACGCTGGACGAACTTGGCGTCCCGGCCTTCGGGCGGTTATTTTTGGGTGCGGGTTTGCCTGCGGCCTATGTTTGGCACATGGAGGCCCCTCGCAAAGTTTCGCGGCATTCCGAGTCCCGCGGACGAAGTTGGCCAGCCCCACCCCCCAAGGCCATAGCCCACCCGTTTTTGTGGCCTTTTTCCGCTGGACGAACTTGGCGCTCCGGCCTTCGGGTGGTAATTTTTGGGCGTGGCTTTGTCCGCGGCCTATGTTTGCCACACGGAGGCCCCTCGCAAAGTATCGCGGCATTCCGAGTCCGGCGGACGAAGTTTGCCAGCCCCACCCCCCAAGGCTATAGCCCACCCGTTGTTGTGGACTTTTTCCGCAGGACGAACTTGGCGCCCCAGCCTTCGGGCGGTTATTTTTGGAAGCGGCTTTTTCCGCGGCCTATTTTTGGCACACGGTGGCCGCTCGCAAAGTCTTGCGGCATTCCGAGTCCAGCGGACGAAGTTGGCCAGCCCAACCCCCAAGGCTATAGCCCACCCATTTTTGTGGCCTTTTTGCACTGGACGAACTTGGCCAGCCCACCGCCCAAGGTTATGGCCCACTCATTTTTGTGGCCTTTTTCCACTGGACGAACTTGGCGCCCCGGCCTTCGGTCGGTTATTTTTGGACGCGGCTGTGCCCTCGGCCTATTTTTGGCGCACGGAGGCCGCTCGTAAAGTCTCACACCATTCCGAGTCCGGTGGACGAAGTTGGCCAGCCCCACCCCCCAAGGCTATAGCCCACCCGTTTTTGTGTCCTTTTTCCGCTGGACGAACTTGGCGCCCCGGCCTTCGGGCGGTTATTTTTGGGCGCGGCTGTGTCCGCGGCCTATTTTTGGCACAAGGAGGCCGCTCGCAAAGTCTCGCGCCATTCCAAGTCCGGCGGACGAAGTTGGCCAGCCTCACCCCCCAAGGCTATAGCCCACCCGTTTTTGTGGCCTTTTTCCGCTGGACGAACTTGGCGCCCCAGCCTTCGGGCGGTTATTTTTGGGCGCAGCTTTGGCCAGGGCCTATTTTTGGCACACCGAGGCCGCTCGCAAAGTCTCGCACCATTCGAGTCCGGCGGACGAAGTTGGCCAGCCCCACCGCCCAAGGTTATGGCCCACCCGTTTTTGTGGCCATTCTCCGCTGGACGAACTTGGCGCCCCGGCCTTCGGGCGGTTATTTTGGACGCGGCTGTGCCCTCGGCCTATTTTTGGTGCACGGAGGCCGCTCGTAAAGTCTCGCGCCATTCCGAGTCCGGTGGACGAAGTTGGCCAGCCCCACCCCCCAAGGCTATAGCCCACCCGTTTTTGTGTCCTTTTTCCGCAGGACGAACTTGGCGCCCCGGCCTTCGGGCAGTTATTTTTGGCCGCGACTGTGCCCGCGGCCTATGTTTGGCACGCGGAGGCCGCTCGCAAAATCTCGCGCCATTCCCAGTCCGGCGGACGAAGTTGGCCAGCCCCACCCCCAAGGCTATAGCCCACCCGTTTTTGTGGCCTTTTCCCACTGGACGAACTTGGCGCCCCGGCCTTCGGGCGGTAAGTTTTGGCCGCGGCTGTGTCCGTGGCCTATTTTTGGCACACGGAGGCCGCTCGCAAAGTCTCACGCCATTCCAAGTCCGGCGGATGAAGTTGGCCAGCCCCACCCCCCAAGGCTATAGCCCACCCGTTTTTGTGGCCTTTTTCCGCTGGACGAACTTGGCGCCTCGGCCTTCGGGCAGTTATTTTTGGCCGCGGCTGTGCCCGAGTCCTATTTTTAGCACACGGAGGCGACTCGCAAAGTCTCGCGCCATTCCAAGGCGGGCGGACGAAGTTGGCCAGCCCCACCCCAAGGCTATAGCCCACCCGTTTTTGTGGCCTTTTTCCGCTGGACGAACTTGGCGCCCCGGCCTTCGGGCGGCTATTTTTGGGCGCGGCTGTGCCCGCGTCCTATTTTTGGCACACGGTGGCCGCTCGCAAAGTCTTTCGCCATTCCGAGTCCGGTGGACGAAGTTGGCCAGCCCCACCCTCCTAGGCTATAGCCCACCTATTTTTGTGGCCTTTTTCCGCTGGACGAACTTGGCAAGCCCACCGCCCAAGGTTATGGCCCACTCATTTTTGTGGCCTTTTTCCACTGGACGAACTTGGCGCCCCGGCCTTCGGTCGGTTATTTTTGGACGCGGCTGTGCCCTCGGCCTATTTTTGGCGCACGGAGGCCGCTCGTAAAGTCTCACGCCATTCCGAGTCCGGTGGACGAAGTTGGCCAGCCCCACCCCCCAAGGCTATAGCCCACCCGTTTTTGTGTCCTTTTTCCGCTGGACGAACTTGGCGCCCCGGCCTTCGGGCGGTTATTTTTGGGCGCGGCTGTGTCCGCGGCCTATTTTTGGCACACGGAAGCTGCTCGCAAAGTCTCGCGCCATTCCAAGTCCGGCGGACGAAGTTGGCCAGCCCCACCCCCCAAGGCTATAGCCCACCCGTTTTTGTGGCCTTTTTCCGCTAGACGAACTTGGCGCCCCAGCCTTCGGGCGGTTATTTTTGGGCGCAGCTTTGGCCAGGGCCTATTTTTGGCACACCGAGGCCGCTCGCAAAGTCTCGCGCCATTCGAGTCCGGCGGACGAAGTTGGCCAGCCCCACCGCCCAAGGTTATGGCCCACCCGTTGTTGTGGACTTTTTCCGCAGGACGAACTTGGCGCCCCAGCCTTCAGGCGGTTATTTTTGGAAGCGGCTTTTTCCGCGGCCTATTTTTGCCACACGGAGGCCCCTAGCAAAGTCTTGCGGCATTCCGAGTCCAGCGGACGAATTGGCCAGCCCAATCCCCCAAGGCTATAGCCCACCCGTTTTTCTGGCCTTTTTGCACTGGACGAACTTGGCGCCCCGGCCTTCGGGCGGTTATTTTTGGCGCGGCTTTGCCTGCGGCCTATGTTTGGCACACGGAGGCCCCTCGCAAAGTTTCGCGGCATTCCAAGTCCCTCGGACGAAGTTGGCCAGTTACACCCCCCAAGGCCATAGCCCACCCGTTTTTGTGGCCTTTTTCCGCTGGACGAACTTGGCACCCCGCCCTTCGGGCTGTTAACTTTGGGCGCGGCTTTAACCACGGCCTATGATTGGAAAATGGAGGCCCCTCGCAAAGTCTCGCGGCATTCCGAGTCCGGCGGACGATGTTGGCCAGCCCCACACCCCAAGGCTATAGCCCACCCGTTTTTGTGGCCTTTTTGCGTTGGACGAACTTGGGGCCCCGGCCTTCGGGTGGTTATTTTTGGGCACGGCTTTGGCCGCGGCCTATTTTTGTCACACGGAGGCCCCTCACAAAGTCTCGCCGCATTCCGAGTCCGGCGGACGAAGTTGGTCAGCCCCACCCCCCAAGGCTACAGCCCACCCGTTTTTGTGGCCTTTTTCCGCTGTACGAACTTGGCGCCCCGGCCTTCGGGTGGTTATTTTTGGGCACGGCTTTGCCCGTGGCCTTTGTTTGGCACACGTAGGCCCCTCGCAAACTCTCGCGCCTTTCCGAGTCCGGCGGACGAAGTCGGCCAGCCCCACCCCCCAAGGCTATAGCCCACCCGTTTTTGTGGCCTTTTTGCGCTGGACGAACGTGGCTCCCCGGCCTTCGGGGAGTTATTTTTGGGCGCGGCTTTGCCCGCGGCCTATTTTTGGTGCACGAAGGCCCCTCGCAAAGTCTCGCGGCATTCCGAGTCCGGCGGATGAAGTTGGCCAGCCCCACCCCCCAAGGCTATAGCCCACCCGTTTTTGTTGCCATTTTTGCGCTGGACGAACTTGGCGCCCCGGCCTTCGAGCGGTTATTTTTGGGCAAGGCTTTCCCGCGGCCTATGTTTGGCACACGGAGGCTCCTCGCAATGTCTCGCGGCATTCCGAGTCTGGCGGACGAAGTTGGCCAGCCCCACCCCCCAAGGCTATAGCCCACCCGTTTTTGTGGCCTTTTTGCGCTGGACGAACTTGTCGCCCCGGCCTTCGGGTGGTTATTTTTGGGCACGGCTTTTCCCACGGCCTATGTTTGGCACATGGAGGCCCCTCGTAAAGTCTCGCGGCATTCCGAGTCCGGCAGACGAAGTTGGCCAGCCCCACGCCCCACGGCTATAGCCCACCCGTTTTTGTGGCCTTTTTCAGCTGGACGAACTTGGCGCCCCGGCCTTCGGGCGGTTATTTTTGGCCGCGGCTGTGCTCGTGTCCTATTTTTGGCACACGGAAGCCGCTCGCAAAGTCTCGCACCATTCCGAGTCCGGCGGACGAAGTTGGCCTGCCCCACCCCCCAAGGCTATAGCCCACCCGTTTTTCTGGCCTTTTTCCGCTGGACGAACTGGGCGCCCCGGCCTTCGGGGGGTTATTATTGGGCGCGGCTCTGCCCGCGGCCTATTTTTGGCACACGGAGGCTGCTCGCAAAGTCTCACACCATTCCGAGTCCGGAGGATGGTGTCGTCCAGTCCCACCCCCCAAGGCTTTAGCCCGCCCGTTTTTATGGCCTTTTTCCGCTGGATGAACTTGGCGCCCCGGCCTTCGGGCGCTTATTTTTGGGCGCGGCTCTGCCCACGGCCTATTTTTGGCACACGGAGGCCGCTCGCAAAGTCTCGCGCCATTCCAAGTCCGGCGGACGATGTTGGCCAGCCCCACCCCCCAAGGCTATAGCCCACCCGTTTTTGTGGCCTTTTTCCGCTGGACGAACTTGGCGCCCCAGCCTTCGGGCGGTTATTTTTGGGCGCAGCTTTGGCCAGGGCCTATTTTTGGCACACCGAGGCCGCTCGCAAAGTCTCGCGCCAATCCGAGTCCGGCGGACGAAGTTGGCCAGCCCCACCCCCCAAGGCTATAGCCCACCCGTTTTTGTGGCCTTTTTCCGCTGGACGAACTTGGCGGCCCGGCCTTCGGGCGGTTATTTTTGGGCGCGGCAGTGCCCTCGGCCTATTTTTGGCGCACGGAGGCCGCTTACAAAGTCTCGCGCCATTGCGAGTCCGGCGGACGAAGTCGGCCAGCCCCACCCCCCAAGGCTATAGCCCACCCGTTTTTGTGGCCTTTTTCCGCTGGACGAACTTGGCGCCCCAGCCTTCGGGCGGTTATTTTTTACCGCGACTGTGCCCGCGGCCTATGTTTGGCACACGGAGGCCGCTCGCAAAGTCTCGCGCCATTCCAAGTCCGGCTGACGAAGTTGGCCAGCCCCACCCCCCAAGGCTATAGCCCACCCGTTTTTGTGGCCTTTTTCCGCTGAACGAAATTGGCGCCCCGGCCTTCGGGCGGCTATTTTTGGGCGCGGCTGTGCCCACATCCTATTTTTGGCACACGGAGGCTGCTCGCAAAGTCTTTCGCCATTCCGAGTCCGACGGACGAAGTTGGACAGCCCCACTCCGCAAGGCTATAGCCCACCCGTTTTTGTGGCCTTTTTCCACTAGACGAACTTGGTGCCCCGGCCTTCGGGCAGTTATTTTTGGGCGCGGCTGTGCCCAGGGCCTATTTTTGGCACACCGAGGCCGCTCGTAAAGTCTCGCGCCATTCCGAGTCCGGCGGACGAAGTGGGCCAGCCCCACCGCCCAAGGCTATGGCCCACCCATTTTTGTGGCCTTTTTCCGCTGGACGAACTTGGCGCCCGGGCCTTCGGGCGATTATTTTTGGCCGCGGCTGCGTCCGCGGCGTATTTTTGGCACACGGAGGCCGCTCGCAAAGTCTCGCGCCATTCCAAGTCGGGCGGACGAAGTTGGCCAGCCCCACCCCCCAAGGCTATAGCCCACCCGTTTTTGTGGCCTTTTTCCGCTGGACGAACTTGGCGCCCCGGCCTTCGGGCGGCTATTTTGGGCGCGGCTGTGCCCGCGTCCTATTTTTGGCACATGGTGGCCGCTCGCAAAGTCTTTCGCCATTCCGAGTCCGGTGGACGAAGTTGGCCAGCCCCACCCTCCAAGGCTATAGCCCACCTATTTTTGTGGCCTTTTTCCGCTGGACGAACTTGGCCAGCCCACCGCCCAAGGTTATGGCCCACTCATTTTTGTGGCCTTTTTCCACTGGACGAACTTGGCGCCCCGGCCTTCGGTCGGTTTTTTTTGGACGCGGCTGTGCCCTCGGCCTATTTTTGGCGCACGGAGGCCGCTCGTAAAGTCTCACGCCATTCCGAGTCCGGTGGACGAAGTTGGCCAGCCCCACCCCCCAAGGCTATAGCCCACCCGTTTTTGTGTCCTTTTTCCGCTGGACGAACTTGGCGCCCCGGCCTTCGGGCGGTTATTTTTGGGCGCGGCTGTGTCCGCGGCCTATTTTTGGCACACGGAGGCCGCTCGCAAAGTCTCGCGCCATTCCAAGTCCGGCGGACGATGTTGGCCAGCCCCACCCCCCAAGGCTATAGCCCACCCGTTTTTGTGGCCTTTTTCCGCTGGACGAACTTGGCGCCCCAGCCTTCGGGCGGTTATTTTTGGGCGCAGCTTTGGCCAGGGCCTATTTTTGGCACACCGAGGCCGCTCGCAAAGTCTCGCGCCATTCGAGTCCGGCGGACGAAGTTGGCCAGCCCCACCGCCCAAGGTTATGGCCCACCCGTTTTTGTGGCCTTTTTCCGCTGGACGAACTTGGCGCCCCGGCTTTCGGGTGGTTATTTTTGGGCGCAGCTACGACCACGGCCTATTTTTGGCACACAGAGACCGCTCACAAAGTCTCGCACCATTCCAAGTCCGGCGGACGAAGTTGGCCAGCCCCACCCCCCAAGGCTAGAGCCCACCCGTTTTTGTGGCCTTTTTCCGCTGGACGAAATTGGCGCCCCGGCCTTCGGGCAGTTATTTTTGGACGCGGCTGTGCCCGCGGCCTACTTTTGGCACACGGAGGCTGCTCGCAAAGTCTCGCGCCATTCCGAGTCCGGCGGACGAAGTTGGCCAGCCCCACCCCCCAAGGCTATAGCCCACCCGTTTTTGTGGCCTTTTTTCCACTGGATGAACTTGGCGCCCAGGCCTTCCGGCGGTTGTTTTTGGGCGCGGCTGTGCCCGCGGCCTATTTTTGGCACACGGAGGCCGCTCGCAAATTCTCGCGCCATTCCGAGTCCGGCGGACGAATTTGGCCAGCTCCACCCCCTAAGGCTATAGCCCACCCGTTTTTGTGGCCTTTTTCCACTGGACGAACTTGGCGCCCCGGCCTTCGGGCGGTTATTTTTGGACGCGGCTGTGTCCGCGGCCTATTTTTTGCACACAGAGGCCGCTCGCAAAGTCTCGTGCCATTCCGAGTCCGGCGGACGAAGTTGGCCAGCCCCACCCCCCAAGGCTATAGCCCACCCGTTTTTGTGGCCTTTTTCCGCTGGACGAACTTGGCGCCCCGGCCTTCGGCCGTTATTTTTGGCCGCGACTGTGCCCGCGGCCTATGTTTGGCACACGGAGGCCGCTCGCAAAGTCTCGCGCCATTCCAAGTCCGGCGGACGAAGTGGGCCAGCCCCACCCCCCAAGGCTATAGCCCACCCGTTTTTGTGGCGTTTTTCCGCTGGACGAACTTGGCGCCCCCGCTTTCGGGTGGATATTTTTGGGCGTAGCTACGCCCGCGGCCTATTTTTGGCACACGGAGACCGCTCACAAAGTCTCGCACCATTCCAAGTCCGGCGGACGAAGTAGGCCAGCCCCACCCCCCAAGGCTAGAGCCCACCCGTTTTTTTGGCCTTTTTCCGCTGGACGAAATTGGCGCCCCGGCCTTCGGGCAGTTATTTTTGGACGTGGCTGCGACCGCGGCCTACTTTTGTCACATGGAGGCCGCTCGCAAAGTCTCGCACCATTCCAAGTCCGGCGGACGAAGTTGGCCAGCCCCACCCCCAAGGCTATAGCCCACCCGTTTTTGTGGCCTTTTCCCACTGGACGAACTTGGCGCCCCGGCCTTCGGGCGGTAAGTTTTGGCCGCGGCTGTGTCCGTGGCCTATTTTTGGCACACGGAGGCCGCTCGCAAAGTCTCACGCCATTCCAAGTCCGGCGGATGAAGTTGGCCAGCCCCACCCCCCAAGGCTATAGCCCACCCGTTTTTGTGGCCTTTTTCCGCTGGACGAACTTGGCGCCTCGGCCTTCGGGCAGTTATTTTTGGCCGCGGCTGTGCCCGAGTCCTATTTTTTGCACACGGAGGCGACTCGCAAAGTCTCGCGCCATTCCAAGGCGGGCGGACGAAGTAAGCCAGCCCCACCCCCCAAGGCTATAGCCCACCCGTTTTTGTGGCCTTTTTCCACTGGACGAACTTGGCGCCCCGGCCTTCGGGCGGTTATTTTTGTCCGCGGCTGTGTCCGCGGCCTATTTTTGGTCCACGGAGGCCGCTCACAATGTCTCGTGCCATTCCAAGTCCGGCGGACGAAGTTGTCCATCCCCACCCCCCAAGGCTGTAGCCCACCCGTTTTTGTGGCCTTTTTCCGCTGGACGAACTTGGCGCCCCGGCCTTCGGGCGGTTATTTTTGGCCGCGGCTATGCCCGCGGCCTATGTTTGGCACACGGAGGCCGCTCGCAATGTCTCGCGCCATTCCAAGTCCGGCGGACGAAGTTGGCCAGCCCCACCCCCCATGGCTAGAGCCCACCCGTTTTTGTGGCCTTTTTCAACTGGACGAACTGGGCGCCCCGGCCTTCGGGCAGTTATTTTTGGCCGCGGCTGTGTCCGCGGCCTATTTTTGGCACACGGAGGATGCTCGTAACATCTCGCGCCATTCCCAGTCCGGCGGACGAAGTTGGCCAGCCCCACCCCCCAAGGCTATAGCCCACCCGTTTTTGTGGCCTTTTTCCGCTGGACGAACTTGGCGCCCCGGCATTCGGGCGGTTATTTTTGGGCGCGGCTGTGCCCGCGGCCTATTTTTGGCACACGGAGGCTGCTCGCAAAGTATCACGCCATTCGTAGTCCGGCGGACAAAGCAGGCCAGCTCCACCCCCCAAGGCTATAGCCACCCGTTTTTGTGGCCTTTTTTCCGCTGGATGAACTTGGCGCCCAGGCCTTCCGGCGGTTATTTTTGGGCGCGGCTGTGCCCGCGGCCCAATTTTGGCACACGGAGGCCACTCGCAAAGTCTCGCGCCATTCCGAGTCCGGCGGACGAAGTTGGCCAGCCCCACCCCCCAAGGCTATAGCCCACCCGTTTTTGTGGCCTTTTTCCGCTGGATGAACTTGGCGCCCAGGCCTTCCGGCGGTTATTTTTGGGCGCGGCTGTGCCCGCAGCCTATTTTTGGCACACGGAGGATGCTCGTAACATCTCGCGCCATTCCCAGTCCGGCGGACGAAGTTGGCCAGCCCCACCCCCCAAGGCTATAGCCCACCCGTTTTTGTGGCCTTTTTCCGCTGGACGAACTTGGCGCCCCGGCTTTCGGGCAGTTATTTTTGGCCGCGGCTGTGTCCGCGGCCTATTTTTGGCACACGGAGGATACTCGTAACATCTCGCGCCATTCCCAGTCCGGCGGACGAAGTTGGCCAGCCCCACCCCCCAAGGCTATAGCCCACCCGTTTTTGTGGCCTTTTTCAACTGGACGAACTGGGCGCCCCGGCCTTCGGGCGGTTATTTTTGGCCGCGGCTGTGTCCGCAGCCTATTTTTGGCACACGGAGGCTGGTCGCAAAGTCTCGCGCCATTCCGAGTCTGGCGGACGAAGTCGGCCAGCCCCACCCCCAATGCTATAGCCCACCCGTTTTTGTGGCCTTTTTCCACTGGACGAACTTGGCGCCCAGGCCTTCCGGCGGTTATTTTTGGGCGCGGCTGTGCCCGCAGCCTATTTTTGGCACACGGATGCCGCTCGCAATGTCTCGCGCCATTCCGAGTCCGGCGGACGAAGTTGGCCAGCCCCACCCCCCTAGGCTAGAGCCCACCCGTTTTTGTGGCCTTTTTCCGCTGGACGAAATTGGCGCCCCGGCCTTCGGGCGGTTATTTTTGGACGCGGCTGTGCCTGCGGCCCAATTTTGGCACACGGAGGCCGCTCGCAAAGTCTCGCGCCATTCCGAGTCCTGCGGACGAAGTTGGCCAGCCCCACCCCCCAAGGCTATAGCCCACCCGTTTTTGTGGCCTTTTTTCCGCTGGATGAACTTGGCGCCCAGGCCTTCCGGCGGTTATTTTTGGGCGCGGCTGTGCCCGCAGCCTATTTTTGGCGCACGGATGCCGCTCGCAATGTCTCGCGCCATTCCAAGTCCGGCGGACGAAGTTGGCCAGCCCCACCCCCCAAGGCTAGAGCCGACCCGTTTTTGTGGCCTTTTTCAACTGGACGAACTGGGCGCCCCGGCCTTCGGGCGGTTATTTTTGGCCGCGGCTGTGTCCGCAGCCTATTTTTGGCACACGGAGGCTGGTCGCAAAGTCTCGCGCCATTCCGAGTCTGGCGGACGAAGTCGGCCAGCCCCACCCCCAATGCTATAGCCCACCCGTTTTTGTGGCCTTTTTCCACTGGACGAACTTGGCGCCCCGGCGTTCGGGCGGTTATTTTTTGACGCGGCTGTACCCGCGGCATATTTTTGGCACACGGAAGCCGCTCGCAAAGTCTCGCGCCATTCCGAGTCCGGCGGACGAAGTAGGCCAGCCCCACCCCGCAAGGCTATAGCCCACCCGTTTTTGTGGCCTTTTTCCGCTGGACGAACTTGGCGCCCCGGCCTTCTGTCAGTTATTTTTGGATGCGGCTGTACCCTCGGCCTATATTTGGCTCACGGAGGCCGCTCGCAAAGTCTCGCGCCATTCCGAGTCCGGTGGACGAAGTTGGCCAGCCCCACCCCCCAAGGCTATAGCCCACCCATTTTTGTGGCCTTTTTCCGCTGGACGAACTTGGCGCGCCGGCATTCGGGCGGTTATTTTTGGGCGCGGCTGTGCCCGTGACCTATTTTTGGCACACGGAGGCCGCTCGCAAAGTATCGCGCCATTCCGAGTCCGGCAGACGAAGTAGGCCAGCCCCACCCCCCAAGGCTATAGCCACCCGTTTTTGTGGCCTTTTTCCGCTGGACGAATTTGGCGCCCCGGCTTTCGGGTGGTTATTTTTGGGCGCAGCTACGCCCGCGGCCTATTTTTGGCACACGGAGACCGCTCACAAAGTCTCGCGCCATTCCAAGTCCGGCGGACGAAGTGGGCCAGCCCCACCCCCCAAGGCTAGAGTCCACCCGTTTTTGTGGCCTTTTTCCACTGGACGAAATTGGCGCCCCGACCTTCGGGCAGTTATTTTTGGACGCGGCTGTGCCCGCGGCCTACTTTTTGCACACGGAGGCCGCTCGCTAAGTCTCACGCCATTCCGAGTCCGGCGGACGAAGTTGGCCAGCCCCACCCCCCAAGGCTATAGCCCACCCGTTTTTGTGGCCTTTTTTCCGCAGGACGAACTTGGCGCCCAGGCCTTCCGGCGGTTATTTTTGGGCGCGGCTGTGCCCGCGGCCTATTTTTGGCACACGGAGACCGCTCACAAAGTCTCGCGCCATTCCAAGTCCGGCGGACGAAGTGGGCCAGCCCCACCCCCCAAGGCTAGAGTCCACCCGTTTTTGTGGCCTTTTTCCACTGGACGAAATTGGCGCCCCGGCCTTCGGGCAGTTATTTTTGGGCGCGGCATTGTCCGCGGCCTATTGTTGGCACACGGAGGCCCCTCGCAAAGTCTCGCGGCATTCCGAGTCCGGCGGACGAAGTTGGCCAGCCCCACCCCCCAAGGCTATAGCCCACCCGTTTTTGTGGCCTTTTTTCCGCAGGACGAACTTGGCGCCCAGGCCTTCCGGCGGTTATTTTTGGGCGCGGCTGTGCCCGCGGCCTATTTTTGCCACACGGAGGCCACTCGCAAACTCTCACGCCATTCCGAGTCCGGCGGACGAATTTGGCCAGCTCCACCCCCCAAGGCTATAGCCCACCCTTTTTTGTGGCCTTTTTCCACTGGACGAACTTGGCGCCCCGGCCTTCCGGCGGTTATTTTCGGGCGCGGCTGCGACCGCGGCCTATGTTTGGTACACGGAGGCCGCTCGCAAAGTCTCGGGCCATTCCGAGTCCGGCGGACGAAGTGGGCCGGCCCGACCCCCCAAGGCTATAGCCCACCCGTTTTTGTGGCCTTTTTCCACTGGACGAACTTAGCGCCCCGGCCTGCAGGTGGTTATTTTCGGGCGCGGCTGCGACCGCGGCCTATTTTTGGCACACGGAGGCCGCTCGCAAAGTCTCGCGCCATTCCGAGTCCGGCGGACGAAGTGGGCCGGCCCCACCCCCCAAGGCTATAGCCCACCCGTTTTTGTGGCCTTTTTCCACTGGACGAACTTAGCGCCCCGGCCTGCAGGTGGTTATTTTCGGGCGCGGCTGCGACCGCGGCCTATTTTTGGCACACGGAGGCCGCTCGCAAAGTCTCGCGCCATTCCGAGTCCGGCGGACGAAGTGGGCCGGCCCCACCCCCCAAGGCTATAGCCCACCCGTTTTTGTGGCCTTTTTCCACTGGACGAACTTAGCGCCCCGGCCTTCAGGTGGTTATTTTCGGGCGCGGCTGCGACCGCGGCCTATTTTTGGCACACGGAGGCCGCTCGCAAAGTCTCGCGCCATTCCGAGTCCGGCGGACGAAGTTGGCCAGCCCCACCCCGCAAGGTTATAGCCCACCCGTTTTTGTGGCCTTTTTCCGCTGGACGAACTTGGCGCCCAGGCCTTCCGGCGGTTATTTTTGGGCGCGGCTGTGCCCGCGGCCTATTTTTGCCACACGGAGGCCACTCGCAAACTCTCACGCCATTCCGAGTCCGGCGGACGAATTTGGCCAGCTCCACCCCCCAAGGCTATAGCCCACCCTTTTTTGTGGCCTTTTTCCACTGGACGAACTTGGCGCCCCGGCCTTCCGGCGGTTATTTTCGGGCGCGGCTGCGACCGCGGCCTATGTTTGGTACACGGAGGCCGCTCGCAAAGTCTCGGGCCATTCCGAGTCCGGCGGACGAAGTGGGCCAGCCCCACCCCGGAAGGTTATAGCCCACCCGTTTTTGTGGCCTTTTTCCGCTGGACGAACTTGGCGCCCAGGCCTTCCGGCGGTTATTTTTGGGCGCGGCTGTGCCCGCGGCCTATTTTTGCCACACGGAGGCCACTCGCAAACTCTCACGCCATTCCGAGTCCGGCGGACGAAGTTGGCCAGCCCCACCCCCCAAGGCTATAGCCCACCCGTTTTTGTGGCCTTTTTTCCGCAGGACGAACTTGGCGCCCAGGCCTTCCGGCGGTTATTTTTGGGCGCGGCTGTGCCCGCGGCCTATTTTTGGCACACGGAGACCGCTCACAAAGTCTCGCGCCATTCCAAGTCCGGCGGACGAAGTGGGCCAGCCCCACCCCCCAAGGCTAGAGTCCACCCGTTTTTGTGGCCTTTTTCCACTGGACGAAATTGGCGCCCCGGCCTTCGGGCAGTTATTTTTGGGCGCGGCATTGTCCGCGGCCTATTGTTGGCACACGGAGGCCCCTCGCAAAGTCTCGCGGCATTCCGAGTCCGGCGGACGAAGTTGGCCAGCCCCACCCCCCAAGGCTATAGCCCACCCGTTTTTGTGGCCTTTTTTCCGCAGGACGAACTTGGCGCCCAGGCCTTCCGGCGGTTATTTTTGGGCGCGGCTGTGCCCGCGGCCTATTTTTGCCACACGGTGGCCACTCGCAAACTCTCACGCCATTCCGAGTCCGGCGGACGAATTTGGCCAGCTCCACCCCCCAAGGCTATAGCCCACCCTTTTTTGTGGCCTTTTTCCACTGGACGAACTTGGCGCCCCGGCCTTCCGGCGGTTATTTTCGGGCGCGGCTGCGACCGCGGCCTATGTTTGGTACACGGAGGCCGCTCGCAAAGTCTCGGGCCATTCCGAGTCCGGCGGACGAAGTGGGCCGGCCCGACCCCCCAAGGCTATAGCCCACCCGTTTTTGTGGCCTTTTTCCACTGGACGAACTTAGCGCCCCGGCCTGCAGGTGGTTATTTTCGGGCGCGGCTGCGACCGCGGCCTATTTTTGGCACACGGAGGCCGCTCGCAAAGTCTCGCGCCATTCCGAGTCCGGCGGACGAAGTGGGCCGGCCCCACCCCCCAAGGCTATAGCCCACCCGTTTTTGTGGCCTTTTTCCACTGGACGAACTTAGCGCCCCGGCCTGCAGGTGGTTATTTTCGGGCGCGGCTGCGACCGCGGCCTATTTTTGGCACACGGAGGCCGCTCGCAAAGTCTCGCGCCATTCCGAGTCCGGCGGACGAAGTGGGCCGGCCCCACCCCCCAAGGCTATAGCCCACCCGTTTTTGTGGCCTTTTTCCACTGGACGAACTTAGCGCCCCGGCCTTCAGGTGGTTATTTTCGGGCGCGGCTGCGACCGCGGCCTATTTTTGGCACACGGAGGCCGCTCGCAAAGTCTCGCGCCATTCCGAGTCCGGCGGACGAAGTTGGCCAGCCCCACCCCGCAAGGTTATAGCCCACCCGTTTTTGTGGCCTTTTTCCGCTGGACGAACTTGGCGCCCCAGCCTTCGGGCGGTTATTTTTGGGCGCGGCTGCGTCCGCGGCCTATTTTTGTCACACGGAGACCGCTCGCAAAGTCTCGTGCCATTCCGAGTCCGGCGGACGAAGTTGGCCAGCCCCACCCCCCAAGGTTATAGCCCACCCGTTTTTGTGGCCTTTTTCCGCTCGATGAACTTGGCGCCCCGGCCTTCGGGCGGTTATTTTTGGACGCGGCTGCGTCCGCGGCCTATTTTTGGCACACGGAGGCCGCTCGCAAAGTCTCACGCCATTCCGAGTCTGGCGGACGAAGTGGGCCAGCCCCATCCCCCAAGGCTATAGCCCACCCGTTTTTGTGGCCTTTTTCCGCTCGACGAACTTGGCGCCCCGGCCTTCAGGCGGTTATTTTCGGGCGCCGGTGCGACCGCGGCCTATTTTTGGCACACGGAGGCCACTCGCAAAGTCTCGCGCCATTCCGAGTCCGGCGGACGAAGTTGGCCAGCCCCACCCCGGAAGGTTATAGCCCACCCGTTTTTGTGGCCTTTTTCCGCTGGACGAACTTGGCGCCCCGGCCTTCGGGCGGTTATTTTTGGGCGCGGCTGCGTCTGCGGCCTATTTTTGGCACACGGAGACCGCTCGCAAAGTCTCGTGCCATTCCGAGTCCGGCGGACGAAGTTGGCCAGCCCCACCCCCCAAGGTTATAGCCCACCCGTTTTTGTGGCCTTTTTCCGCTCGACGAACTTGGCGCCCCGGCCTTCGGGTGGTTATTTTTGGACGCGGCTGCGTCCGCGGCCTATTTTTGGCACACGGAGGCCGCTCGCAAAGTCTCACGCCATTCCGAGTCTGGCGGACGAAGTGGGCCAGCCCCATCCCCCAAGGCTATAGCCCACCCGTTTTTGTGTCCTTTTTCTGCTGGACGAACTTGGCGCCCCGGCCTTCAGGCGGTTATTTTCGGGCGCGGCTGCGACCGCTGCCTATTTTTGGCACATGGAGGCCGCTCGTAAAGTCTCGCGGCATTCCGAGTCCAGCGGACGAAGTTGGCCAGCCCCACCCCCCAAGGCTATAGCCCACCCGTTTTTGTTGCCTTTTTCCGCTGGACGTACATGGCGCCCCGGCCTTCAGGCGGTTATTTTTGGGCGCGGCTGCGACCGCGGCCTATTTTTGGCACACGGAGGCCGCTCGCAAAGTCTCGCGCCATTCCGAGTCCGGCGGACGAAGTTGGCCAGCCCCACCCCCCAATACTATAGCCCACCCGTTTTTGTGGCCTTTTTCCGCTGGACGAACTTAGCGCCCCGGATTTCGGGAGATTATTTTTGGGCGCTGCTAAGCCCGCGGCCTATTTTTGGCACACGGAGACCGCTCGCAAAGTCTCGCGCCATTCCGAGTCCGGCGGACGAAGTGGGCCGGCCCCACCCCCCAAGGCTATAGCCCACCCGTTTTTGTGGCATTTTTCCGCTGGACGAACTTGGCGCCCCGGGCTTCGGGTGGTTATTTTTGGGCGCAGCTGTGTCCGCGGCCTATTTTTGGTACACAGAGGCTGCTCGCAAAGTCTCGCGCCATTCCGAGTCCGGCGGACGAAGTTGGCCAGCCCCACCCCCCAAGGCTATAGCCCACCCGTTTTTGTGGCCTTTTTCCGCTGGACGATTTTGGCGCCCCGGCCTTCAGGCAGTTATTTTCGGGCGCGGCTACGACCGCGGCCTATTTTTGGTACACGGAGGCCGCTCGCAAAGTCTCGCGCCATTCCGAGTCCGGCGGACGAAGTTAGCCAGCCCCACCCCCCAAGGCTATAGCCCACCCGTTTTTGTGGCCTTTTTCCACTGGACGAACTTAGCGCCCCGGCCTTCAGGTGGTTATTTTCGGGCGCGGCTGCGACCGCGGCCTATTTTTGGCACACGGAGGCCGCTCGCAAAGTCTCGCGCCATTCCGAGTCCGGCGGACGAAGTGGGCCAGCCCCACCCCGCAAGGTTATAGCCCACCCGTTTTTGTCGCCTTTTTCCGCTGGACGAACTTGGCGCCCCGGCCTTCGGGCGGTTATTTTTGGGCGCGGCTGCGTCCGCGGCCTATTTTTGGCACACGGAGACCGCTCGCAAAGTCTCGCGGCATTCCGAGTCCGGCGGACGAAGTCGGCCAGCCCCACCCCCCAAGGCTATAGCCGACCCGTTTTTGTGGCCTTTTTCCGCTCGACGAACTTGGCGCCCCGGCCTTCAGGTGGTTATTTTCGGGCGCCGGTGCGACCGCGGCCTATTTTTGGCACACGGAGGCCACTCGCAAAGTCTCGCGCCATTCCGAGTCCGGCGGACGAAGTTGGCCAGCCCCACCCCGGAAGGTTATAGCCCACCCGTTTTTGTGGCCTTTTTCCGCTGGACGAACTTGGCGCCCCGGCCTTCGGGCGGTTATTTTCGGGCGCCGGTGCGACCGCAGCCTATTTTTGGCACACGGAGGCCACTCGCAAAGTCTCGCGCCATTCCGAGTCCGGCGGACGAAGTTGGCCAGCCCCACCCCGGAAGGTTATAGCCCACCCGTTTTTGTGGCCGTTTTCCGCTGGACGAACTTGGCGCCCCGGCCTTCGGGCGGTTATTTTTGGGCGCGGCTGCGTCCGCGGCCTATTTTTGGCACACGGAGACCGCTCGCAAAGTCTCGTGCCATTCCGAGTCCGGCGGACGAAGTTGGCCAGCCCCACCCCCCAAGGTTATAGCCCACCCGTTTTTGTGGCCTTTTTCCGCTCGACGAACTTGGCGCCCCGGCCTTCGGGCGGTTATTTTTGGACGCGGCTGCGTCCGCGGCCTATTTTTGGCACACGGAGGCCGCTCGCAAAGTCTCACGCCATTCCGAGTCTGGCGGACGAAGTGGGCCAGCCCCATTCCCCAAGGCTATAGCCCACCCGTTTTTGTGTCCTTTTTCCGCTGGACGAACTTGGCGCCCCGGCCTTCAGGCGGTTATTTTCGGGCGCGGCTGCGACCGCTGCCTATTTTTGGCACATGGAGGCCGCTCGTAAAGTCTCGCGGCATTCCGAGTCCAGCGGACGAAGTTGGCCAGCCCCACCCCCCAAGGCTATAGCCCACCCGTTTTTGTTGCCTTTTTCCGCTGGACGTACATGGCGCCCCGGCCTTCAGGCGGTTATTTTTGGGCGCGGCTGCGACCGCGGCCTATTTTTGGCACACGGAGGCCGCTCGCAAAGTCTCACGCCATTCTGAGTCCGGCGGACGAAGTTGGCCAGCCCCACCCCCCAATACTATAGCCCACCCGTTTTTGTGGCCTTTTTCCGCTGGACGAACTTAGCGCCCCGGATTTCGGGAGATTATTTTTGGGCGCTGCTATGCCCGCGGCCTATTTTTGGCACACGGAGACCGCTCGCAAAGTCTCGCGCCATTCCGAGTCCGGCGGACGAAGTGGGCCGGCCCCACCCCCCAAGGCTATAGCCCACCCGTTTTTGTGGCATTTTTCCGCTGGACGAACTTGGCGCCCCGGGCTTCGGGTGGTTATTTTTGGGCGCAGCTGCGTCCGCGGCCTATTTTTGGTACACAGAGGCCGCTCGCAAAGTCTCGCGCCATTCCGAGTCCGGCGGACGAAGTTGGCCAGCCCCACCCCCCAAGGCTATAGCCCACCCGTTTTTGTGGCCTTTTTCCGCTGGACGATTTTGGCGCCCCGGCCTTCAGGCAGTTATTTTCGGCCGCGGCTACGACCGCGGCCTATTTTTGGTACACGGAGGCCGCTCGTAAAGTCTCGCGCCATTCCGAGTCCGGCGGACGAAGTTGGCCAGCCCCACCCCGCAAGGTTATAGCCCACCCGTTTTTGTGGCCTTTTTCCGCTGGACGAACTTGGCGCCCCGGCCTTCGGGCGGTTATTTTTGGGCGCGGCTGCGTCCGCGGCCTATTTTTGGCACACGGAGACCGCTCGCAAAGTCTCGTGCCATTCCGAGTCCGGCGGACGAAGTTGGCCAGCCCCACCCCCCAAGGTTATAGCCCACCCGTTTTTGTGGCCTTTTTCCGCTGGACGAACTTGGCGCCCCGGCCTTCGGGCGGTTATTTTTGGACGCGGCTGCGTCCGCGGCCTATTTTTGGCACACGGAGGCCGCTCGCAAAGTCTCACGCCATTCCGAGTCTGGCGGACGAAGTGGACCAGCCCCATCCCCCAAGGCTATAGCCCACCCGTTTTTGTGGCCTTTTTCCGCTCGACGAACTTGGCGGCCCGGTCTTCAGGCGGTTATTTTCGGGCGCCGGTGCGACCGCGGCCTATTTTTGGCACACGGAGGCCACTCGCAAAGTCTCGCGCCATTCCGAGTCCGGCGGACGAAGTTGGCCAGCCCCACCCCGGAAGGTTATAGCCCACCCGTTTTTGTGGCCTTTTTCCGCTGGACGAACTTGGCGCCCCGGCCTTCGGGCGGTTATTTTTGGGCGCGGCTGCGTCCGCGGCCTATTTTTGGCACACGGAGGCACCTCGCAAATTTTCGCGCCATTCCGAGTCCGGCCGACGAAGTTGGCCAGCCCCACCCCCCAAGGCTATAGCCCATCCGTTTTTGTGGGCTTTTTCCGCTGGACGAACTTGGCACTCCGGCCTTCGGGTGTTTATATTTGAGCGTGGCTGTGGCCGCAGCATATTTTTGGCACATGGAGGCACCTCGCAAAGTCTCGCGCCATTCCGAGTCCGGCGGACGAAGTGGGCGAGCCCCACCCCCCAAGGTTATAGCCCACCCGTTTTTGTGGCCTATTTCCGCTGGACGAACTTGGCGCCCCGGCCTCGGGCGGATATTTTTGGGCGCGGCTGTGCCCGCTGCCTATTTTTGGCACACAAAGGCACCTTGCATAGTCTCAAGCCATTCCGAGTCCGGCGGACGAAGTGGGCCAGCCCCACCCCCCAAGGCTATAGCCCACCCGTTTTTGTTGCCTTTTTCCGCTGGATGAATTTCCCGCCCCGGCCTTCGGGCGGTTATTTTTGGGCGCGGCTGTGCCCGCGGCCTATTTTTGGCACACGGAGGCACCTGCCAAAGTCTCGCGCCATTCCGAGTCTGGCGGACGAAGTCGGCCAGCCCCACCCCCCAAGGCTATAGCCCACCCGTTTTTGAGGCCTTTTTCCGCTGGACGAACTTGGCGCCCCGGCCATCGGGCTGTTATTTATGGGGCGGTTGTGCCCGCGGCCTATTTTTGGCACACGGAGGCACCTGCCAAAGTCTCGCGCCATTCCGAGTCCGGCGGACGAAGTGGGCCACTCCCACCCCCCAAGGCTATAGCCCACCCGTCTTTGTGGCCTTTTTCCGCTGGACGAACTTGCCGCCCCGGCCTTCGGGCTGTTATTTTTTGGCACGGCTGTGTCTGCGGGCTATTTTTTGCACACGGAG
The DNA here is from genome assembly GCA_034663535.1 of Citrus x limon. Lineage (NCBI taxonomy): Eukaryota > Viridiplantae > Streptophyta > Magnoliopsida > Sapindales > Rutaceae > Citrus > Citrus x limon. The sequence goes on along the minus strand of CM067998.1, from coordinate 34,558,258 downwards.
GTGCCTCCCAAAGTCTCGCGCCATTCCGAGTCTGGTGGACGAAGTTGGCCAGCCCCACCCCCCAAGGCTATAGCCCACCCATTTTTGTGGCATTTTTTCACTGGACGAACTTGGCGCCCCGGCCTTCGGGCCTGTTATTTTTGGGTTCGGCTTTGCCCGCGGCCTATTTTTAGCACACGGAGGCACCTCGCAATGTCTTGCGCCATTCCGAGTCCGGCGGACGAAGTTGGCCAGCCCCACCCCCCAAGGCTATAGCCCACCCGTTTTTGTGGCCTCTTTCCGCTGGACGAAGCAGGCGTCCCGGCCTTCGGGCGGTTATTTTTGGGCGCGGCTGTGCCTGCGGCCTATTTTTGGCACACGGAGGCACCTTGCATAGTCTCGCGCCATTCCGAGTCCGGCGGACGTAGTGGGCCAGCCCCACCCCCCAAGGCTATAGCCCACCCGTTTTTGTGGCCTTTTTCCGCTGGACGAACTTGGCATTCCGGCCTTCGGGCGGTTATTTTTGGGCGCGGCTGCGCCCGCGGCCTAATTTTGGCACACGGAGGCACCTTGTAAAGTCTCGCGCCATTCCGAGCCTGGCGGACGAAGTGGGCCAGCCCCACCCCGCAAGCCTATAGCCCACACATTTTGGTGACCTTTTTCCGCTGGACGAACTTGGCGACCCGGCCTTTGGGCCGTTACTTTTGGGTGCGACTATGCCCGCGGCCTATTTTTGGCACACGGAGTCGCCTCACAAAGTCTCGCGCTTTTCTGAGTCAGGCGGACGAAGTTGGCCAGCCCCACCCCCAAGGGTATAGCCCACCCGTTTTTGTGGCCTTTTTCCGCTGGACGAACTTGGCGCCCCAGCCTTCGTCCAGTTATTTTTGGGCGCGGCTGTGCCCGTGGCCTATTGTTGGCAGACGGAGGTGCCTCGCAAAGTCTCGCATCATTCCGAGTCCGGCGGAGGAAGCTGGCCAGCCCTACCCCCCAAGGCTATAGCCCACCTGTTTTGGTGGCCTTCTTCCGCTGGACGAACTTGGCGCGCCGGCCTTCGTGCCGTTATTTTTGGGCGCGGCTGTGCCCGCGGCCTATTTTTGGCACACGGAGGTGCCTCGCAAAGGCTCACGCCATTCCGAGTTTGGCGTACGAAGTTGGCCAGCCCCACCCCCAAAGGCTATAGCCCACCCGTTTTTGTGGCCTTTTTCCGCTGGACGAACTTGGCGCCCCGGTATTCGGGCATTTATTTTTGGGTACGGCAGTGCCCGCGGCCTATTTTTGGCACACGGAGGTGCCTCGCAAATTCTTACGCCATTCCGAGTCCGGCGGACGAAGTGGGCGAGCCCCACCCCCCAAGGCTATAGCCCACCCGTTTTTGTGGCCTATTTCCGCTGGACGAACTTGGCGCCCCGGCCTTCGGGTGGTTATTTTTGGGCGCGGCTGTGCCCGCGGCCTATTTTTGGCACACGTAGGCACGTTGCATAGTCTCGCGCCATTCCGAGTCCGGCGGACGAAGTGGGCCAGCCCCACCCCCCAAGGCTATAGCCCACCCGTTTTTGTGGCTTTTTTCCGCTGGACGAACTTGCCGCCCCGGCCTTTGGGCGGTTATTTTTGGGGAAGGCTGTGCCCGCGGCCTATTTTTGGCGCACGGAGGCGCCTCGCAATGTCTCGCGCCATTCCGTGTCCGGGGGAGGAAGTTGGCGAGCCCCACCCCCCAAGGCTATAGCCCACCCGTTTTTGTGGCCTTTTTTCACTGGACGAACTTGGCGCCCCGGCCTTCGGGCCGGTTATTTTTGGGCTCGGCTTTGCCCGCGGCCTATTTTTAGCACACGGAGGCACCTCGCAATGTCTTACGCCATTCCGAGTCCGGCGGACGAAGCTGGCCAGCCCCACCCCCCAAGGCTATAGCCCACCCGTTTTTGTGGCCTTTTTCCGCTGGACGAACCAGGCGCCCCGGCCTTCGGGCGGTTATTTTTTGGCGCGGCTGTGCCCGCGGCCTATTTTTGGCACACGGAGGCACCTTGCATAGTCTCGCGCCATTCCGAGTCCGGCGGACGAAGTGGGCCAGCCCCACCCCCCAAGGCTATAGCCCACCCGTTTTTGTGGCTTTTTTCCGCTGGACGAACTTGCCGCCCCGGCCTTTGGGCGGTTATTTTTGGGGAAGGCTGTGCCCGCGGCCTATTTTTGGCGCACGGAGGCGGCTCGCAATGTCTCGCGCCATTCCGTGTCCGGGGGAGGAAGTTGGCGAGCCCCACCCCCCAAGGCTATAGCCCACCCGTTTTTGTGGCCTTTTTTCACTGGACGAACTTGGCGCCCCGGCCTTCGGGCCGGTTATTTTTGGGCTCGGCTTTGCCCGCGGCCTATTTTTAGCACACGGAGGCACCTCGCAATGTCTTACGCCATTCCGAGTCCGGCGGACGAAGCTGGCCAGCCCCACCCCCCAAGGCTATAGCCCACCCGTTTTTGTGGCCTTTTTCCGCTGGACGAACCAGACGCCCCGGCCTTCGGGCGGTTATTTTTTGGCGCGGCTGTGCCCGCGGCCTATTTTTGGCACACGGAGGCACCTTGCATAGTCTCGCGCCATTCCGAGTCCGGCTGACGAAGTGGGCCAGGCCCACCCCCCAAGGCTATAGCCCACCCGTTTTTGTGGCCTTTTTCCGCTGGACGAGCTTGGCGCCCCGGCCTTCGGGTGGTTATTTCTGGGCTAGGCTGTGCCCGCGGCCTATTTTTGGCACACGGAGGCACCTTGCATAGACTCGCGCCATTCCGAGTCCGGCGGACGAAGTGGGCCAGCCCCACCCCCCAAGGCTATAGCCCACCCGTTTTTGTGGCCTTTTTCCGCTGGACGAACTTGGCGCCCCGGCCTTCGGGCTGTTATTTTTGGGTGCGGCTGTGCCCGCGGCCTATTTTTGGCACACGGAGGTGCCTCGTAAAGTCTCGCGCCATTCCGAGTCCGGCGGACGAAGTTGGCCAGCCCCACCCCCCAAGGCTATAGCCCACCCGTTTTTGTGGCCTTTTTCCGCTGGATGAAATTTGCGCCCCGGCCTTCGGCAGTTATTTTTGGACGCGGCTGTGCCCGCGGCCTACTTTTGTTTTTGTTACACGGAGGCCGCTCGCAAAGTCTCGCACCATTCCGAGTCCGGCGGACGAAGTTGGCCAGCCCCACCCCCCAAGGCTATAGCCCACCCGTTTTTGTGGCCTTTTTTCCGCTGGATGAACTTGGCGCCCAGGCCTTCCTGCGGTTATTTTTGGGCGCGGCTGTGCCCGCAGCCTATTTTTGGCGCACGGATGCCGCTCGCAATGTCTCGCGCCATTCCAAGTCCGGCGGACGTAGTTGGCCAGCCCCACCCCCCAAGGCTAGAGCCCACCCGTTTTTGTGGCCTTTTTCAACTGGACGAACTGGGCGCCCCGGCCTTCGGGCGGTTATTTTTGGCCGCGGCTGTGCTAGCGGCCTATTTTTGGCACACAGAGGCCGCTCGTAAAGTCTCACGCCATTCCGAGTCTGGCGGACGAAGTCGGCCAGCCCCACCCCCAAGGCTATAGCCCACCCGTTTTTGTGGCCTTTTTCCACTGGACGAACTTGGCGCCCCGGCGTTCGGGCGGTTATTTTTGGACGCGGCTGTACCCGCGGCCTATTTTTGGCACACGGAGACCGCTCGCAAAGTCTCGTGCCATTCCGAGTCCGGCGGACGAAGTTGGCCAGCCCCACCCCCCAAGGCTATAGCCCACCCGTTTTTGTGGCCTTTTTCCGCTGGACGAACTTGGCGCCCCGGCCTTGGGCCGTTATTTTTGGCCGCGACTGCGCCCGCGGCCTATGTTTGGCACACGGAGGCCGCTCACAAAGTCTCGCGCCATTCCAAGTCCGGCGGACGAAGTTGGCCAGCCCCACCCCCCAAGGCTATAGCCCACCCGCTTTTGTGGCCTTTTTCCGCTCGACGAACTTGGCGCCCCGGCCTTCAGGCGGTTATTTTCGGGCGCCGCTGCGACCGCGGCCTATTTTTGGCACACGGAGGCCGCTCGCAAAGTCTTGCGCCATTCCGAGTCCGGCGGACAAAGTTGGCCAGCCCCACCCCCCAAGGCTATAGCCCACCCGTTTTTGTGGCCTTTTTCCGCTGGACGAACTTGGCACCCCGGCCTTCTGTCAGTTATTTTTGGATGCGGCTGTACCCTCGGCCTATTTTTGGCACACGGAGGCCGCTCGCAAAGTCTCGCGCCATTCCGAGTCCGGTGGACGAAGTTGGCCAGCCCCACCCCCCAAGGCTATAGCCCACCCATTTTTGTGGCCTTTTTCCGCTGGACGAACTTGGTGCGCCGGCATTCGGGCGGTTATTTTTTGGCGCGGCTGAGCCCGTGGCCTATTTTTGGCACACGGAGGCCGCTCGCAAAGTGTCGCGCCATTCCGAGTCCGGCAGACGAAGTAGGCCAGCCCCACCCCCCAAGGCTATAGCCACCCGTTTTTGTGGCCTTTTTCCGCTGGACGAACTTGGCGCCCCGGCCTTCGGGCGGTTATTTTTGGGCGCGGCTGCGTCCGCGGCCCATTTTTGGCACACGGAGACCGCTCGCAAAGTCTCGTGCCATTCCGAGTCCGGCGGACGAAGTTGGCCAGCCCCACCCCCCAAGGTTATAGCCCACCCGTTTTTGTGGCCTTTTTCCGCTGGACGAACTTGGCGCCCCGGCCTTCGGGCGGTTATTTTTGGACGCGGCTGCGTCCGCGGCCTATTTTTGGCACACGGAGGCCACTCGCAAAGTCTCACGCCATTCCGAGTCTGGCGGACGAAGTGGGCCAGCCCCATCCCCCAAGGCTATAGCCCACCCGTTTTTGTGGCCTTTTTCCGGTCGACGAACTTGGCGCCCCGGCCTTCAGGCGGTTATTTTCGGGCGCCGCTGCGACCGCGGCCTATTTTTGGCACACGGAGGCCGCTTGCAAAGTCTCGCGCCATTCCGAGTCCGGCGGACGAAGTTGGCCAGCCCCACCCCCCAAGGCTATAGCCCACCCGCTTTTGTGGCCTTTTTCCGCAGGACGAACTTGGCGCCCCGGCCTTCGGGCTGTTATTTTTGGGCGCTACTGCACCCACGGCCTATTTTTGGCACACGGAGACTGCTCGCAAAGTCTCGCGCCATTCCGAGTCCGGCGGACGAAGTTGGCCAGCCCCACCCCGCAAGGCTATAGCCCACCCGGTTTTTGGCCTTTTTCCGCAGGACGAACTTGGCGCCCCGGCCATCGGGTGGTTATTTTTCGGCGCTGCTGCGCCAGAGGCCTATTTTTGGCACACGGAGGCCGCTCGCAAAGTCTCACGCCATTCCGAGTCCGGCGGACGAAGTTGGCCAGCCCCATCCCCCAAGGCTATAGCCCACCCGTTTTTGTCGCTTTTTTCCGCTGGACGAGCTTGGCGCCCCAGGCTTCGTGCGGTTATTTTTGGGCGCTGCTGCGCCCACGGCCTATTTTTGGCAAACGGAGGCCGCTCGCAAAGTCTCACGCCATTCCGAGTCCGGCGGACGAAGTTGGCCAGCCCCACCCCCCAAGGCTATAGCCCACCCGTTTTTGTGGCCTTTTTCCGCTCGACGACCTTGGCGCCCCGGCCTTCAGGCGGTTATTTTTGGGTGCGGCTGCGACCGCGGCCTATTTTTGGCACACGGAGGGCGCTCGTAAAGTCTCGCGCCATTCCGAGTCCGGCGGACGAAGTTGGCCAGCCCCACCCCCCAAGGCTATAGCCCACCCGTTTTTGTGGCTTTTTTCCGCTGGACGAACTTGGCGCCCCAGGCTTCGTGCGGTTATTTTTGGGCGCTGCTGCGCCCACGGCCTATTTTTGGCAAACGGAGGCCGCTCGCAAAGTCTCACGCCATTCCGAGTCCGGCGGACGAAGTTGGCCAGCCCCACCCCCCAAGGCTATAGCCCACCCGTTTTTGTGGCCTTTTTTTCGCTCGACGACCTTGGCGCCCCGGCCTTCAGGCGGTTATTTTTGGGTGCGGCTGCGACCGCGGCGTATTTTTGGCACACGGAGGGCGCTCGTAAAGTCTCGCGCCATTCCGAGTCCGGCGGACGAAGTTGACCAGCCCCACCCCCCAAGGCTATAGCCCACCCGTTTATGTGGCTTTTTTCCGTTGGACGAACTTGGCGCCCCGGCCTTCAGGCGGTTATTTTTGGGCGCGGCTGCGACCGCGCCCTATTTTTGGCACACGGAGGCCGCTCGCAAAGTCTCGCGCCATTCCGAGTCCGGCGGACGAAGTGGGCCAGCCCCACCCCCCAAGGCTATAGCCGACCCGTTTATGTGGCCTTTTTCCGCTGGACGAACATGGCGCCCCGGCCTTCAGGCTGTTATTTACGGGCGCGGCTGCGACCGCGGTCTATTTTTTGCAAACGGTGGCTGCTCGCAAAGTCTCGCGCCATTCCGAGTCCGGCGCACGAAGTGGGCCAGCCCCACCCCCCAAGGCTATAGCCCACCCGCTTTTGTCGCCTTTTTCCGCAGGACGAACTTGGCGCCCCGGCCTTCTGGCTGTTATTTTTAGGCGCTACTGCACCCGCGGCCTATTTTTGGCACACGGAGACCGCTCGCAAAGTCTCGCGCCATTCCGACTCCGGCGGACGAAGTTGGCCAGCCCCATCCCCCAAGGCTATAGCCCACCCGTTTTTGTGGCCTTTTTCCGCAGGACGAACTTGGCGCCCCGGCCTTCGGGCGGTTATTTTTGGGCGCTACTGCACCCGCGGCCTATTTTTGGCACACGGAGACCGCTCGCAAACTCTCGCGCCATTCCGAGTCCGGCGGCCGAAGTTTGCCAGCCCCACGCCCCAAGGCTATAGCCGACCCGTTTTTGTGGCCTTTTTCCGCTGGACGAACTTGGCGCCCCGGCCTTCAGGCGGTTATTTTCGGGCGCGGCTGCGACCGCGGATATTTTTGGCACACGGAAACCGCTCGCAAAGTCTCGCGCCATTCCAAGTCCGGCGGACGAAGTTGGCCAGCCCCACCCCCCAAGGCTATAGCCCACCCGTTTTTGTGGCCTTTTTCCGCTGGACGAACTTAGCGCCCCGGCCTTCAGGCGGTTATTTTCGGGCGTGGCTGTGACCGCGGCCTATTTTTGGCACACGGTGGCCGCTCGCAAAGTCTCCCGCCATTCCGAGTCCGGCGGACGAAGTTGGCCAGCCCCACCCCGCAAGGTTATAGCCCACCCGTTTTTGTGACCTTTTTCCGCTGGACGAACTTGGCGCCCCGGCCTTCGGGCGGTTATTTTTGGGCGCGGCTGCGTCCGCGGCTTATTTTTGGCACACGGAGACCGCTCGCAAAGTCTCATGCCATTCCGAGTCTGGCGGACGAAGTTGGCCAGCCCCACCCCGCAAGGTTATAGCCCACCCGTTTTTGTGGCCTTTTTCCGCTGGACGAACTTGGCGCCCCGGCCTTCGGGCGGTTATTTTTGGGCGCGGCTGTGTCCGCGGCCTATTTTTGGCACACGGAGACCGCTCGCAAAGTCTCGTGCCATTCCGAGTCCGGCGGACGAAGTTGGCCAGCCCCACCCCCCAAGGTTATAGCCCACCCGTTTTTGTGGCCTTTTTCCGCTGGACGAACTTGGCGCCCCGGCCTTCGGGCGGTTATTTTTGGACGCGGCTGCGTCCGCGGCCTATTTTTGACACACGGAGGCCGCTCGCAAAGTCTCACGCCATTCCGAGTCTGGCGGACGAAGTGGGCCAGCCCCATCCCCCAAGGCTATAGCCCACCCGTTTTTGTGGCCTTTTTCCGCTCGACGAACTTGGCGCCCCGGCCTTCAGGCGGTTATTTTCGGGCACCGCTACGACCGCGGCCTATTTTTGGCACACGGAGGCCGCTCGCAAAGTCTCGCGCCATTCCGAGTCCGGCGGGCGAAGTTGGCCAGCCCCACCCCGCAAGGCTATAGCCCACCCGTTTTTTGGCCTTTTTCCGGAGGACGAACTTGGCGCCCCGCCCATCGGGCGGTTATTTTTCGGCGCTGCTTCGCCCGAGGCCTATTTTTGGCACACGGAGGCCGCTCGCAAAGTCTCACGCCATTCCGAGTCCGGCGGACGAAGTTGGCCAGCCCCATCCCCCAAGGCTATAGCCCACCCGTTTTTGTGGCTTTTTTCCGCTGGATGAACTTGGCGCCCCAGGCTTCGTGCGGTTATTTTTGGGCACTGCTGCACCCACGGCCTATTTTTGGCGAACGGAGGCCGCTCGCAAAGTCTCACGCCATTCCGAGTCTGGCGGACGAAGTGGGCCAGCCCCATCCCCCAAGGCTATAGCCCACCCGTTTTTGTGGCCTTTTTCCGCAGGACGAACTTGGCGCCCCGGCCTTCGGGCTGTTATTTTTGGGCGCTACTGCACCCGCGGCCTATTTTTGGCACACGGAGACCGCTCGCAAAGTCTCGCGCCATTCCGAGTCCGGCGGACGAAGTTGGCCAGCCCCACCCCGCAAGGCTATAGCCCACCCATTTTTTGGCCTTTTTCCGCAGGACGAACTTGGCGCCCCGGCCATCGGGCGGTTATTTTTCGGCGCTGCTGCGCCCGAGGCCTATTTTTGGCACACGGAGGCCGCTCGCAAAGTCTCACGCCATTCCGAGTCCGGCGGACGAAGTTGGCCAGCCCCATCCCCCAAGGCTATAGCCCACCCGTTTTTGTGGCTTTTTTCCGCTGGATGAACTTGGCGCCCCAGGCTTAGTGCGGTTATTTTTGGGCACTGCTGCACCCACGGCCTATTTTTGGCGAACGGAGGCCGCTCGCAAAGTCTCACGCCATTCCGAGTCCGGCGGACGAAGTTGGCCAGCCCCACCCCCCAAGGCTATAGCCCACCCGTTTTTGTGGCCTTTTTCCGCTCGACGACCTTGGCGCCCCGGCCTTCAGGCGGTTATTTTTGGGTGCGGCTGCGACCGCGGCCTATTTTTGGCACACGGAGGGCGCTCGTAAAGTCTCGCGCCATTCCGAGTCCGGCGGACGAAGTCGGCCAGCCCCACCCCCCAAGGCTATAGCCCACCCGTTTTTGTGGCTTTTTTCCGCTGGACGAACTTGGCGCCCCAGGCTTCGTGCGGTTATTTTTGGGCGCTGCTGCGCCCACGGCCTATTTTTGGCAAACGGAGGCCGCTCGCAAAGTCTCACGCCATTCCGAGTCCGGCGGACGAAGTTGGCCAGCCCCACCCCCCAAGGCTATAGCCCACCCGTTTTTGTGGCCTTTTTCCGCTCGACGACCTTGGCGCCCCGGCCTTCAGGCGGTTATTTTTGGGTGCGGCTGCGACCGCGGCCTATTTTTGGCACACGGAGGGCGCTCGTAAAGTCTCGCGCCATTCCGAGTCCGGCGGACGAAGTTGGCCAGCCCCACCCCCCAAGGCTATAGCCCACCCGTTTATGTGGCTTTTTCCGCTGGACGAACATGGCGCCCCGGCCTTCAGGCTGTTATTTACGGGCGCGGCTGCGACCGCGGCCTATTTTTGGCAAACGGTGGCTGCTCGCAAAGTCTCGCGCCATTCCGAGTCCGGCGGACGAAGTTGGCCAGCCCCACCCCCCAAGGCTATAGCCCACCCGCTTTTGTCGCCTTTTTCCGCAGGACGAACTTGGCGCCCCGGCCTTCGGGCTGTTATTTTTAGGCGCTACTGCACCCGCGGCCTATTTTTGGCACACGGAGACCGCTCGCAAAGTCTCGCGCCATTCCGACTCCGGCGGACGAAGTTGGCCAGCCCCATCCCCCAAGGCTATAGCCCACCCGTTTTTGTGGCTTTTTTCCGCTGGATGAACTTGGCGCCCCAGGCTTCGTGCGGTTATTTTTGGGCGCTGCTGCGCCCACGGCCTATTTTTGGCAAACGGAGGCCGCTCGCAAAGTCTCACGCCATTCCGAGTCCGGCGGACGAAGTTGGCCAGCCCCACCCCCCAAGGCTATAGCCCACCCGTTTTTGTGGCCTTTTTCCGCTCGACGACCTTGGCGCCCCGGCCTTCAGGCGGTTATTTTTGGGTGTTGCTGAGACCGCGGCCTATTTTTGGCACACGGAGGGCGCTCGTAAAGTCTCGCGCCATTCCGAGTCCGGCGGACGAAGTTGGCCTGCCCCACCCCCCAAGGCTATAGCCCACCCGTTTTTGTGGCTTTTTTCCGCTGGACGAACTTGGCGCCCCAGGCTTCGTGCGGTTATTTTTGGGCGCTGCTGCGCCCACGGCCTATTTTTGGCAAACGGAGGCCGCTCGCAAAGTCTCACGCCATTCCGAGTCCGGCGGACGAAGTTGGCCAGCCCCACCCCCGAAGGCTATAGCCCACCCGTTTTTGTGGCCTTTTTCCGCAGGACGAACTTGGCGCCCCGGCCTTCGGGCTGTTATTTTTGGGCGCTACTGCACCCGCGGCCTATTTTTGGCACACGGAGACCGCTCGCAAAGTCTCGCGCCATTCCGAGTCCGGCGGACGAAGTTGGCCAGCCCCACCCCGCAAGGCTATAGCCCACCCGTTTTTTGGCCTTTTTCCGCTGGACGAACTTGGCGCCCCGGCCATCGGGCGGTTATTTTTCGGCGCTGCTGCGCCCGAGGCCTATTTTTGGCACACGGAGGCCGCTCGCAAAGTCTAACGCCATTCCGAGTCCGGCGGACGAAGTTGGCCAGCCCCATCCCCCAAGGCTATAGCCCACCCGTTTTTGTGGCTTTTTTCCGCTGGATGAACTTGGCGCGCCAGGCTTCGTGCGGTTATTTTTGGGCGCTGCTGCGCCCACGGCCTATTTTTGGCAAACGGAGGCCGCTCGCAACGTCTCACGCCATTCCGAGTCCGGCGGACGAAGTTGGCCAGCCCCACCCCCCAAGGCTATAGCCCACCCGTTTTTGTGGCCTTTTTCCGCTCGACGACCTTGGCGCCCCGGCCTTCAGGCGGTTATTTTTGGGTGCGGCTGCGACCGCGGCCTATTTTTGGCACACGGAAGGCGCTCGTAAAGTCTCGCGCCATTCCGAGTCCGGCGGACGAAGTTGGCCAGCCCCACCCCCCAAGGCTATAGCCCACCCGTTTTTGTGGCTTTTTTCCGCTGGACGAACTTGGCGCCCCAGGCTTCGTGCGGTTATTTTTGGGCGCTGCTGCACCCACGGCCTATTTTTGGCAAACGGAGGCCGCTCGCAAAGTCTCACGCCATTCCGAGTCCGGTGGACGAAGTTGGCCAGCCCCACCCCCCAAGGCTATAGCCCACCCGTTTTTGTGGCCTTTTTCCGCTCGACGACCTTGGCGCCCCGGCCTTCAGGCGGTTATTTTTGGGTGCGGCTGCGACCGCGGCCTATTTTTGGCACACGGAGGGCGCTCGTAAAGTCTCGCGCCATTCCGAGTCCGGCGGACGAAGTTGGCCAGCCCCACCTCCCAAGGCTATAGCCCACCCGTTTTTGTGGCTTTTTTCCGCTGGACGAACTTGGCGCCCCAGGCTTCGTGCGGTTATTTTTGGGCGCTGCTGCGCCCACGGCCTATTTTTGGCAAACGGAGGCCGCTCGCAAAGTCTCACGCCATTCCGAGTCCGGCGGACGAAGTTGGCCAGCCCCACCCCCCAAGGCTATAGCCCACCCGTTTTTGTGGCCTTTTTCCGCTCGACGACCTTGGCGCCCCGGCCTTCAGGCGGTTATTTTTGGGTGCGGCTGCGACCGCGGCCTATTTTTGGCACACGGAGGGCGCTCGTAAAGTCTCGCGCCATTCCAAGTCCGGCGGACGAAGTTGGCCAGCCCCACCCCCCAAGGCTATAGCCCACCCGTTTATGTGGCTTTTTCCGCTGGACGAACATGGCGCCCCGGCCTTCAGGCTGTTATTTACGGGCGCGGCTGCGACCGCGGCCTATTTTTGGCAAACGGTGGCTGCTCGCAAAGTCTCGCGCCATTCCGAGTCCGGCGGACGAAGTTGGCCAGCCCCACCCCCCAAGGCTATAGCCCACCCGCTTTTGTCGCCTTTTTCCGCAGGACGAACTTGGCGCCCCGGCCTTCGGGCTGTTATTTTTAGGCGCTACTGCACCCGCGGCCTATTTTTGGCACACGGAGACCGCTCGCAAAGTCTCGCGCCATTCCGACTCCGGCAGACGAAGTTGGCCAGCCCCATCCCCCAAGGCTATAGCCCACCCGTTTTTGTGGCTTTTTTCCGCTGGATGAACTTGGCGCCCCAGGCTTCGTGCGGTTATTTTTGGGCGCTGCTGCGCCCACGGCCTATTTTTGGCAAACGGAGGCCGCTCGCAAAGTCTCACGCCATTCCGAGTCCGGCGGACGAAGTTGGCCAGCCCCACCCCGCAAGGCTATAGCCCACCCGTTTTTGTGGCCTTTTTCCGCTCGACGACCTTGGCGCCCCGGCCTTCAGGCGGTTATTTTTGGGTGTTGCTGAGACCGCGGCCTATTTTTGGCACACGGAGGGCGCTCGTAAAGTCTCGCGCCATTCCGAGTCCGGCGGACGAAGTTGGCCTGCCCCACCCCCCAAGGCTATAGCCCACCCGTTTTTGTGGCTTTTTTCCGCTGGACGAACTTGGCGCCCCAGGCTTCGTGCGGTTATTTTTGGGCGCTGCTGCGCCCACGGCCTATTTTTGGCAAACGGAGGCCGCTCGCAAAGTCTCACGCCATTCCGAGTCCGGCGGACGAAGTTGGCCAGCCCCACCCCCCAAGGCTATAGCCCACCCGTTTTTGTGGCCTTTTTCCGCAGGACGAACTTGGCGCCCCGGCCTTCGGGCTGTTATTTTTGGGCGCTACTGCACCCGCGGCCTATTTTTGGCACACGGAGACCGCTCGCAAAGTCTCGCGCCATTCCGAGTCCGGCGGACGAAGTTGGCCAGCCCCACCCCGCAAGGCTATAGCCCACCCGTTTTTTGGCCTTTTTCCGCTGGACGAACTTGGCGCCCCGGCCATCGGGCGGTTATTTTTCGGCGCTGCTGCGCCCGAGGCCTATTTTTGGCACACGGAGGCCGCTCGCAAAGTCTCACGCCATTCCGAGTCCGGCGGACGAAGTTGGCCAGCCCCATCCCCCAAGGCTATAGCCCACCCGTTTTTGTGGCTTTTTTCCGCTGGATGAACTTGGCGCGCCAGGCTTCGTGCGGTTATTTTTGGGCGCTGCTGCGCCCACGGCCTATTTTTGGCAAACGGAGGCCGCTCGCAACGTCTCACGCCATTCCGAGTCCGGCGGACGAAGTTGGCCAGCCCCACCCCCCAAGGCTATAGCCCACCCGTTTTTGTGGCCTTTTTCCGCTCGACGACCTTGGCGCCCCGGCCTTCAGGCGGTTATTTTTGGGTGTTGCTGAGACCGCGGCCTATTTTTGGCACACGGAGGGCGCTCGTAAAGTCTCGCGCCATTCCGAGTCCGGCGGACGAAGTTGGCCTGCCCCACCCCCCAAGGCTATAGCCCACCCGTTTTTGTGGCTTTTTTCCGCTGGACGAACTTGGCGCCCCAGGCTTCGTGCGGTTATTTTTGGGCGCTGCTGCGCCCACGGCCTATTTTTGGCAAACGGAGGCCGCTCGCAAAGTCTCACGCCATTCCGAGTCCGGCGGACGAAGTTGGCCAGCCCCACCCCCCAAGGCTATAGCCCACCCGTTTTTGTGGCCTTTTTCCGCAGGACGAACTTGGCGCCCCGGCCTTCGGGCTGTTATTTTTGGGCGCTACTGCACCCGCGGCCTATTTTTGGCACACGGAGACCGCTCGCAAAGTCTCGCGCCATTCCGAGTCCGGCGGACGAAGTTGGCCAGCCCCACCCCGCAAGGCTATAGCCCACCCGTTTTTTGGCCTTTTTCCGCTGGACGAACTTGGCGCCCCGGCCATCGGGCGGTTATTTTTCGGCGCTGCTGCGCCCGAGGCCTATTTTTGGCACACGGAGGCCGCTCGCAAAGTCTCACGCCATTCCGAGTCCGGCGGACGAAGTTGGCGAGCCCCATCCCCCAAGGCTATAGCCCACCCGTTTTTGTGGCTTTTTTCCGCTGGATGAACTTGGCGCGCCAGGCTTCGTGCGGTTATTTTTGGGCGCTGCTGCGCCCACGGCCTATTTTTGGCAAACGGAGGCCGCTCGCAACGTCTCACGCCATTCCGAGTCCGGCGGACGAAGTTGGCCAGCCCCACCCCCCAAGGCTATAGCCCACCCGTTTTTGTGGCCTTTTTCCGCTCGACGACCTTGGCGCCCCGGCCTTCAGGCGGTTATTTTTGGGTGTGGCTGTGACCGCGGCCTATTTTTGGCACACGGAGGACGCTCGTAAAGTCTCGCGCCATTCCGAGTCCGGCGGACGAAGTTGGCCAGCCCCACCCCCCAAGGCTATAGCCCACCCGTTTATGTGGCTTTTTCCGCTGGACGAACATGGCGCCCCGGCCTTCAGGCTGTTATTTACGGGCGCGGCTGCGACCGCGGCCTATTTTTGGCAAACGGTGGCTGCTCGCAAAGTCTCGCGCCATTCCGAGTCCGGCGGACGAAGTTGGCCAGCCCCACCCCCCAAGGCTATAGCCCACCCGCTTTTGTCGCCTTTTTCCGCAGGACGAACTTGGCGCCCCGGCCTTCGGGCTGTTATTTTTAGGCGCTACTGCACCCGCGGCCTATTTTTGGCACACGGAGACCGCTCGTAAAGTCTCGCGCCATTCCGACTCCGGCGGACGAAGTTGGCCAGCCCCATCCCCCAAGGCTATAGCCCACCCGTTTTTGTGGCCTTTTTCCGCAGGACGAACTTGGCGCCCCGGCCTTCGGGCGGTTATTTTTGGGCGCTACTGCACCCGCGGCCTATTTTTGGCACACGGAGACCGCTCGCAAAGTCTCGCGCCATTCCGAGTCCGGCGGCCGAAGTTGGCCAGCCCCACGCCCCAAGGCTATAGCCCACCCGTTTTTGTGGCCTTTTTCCGCTGGACGAACTTGGCGCCCCGGCCTTCAGGGGGTTATTTACGGGCGCGGCTGCGACCGCGGCCTATTTTTGGCAAACGGTAGCTGCTCGCAAAGTCTCGCGCCATTCCGAGTCCGGCGGACGAAGTTGGCCAGCCCCATCCCCCAAGGCTATAGCCCACCCGTTTTTGTGGCCTTTTTCCGCTGGACGAACTTAGCGCCCCGGCCTTCAGGCGGTTATTTTCGGGCGTGGCTGCGACCGCGGCCTATTTTTGGCACACGGAGCCCGCTCGCAAAGTCTCGCGCCATTCCGAGTCCGGCGGACGAAGTTGGCCAGCCCCACCCCGCAAGGTTATAGTCCACCCGTTTTTGTGGCCTTTTTCCGCTGGACGAACTTGGCGCCCCGGCCTTCGGGCGGTTATTTTTGGGCGCGGCTGCGTCCGCGGCCTATTTTTGGCACACGGAGACCGCTCGCAAAGTCTCGTGCCATTCCGAGTCCGGCGGACGAAGTTGGCCAGCCCCACCCCCCAAGGTTATAGCCCACCCATTTTTGTGGCCTTTTTCCGCTCGACGAACTTGGTGCCCCGGCCTTCGGGCGGTTATTTTTGGGCGCGGCTGTGCCCGCGGCCTATTTTTTGCACACGGATGCGCCTCGCAAAGTCTCGCGCCATTCCGAGTCCGGCGGACGAAGTTGGCCAGCCCCACCCCCCAAGGCTATAGCCCACCCGTTTTTGTGGCCTTTTTCCGTTGGACGAACTTGGCGCCCCGGCCTTCAGGCGGTTATTTTTGGGCGCGGCTGCGACCGCGGCCTATTTTGGGCACACGGAGGCCGCTCGTAAAGTCTCGCGCCATTCCGAGTCCGGCAGACGAAGTTGGCAAGCCCCACCCCCCAAGGCTATGGCCGACCCGTTTTTGTGGCCTTTTTCCGTTGGACGAACTTAGCGCCCCGGCCTTCAGGTGGTTATTTTCGGGCGCGGCTGCGACCGCGGCCTATTTTTGGCACACGGAGACCGCTCGCAAAGTCTAGCGCCATTCCGAGTCCGGCGGACGAAGTTGGCCAGCCACACCCCCCAAGGCTATAGCCCACCCGTTTATGTGGCCTTTTTCCGCTGGACGAACATGGCGCCCCGGCCTTCAGGCTGTTATTTACGGGCGCGGCTACGACCGCGGCCTATTTTTTGCAAACGGTGGCTGCTCGCAAAGGCTCGTGCCATTCCGAGTCCGGCGGACGAAGTTGGCCAGCCCCACCCCCCAAGGCTATAGCCCACCCGTTTTTGTGGCCTTTTTCCGCAGGACGAACTTGGCGCCCCGGCCTTCGTGCGGTTATTTTTGGGCGCTACTGCACCCGCGGCCTATTTTTGGCACACGGAGACCGCTCGCAAAGTCTCGCGCCATTCCGAGTCCGGCGGACGAAGTTGGCCAGCCCCACCCCCCAAGGCTATAGCCCACCCGTTTTTGTGACCTTTTTCCGCAGGACGAACTTGGCGCCCCGGCCTTCGGGCGGTTATTTTTGGGCGCTACTGCACACGCGGCCTATTTTTCGCACACGGAGACCGCTCGCAAAGTCTCGCGCCATTCCGAGTCCGGCGGCCGAAGTTGGCCAGCCCCACCCCCCAAGGCTATAGCCCACCCGTTTTTGTGGCCTTTTTCCGCTGGACGAACTTAGCGCCCCGGCCATCAGGCGGTTATTTTCGGGCGCGGCTGCGACCGCGGCCTATTTTTGGCACACGGAGGCTGCTCGCAAAGTCTCGCGCCATTCCGAGTCCGGCGGACGAAGTTGGCCAGCCCCACCCCCCAAGGCTATAGCCGACCCGGTTATGTGGCCATTTTCCGCTGGACGAACATGGCGCCCCGGCCTTCAGGCTGTTATTTACGGGCGCGGCTGCGACCACGGCCTATTTTTGGCAAACGGTGGCTGCTCGCAAAGTCTCGCGCCATTCCGAGTCCGGCGGACGAAGTTGGCCAGCCGCACCCCCCAAGGGTATAGCCCACCCGTTTTTGTGGCCTTTTTCCGCAGGACGAACTTGGCGCCCCGGCCTTCGGGCGGTTATTTTTGGGCACTACTGCACCCGCGGCCTATTTTTGGCACACGGAGACGGCTCGCAAAGTCTCGCGCCATTCCGAGTCCGGCGGACGAAGTTGGCCAGCCCCACCCCCCAAGGCTATAGCCCACCCGTTTTTGTAGCCTTTTTCCGCTGGACGAACTTAGCGCCCCGGCCTTCAGGCGGTTATTTTTGGGTGCGGCTGCGACCGCGGCCTATTTTTGGCACACGGAGGGCGCTCGTAAAGTCTCGCGCCATTCCGAGTCCGGCGGCCGAAGTTGGCCAGCCCCACGCCCCAAGGCTATAGCCGACCCGTTTTTGTGGCCTTTTTCCGCTGGACGAACTTGGCACCCCGGCCTTCAGGCGGTTATTTTCGGGCGTGGCTGCGACCGCGGCCTATTTTTCGCACACGGAGGCCGCTCGCAAAGTCTCGCGCCATTCCGAGTCCGGCGGACGAAGTTGGCCAGCCCCACCCCCCAAGACTATAGCCCACCCGTTTTTGTGGCCTTTTTCCGCAGGACGAACTTGGCGCCCCGGCCTTCGGGCGGTTATTTTTGGGCGCTACTGCACCCGCGGCCTATTTTTGGCACATGGAGACGGCTCGCAAAGTCTCGCGCCATTCCGAGTCCGGCGGACGAAGTTGGCCGGCCCCACCCCCCAAGGCTATAGCCCACCCGTTTTTGTGGCCTTTTTCCGCTGGACGAACTTGGCGCCCCGGCCTTCAGGTGGTTATTTTCACGGGCGGCTGTGATAGCGGCCTATTTTTCGCACACGGAGACCGCTCGCAAAGTCTCGCGCCATTCCGAGTCCGGCGGACGAAGATGGCCAGCCCCACCCCCGAAGGCTATAGCCCACCCGTTTTTGTGGCCTTTTTCCGCTGGACGTACAGGGCGCCCCGGCCTTCAGGCGGTTATTTTTGGGCGCGACTGCGACCGCGGCCTATTTTTGGCACACGGAGGCCGCTCGCAAAGTCTCGTGCCCTTCCGAGTCCGGCGGACGAAGTTGGCCAGCCCCACCCCCCAAGGCTATAGCCCACCCGTTTTTGTGGCCTTTTTCCGCGGGACGAACTTGGCGTCCCGGCCTTCAGGCGGTTATTTTCGGGTGCGGCTGCCACCGCGGCCTATTTTTGGCACACGGAGGCCGCTCGCAAAGTCTCGTGCCCTTCCGAGTCCGGCGGACAAAGTTGGCCAGCTCCACCCCCCAATGCTATAGCCCACCCGTTTTTGTGGCCTTTTTCCGCTGGACGTACATGGCGCCCCGGCCTTCAGGCCGTTATTTTTGGGCGCGGCTGCGACCGCGGCCTATTTGTGGCACACGGAGGCCGTTCGCAAAGTCTCGCGCCATTCCGATTCCGGCGGACGAAGTTGGCCAGCCCCACCCCCCAAGGCTATAGCCCACCCGTTTTTGTGGCCTTTTTCCGCTGGACGAACTTGGCGCCCCGGCCTTCAGGCGGTTATTTTCGGGTGCGGCTGCGACTGCGGCCAATTTTTGGCACACGGAGGCCGCTCGCAAAGTCTCGCGCCATTCCGAGTCCGGTGGATGAAGTTGGCCAGCCCCACCCCCCAAGGCTATAGCCCACCCGTTTTTGTGGCCTTTGTCCGCTGGACGTACATGGCGCCCCGGCCTTCAGGCGGTTATTTTTGGGCGCAGCTGCGACCGCGGCCTATTTTTGGCACACGGAGGGCGCTCGTAAAGTCTCGCGCCATTCCGAGTCCGGCGGACGAAGTTGGCCAGCCCCACCCCCCAAGACTATAGCCCACCCGTTTTTGTGGCCTTTTTCCGCAGGACGAACTTGGCGCCCCAGCCTTCGGGCGGTTATTTACGGGCGCTACTGCACCCGCGGCCTATTTTTGGCACATGGAGACGGCTCGCAAAGTCTAGCGCCATTCCGAGTCCGGCGGACGAAGTTGGCCAGCCCCACCCCCCAAGGCTATAGCCCACCCGTTTATGTGGCCTTTTTCCGCTGGACGAAAATGGCGCCCTGGCCTTCAGGCGGTTATTTACGGGCGTGGCTGCGACCGCGGCCTATTTTTGGCAAACGGTGGCTGCTCGCAAAGTCTCGCGCCATTCCGAGTCCGGCGGACGAAGTTGGCCAGCCCCACGCCCCAAGGCTATAGCCGACCCGTTTTTGTGGCCTTTTTCCGCTGGACGAACTTGGCGCCCCGGCCTTCAGGCGGTTATTTTCGGGCGTGGCTGCGACCGCGGCCTATTTTTGGCACACGGAGGCCGCTCGCAAAGTCTCGCGCCATTCCGAGTCCGGCGGACGAAGTTGGCCAACCCCACCCCCCAAGACTATAGCCCACCCGTTTTTGTGGCCTTTTTCCGCAGGACGAACTTGGCGCCCCGGCCTTCGGGCGGTTATTTTTGGGCGCTACTGCACCCGCGGCCTATTTTTGGCACATGGAGACGGCTCGCAAAGTCTCGCGCCATTCCGAGTCCGGCGGACGAAGTTGGCCAGCCCCACCCCCCAAGGCTATAGCCCACCCGTTTTTGTGGCCTTTTTCCGCTGGACGAACTTGGCGCCCCGGCCTTCAGGCGGTTATTTTCGGGCGCGGCTGCGACCGCGGATATTTTTGGCACACGGAAACCGCTCGCAAAGTCTCGCGCCATTCCAAGTCCGGCGGACGAAGTTGGCCAGCCCCACCCCCCAAGGCTATAGCCCACCCGTTTTTGTGGCCTTTTTCCGCTGGACGAACTTGGCGCCCCGGCCTTCAGGCGGTTATTTTCGGGCGCGGCTGCGACCGCGGATATTTTTGGCACACGGAAACCGCTCGCAAAGTCTCGCGCCATTCCAAGTCCGGCGGACGAAGTTGGCCAGCCCCACCCCCCAAGGCTATAGCCCACCCGTTTTTGTGGCCTTTTTCCGCTGGACGAACTTGGCGCCCCGGCCTTCAGGCGGTTATTTTCGGGCGTGGCTGCGACCGCGGCCTATTTTTGGCACACGGAGGCCGCTCGCAAAGTCTCGCGCCATTCCGAGTCCGGCGGACGAAGTTGGCCAGCCCCACCCCCCAAGGCTATAGCCCACCCGTTTTTGTGACCTTTTTCCGCTGGACGAACTTGGCGCCCCGGCCTTCGGGCGGTTATTTTTGGGCGCTACTGCACCCGCGGCCTAGTTTTGGCACACGGAGACCGTTCGCAAAGTCTCGCGCCATTCCGAGTCCGGCAGACGAAGTTGGCCAGCCCCATCCCCCAAGGCTATAGCCCACCCGTTTTTGTGGCCTTTTTCCGCTGGACGAACTTGGCGCCCCGGGCTTCGTGCGGTTATTTTTGGGCGTGGCTGCGTCCACGGCCTATTTTTGGCACACGGAGGCCGTTCGCAAAGTCTCGCGCCATTCCGAGTCCGGCGGACGAAGTTGGCCAGCCCCACCCCCCAAGACTATAGCCCACCCGTTTTTGTGGCCTTTTTCCGCAGGACGAACTTGGCGCCCCGGCCTTCGGGCGGTTATTTTTGGGCGCTACTGCACCCGCGGCCTATTTTTGGCACACGGAGACCGCTCGCAAAGTCTCGCGCCATTCCGAGTCCGGCGGACGAAGTTGGCCAGCCCCACCCCCCAAGCCTATAGCCCACCCGTTTATGTGGCCTTTTTCCGCTGGACGAACTTGGCGCCCCGGCCTTCAGGTGGTTATTTTCGGGCGCGGCTGCGACCGCGGCCTATTTTTGGCACACGGAGGCCGCTCGCAAAGTCTCGCGCCATTCCGAGTCCGGCAGACGAAGTTGGCCAGCCCCACCCCCCAAGGCTATAGCCGACCCGTTTTTGTGGCCTTTTTCCGCTGGATGAACTTGGCGCCCCGACCTTCGGGCCGTTATTTTCGGGCTCGGCTGTGCCTGCGGCCTATTTTTGGCACACGGAGGCCGCGCGAAAAGTCTCGTGCCATTCCGAGTCCAGCGGACGAAGTTGGCCAGCCCCACCCCCCAAGGCTATAGCCGACCCGTTTTTGTGGCCTTTTTCCGCTGGACGAACTTGGCGCCCCGACCTTCGGGCCGTTATTTTTGGCCACGGCTGCGCCCGCGGCCTATCTTTGGCACACGGAGGCCACGCGCAAAGTCTCGCGCCATTCCGAGTCCGGCGGACGAAGTTGGCCAGCTCCACTCCGCAAGGTTATAGCCCACCCGTTTTTGTGGCCTTTTTCCGCTGGACGAACTTGGTGCCCCGGCCTTCGGGCGGTTATTTTTGGGCGCGGCTGCGTCCGCGGCCTATTTTTGGCACACGGAGACCGCTCGCAAAGTCTCGTGCCATTCCGAGTCCGGCGGACAAAGTTGGCCAGCCCCACCCCCCAAGGTTATAGCCCACCCGTTTTTGTGGCCTTTTTCCGCTGGACGAACTTGGCGCCCCGGGCTTCGGGCGGTTATTTTTGGGCGCGGCTCCGTCCGCGGCCTATTTTTGGCACACGGAGGCCGTTCGCAAAGTCTCGCGCCATTCCGAGTCCGGCGGCCGAAGTTGGCCAGCCCCACCCCCCAAGGCTACAGCCCACCCGTTTTTGTGGCCTTTTTCCGCTGGACGTACATGGCGCCCCGGCCTTCAGGCGGTTATTTTTGGGCGCGGCTGCGACCGCGGCCTATTTTTGGCACACGGAGGCCGCTCACAAAGTCTCGCGCCATTCCGAGTCCGGCGGACGAAGTTGGCAAGCCCCACCCCCCAAGGCTATAGCCAACCCGTTTTTGTGCCCTTTTTCCGCTGGACGAACTTAGCGCCCCGGCCTTCGGGAGGTTATTTTTGGGCACTGCTGTGCCCGCAGAATATTTTTGGCACACGGAGACTGCTCGCAAAGTCTCGCGCCATTCCGAGTCCGGCGGACGAAGTTGGCCAGCCCCACCCCCCAAGGCTATAGCCCACCCGTTTTTGTGGCCTTTTTCCGCTGGACGAATGTGGCGCCCCGGCCTTCAGGCGGTTATTTTCGGGTGCGGCTTTGACCGCTGCCTATTTTTGGCAAACGGAGGCCGCTCGCAAAGTCTCGCGCCATTCCGAGTCCGGCGGACGAAGTTGGCCAGCCCCACCCCCCAATACTATAGCCCACCCATTTTTGTGGCCGTTTTCCGCTGGACGAACTTAGCTCCCCGACCTTCGGGACGTTATTTTTGGGCGCTGCTGTGCCCGCGGCCTATTTTTGGCAAACGGAGACCGCTCGGAAAGTCTCGCGCCATTCCGAGTCCGGCGGACGAAGTTGGCCAGCCCCACCCCCCAATGCTATAGCCCACCCGTTTTTGTGGCCTTTTTCCGCTGGACGAACGTGGCGCCCCGGCCTTCAGGCGGTTATTTTCGGGTGCGGCTTTGACCGCTGCCTATTTTTGGCAAACGGAGGCCGCTCGCAAAGTCTCGCGCCATTCCGAGTCCGGCGGACGAAGTTGGCCGGCCCCACCCCCCAAGGCTATAGCCCACCCGTTTTTGTGGCCTTTTTCCGCTGGACGAACTTGGCGCCCCGGCCTTCAGGTGGTTATTTTCACGGGCGGCTGTGATAGCGGCCTATTTTTGGCACACGGAGGCCGCTCGCAAAGTCTCGTGCCCTTCCGAGTCCGGCGGACGAAGTTGGCCAGCCCCACCCCCCAAGGCTATAGCCCACCCGTTTTTGTGGCCTTTTTCCGCTGGACGAACGTGGCGCCCCGGCCTTCAGGCGGTTATTTTCGGGTGCGGCTTTGACCGCTGCCTATTTTTGGCAAACGGAGGCCGCTCGCAAAGTCTCGCGCCATTCCGAGTCCGGCGGACGAAGTTGGCCAGCCCCACCCCCCAATACTATAGCCCACCCATTTTTGTGGCCGTTTTCCGCTGGACGAACTTAGCTCCCCGACCTTCGGGACGTTATTTTTGGGCGCTGCTGTGCCCGCGGCCTATTTTTGGCACACGGAGACCGCTCGCAAAGTCTCGCGCCATTCCGAGTCCGGCGGACGAAGTTGGCCAGCCCCACCCCCCAATGCTATAGCCCACCCGTTTTTGTGGCCTTTTTCCGCTGGACGAACTTAGTGCCCCGGATTTCGGGAGATTATTTTTGGGCGCTGCTATGCCCGCGGCCTATTTTTGGCACACGGAGACCGCTCGCAAAGTCTCGCGCCATTCCGAGTCCGGCGGACGAAGTTGGCCGGCCCCACCCCCCAAGGCTATAGCCCACCCGTTTTTGTGGCCTTTTTCCGCTGGACGAACTTGGCGCCCCGGCCTTCAGGTGGTTATTTTCACGGGCGGCTGTGATAGCGGCCTATTTTTGGCACACGGAGGCCGCTCGCAAAGTCTCGTGCCCTTCCGAGTCCGGCGGACGAAGTTGGCCAGCCCCACCCCCCAAGGCTATAGCCCACCCGTTTTTGTGGCCTTTTTCCGCTGGACGAACGTGGCGCCCCGGCCTTCAGGCGGTTATTTTCGGGTGCGGCTTTGACCGCTGCCTATTTTTGGCAAACGGAGGCCGCTCGCAAAGTCTCGCGCCATTCCGAGTCCGGCGGACGAAGTTGGCCAGCCCCACCCCCCAATACTATAGCCCACCCATTTTTGTGGCCGTTTTCCGCTGGACGAACTTAGCTCCCCGACCTTCGGGACGTTATTTTTGGGCGCTGCTGTGCCCGCGGCCTATTTTTGGCACACGGAGACCGCTCGCAAAGTCTCGCGCCATTCCGAGTCCGGCGGACGAAGTTGGCCAGCCCCACCCCCCAAGGCTATAGCCCACCCGTTTTTGTGGCCTTTTTCCGCTGGACGAACTTGGCGCCCCGGCCTTCAGGTGGTTATTTTCACGGGCGGCTGTGATAGCGGCCTATTTTTGGCACACGGAGGCCGCTCGCAAAGTCTCGTGCCCTTCCGAGTCCGGCGGACGAAGTTGGCCAGCCCCATCCCCCAAGGCTATAGCCCACCCGTTTTTGTGGCCTTTTTCCGCTGGACGAACGTGGCGCCCCGGCCTTCAGGCGGTTATTTTCGGGTGCGGCTTTGACCGCTGCCTATTTTTGGCAAACGGAGGCCGCTCGCAAAGTCTCGCGCCATTCCGAGTCCGGCGGACGAAGTTGGCCAGCCCCACCCCCCAATGCTATAGCCCACCCGTTTTTGTGGCCTTTTTCCGCTGGACGAACTTAGCTCCCCGGCCTTCGGGAGATTATTTTTGGGCGCTGCTGTGCCCGCGGCCTATTTTTGGCACATGGAGACCGCTCGCAAAGTCTCGCGCCATTCCGAGTCCGGCGGACGAAGTTGGCCGGCCCCACCCCCCAAGGCTATAGCCCACCCGTTTTTGTGGCCTTTTTCCGCTGGACGAACTTGGCGCCCCGGCCTTCAGGTGGTTATTTTCACGGGCGGCTGTGATAGCGGCCTATTTTTGGCACACGGAGGCCGCTCGCAAAGTCTCGTGCCCTTCCGAGTCCGGCGGACGAAGTTGGCCAGCCCCACCCCCCAAGGCTATAGCCCACCCGTTTTTGTGGCCTTTTTCCGCGGGACGAACTTGGCGTCCCGGCCTTCAGGCGGTTATTTTCGGGTGCGGCTGCCACCGCGGCCTATTTTTGGCACACGGAGGCCGCTCGCAAAGTCTCGTGCCCTTCCGAGTCCGGCGGACAAAGTTGGCCAGCCCCACCCCCCAATGCTATAGCCCACCCGTTTTTGTGGCCTTTTTCCGCTGGACGTACATGGCGCCCCGGCCTTCAGGCCGTTATTTTTGGGCGCGGCTGCGACCGCGGCCTATTTGTGGCACACGGAGGCCGTTCGCAAAGTCTCGCGCCATTCCGATTCCGGCGGACGAAGTTGGCCAGCCCCACCCCCCAAGGCTATAGCCCACCCGTTTTTGTGGCCTTTTTCCGCTGGACGAACTTGGCGCCCCGGCCTTCAGGCGGTTATTTTCGGGCGCGGCTGCGATTGCGGCCAATTTTTGGCACACGGAGGCCGCTCGCAAAGTCTCGCGCCCTTCCGAGTCCGGCGGATGAAGTTGGCCAGCCCCACCCCCCAAGGCTATAGCCCACCCGTTTTTGTGGCCTTTGTCCGCTGGACGTACATGGCGCCCCGGCCTTCAGGCGGTTATTTTTGGGCGCAGCTGCGACCGCGGCCTATTTTTGGCACACGGAGGCCGTTCGCAAAGTCTCGCGCCATTCCGAGACCGGCGGACGAAGTTGGCCAGCCCCACCCCCCAAGGCTATAGCCCACCCGTTTTTGTGGCCTTTTTCCGCTGGACGAACTTAGCACCCTGGCCTTCGGGAGGTTATTTTTGGGTGCTGCTGTGCCCGCGGAATATTTTTGGCACACAGAGACCGCTCGGAAAGTCTCGCGCCATTCCTAGTCCGGCGGACGAAGTTGGCCAGCCCCACCCCCCAAGGCTATAGCCCACCCGTTTTTGTGGCCTTTTTCCGCAGGACGAACTTGGCGCCCCGGCCTTCAGGTGGTTATTTTCGGGTGCGGCTACGACCGCGGCTTATTTGTGGCACGCGGAGGCCGCTCACAAAGTCTCGCGCCATTCCGAGTCCGGCGGACGAAGTTGGCCAGCCCCACCCCCCAAGGCTATAGCCCACCCGTTTTTGTGGCATTTTTCCGCTGGACGAACTTGGCGCCCCGGGCTTCGGGTGGTTATTTTTGGGCGCAGCTGCGTCCGCGGCCTATTTTTGGTACACAGAGGCCGCTCGCAAAGTCTCGCGCCATTCCGAGTCCGGCGGACGAAGTTGGCCAGCCCCACCCCCCAAGGCTATAGCCCACCCGTTTTTGTGGCCTTTTTCCGCTGGACGAATTTGGCGCCCCGGCCTTCAGGCAGTTATTTTCGGGCGCGGCTACGACCGCGGCCTATTTTTGGTACACGGAGGCCGCTCGCAAAGTCTCGCGCCATTCCGAGTCCGGCGGACGAAGTTAGCCAGCCCCACCCCCCAAGGCTGTAGCCCACCCGTTTTTGTGGCCTTTTTCCGCTGGATGAACTTAGCGGCCCGGCCTTCGGGAGGTTATTTTTGTGCACACAGAGGCACCTCGCAAAGATTCACGCCATTCCAAGTCCGGCGGACGAAGTTCGCCAGCCCCACCCCCCAAGGCTATAGCCCACCCGTTTTTGTGGCCTTTTTCCGCTGGATGAACTTGGCGCCCCGGCCTTCGGGCAGTTATTTTTGGGCGTGGCTGTGCCGGCAGCCTATTTTTGGCACACAGAGGTGCCTCGCAATGACTGGCGCCATTCCGAGTCCAGCGGACGAAGTTCGCCAGCCCCACCCCCCAAGGCTATAGCCCACCCGTTTTTGTGGCCTTTTTCCGCTGGTCGAACTTAGCGCCCCGGCCTTCCGGCGGTTATTTTTGGGCGCGGCTGTGCCCGCGGCCTATTTTTGGCACACGGAGGCCGCTCGCAAAGTCTCGCGCCATTCCGAGGCCGGCGGACGAAGTGGGCCAGCCCCACCCCCCAAGGCTATAGCCCACCCGTTTTTGTGGGCTTTTTCCGCTGGACGAACTTGGCGCCCCGGCCTTCAGGCAGTTAATTTTGGGTACGGCTGTGACCGCGGCCTATTTTTGGTACACGGAGGCCGCTCGCAAAGTCTCGCGCCATTCCGAGTCCAGCGGACGAAGTTGGCCAGCCCCACCCCCCAAGGCTATAGCCCACCCGTTTTTGTGCCCTTTTTCTGCTGGACGAACTTAGCGCCCCGGCCGTCGGGAGGTTATTTTTGGGCGCGGCTGTGACCGCGGCCTATTTTTGGCACACGGAGGCCGCTCACAGAGTCTCGCGCCATTCCGAGTCCGACGGACGAAGTCGGCCAGCCCCACCGCCCAAGGCTATAGCCCACCCGTATTTGTGGCCTTTTTCCGCTGGATGAACTTGGCGCCCCAGCCTTCGGGCAGTTATTTTTGGGCGCGGCTGTGCCCGCGGTCTATTTTTGGCACACGGAGGCGCCTCGCAAAGACTCGCGCCATTCCGAGTCCGGTGGACGAAGTTGGCCAGCCCCACCCCCCAAGGCTATAGCCCACCCGTTTTTGTGGCCTTTTTCCGCTGGACGAACTTGGCGCCCCGGCCTTCGGGCGGTTATTTTTGGGCGCAGCTGTGCCCGCGGCCTATTTTTGGCACACGGAGGCACCTCATAAAGTCTCGCGCCATTCCGAGTCCGGGTGACGAAGTTGGCCAGCCCCACCCACCAAGGCTATAGCCCACCCGTTTTTGTGGCCTTTTTCCGCTGGACGAACTTGGCGCCCTGGCCTTCGGGCGGTTATTTTTTGGCCCGTCTGTGCCCACGGCCTATTTTTGGCACATGGAGGCGCCTCGCAAAGTCTTGCGCCATTCCGAGTCCGGCGGACGAAGTTGGCCAGCCCAACCCCCCAAGGCTATAGCCCACCCATTTTTGTGGCCTTTTACCGCTGGACGAACTTGGCGCCCCGGCCTTCGGGAGGTTATTTTTGGGCACACGGAGGCGCCTCGCAAAGACTCGCACCATTCCAAGTCCGGCGGACGAAGTTGGCCAGCCCCACCCCCCAAGGCTATAGCCCACCCGTTTTTGTGCCCTTTTTCCGCTGGACGAACTTAGCGCCCCGGCCGTCGGGAGGTTATTTTTAGGCGCGGCTGTGCCCGAGGCCTATTTTTGGCACACGGAGGCCGCTCGTAAAGTCTCGCGCCATT
Source organism: Citrus x limon (assembly GCA_034663535.1). NCBI lineage: Eukaryota > Viridiplantae > Streptophyta > Magnoliopsida > Sapindales > Rutaceae > Citrus > Citrus x limon. Next base: position 34,530,964 of record CM067998.1, on the reverse strand, counting down.
CCGAGTCCGGCGGACGACGTTGGCCAGCCCAACCCCCCAAGGCTATTGCCCACCCATTTTTGTGGCCTTTTACCGCTGGACGAACTTGGCGCCCCGGCCGTCGGGAGGTTATTTTTAGGCGCGGCTGTGCCCGAGGCCTATTTTTGGCACACGGAGGCCGCTCGTAAAGTCTCGCGCCATTCCGAGTCCGGCGGACGACGTTGGCCAGCCCAACCCCCCAAGGCTATTGCCCACCCATTTTTGTGGCCTTTTACCGCTGGACGAACTTGGCGCCCCGGCCTTCGGGCGGTTATTTTTGGGCGCGGCTGTGCCGCAGTCTATTTTTGGCACACGGAGGCCGCTCGCAAAGTCTCGCGCCATTCCGAGGCCGGCGGACGAAGTTGGCCAGCCGCACCCCCCAAGGCTATCGCCCACCCGTTTTTGTGGCCTTTTTCCGCTGGACGAACTTGGCGCCCCGGTCTTCAGGCAGTTAATTTTGGGTGCGGCTGTGCCCGAGGCCTATTTTTGGCACACGGAGGCGCCTCGCAAAGTCTCCTGCCATTCCGAGTCCGGCGGACGAAGTCGGCCAGCCCCACCCCCCAAGGCTATAGCCCACCCGTTTTTGTGGCCTTTTTCCGCTGGACGAACTTGGCGCCCCGGCCTTCGGGTGGTTATTTTTGGGCGTGGCTGTGCCCGTGGCCTATTTTTGCTACACGGAGGTGCCTCACAAAGTCTCGCGCCATTCCGAGTCCGGCAGACGAAATTGGCCAGCCCCACCCCCCGAGGCTATAGCCCACCCGTTTTTGTGGCCTTTTTCCGCTGGACGAACTTGGCGCCCCAGCCTTCGGGCGGTTATTTTTGGAAGCGGCTGTGCCTGCGGCCTATTTTTGGCACACGGAGGCGTTTCGCAAAGTCTCGCGCCATTCCGAGTCCGGCGGACGAAGTGGGCCGGCCCCACCCCCGAAGGCTATAGCCCACCCGTTTTTGTGGCCTTTTTCCACTGGACGAACTTGGCGCCCCGGCCTTCGGCGGTTATTTTTAGGCGCGGCTGTACCCGTGGCCTATTTTTGGCACACGGAGGCACCTCGCAAAGTCTCACGGCATTCCGAGTCCGGCGGATGAAGTTGGCAAGCCCCAACCCCAAAGGCTATAGCCCACCCGTTTTTGTGGCCTTTTTCCGCCGGACGAACTTGGCGCCCCAGCCTTCGGGCGGTTATTTTTGGAAGCAGCTGTGCCTGCGGCCTATTTTTGGCACGCGGAGGCGTTTCGCAAAGTCTCGCGCCATTCCGAGTCCGGCGGACGAAGTGGGCCGGCCCCACCCCCCAAGGCTATAGCCCACCCGTTTTTGTGGCCTTCTTCCGCTGGATGAACTTGGCGCCCCAACCTTCGGGCGGTTATTGTTGGGCACGGCTATGCCTGTGGCCTATTTTTGGCAAACGGAGGCACCTCGCAAAGTCTCGCGCTATTCCTAGTCCGGCGGACGAAGTTGTCCAGCCCCACTCCCCAAGGCTATAGCCCGCCCGTTTTTTTGGGCCTTTTCCGCTGGACGAACTTGGCTCGCCGGCGTTCGTGCAGTTATTTTTTGGTGCGGCTGCGCCCGCGGCCTAGTTTTGGTACAAGGAGGCACCTCGCAAAGTCTCGCGCCATTCCGAGTCCGGTGGACGAAGTTGTCCAGCCCCACTCCCCAAGGCTATAGCCCGCCCGTTTTTTTGGCCCTTTTCCGCTGGACGAACTTGGCTCGCCGGCGTTCGTGCGGTTATTTTTGGGTGCGGCTGTGCCCGCGGCCTAGTTTTGGTACAAGGAGGCACCTCACAAAGTCTCGCGCCATTCCGAGTCCGGCGGACGAAGTTGGCCAGCCCCACCCCCCAAGGCTATAGCCCACCCGTTTTTGTGGCCTTTTTCCGCTGGACGAACTTGGCGCCCCAGCCTTCGGCCAGTTATTTTTGGGCACGGCTGTGCCTGTGGCCTATTGTTGGCAGACGGAGGTGCCTCGTAAAGTCTCGCATCATTCCGAGTCCGGCGGACGAAGTTGGCCAGCCCTACCCCCCAAGGCTATAGACCACCTGTTTTTGTGGCCTTTTTCCGCTGGACGAACTTGGCGCCCCGGCCTTTGGGCGGTTATTTTTGGGTGTGGTTGTGCCCGCGGCCTATTTTTGGCACACGGAGGTGCCTCGCGAAGTCTCGCGCCATTCCGAGTCCGGCGGACGAAGTGGGCCAGCCCCACCCCGCAAGGCTATAGCCCACACATTTTTGTGGCCTTTTTCCGCTGGACGAACATGGCGCCCCGGCCTTTGGGCGGTTATTTTTGGGCGCGGCTCTGCCCGCGGCCTATTTTTTGCACACGGAGGCGCCTCGGGAAGTCTCACCCCATTCCTAGTCCGGCGGACGAAGTTGGCCAGCCCCACTCCCCAAGGTTATAGCCCACCCGTTTTTGTGGCCTTTTTTCCGCTGGATGAACTTGTTGCCCCGGCCTTTGGGCAGTTATTTTTGGAAACGGCTGTGCCCGCGGCCTATTTTTGGCACACGGAGTCGTCTCGCAAAGTCTCGCGCCATTCCGAGTCCGGCGGACGAAGTCGGCCGGCCCCACCCCCGAAGGCTATAGCCCACCCGTTTTTGTGGCCTTTTTCCGCTGGACGAACTTGGCGCCCCGACCTTTGGGCGGTTATTTTTGGGTGTGGTTGTGCCCGCGGCCTATTTTTGGCACACGGAGGTGCCTCGCGAAGTCTCGCGCCATTCCGAGTCCGGCGGACGAAGTGGGCCAGCCACACCCCGCAAGGCTATCGCCCACGCATTTTTGTGGTCTTTTTCCGCTGGACGAACTTGGCGCCCCGGCCATTGGGCGGTTATGTTTTGGCGCGGCTATGCCCGCGGCCTATTTTTGGCACACGGAGGCAACTCGCAAAGTCTCGCGCCATTCCTAGTCCGGCGGACGAAGTTGTCCAGCCCCACTCCCCAAGGCTATAGCCCGCCCGTTTTTATGGCCCTTTTCCGCTGGACGAACTTTGCTCGCCGGCGTTCGTGCGGTTGTTTTTGGGTGCGGCTGCGCCCGCGGCCTATTTTTGGCACAAGGAGGCACCTCACAAAGTCTCGCGCCATTCTGAGTCCGGCGGACGAAGTTGGCCAGCCCCACCCCCCAAGGCTATAGCCCACCCGTTTTTGTGGCCTTTTTCCGCTGGACGAACTTGGCGCCCCAGCCTTCGGGCAGTTATTTTTGGGCGCGGCTGTGCCCGTGGCCTATTGTTGGCAGACGGAGGTGCCTTGCAAAGTCTCGCATCATTCCGAGTCCGGCGGACGAAGTTGGCCAGCCCTACCCCCCAAGGCTATAGCCCACCTGTTTTTGAGGCCTTTTTCCGCTGGACGAACTTGGCGCCCCGGCCTTCGGGCGGTTATTTTTTAGCGCGGTTGTACCCGCGGCCTATTTTTGGCACACGGAGGTGCCTCACAATGTCTCTCACCATTCCGAGTCCGGCGGACGAAGTTGGCCAGCCCTACCCCCCAAGGCTATAGCCCACCTGTTTTTGTGGCCTTTTTCCGCTGGACGAACTTGGCGCCCCGGCCTTTGGGCGGTTATTTTTGGGCGCGGTTGCGCCCGTGTCCTATTTTTGGCACACGGAGGTGCCTCCCAAAGTCTCGCATCATTCCGAGTCCGGCGGACGAAGTCGGCCAGCCCCACCCCCCAAGGCTATAGCCCACCCGTTTTTGTGGCCTTTTTCCACTGGACGAACTTGGCGCCCCAGCCTTCGGCAAGTTATTTTTGGGAGCGGCTGTGCCCGTGGCCTATTGTTGGCAGACGGAGGTGCCTCGCAAAGTCTCACATCATTCCGAGTCCGGCGGACGAAGTTGGCCAGCCCTACCCCCCAAGGCTATAGCCCACCTATTTTTGTGGCCTTTTTCCGCTGGACGAACTTGGCGCCCCGTCCTTTGGGCGGTTATTTTTGGGTGTGGTTGTGCCCGCGGCCTATTTTTGGCACACGGAGGTGCCTCGCGAAGTCTCGCCCCATTCCGAGTCCGGCGGACGAAGTAGGCCAGCCCCACCCCGCAAGGCTATAGCCCACACATTTTTGCGGCCTTTTTCCGTTGGACGAACATGGCGCCCCGGCCTCTGGGCGGTTATTTTTGGGCGCGGCTCTGCCCGCGGCCTATTTTTTGCACACGAAGGCGCCTCGGGAAGTCTCACGCCATTCCTAGTCCGGCGGACGAAGTTGGCCAGCCCCACTCCCAAAGGTTATAGCCCACCCGTTTTTGTGGCCTTTTTCCGCTGGATGAACTTGTTGCCCTGGCCTTTGGGCGGTTATTTTTGGGAACGGCTGTGCCCGCGGCCTATTTTTGGCACACAGAGTCATCTCGTAAAGTCTCGCGCCATTCCGAGTCCGGCGGACGAAGTCGGCCGGCCCCACCCCCGAAGGCTATAGCCCACCCGTTTTTGTGGCCTTTTTCCGCTGGACGAACTTGGCGCCCCGCCCTTTGGGCGGTTATTTTTGGGTGTGGTTGTGCCCGCGGCCTATTTTTGGCACACGGAGGTGCCTCGCGAAGTATCGCGCCATTCCGAGTCCGGCGGACGAAGTGGGCCAGCCCCACCCCGCAAGGCTATAGCCCACGCATTTTTGTGGTCTTTTTCCGCTGGACGAACTTGGCGCCCCGGCCATTGGGCGGTTATGTTTTGGCGCGGCTATGCCCGCGGCCTATTTTTGGCACACGGAGGCAACTCGCAAAGTCTCGCGCCATTCCTAGTCCGGCGGACGAAGTTGTCCAGCCCCACTCCCCAAGGCTATAGCCCGCCCGATTTTATGGCCCTTTTCCGCTGGACGAACTTTGCTCGCCGGCGTTCGTGCGGTTGTTTTTGGGTGCGGCTGCGCCCGCGGCCTATTTTTGGCACAAGGAGGCACCTCACAAAGTCTCGCGCCATTCTGAGTCCGGCGGACGAAGTTGGCCAGCCCCACCCCCCAAGGCTATAGCCCACCCGTTTTTGTGGCCTTTTTCCGCTGGACGAACTTGGCGCCCCAGCCTTCGGGCAGTTATTTTTGGGCGCGGCTGTGCCCGTGGCCTATTGTTGGCAGACGGAGGTGCCTTGCAAAGTCTCGCATCATTCCGAGTCCGGCGGACGAAGTTGGCCAGCCCTACCCCCCAAGGCTATAGCCCACCTGTTTTTGAGGCCTTTTTCCGCTGGACGAACTTGGCGCCCCGGCCTTCGGGCGGTTATTTTTTAGCGCGGTTGTACCCGCGGCCTATTTTTGGCACACGGAGGTGCCTCACAATGTCTCTCACCATTCCGAGTCCGGCGGACGAAGTTGGCCAGCCCTACCCCCCAAGGCTATAGCCCACCTGTTTTTGTGGCCTTTTTCCGCTGGACGAACTTGGCGCCCCGGCCTTTGGGCGGTTATTTTTGGGCGCGGTTGCGCCCGTGTCCTATTTTTGGCACACGGAGGTGCGTCCCAAAGTCTCGCATCATTCCGAGTCCGGCGGACGAAGTTTGCCAGCCCCACCCCCCAAGGCTATAGCCCGCCTGTTTCTGTGGGCTTTTTCCGCTGGACGAACTAAGCGCCCCGGCCTTCGGGCGGTCATTTTTGTGCGTGGTTATGCCCGCGGCCTATTTTTGGCACACAGAGTCGTCTCGTAAAATCTCGCGCCATTCCGAGTCCGGCGGACGAAGTTGGCAAGCCCCACCCCCCAAGGCTATAGCCCACCCGTTTTTGTGGCCTTTTTCCGCTGGATGAACTTGGCGCCCCGGCCTTTGGGCGGTTATTTTTGGACCCGGCTGTGCCCGTGGCCTTTTATTGGCGCAGGTAGGTGCCTCGCAAAGTCTCCCATCATTCCGAGTCCGGCGGACGAAGTTGGCCGGCCCCACCCCCCAAGGCTATAGCCCACCCGTTTTTGTGGCCTTTTTCCGCTGGATGAACATGGCGCCCCCGCCTTCGGGCGGTTATTTTTTGGCGCGGCTGTGCCCGCGGCTTATTTTTGGCACACGGAGGCGCCTAGCAAAGTCTCGTACCATTCCTTGTCCGGCGGACGAAGTTGGGCAGCCCCACCCCCCAAGGCTATAGCCCACCCGTTTTTGTGGCCTTTTTCCGCTGGACGAATTTGGCGCCCCGGCCTTCGGGCGGTTATTTTTTGGCGCTGCTGTACCCACGGCCTTTTTTTGGCACATGGAGGTGCCTCGCAAAGTCTCGCGCCATTCAGAGTCCGGCGGACGAAGTCGGCAAGCCCCACCCCCGAAAGCTATAGCCCACCCATTTTTGTGGCCTTTTTCTGCTGGACGAATTTGGCGCCCCGGCCTTCGGGCGGTTATTTTTTGGCGTTGCTGTACCCACGGCCTTTTTTTGGCACATGGAGGTGCCTCGCAAAGTCTCGCGCCATTCGGAGTCCGGCGGACGAAGTCGGCAAGCCCCACCCCCGAAAGCTATAGCCCACCCGTTTTTGTGGCCTTTTTCCACTGGACGAACTTGGCGCCCGGACCGTCGGGTGGTTATTTTTGAGTGCGGCTGTGCCCACAGCCTATTTTTGGCACATGGAGGTGCCTCGCAAAGTCTCGCGCCATTCCGAGTCCGGCGGACGAAGTTGGCCAGCCCCACCCTGCAAGGCTATAGCCCACACATTTTTGTGGCCTTTTTCCGCTGGACGAACTTGGGGCCCCGGCCTTTGGGCGCGGCTATGCCCACAGCCTATTATTGGCACACGGAGGTGCCTCACAAAATCTTGCGCCATTCCTACTCCGGCGGACGAAGTTGGCCAGCCCCATCCCCCAAGGCTATAGACCCCCCGCTTTTGTGGCCTTTTTCCACTGGGCGAACTTGGCGCGCCAGCCTTCGTGCGGTTTTTTTTGGGCGCGGCTGTGCCCGCGGCCTATTTTTGGTACATGGAGATGCCTCGCAAAGTCTCGCGCCATTCCGAGTCCGGCGGACGAAGTTGGCAAGCCCCACCCCCCAAGGCTATAGCCCACCCGTTTTTGTGGCATTTTTCCGCTGGACGAACTTGGCGCCCCGGCCTTCGGGCGATTATTTTAGGGCGCGGCTTTACCCGCGGCCTATTTTTGGCACACGGAGGCCCCTCGCAAAGTCTCACGGCCTTCCAAGTCCGGCGGACGAAGGTGGCCATCCCCACCCCCAAAGGCTATAGCCCACCTGTTTTTGTGGCCTTTTTCCGCTCGACGAACTTGGCACGCCGGCCTTCGTGAGGTTATTTTTGGGCGCGGCTGTGCACGCGGCCTATTTTTTGTACATGGAGGCGCCTCACAACGTCTCACACCATTCTGAGTCTGGCGGACGAAGTAGGCCAGCCGCACCCCCCAAAGCTATAGCCCACCCGTTTTTGTGGCCTTTTTCCGCTGGATGAACTTGGTGCCCCGGCCTTCAGGCGGTTATTTTTGGGCGCGGCTGTGTCCGTGGCCTATTTTTGGCACACTGAGACGCCTCGTAAAGTCTTGCGCCATTCCGAGTCCGGCGGACGAAGTTTTCAAGCCCCACCCCCAAAGGCTATAGCCCACCCGTTTTTGTGGCCTTTTTCCGCTGGACGAACTTGGCGACACGGCCTTCGGGCTGTTATTTTTTGGTGCGGCTGTGCCTGCGGCCTATTTTTGGCACACGGAGACGCCTCGCAAAGTCTTGCGCCATTCCGAGTCCGGCCGACTACGTCGGCCTGCCTCACTCCCCAAGGCTATTGCCCACCCGTTTTTGTGGCCTTTTTCCGCTGGACGAACTTGGCGCCCCGGCCTTCGGGCGGTTATTTTTGGGCGCGGCTGTGCCTGCGGCCTATTTTTGACACACGGAGGCGCCTCCCAAAGTCTCGCGCCATTCCGAGTCCGGCGGACGAAGTTGGCCAGCCCCACCCGCCAAAGCTATAGCCCACCCTTTTTTGTGGCCGTTTTCCGCTAGACGAACTTGGCGCCCCGTCTTTGGGTGGTTATTTTTGGGCGCGGCTGAGCCCACGGCCTATTTTTGGCACACGGAGGCGCCTCACAAAGTCCCGCGCCATTCCGAGTCCGGCGGACGAAGTTGGCCAGCCCCACCCCCCAAGGCTATAGCCCGCCCGTTTTTGTGGCCTTTTTCCGCTGGACGAACTTGGCGCCCTGGCCTTCGGGCGGTTATTTTTTGGACGCGGCTGTGCCCGCGGCCTATTTTTGGCACACGGAGGCGCCTCACAAATTCTCGTGCCATTCCGAGTGCAGCGGACGAAGTTGGCCAGCCCCACCCCCCAAGGCTATAGCCCACCCGTTTTTGTGGCCTTTTTCCGTTGGACGAACTTGACGCCCCGTCCTTCCGGCGGTTATTTTTGGGTCCGGCTGTGCCCGCGGCCTATTTTTGGCACAAGGAGGCGCCTCGCAAAGTCCCGCGCCATTCCGAGTCCGGCGGACGAAGTTGGCCAGCCCCACCCGCCAAGGCTATAGCCCACCCTTTTTTGTGGCGGTTTTTCCGCTAGACGAACTTGGCGCCCCGTCTTTGGGTGGTTATTGTTGGGAGCGGCTGAGCCCGCGGCCTATTTTTGGTACACGGAGGCGCCTCGCAAAGTCCCTCGCCATTCCGAGTCCGGCGGACGAAGTTGGGCAGCCCCACCCCCCAAGGCTATAGCCCACCCGTTTTTGTGGCCTTTTTCCGCTGGACGAACTTGGCGCCCTGGCCTTCGGGCGGTTATTTTTTGGACGCGGCTGAGCCCGCGGCCTATTTTTGGCACACGGAGGCACCTCACAAATTCTCTCGCCATTCCGAGGCAAGCGGACGAAGTTGGCCAGCCCCACCCCCCAAGGCTATAGCCCACCCGTTTTTGTGGCCTTTTTCCGTTGGACGAACTTGGCGCCCCGGCCTTCAGGTGGTTATTTTTCGGTGCGGCTGACCCCGCGGCCTATTTTTGGCACACGGAGGCACCTCGCAAAGTCTCGCGCCATTCCGAGTCCGGCGGAAGAAGTTGGCCAGCCCCACCCCCCAAGGCTATAGCCCACCCGTTTTTGTGGCATTTTTCCGCTGGACGAACTTGGCACCCCCTCCTTCCGGCGGTTATTTTTGGGTCCGGCTGTGCCCGCGGCCTATTTTTGGCATAAGGAGGCGCCTCGCAAAGTCCCGCGCCATTCCGAGTCCGGCGGACGAAGTTCGCCAGCCCCACCCGCCAACGCTATAGCCCACCCTTTTTTGTGGCCTTTTTCCGCTAGACGAACTTGGCGCCCCGTCTTTGGGCGGTTATTTTTGGGAGCGGCTGAGCCCGCAGCCTATTTTTGGCACACGGAGGCACCTCGCAAAGTCTCGCGCCATTCCGAGTCCGGCGGAAGAAGTTGGCCAGCCCCACCCCCCAAGGCTATAGCCCACCTGTTTTTGTTGCATTTTTCCGCTGGACGAACTTGGCGCCCCGTCCTTCCGGCGGTTATTTTTGGGTCCGGCTGTGCCCGCGACCTATTTTTGGCACAAGGAGACACCTCGCAAAGTCCAGCGCCATTCCGAGTCCGGCGGACGAAGTTCGCCAGCCCCACCCGCCAAGGCTATAGCCCACCCTTTTTTGTGGCCTTTTTCCGCTAGACGAACTTGCCGCCCCGTCTTTGGGCGGTTATTGTTGGTAGCGGCTGAGCCCGCGGCCTATTTTTGGCACACGGAGGCGCCTCGCAAAGTCCCGCGCCATTCCGAGTCCGGCGGACGAAGTTGGCCAGCCCCACCCCCCAAGGCTATAGCCCACCCGTTCTTGTGGCCTTTTTGCGCTGGACGAACTTGGCGCCCTGGCCTTCGGGCGGTTATTTTTTGGGCGCGGCTGTGCCCGCGGCCTATTTTTAGCACACGGAGGCGCCTCACAAATTCTCTCGCCATTCCGCGGGCAGCAGACGAAGTTGGCCAGCCCCACCCCCCAAGGCTATAGCCCACCCGTTTTTGTGGCCTTTTTCCGTTGGACGAACTTGGCGCCCCGGCCTTCAGGTGGTTATTTTTCGGCGCGGCTGACCCCGCGGCCTATTTTTGGCCCACGGAGGCACCTTGCAAAGTCTCGCGCCATTCCGAGTCCGGCGGAAGAAGTTGGCCAGCCCCACCCCCCAAGGCTATAGCCCACCCGTTTTTGTGGCATTTTTCCGCTGGACGAACTTGGCGCCCCGGCCTTCGGGCGGTTATTTTTGGGTCCGGCTGTGCCCGCGGCCTATTTTTGGCACATGGAGGCGGTTCGCAAATTCTCGCGCCATTGGGAGTCCGGCGGACGAAGTTGGTCAGCCCCACCCCCCAAGGCTATAGCCCACCCTTATTTGTGGCCTTTTTCCGCTGGACGAACTTGGCGCCCCGGCCTTCGGGCGGTTATTTTTGGGCGCGGCTGAGCCCGCGGCCTATTTTTGGCACACGGAGGCGCCTCGTAAAGTCTCCCGCCATTCCGAGTCCGGCGGACGAAGTTGGCCAGCCCCACCCCCAAGGCAATAGCCCACCCGTTTTAGTGGCGGTTTTCCGCTGGACGAACTTGGCGTCCCGGCCTTCGGGCGGTTATTTTTGGGAACAGCGGTGCCCGCGGCCTATTTTTGTTACATGGAGGCGCCTCGCAAAGTCTCGCGCCATTCCGAGTCCGGCGGACGAAGTTGGGCAGCCCCACCCCCCAAGGCTATAGCCCACCCGTATTTGTCGCCTTTTTCCGCTGGACGAACTTGGGGCCCCGGCCTTCAGGCCGTTATTTTAGGGAGCGACTGTGCCCGCGGCCTATTATTGGCACACGGAGGTGCCTCGAAAAGTCTCACGCCATTCCGAGTCCGGTGGACGACGTTGGCCAGCCCCACCCTCCAAGGCTATGGCCCACCCGTTTTTGTCGCCTTTTTCCGCTGGATGAACTTGGTGCCCCTGCCTTCGGGCGGTTATTTTTGGCCGCGGCTGTGGCCGCACCCTCTTTTTTGGCACACAGAGGCACCTCGCAAAGTCTCGCGCAATTCCGTGTCCGGCGGATGAAGTTGGCCAGCCCCACCCCCCAAGGCTATAGCCCACCCGTATTTGTGGCCTTTTTCCGCTGGACGTACTTGGCGCCCCGGCCTTCGGGCAGTTATTTTTGGGCGAGGTTGTGCCCGCGGCCTATTTTTGGCACAAGGAGGTGCCTCGCAATGTCTCGCGCCATTCTGAGTCCGGCGGACGAAGTTGGCAAGCCCCACCCCCCAAGGCTATAGCCCACCCGTTTTTGTGGCCTTTTTCCGCTGGACGAACTTGGCGCCCCGGCCTTCGGGCGGTTATTTTTGGGTGCGGCTGTACCCGCGGCCTTTTTTTGGCACACGGAGGCACCTCGCAAAGTCTCGCATCATTCCGAGTCCGGCGGACGAAGTGGGCCAGCCCCAACCCCCAAGGCTATAGCCCACCGGTATTTGTGGCCTTTTTCCGCTGGACGAACTTGGCGCCCCGGCTTTCGGGCAGTTATTTTTGAGCGCGGCTTTGCCCGCGGCCTATTTTTGGCACACGGAGGCACCTCGCAAAGTCTCACGCCATTCCGAGTCCGGCGGACGAAGTTGGCCAGCCCCACCCCCCAAGGTTATAGCCCACCCGTTTTTGTGGCCTTTTTCCGCTGGACGAACTTGGCACCCCGGCCTTCGGGCGGTTATTTTTGGACGTGGCTGCGCCCGCGGCCTATTTTTGGTACACGGCGGTGCCTCGCAAAGTCTCGCGCCATTCCAAGTCCGGCGGACGATATTGGCCAGCCCCACCCCCCAAGGCTATTGCCCACCCGTTTTTGTGGCCATTTTCCGCTGGACGAACTTGGCGCACCGGCCTTCGGGCTGTTATTTTTAGGCGCGGCTGTGGCCGCGGCCTATTTTTGGCGCACAGAGACGCCTCGCAAAGTCTCACGCAATTTTGAGTCCGGCAGATGAAGTTGGCCAGCCCCAACCCCCAAGGCTATAGCCCACCCGTATTTGTGGCCTTTTTCCGCTGGACGTACTTGGCGCCCCGGCCTTCGGGCAGTCATTTTTGGGCGCGGTTGTGCCTGCAGACTATTTTTGGCACAGGGAGGCGCCTCGCAAAGTTTCGCACAGTTCCGAGTCCGGCAAACGAAGTTGGCAAGCCCCAACCCTCAAGGCTATAGCCCACCCGTATTTGTGGCCTTTTCCGCTGGACGAACTTGGCGCCCTGGCATTCGGGCAGTTATTTTTGGGCACGGCTGTGCCCGCGGCCTATTTTTGGCACACGGAGGTGCCTCACAAAGTCTCGCGCCATTCCGAGCCCAGCGGACGAAGTTGGCTAGCCCCACCCCCCAAGGTTATAGCCCACCCGTTTTTGGGGCCTTTTTCCGCTGGACGAACTTGGCGCCCCGGCCTTCGAGCGATTATTTTTTGACGCGGCTGTGCCCGCGGCCTATTTTTGGCACACAGAGGTGCCTCGCAAAGTCTCGCGCCATTCCGAGTCCGGCGGACGAAGTTGGCTAGCCCCACCCCCAAAGGTTATAGCCCACCCGTTTTTGTGGCCTTTTTCCGCTGGACGAACTTGGCGCCCCGGCCTTCGGGAGGTTATTTTTGGACGTGACTGTGCCCACGACCTATTTTTGGCACACGGAGGTGCCTCGTAAAGTCTCGCGCCATTCCGAGTCCGGCGGACGAAGTTGGCCAGCCCCACCCCCCAAGGCTATAGCCCACCCGTATTTGTGGTATTTTTCCGCTGGACGAACTTAGCGCCCCGGCCTTTGTGCGGCTATTTTTGGGCGCGGCTGTGCCCGCGGTCTTCTTTTGGCACACGGAGGCGCCTCGCAAAGTCTCACGCCATTCCGAGTCCGGCGGACGAAGTTGGCCAGCCCCACCCCCCAAGGCTATAGCCCACCTGTTTTTGTGGCCTTTTTCCGCTGGCCGAACTTTGCGCCCCGGCCTCCGTGCGGTTATTTTGGGGCGCGGCTGTGCGCGCGGCCTACTTTTGGGACACGGAGGCACCTCGCAAAGTCTCGTGCCATTCCGAGTCAGGCGGACGAAGTTGGCCAGCCCCACCCCCCAAGGCTATAGCCCACCCGTTTTTGTGGCCGTTTTCTGCTGGACGAACTTGGCGCCCCGGCATTCGGGCAGTTATTTTTGGGCGCGGCTGTGCCCGCGGCCTATTTTCAGCACACGGAGGCACCTCACAAAGTCTCGCACCATTCCGAGTCCGGCGGACGAAGTTGGCGAGCCCCACCCCCCTAGGCTGTAGCCCACCTGTTTTTGTGGCCTTTTTCCGCTGGACGAACTTGGCGCCCCGGCCTTCGGGCGGTTATTTTTGGGCGCGGCTGTGCCCGCGGCCTATTTTTGGCGCACGGAGGCGCCTCGTAAAGTCTCGCGCCATTCCGAGTCCGGCGGACGAAGTTGGCCAGCCCCACCCCCCAAGGCTATAGCCCACCCGTTTTTTTGGCATTTTTCCGCTGGACGAATTTGGCGCCCCGGCCTTCGGGCGGTTATTTTTGGGCGTGGCTTTGCCCGCGGCCTATTTTTGGCACACGGAGGCGCCTCGCAAAGTCTCGCGCCATTCCGAGATCGGCGGACGAAGTTGGCCAGCCCCACCCCCCAAGGCTATAGCCCACCCGTTTTTGTGGCCTTTTTCCGCTGGACGAACTAGGCGCCCCGGTATTCAGGTGGTTATTTATGGCGCTGCTGGGACCGCGGCCTATTTTTAGGGCACGGAGGTACCTCTCAAAGTCTCGCGCAATTCCGAGTCCGGTGGACGAAGTTGGCCAGCCCCACCCCCCAAGGCTATAGCCCACCCGTTTTTGTGGCCTTTTTCCGCTGGACAAACTTGGCGCCCCGGCCTTAGGGAGGTTATTTTGGGTGCGGCTTTGCCCGCGGTCTATTTTTGGCACACGGACGCACCTCGCAAAGTCTCGCGACATTTCGAGTCCGGCGGACGAAGTTGGCCAGCCCCACCCCCCAAGGCTATAACCCACCCGTTTTTGTGGCCTTTTTCGGCAGGACGAACTTGGCGCCCCGGCATTCAGGCGGTTATTTATGGCGTTGCTGAGCCCGCGGCCTATTTTTGGCACACGGAGGTGCCTCGCAAAGTCTCGCACCATTTCGAGTCCGGCGGACGAAGTTGGCCAGCCCCACCCCCCAAGGCTATAGCCCACCCGGTTTTATGGCCTTTTTCCGCTGGACGAATTTGGCGCCCCGGCCTTCCGGCTGTTATTTTTGGGCGCGGCTGTGCCCGTGACCTAGTTTTGGCACACGGAGGTGCCTCGCAAAGTCTCGCACCATTCCGAGTCCGGCGGACGAAGTTGGCCAGGCCCACCCCCCAAGGCTATAGCCCACCCGTTTTTGTGGCCTTTTTCCGCTGGACGAACTTGGCGCCCCGGCCTTAGGGCGGTTATTTTTAGGTGCGGCTGAGCCCGCGGCCTATTTTTGGCACACGGAGGTGCCTCACAAAGTCTCACGCCATTCCGAGTCCGGCGGACGAAGTTCGCAAGCCCCACCCCCCAAGGCTATAGCCCACCCGTTTTTGTGGCCTTTTTCCGCTGGACGAACTTGGCGCCCCGGCCTTCGGGCGGTTATTTTTGGGCGCGGCTGTGCCCGCGGCCTATTTTTCGCAGACGGAGGTGCCTCGCAAACTCTTGCGCCGTTCCGAGTACGGCAGACGAAGTTGGCCAGCCCCAGCCACTAAGGCTATAGCCCACTCGCTTTTGTGGCCTTTTTCCGCTGGAAGAACTTGGCGCCCCGGCCTTTGGGCAGTTATTTTTGGGCGCGGTTGTGCCCGCGGCCTATTTTTGGCACACGGAGCCACCTCGCAAAGTCTCGCGCCATTCCGAGTCCGGCGGACGAAGTTGGCCAGCCCCACCCCCCATGGCTATAGCCCACCCGGTTTTGTGGCCTTTTTCCGCAGGACGAACTTGGCGCCCCGGCCTTCAGGTGGTTATTTTTGGGCGCGGCTGTGCCAACGGCCTACTTTTGGCACAGGGAGGTGCCTCGCAAAGTCTCGCACCATTCCGAGTCCGGCGGACGAAGTTCGCCAGCCCCACCCCCCAAGGCTATAGCCCACCCGTTTTTCTGGCCTTTTTCCGCAGGACGAACTTGGCGCCCCGGCCTTCAGGTGGTTATTTTTGGGCGCGGCTGTGCCAACGGCCTACTTTTGGCACAGGGAGGCGCCTCGCAAAGTCTCGCACCATTCCGAGTCCGGCGGACGATGTTCGCCAGCCCCACCCCCCAAGGCTCTAGCCCACCCGTTTTTGTGGCCTTTTTCCGCTGGACGAACTTGGCGCCCCGGCCTTCGGGCGGTTATTTTTGGGCACGGCTGTGCCCGCGGCCTATTTTTGGCACACGGAGGCGCCTCGCAAACTCTTGCGCCGTTCCGAGTCCGGCAGACGAAGATTGCCAGCCCCAGCCGCCAAGGCTATAGCCCACCCGCTTTTGTGGCGTTTTTTCCGCTGGACGAACTTGGCGCCCCGGCCTTCGGGCGGTTATTTTTGGGCGCGGCTGTGCCCAGGGCCTATTTTTGGCACACGGAGGCACCTCGCAATATCTCGCGCCATTTTTTTGTCCGGCGGACGAAGTTGGCCAGCCCCACCCCGCAAGGCTATAGCCCAGCCGTTTTTGTGGCCCTTTTCCGCAGGACGAACTTGGCGCCCCGGCCTTCGGACGGTTATTTTTGGGCGCGGCTGTGCCCGCGGCCTATTTTTGGCACAGGGAGGCGCCTCGCAATGTCTCGCGCCATTACGAGTCCGGCGGACGAAGTTGGCCAGCCCCACCCCGCAAGGCTATAGCCCACCCGCTTTTGTGGCCTTTTTCCGCTGGACGAATTGGCGCCCCGGCCTTCGGGCGGTTATTTTTGGGCGTGGCTGTGCCCAGGGCCTATTTTTGGCACACGGAGGTGCCTCGCAATGTCTCGCGCCATTCCGAGTCCGGCGGACGAAGTTGGCCAGCCCCACCCCGCAAGGCTATAGCCCACCCGTTTTTGTGGCCTTTTTCCGCAGGACGAACTTGGCGCCCCGGCCTTCGGGCGGTTATTTTTGGGCGCGGCTGTGCCCACGGCCTATTTTTGGCACAGGGAGGCGCCTCGCAAAGTCTCGCACCATTCCGAGTCCGGCGGACGAAGTTGGCCAGCCCCACCCCCCAAGGCTATAGCCCACCCGTTTTTGTGGCCTTTTTCCACGGGACGAACTTGGCGCCCCGGCCTTAGGGCGGTTATTTTTAGTTGCGGCTGTGCCCAGGGCCTATTTTTGGCCCACGGAGACACCTCGCAATGTCTCGCGCCATTCCGAGTCCGGTGGACGAAGTCGGCCAGCGCCACCCCCGCAAGGCTATAGCCTATCTGTTTTTGTGGCCCTTTTCCGCAGGACGAACTTGGCGCCCCGGCCTTCGGGCTGTTATTTTTGGGCACGGCTGCGCCCGCGGCCTATTTTTGGCACACGTAGGTGCCTCGCAAAGTCTCGCACCATTCCAAGTCCGGCGGACGAAGTTGGCCAGCCCCACCCCGCAAGGCTATAGCCCAGCCGTGTTTGTGGCCCTTTTCCGCTGGACGAACTTGGCGCCCCGGCCTTCGGGCGGTTATTTTTGGGCGCGGCTGTGCCCGCGGCCTATTTTTGGCACACGGAGGCGCCTCGCAAACTCTTGCACCGTTCCGAGTCCGGCAGGCGAAGTTCGCAAGCCCCACCCCCCAAGGCTATAGCCCACCCGTTTTTGTGGCCTTTTTCCGCTGGACGAACTTGGCGCCCCGGCCTTCGGGCGGTTATTTTTGGGCGCGGCTGTGCCCGCGGCCTATTTTTGGCACACGGAGGCGCCTCACAAACTCTTACGCCGTTCCGAGTCCGGCAGACGAAGATGGCCGGCCCCAGCCGCCAAGGCTATAGCCCACCCGCTTTTGTGGCCTTTTTCCGCTGGACGAACTTGGCGCCCCGGCCTTCGGGCGGTTATTTTTGGGCGCGGCTGTGCCCGCGGCCTATTTTTGGCACACGGAGGCACCTCGCAAACTCTTGCGCCGTTTCGAGTCCGGCAGACGAAGTTGGCCAGCTCCAGCCGCCAAGGGTACAGCCGACCCGCTTTTGTGGCCCTTTTCCGAAGTCGAAGTTGGCGCCCCGGCCTTCGGGCGGTTATTTTTGGGCGTGGCTGTGCCCACGGCCTATTTTTAGCACACGAAGGCGCCTCGCAAACTCCTGCACCGTTCCGAGTCCGGCAGACGAAGTTGGCCAGCCCCAGCCCCGAAGGCTATAGCCCACCCACTTTTGTGGCCTTTTTCAGCTGGACGAACTTGGCGCCCCGGCCTTCGGGCGGTTATTTTTGGGCGCGGCTGCGCCCAGGGCCTATTTTTGTCACACGGAGGTGCCTCGCAATGTCTCGCGCCATTGCGAGTCCGGCGGACGAAGTTGTCCAGCCCCAACCCGCAAGGCTATAGCCCACCCGTTTTTGTGGCCTTTTTCCGCTGGACGAACTTGGCGCCCCGGCCTTAGGGCAGTTATTTTTGGGCGTGGCTGTGCCCGTGACCTAGTTTTGGCACACGGAGGTGCCTCGCAAAGTCTCGCACCATTCCGAGTCCGGCGGACGAAGTTGGCCAGGCCCACCCCCCAAGGCTATAGCCCACCCGTTTTTGTGGCCTTTTTCCGCTGGACGAACTTGGCGCCCCGGCCTTAGGGCGGTTATTTTTAGGTGCGGCTGAGCCCGCGGCCTATTTTTGGCACACAGAGGTGCCTCACAAAGTCTCACGCCATTCCGAGTCCGGCGGACGAAGTTCGCAAGCCCCACCCCCCAAGGCTATAGCCCACCCGTTTTTGTGGCCTTTTTCCGCTGGACGAACTTGGCGCCCCGGCCTTCGGGCGGTTATTTTTGGGCGCGGCTGTGCCCGCGGCCTATTTTTCGCAGACGGAGGTGCCTCGCAAACTCTTGCGCCGTTCCGAGTACGGCAGACGAAGTTGGCCAGCCCCAGCCACTAAGGCTATAGCCCACTCGCTTTTGTGGCCTTTTTCCGCTGGAAGAACTTGGCGCCCCGGCCTTTGGGCAGTTATTTTTGGGCGCGGCTGTGCCCGCGGCCTATTTTTGGCACACGGAGCCACCTCGCAAAGTCTCGCGCCATGCCGAGTCCGGCGGACGAAGTTGGCCAGCCCCACCCCCCATGGCTATAGCCCACCCGGTTTTGTGGCCTTTTTCCGCAGGACGAACTTGGCGCCCCGGCCTTCAGGTGGTTATTTTTGGGCGCGGCTGTGCCAACGGCCTACTTTTGGCACAGGGAGGCGCCTCGCAAAGTCTCGCACCATTCCGAGTCCGGCGGACGAAGTTCGCCAGCCCCACCCCCCAAGGCTCTAGCCCACCCGTTTTTGTGGCCTTTTTCCGCTGGACGAACTTGGCGCCCCGGCCATCGGGCGGTTATTTTTGGGCGCGGCTGTACCCGCGGCCTATTTTTGTCACACGGAGGCGCCTCGTAAACTCTTGCGCCGCTCCGAGTCCGGCAGACGATGTTGGCCAGCCCCAGCCCCAAAGGCTATAGCCCACACGCTTTTTTGGCCTTTTTCCGCTGGACGAACTTGGCGCCCCGGCCTTCGGGCAGTTATTTTTGGGCGCGGCTGTGCCCAGGGCCTATTTTTGGCACACGGAGGCGCCTCGCAATGTCTCGCGCCATTCCGAGTCCGGCGGACGAAGTTGGCCAGCCCCACCCCGCAAGGCTATAGCCCACCCATTTTTATGGCCTTTTTCCGCAGGACGAACTCGGCGCCCCGGCCTTAGGGCAGTTATTTTTGGGCGCGGCTGTGCCCGCGGCCTATTTTCCCCACACGGAGGTGCCTCACAAAGTCTCGCACCATTCCGAGTCTGGCGGACGAAGAATGCAAGCCCCACCCCCCAAGGCTATAGCCCACCCATTTTTGTGGCTTTTTTCCGCTGGACGAACTTGGCGCCCCGGCCTTCGGGCGGTTATTTTTGGGCGCGGCTGTGCCCGCGGCCTATTTTTGGCACACGGAGGCGCCTCGCAAACTCTTGCGCCGTTCCGAGTCCGGCAGACGAAGATGCCCAGCCCCAGCCGCCAAGGCTATAGCCCACCCGCTTTTGTGGCCTTTTTCCGCTGGACGAACTTGGCGCCCCGGCCTTCGGGCGGTTATTTTTGGGCGCGGCTGTGCCCGCGGCCTATTTTTGACACACGGAGGCACCTCGCAAACTCTTGCGCCGTTCCGAGTCCGGCAGACGAAGTTGGCCAGCCCCAGCCGCCAAGGCTATAGCCCACCCGCTTTTGTGGCCCTTTTCCGAAGGACAAACTTGGCGCCCCGGCCTTCGGACGGTTATTTTTGGGCGCGGCTGTGTCCGTGGCCTATTTTTGGCACACGGAGACACCTCGCAAAGTCTCGCGCCATTCCGAGTCCGGCGGACGAAGTTGGCCAGCCCCACCCCCCAAGGCTATAGCCCACCCGTTTTTGTGGCCTTTTTCCGCTGGACGAATTGGGCGCCCCGGCATTCAGACGGTTATTTATGCCGCTGCTGAGCCCGCGGCCTATTTTTGGGACACGGAGGCACCTCTCAAAGTCTCGCGCCATTCCGAGTCCGGCGGACGAAGTCGGCCAGCCCCATCCCCCAAGGCTATAGCCCACCTGTTTTTGTGGCCTTTTTCCGCTGGACAAACTTGGCGCCCCGGCCTTAGGGCAGTTATTTTTGGGCGCGGCTGTGTCCGCAGCCTATTTTTGGCACACGGAGGCGCCTCGCAAAGTCTCGCGCCATTCCGAGTCCGGCGGACGAAGTTGGCCAGCCCCACCCCCCAAGGCAATAGCCCACCCGTTTTTTTGTCCTTTTTCCGCTGGACGAATTTGGCGCCCCGGCCTTCGGGCCGTTATTTTTGGGCGCGGCTGTGCCCGCGGCCTATTTTTGGCACACGGAGGCGTCTCGCAAAGTCTCGCGCCATTCCGAGTCCGGCGGACGAAGTCGGCCAGCCCCACCCCCCAAGGCTATAGCCCACCCGTTTTTGTGGCCTTTTTCCGCTGGACGAATTGGGCGCCCCGGCATTCAGGCGGTTATTTATGCCGCTGCTGAGCCCGCGGCCTATTTTTGGGACACGGAGGCACCTCTCAAAGTCTCACGCCATTCCGAGTCCGGCGGACGAAGTTGGCCAGCCCCACCCCCCAAGGCTATAGCCCACCCGTATTTGTGGCCTTTTTCCGCTGGACGAACTTGGCGCCCCGGCCTTAGGGAAGTTATTTTTGGGCGGGGGTTTGCCCGCGGCCTATTTTTGGCACACGGAGGCGCCCCGCAAAGTCTCGCTCCATTCCGATTCCGGCGGACGAAATTGGCTAGCCCTACCCCCCTAGGCTATAGCCCACCTGTTTTTGTGGCCTTTTTCCGCTGGACGAACTTGGCGCCCCGGCCTTCGGGCGGTTATTTTTGGGCGCGGCTGTACCCGCGGCCTATTTTTGGCACACGGAGGCACCTCGCAAAGTCTCGCGCCATTCCGAGTCCGGCGGACGAAGTGGGCCAGCCCCACCCCCCAAGGCTATAGCCCACCCGTTTTTTTGTCCTTTTTCCGCAGGACGAATTTGGCGCCCCGGCCTTCGGGCCGTTATGTTTGGGTGCGGCTGTGCCCGCGACCTATTTTTGGCACATGGAGGCGCCTCGCAAAGTCTCGCGCCATTCCGAGTCCGGCGGACGAAGTTGGCAAGCCCCACCCCCCAAGGCTATAGCCCACCCGTTTTTGTGGCCTTTTTCCGCTGGGCGAACTTGGCGCCCCGGCCTTCGGGCGGTTAATTTTAGGCACGGCTGTGGCCGCTGCCTATTTTTGGCACACAGAGGTGCCTCACAAAGTCTCGCACAATGCCGAGTCCGGCGGATGAAGTTAGCCAGCCCCACCCCCCAAGGCTATAGCCCACCCGTTTTTGTGGCCTTTTTCCGCTGGACGAACTTGGCGCCCCGGCCTTCGGGCGGTTAATTTTAGGCACGGCTGTGGCCGCTGCCTATTTTTGGCACACAGAGGTGCCTCACAAAGTCTCGCGCAATGCCGAGTCCGGCGCATGAAGTTAGCCAGCCCCACCCCCCAAGGCTATAGCCCACCCGTATTTGTGTCCTTTTTCCGCTGGACGAACTTGGCGCCCCGGCCTTAGGGAAGTTATTTTTGGGCGCGGGTTTGCCCGCGGACTATTTTTGGCACACGGAGGCGCCTCGCAAAGTCTCGCTCCATTCCGAGTCCGGCGGACGAAATTGGCTAGCCCCACCCCCCTAGGTTATAGCCCACCTGTTTTTGTGGCCTTTTTCCGCTGGACGAACTTGGCGCCCCGGCCTTCGGGCGGTTATTTTTGGGCGCGGCTGTACCCGCGGCCTATTTTTGGCACACGGAGGCACCTCGCAAAGTCTCGCGCCATTCCGAGTCCGGCGGACGAAGTTGGCCAGCCCCACCCCCCAAGGCTATAGCCCACCCGTTTTTTTGTCCTTTTTCCGCAGGACGAATTTGGCGCCCCGGCCTTCGGGCCGTTATTTTTGGGCACGGCTGTGCCCGCGACCTATTTTTGGCACATGGAGGCGCCTCGCAAAGTCTCGCGCCATTCCGAGTCCGGCGGACGAAGTTGGCAAGGCCCACCCCCCAAGGCTATAGCCCACCCGTTTTTGTGGCCTTTTTCCGCTGGGCAAACTTGGCGCCCCGGCCTTCGGGCAGTTACTTTTGGGCGCATCTGTGCCCGCGGCCTATTTTTGGCACACTGAGCCGCCTCCCAAAGTCTCGCGCCATTCCGAGTCCGGCGGACGAATTTGGCCAGCCCCAGCCCCCAAGGCAATAGCCCACCCGCTTTTGTGGCCTTTTTCCGCTGGACGAACTTGGCGCCCCGGACTTCGGCGGTTATTTTTGGGCGTGGCTGTGCCCGCGGTCTATTTTTGGTACACGAAGGTGCCTCGCAAAGTCTCGCGCCATTCCGAGTACGACGGACGAAGTTGGCCAGCCCCACCCCCCAAGGCTATAGCCCACCCGTTTTTGTGGCCGTTTTCCGCTGGATGAACTTGGCGCCCCGGCCTTAGGGCGGTTATTTTTGGGCGCGGCTGTGCCCGCGGCCTATTTTTGGTTCCCGGAGGTGCCTCCCAAAGTCTCGCGCCATTCCGATTCCGGCGGACGAAGTTGGCAAGCCCCACCCCCCAAGGCTATAGCCCACCCGTTTTTGTGGCCTTTTTCCGCTGGACGAACTTGGCGCCCCGGCCTTCGGGCGGTTATTTTTCGGCGCGGCTGTGGCCGCGGCCTATTTTTGGCACTCAGAGGCGCCTCATAAAGTCTCGCGCAATGCCGAGTCCGGCAGATGAAGTTGGCCAGCCCCACCCCCCAAGGCTATAGCCCACCCGTATTTGTGGCCTTTTTCCGCTGGACGACCTTGGCGCCCCGGCCTTAGGGCAGTTATTTTTGGGCGCGGGTTTGCCCGCGGCCTATTTTTGGCACACGGAGGGGCCTCGCAAAGTCTCGCTCCATTCCGAGTCCGGCGGACGAAATTGGCTAGCCCCACCCCCCAAGGCTATAGCCCACCCGCTTTTGTGGCCTTTTTCCGCTGGACGAACTTGGCGCCCCGGCCTTCGGGTGGTTACTTTTAGGCGCGGCCATGGCCGCAGCCTATTTTTGGCACACAGACGTGCCTCGCAAAGTCTCGCACCATTCCGAGTCCGGCGGACGAAGTTGGCCAGCCCCACCCCCCTAGGCTATAGCCCACCCGTTTTTGTGGCCTTTTTCTGCTGGACGAACTTGGCGTCCCGGCCTTCGGGCAGTTATTTTGGGATGCGGCTGTGCCCGCGGCCTATTTTTGGCACACTGAGCCGCCTCGCAAAGTCTCGCGCCATTCCGAGTCCGGCGGACGAAGTTCGCCAGCCCCACCCCCCAAGGCTATAGCCCACCCGTTTTTGTGGCCTTTTTCCGCTGGACGAACTTGGCGCCCCGGCCTTCGGGCGGTTATTTTTAGGCGCGGCTGTGGCCGTAGCCTATTTTTGGCACATAGAGGTGCCTCGCATAGTCTCGCGCAATTCCGAATCCGGCGGATGAAGTTTGCCAGCCCCACCCCCCAAGGCTATAGCCCACCCGTATTTGTAGCCTTTTTCCGCTGGACGAACTTGGCGCCCCGGCCTTAGGAAGGTTATTTTTGGGCGCGGCTGTGCCCGCGGCCTATTTTTGGCACACGGAGGCGCCTCGCAAAGTCTTGCGCCGTTCCAAGTCCGGCGGACGAAGTTGGCCAGCCCCAGCCCCCAAGGCTATAGCCCACCCGCTTTTCTGGCCTTTTTCCGCTGGACGAACTGTGCGCCCCAGCCATCGGGCGGTTATTTTTGGGCGCGGGTTTCCCCGCGGCCTATTTTTGGTACACGGAGGCCCCTCACAAAGTCTCACGGCATTCCGAGTCCGAGTCCGGCGGATGAAGTTGGCCAGCCCCACCCCCCAAGTAGATAACCCACCCGTTTTTGTGGCCTTTTTCCGCTGACGAACTTGGCGCCCCGGCCTGCGGGCGGTTATTTTTGGGCACGGCTTTGCCCGTGGCCTATTTTTGGCACACGGAGGCCCCTCATAAAGTCTCGCAGCATTCCGAGTCCGGCGGACGAAGTTGGCCAGCCCCAACCCCCAAGGCTATAGACCACCCGTTTTTGTGGCCTCTTTCCGCTGGGCGAACTTGGCGCCCCGGCCTTCGGGCAGTTATTTTTAGGCGCGGCTTTGCCCGTGGCCTATTTGTGGCACACGGAGGCCCCTCGTAAAGTCTCGTGGCATTCCGAGTCAGGCGGACGAAGTGGGCCAGCCCCACCCCCCAAGGCTATAGCCCAACCGTTTTTGTGGCCTTTTTCTACTGGACGAACTTGGCGCCCCTGCCTTCGGGCGGTTATTTTTGGGCGCGGCTTTGCCCG
Source organism: Citrus x limon (assembly GCA_034663535.1). Classification (NCBI taxonomy): domain Eukaryota; kingdom Viridiplantae; phylum Streptophyta; class Magnoliopsida; order Sapindales; family Rutaceae; genus Citrus; species Citrus x limon. The sequence continues at coordinate 34,507,317 of CM067998.1, read as the reverse complement.
CGGCCTATTTTTGGCACACGGAGGCCCCTCGTAAAGTCTCACGGCATTCCGATCCGGCGGAGGAAGTTGGCCAGCCCCACCCCCCTAGGCTATAGCCCACCCGCTTTTCTGGCCTTTTTCCGCTGGACGAACTGTGCGCCCCAGCCATCGGGCGGTTATTTTTGGGCGCGGCTTTCCCCGCGGCCTATTTTTGGTACACGGAGGGCCCTCACAACGTCTCACGGCATTCCGAGTCCGAGTCCTGCGGATGAAGTTGGCCAGCCCCACCCCCCAAGTAGATAGCCCACCCGTTTTTGTGGCCTTTTTCCGCTGACGAACTTGGCGCCCCGGCCTTAGGGCGGTTATTTTTGGGCGCGGCTTTGCCCGGGGTCTATTTTTGGCACACGGAGGCGCCTCACAAAGTCTCGCGCCATTCCGAGTTCGGCGGACGAAGTTGGCCAGCCCCACCCCCCAAGGCTATAGCCCACCCGTTTTTGTGGCCTTTTTCCGCTGGACGAACTTGGCGCCCCGGTATTCAGGTGGTTATTTATGGCGCTGCTGAGCCCGCGGCCTATTTTTGGGGCACGGAGGCACCTCGCAAAGTCTCGTAGCATTCCGAGTCCGGCGGACGAAGTTGGCCAGCCACACCCCGCAAGGCTATAGCCCACCTGTTTTTGTGGCCTTTTTACTCTGGACGAACTTGGCGCCCCGGCCTTCGTGTGGTTATTTTCGGGTGTGGCTTTGTCCGTGGCCTATGTTTGGCACACGGAGAACCCTCGCAAAGTCTCCCGCAATTCCGAGTCAAGCCCCACCCCCCAAGGCTATAGCCCACCCGTTTTTGTGGCCTTTTTCCGCTGGACGAACTTGGCGCCCCGGCCTTCGGGTGGTTATTTTTGGGCGCGGCTGTGCCCGCGGCCTATTTTTGGTACACGGAGGTGCCTCGCAAAGTCTTGCGCCGTTCCGAGTCCGGCGGACGAAGTTGGCCAGCCCCAGCCCACAAGGCTATAGCCTACCCGCTTTTCTGGCCTTTTTCCGCTGGACGAACTGTGCGCCCCAGCCATCGGGCGGTTATTTTTGGGCGCGGCCTTCCCCGCGGCCTATTTTTGGTACACGGAGGCCCCTCACAAAGTCTCACGGCATTCCGAGTCCGAGTCCGGCGGATGAAGTTGGCCAGCCCCACCCCCCAAGTAGATTGCCCACCCGTTTTTGTGGCCTTTTTCCGCTGACGAACTTGGCGCCCCGGCCTTCGGGCTGTTATTTTTGGGCGCGGCCTTGCCCGTGGCCTATTTTTGGCACACGGAGGCCCCTCGTAAAGTCTCGCGGCATTCCGAGTCCGGCGGACGATGTTGGCCAGCCCCAACCCCCAAGGCTATAGACCACCCGTTTTTGTGGCCTTTTTCCGCTGGGCGAACTTCGCGCCCCGGCCTTCGGGCAGTTATTTTTAGGTGCGGCTTTGCCCGCGGCCTATGTTTGGCACACGGAGGCCCCTCCAAAAGTCTTGCGGCATTCCGAGTCCGGCGAGACGAAGTTGGCCAGCCCCACCCCCCAAGGCTATAGCCCACCCGTTTTTGTGGCCTTTTTCCGCTGGATGAACATGGCAGCCCGGCCTTCGGGCAGTTATTTTTGGGCGCGGCTTTACCCGCGGCCTATTTTTGTTACACGGAGGCCCCTCGCAAAGTCTCGCGGCATTCCGAGTCCGGCGGACGAAGTTGGCCAGCCCCACCCCCCAAGGCTATAGCCCACCCGTTTTTGTGGCCTTTTTCCGCTGGACGAACTTGGCGCCCCGGCCTTCGGGCGGTTATTTTTGGGCGCGGCTTTGCCCGCGGCCTATTTTTGGCACACGGAGGCCCCTCGTAAAGTCTCACGGCATTCCGATCCGGCGGAGGAAGTTGGCCAGCCCCACCCCCCAAGGCTATAGCCCACCCGCTTTTCTGGCCTTTTTCCGCTGGACGAACTGTGCGCCCCAGCCATCGGGCGGTTATTTTTGGGCGCGGCTTTCCCCGCGGCGTATTTTTGGTACACGGAGGGCCCTCACAACGTCTCACGGCATTCCGAGTCCGAGTCCGGCGGATGAAGTTGGCCAGCCCCACCCCCCAAGTAGATAGCCCACCCGTTTTTGTGGCCTTTTTCCGCTGACGAACTTGGCGCCCCGGCCTTAGGGCGGTTATTTTTGGGCGCGGCTTTGCCCGGGGCCTATTTTTGGCACACGGAGGCCCCTCGTAAAGTCTCGCGGCATTCCGAGTCCGGCGGATGAAGTTGGCCAGCCCCAACCCCCAAGGCTATAGACCACCCGTTTTTGTGGCCTTTTTCCGCTGGGCGAACTTGGCGCCCCGGCCTTCGGGCAGTTATTTTTAGGCGCGGCTTTGCCCGTGGCCTATTTTTGGCACATGGAGGCCCCTCGTAAAGTCTCGTGGCATTCCGAGTCCGGCGGACGAAGTGGGCCAGCCCCACCCCCTAAGGCTATAGCCCACCCATTTTTGTGGCCTTTTTCTGCTGGACGAACTTGGCGCCCCTGCCTTCGGGCGGTTATTTTTGGGCGCGGCTTTGCCCGCGGCCTATTTTTGGCACACGGAGGCCCCTCGTAAAGTCTCGCGCCATTCCGAGTTCGGCGGACGAAGTTGGCCAGCCCCACCCCCCAAGGCTATAGCCCACCCGTTTTTGTGGCCTTTTTCCGCTGGACGAACTTGGCGCCCCGGTATTCAGGTGGTTATTTATGGCGCTGCTGAGCCCGCGGCCTATTTTTGGGGCACGGAGGCACCTCGTAAAGTCTCGTAGCATTCCGAGTCCGGCGGACGAAGTTGGCCAGCCCCACCCCCCAAGGCTATAGCCCACCTGTTTTTGTGGCCTTTTTACTCTGGACGAACTTGGCGCCCCGGCCTTCGTGTGGTTATTTTCGGGTGTGGCTTTGTCCGTGGCCTATGTTTGGCACACGGAGGTCCCTCGCAAAGTCTCCCGCAATTCCGAGTCAAGCCCCACCCCCCAAGGCTATAGCCCACCCGTTTTTGTGGCCTTTTTCCGCTGGACGAACTTGGCGCCCCGGCCTTCGGGTGGTTATTTTTGGGCGCGGCTGTGCCCGCGGCCTATTTTTGGTACACGGAGGTGCCTCGCAAAGTCTTGCGCCGTTCCGAGTCCGGCGGACGAAGTTGGCCAGCCCCAGCCCACAAGGCTATAGCCTACCCGCTTTTCTGGCCTTTTTCCGCTGGACGAACTGTGCGCCCCAGCCATCGGGCGGTTATTTTTGGGCGCGGCCTTCCCCGCGGCCTATTTTTGGTACACGGAGGCCCCTCACAAAGTCTCACGGCATTCCGAGTCCGAGTCCGGCGGATGAAGTTGGCCAGCCCCACCCCCCAAGTAGATTGCCCACCCGTTTTTGTGGCCTTTTTCCGCTAACGAACTTGGCGCCCCGGCCTTCGGGCTGTTATTTTTGGGCGCGGCCTTGCCCGTGGCCTATTTTTGGCACACGGAGGCCCCTCGTAAAGTCTCACGGCATTCCGAGTCCGGCGGACGATGTTGGCCAGCCCCAACCCCCAAGGCTATAGACCACCCGTTTTTGTGGCCTTTTTCCGCTGGGCGAACTTCGCGCCCCGGCCTTCGGGCAGTTATTTTTAGGTGCGGCTTTGCCCGCGGCCTATGTTTGGCACACGGAGGCCCCTCCAAAAGTCTTGCGGCATTCCGAGTCCGGCGAGACGAAGTTGGCCAGCCCCACCCCCCAAGGCTATAGCCCACCCGTTTTTGTGGCCTTTTTCCGCTGGATGAACATGGCAGCCCGGCCTTCGGGCAGTTATTTTTGGGCGCGGCTTTACCCGCGGCCTATTTTTGTTACACGGAGGCCCCTCGCAAAGTCTCGCGGCATTCCGAGTCCGGCGGACGAAGTTGGCCAGCCCCACCCCCCAAGGCTATAGCCCACCCGTTTTTGTGGCCTTTTTCCGCTGGACGAACTTGGCGCCCCGGCCTTCGGGCGGTTATTTTTGGGCGCGGCTTTGCCCGCGGCCTATTTTTGGCACACGGAGGCCCCTCGTAAAGTCTCACGGCATTCCGATCCGGCGGAGGAAGTTGGCCAGCCCCACCCCCCAAGGCTATAGCCCACCCGCTTTTCTGGCCTTTTTCCGCTGGACGAACTGTGCGCCCCAGCCATCGGGCGGTTATTTTTGGGCGCGGCTTTCCCCGCGGCGTATTTTTGGTACACGGAGGGCCCTCACAACGTCTCACGGCATTCCGAGTCCGAGTCCGGCGGATGAAGTTGGCCAGCCCCACCCCCCAAGTAGATAGCCCACCCGTTTTTGTGGCCATTTTCCGCTGACGAACTTGGCGCCCCGGCCTTAGGGCGGTTATTTTTGGGCGCGGCTTTGCCCGGGGCCTATTTTTGGCACACGGAGGCCCCTCGTAAAGTCTCGCGGCATTCCGAGTCCGGCGGACGAAGTTGGCCAGCCCCACCCCCCAAGGCTATAGCCCACCCGTTTTTGTGGCCGTTTTCCGCTGGACGAACTTGGCGCCCTGGCCTTCGGCCGGATATTTTTGGGCGCGGCTTTGGCAGTGGCCTATTTTTGGCACACTGAGGCCCCTCGCAAAGTCTCACGGCATTCCGAGTACGGCGGACGAAGTGGGCCAGCCCCACCCCCCAAGGCTATAGCCCACCCGTTTTTGTGGCCTTTTTGCGCTGGACAAACTTGGCGCCCCGGCCTTCAGGCGTTTATTTTTGGGCGCGGCTTTGTCCGCGGCCTATTTTTCGCACACGGAGGCCCCTCGTAAAGTCTCGCGGCATTCCGAGTCCGGCGGACGAAGTTGGCCAGCCCCACACCCCAAGGCTATAGCCCACCCGTTTTTTTGGCCTTTTTCCGCTGGACGAACTTGGCGCCCTGGCCTTCGGGCGGATATTTTTGGGCGCGGCTTTGGCAGTGGCCTATTTTTGGCACACGGAGGCCCTTGACAAAGTCTCGCGGCATTCCGAGTCCGGCGGACGAAATTGGCCAGCCCCAACCCCCAAGGCTATAGCCCACCCGTTTTTGTGGCCTTTTTCCGCTGGACGAACATGGCGCCCTGGCCTTCGGGCGGTTATTTTTGGGCGCGGCTTTGCCGATGGCCTATTTTTGGCACGCGGAGGCCCCTCGCAAAGTCTCGCGGCATTCCGAGTCCGGCGGACGAAGTTGGCCAGCCCCACCCCCCAATCCTATAGCCCACCCGTTTTTTTGTGGCCTTTTCCGCTGGACGAACTGTGCGCCCCAGCCTTCGGGCGGTTATTTTTGGGCGCGGCTTTGCCCGCGCCCTATTTTTGGCACACGGAGGGGCCTCGCAAAGTCTCGTGGCATTCCGAGTCCGATTCCGGCGGACGAAGTTGGCCAGCCCCACCCCCCAAGGCTATAGCCCACCCGTTTTTGTGGCCTTTTTCCGCTGGACGAACGTGGCACCCCGGCCTTCGGGTGGTTATTTTGGGGCGCGGCTTTGGCAGTGGCCTATTTTTGGCACACGGAGGCCCTTCACAAAGTCTCGCGGCATTCCGAGTCCGGCGGACGAAGTGGGCCAGCCCCAACCCCCAAGGCTATAGCCCACCCGTTTTTGTGGCCTTTTTCCGCTGGACGAACATGGCGCCCCGGCCTTCGGGCGGTTATTTTTGGGCGCGTCTTTGCCCGCGGCCTATTTTTGGCACACGGAGGACCCTCGCAAACTCTCGCGGCATTCCGAGTCCGGCGGACGAAGTTGGCCAGCCCCACCCCCCAAGGCTATAGCCCACCCGTTTTTGTGGCCTTTTTCCGCTGGACGAACTTGGCACCCCGGCCTTCGGGTGGTTATTTTTGGGCACGGCTTTGCGCGCGGCCTATTTTTGGCACACGGAGGCCCCTCGCAAAGTCTCGCGGCATTCCGAGTCCGGCGGACGAAGTTGGCCAGCCCCACCCCCCAAGGCTATAGCCCACCCGTTTTTGTGGCCTTTTTCCGCTGGACGAACTTGGCGCCCCGGCCTTCGGGCGGTTATTTTTGGGTGAGGCTTTGCCCGTGGCCTATTTTTGGCACACGGAGGCCCCTCGCAAAGGCTCGCGGCATTCCGAGTCCTGCGGACGAAGTTGGCCAGCCCCACCCCCCAAGGCTATAGCCCACCCGTTTTTGTGGCCTTTTTCCGCTGGACGAACTTGGCGCCCCGGTATTCGGGCGGTTATTTTTGGGCGCGGCTTTGACCGCGGCCTATTTTTGCCACACGGAGTCCCCTCGCAAAGTCTCGCGGCATTCCGAGTCCAGCGGACGAAGTTGGCCAGCCCCACCCCCCAAGGCTATAGCCCACCCATTTTTGTGGCCGTTTTCCGCTGGACGAACTTGGCGCCCTGGCCTTCGGCCGGATATTTTTGGGCGCGGCTTTGGCAGTGGCCTATTTTTGGCACACGGAGGCCCTTCACAAAGTCTCGCGGCATTCCGAGTCCGGCGGACGAAATTGGCCAGCCCCAACCCCCAAGGCTATAGCCCACCCGTTTTTGTGGCCGTTTTCCGCCGGACGAACTTGGCGCCCTGGCCTTCGGCCGGATATTTTTGGGCGCGGCTTTGGCAGTGGCCTATTTTTGGCACACGGAGGCCCCTCGCAAAGTCTCACGGCATTCCGAGTCCGGCGGAGGAAGTTGGCCAGCCCCACCCCCCAATGCTATAACCCACCCGTTTTTGTGGCCTTTTTCCGCTGGACGAACTTGGCGACCCGGCCTTCGGGCGGTTATTTTTGGGTGAGGCTTTGCCCGTGGCCTATTTTTGGCACACGGAGGCCCCTCGCAAAGGCTCGCGGCATTCCGAGTCCTGCGGACGAAGTTGGCCAGCCCCACCCCCCAAGGCTATAGCCCACCCGTTTTTGTGGCCTTTTTCCGCTGGACGAACTTGGCGCCCCGGCCTTCGGGTGGTTATTTTTGGCCGCGGCTTTACCCGCGGCCTATTTTTGGCACACGGAGGCCCCTCGTAAAGTCTCACGGCATTCCGAGTCCGGCGGAGGAAGTTGGCCAGCCCCACCCCCCAATGCTATAGCCCACCCGTTTTTGTGGCCTTTTTCCGCTGGACGAACTTGGCGCCCCGGCCTTCGGGCGGTTATTTTTGGGTGAGGCTTTGCCCGTGGCCTATTTTTGGCACACGGAGGCCCCTCGCAAAGGCTCGCGGCAATCCGAGTCCTGCGGACGAAGTTGGCCAGCCCCACCCCCCAAGGCTATAGCCCACCCGTTTTTGTGGCCTTTTTCCGCTGGACGAACTTGGCGCCCCGGCCTTCGGGTGGTTATTTTTGGGTGCCGCTTTGCCCGCGGCCTATTTTTGCCACACGGAGTCCCCTCGCAAAGTCTCGCGGCATTCCGAGTCCGGCGGACGAAGTTGGCCAGCCCCACCCCCCAAGGCTATAGCCCACCCGTTTTTGTGGCCGTTTTCCGCTGGACGAACTTGGCGCCCTGGCCTTCGGCCGGATATTTTTGGGCGCGGCTTTGGCAGTGGCCTATTTTTGCCACACGGAGTCCCCTCGCAAAGTCTCGCGGCATTCCGAGTCCGGCGGACGAAGTTGGCCAGCCCCACCCCCCAAGGCTATAGCCCACCCGGTTTTGTGGCCTTTTTCCGCTGGACGAACTTGGCGCCCCGGCCTTCGGGTGGTTATTTTTGGGCGCGGCTTTACCCGCGGCCTATTTTTGGCACACGGAGGCCCCTCGCAAAGTCTCACGGCATTCCGAGTCCGGCGGAGGAAGTTGGCCAGCCCCACCCCCCAATGCTATAGCCCACCCGTTTTTGTGGCCTTTTTCCGCTGGACGAAATTGGCGCCCCGGCCTTCGGGCGGTTATTTTTGGGTGATGCTTTGCCCGTGGCCTATTTTTGGCACATGGAGACCCCTCGCAAAGGCTCGCGGCATTCCGAGTCCTGCGGACGAAGTTGGCCAGCCCCACCCCCCAAGGCTATAGCCCACCCGTTTTTGTGGCCTTTTTCCGCTGGACGAACTTGGCGCCCCGTCCTTCAGGTGGTTATTTTTGGGCGCGGCTTTGCCCGCGGCCTATTTTTGCCACACGGAGTCCCCTCGCAAAGTCTCGCGGCATTCCGAGTCCGGCGGACGAAGTTGGCCAGCCCCACCCCCCAAGGCTATAGCCCACCCGTTTTTGTGGCCGTTTTCCGCTGGACGAACTTGGCGCCCTGGCCTTCGGCCGGATATTTTTGGGCGCGGATTTGGCAGTGGCCTATTTTTGGCACATGGAGGCCCTTCACAAAGTCTCGCGGCATTCCGAGTCCGGCGGACGAAGTTGGCCAGCCCCAACCCCCAAGGCTATAGCCCACCCGTTTTTGTGGCCTTTTTCCGCTGGACGAACATGGCGCCCCGGCCTTCGGGCGGTTATTTTTGGGCGCGGCTTTGCCGATGGCCTATTTTTGGCACGCGGAGGCCCCTCGCAAAGTCTCACGGCATTCCGAGTCCGGCGGACGAAGTTGGCCAGCCCCACCCCCCAAGGCTATAGCCCCCCCATTTTTTTGTGGCCTTTTCCGCTGGACGAACTGTGCGCCCCAGCCTTCGGGCGGTTATTTTTGGGCGCGGCTTTGCCCGCGGCCTATTTTTGGCACACGGAGGCACCTCGCAATGTCTCGCGGCATTCCGAGTCCGATTCCGGCGGACGAAGTTGGCTAGCCCCACCCCCCAAGGCTATAGCCCACCCGTTTTTGTGGCCTTTTTCGGCTGGACGAACTTGGCGCCTCGGCCTTCGGTCGGTTATTTTTGGGCACGGCTTTACCCGCGGCCTACTTTTGGCACACGGAGGACCCTCGCAAAGTCTCACGGCATTCCGAGTCCGGCGGAGGAAGTTGGCCAGCCCCACCCCCCAATGCTATAGCCCACCCGTTTTTGTGGCCTTTTTCCGCTGGACGAACTTGGCGCCCCGGCCCTCGGGCAGTTATTTTCGGACGCGGCTTTGCCCGCGGCCTATTTTTGGCACACGGAGGCCCCTCGCAAACTCTCGCGGCATTCCGAGTCCGGCGGACGAAGTTGGCCAGCCCCAACCCCCAAGGCTATAGCCCACCCGTTTTTGTGGCCTTTTTCCGCTGGACGAACATGGCGCCCCGGCCTTCGGGCGGTTATTTTTGGGCGCGGCTTTGCCGATGGCCTATTTTTGGCACGCGGAGGCCCCTCGCAAAGTCTCACGGCATTCCGAGTCCGGCGGACGAAGTTGGCCAGCCCCACCCCCCAAGGCTATAGCCCCCCCATTTTTTTGTGGCCTTTTCCGCTGGACGAACTGTGCGCCCCAGCCTTCGGGCGGTTATTTTTGGGCGCGGCTTTGCCCGCGGCCTATTTTTGGCACACGGAGGCACCTCGCAATGTCTCGCGGCATTCCGAGTCCGATTCCGGCGGACGAAGTTGGCTAGCCCCACCCCCCAAGGCTATAGCCCACCCGTTTTTGTGGCCTTTTTCGGCTGGACGAACTTGGCGCCTCGGCCTTCGGTCGGTTATTTTTGGGCACGGCTTTACCCGCGGCCTACTTTTGGCACACGGAGGACCCTCGCAAAGTCTCACGGCATTCCGAGTCCGGCGGAGGAAGTTGGCCAGCCCCACCCCCCAATGCTATAGCCCACCCGTTTTTGTGGCCTTTTTCCGCTGGACGAACTTGGCGCCCCGACCTTCGGGCGGTTATTTTTGGGCACAGCTTTGTCCGTGGCCTATTTTTGGAACACGGAGGCCCGTCGTAAAGTCTCACGGCATTCCGAGTCTGCGGACGAAGTTGGCCAGCCCCACGCCCCAAGGCTATAGCCCACCCGTTTTTGTGGCCTTTTTCCGCAGGACAAACTTGGCGCCCCGGCCTTCGGTCCGGTATTGTTGGGCGCGGGTTTGCCTGTGGCCTATTTTTGGCACACGGAGGCCCTTCGCAAAGTCTCACGGCATTCCGAGTCCGGCGGACGAAGTTGGCCAGCCCCACCCCCCAAGGCTATAGCCCACCCGTTTTTGTAGCCTTTTTCCGCTGGACGAACTTGGCGCCCCGGCCTTCAGACGGTAATTTGGGCGCGGCTTTGCCCGCGGCCTATTTTTTGCACACGGAGGCCCCTCGCAAAGTCTCGCGGCATTCCGAGTCCGGCGGACAAAGTTGGCCAGCCCCACCCGCCAAGGCTATAGCCCACCCGTTTTTGTAGCCTTTTTCCAGTTGACGAACTTGGCGCCCCGGCCTTTGGGCAGTTATTTCTGGGCGCGGCTTTACCTGCAGCCTACTTTTGCCACGCGGAGTCCCCTCGCAAAGTCTCGCGGCATTCCGAGTCCGGCGGACGAAGTTGGCCAGCCCCACCCCCCAAGGCTATAGCCCACCCGTTTTTGTGTCCTTTTTCTGCTGGACGAACTTGGCGCCTCGGCCTTCGGGCGGTTATTTTTGGGCGCGGCTTTACCCGCAGCCTATTTTTGGCACACGGAGGCCGCTCTTAAAGTCTCACGGCATTCCGAGTCCGGCGGAGGAAGTTAGCCAGCCCCACCCCCCAATGCTGTAGCCCACCCGTTTTTGTGCCCTTTTTCCGCTGGACGAACTTGGCGCCCCGCCCTTTGGGCGGTTATTTTTGGGTGAGGCTTTGCCCGCGGCCTATTTTTGGTACACGGAGGCCCCTCGCAAATTCTCGCGGCATTCCGAGTCCTGCGGACGAAGTTGGCCAGCCCACCCCCCAAGGCTATAGCCCACCCGTTTTTGTGGCCTTTTTCCACTGGACGAACTTGGCGCCCCGGCCTTCGGGCGGTAATTTTTGGGCACGGCTTTGCCCGCGGCCTATTTTTGGCACGCGGAGGCCCCTCGTAAAGTCTCGCGGCATTCAGAGTCCGGCGGACGAAGTTGGCCAGCCCCACCCCCCAAGGCTATTGCCCACCCGTTTTTTTGTGGCCTTTTTCCGCTGGACGAACTGTGCGCCCCAGCGTTCGGGCGGTTATTTTTGGGCGCGTATTTGCCCGCGGCCTATTTTTGGCACACGGAGGCGCCTCGCAAAGTCTCGCGGCATTCCGAGTCCGAGTCCTGTGGACGAAGTTGGCCAGCCCCACCCCCCAAGGCTATAGCCCACCCGTTTTTGTGGCCTTTTTCTGCTGGACGAACTTCTCGCCCCGGCCTTCGGGCGGTTATTTTTGGGCGCGGCTTTGCCCGCGGCCTATTTTTGGCACACGGAGGTGCCTCGCAAAGTCTCGCGGCATTCCGAGTCCGATTCCGGCGGACGAAGTTGGCCAGCCCCACCCCCCAAGGCTATAGCCCACCCGTTTTTGTAGCCTTTTTCCGCTGGACGAACTTGGCGCCCCGGCCTTCAGACGGTAATTTGGGCGCGGCTTTGCCCGCGGCCTATTTTTTGCACACGGAGGCCCCTCGCAAAGTCTCGCGGCATTCCGAGTCCGGCGGACAAAGTTGGCCAGCCCCACCCGCCAAGGCTATAGCCCACCCGTTTTTGTAGCCTTTTTCCAGTTGACGAACTTGGCGCCCCGGCCTTTGGGCAGTTATTTCTGGGCGCGGCTTTACCTGCAGCCTACTTTTGCCACGCGGAGTCCCCTCGCAAAGTCTCGCGGCATTCCGAGTCCGGCGGACGAAGTTGGCCAGCCCCACCCCCCAAGGCTATAGCCCACCCGTTTTTGTGTCCTTTTTCTGCTGGACGAACTTGGCGCCTCGGCCTTCGGGCGGTTATTTTTGGGCGCGGCTTTACCCGCAGCCTATTTTTGGCACACGGAGGCCGCTCTTAAAGTCTCACGGCATTCCGAGTCCGGCGGAGGAAGTTAGCCAGCCCCACCCCCCAATGCTGTAGCCCACCCGTTTTTGTGCCCTTTTTCCGCTGGACGAACTTGGCGCCCCGCCCTTTGGGCGGTTATTTTTGGGTGAGGCTTTGCCCGCGGCCTATTTTTGGTACACGGAGGCCCCTCGCAAATTCTCGCGGCATTCCGAGTCCTGCGGATGAAGTTGGCCAGCCCACCCCCCAAGGCTATAGCCCACCCGTTTTTGTGGCCTTTTTCCACTGGACGAACTTGGCGCCCCGGCCTTCGGGCGGTAATTTTTGGGCACGGCTTTGCCCGCGGCCTATTTTTGGCACGCGGAGGCCCCTCGTAAAGTCTCGCGGCATTCAGAGTCCGGCGGACGAAGTTGGCCAGCCCCACCCCCCAAGGCTATTGCCCACCCGTTTTTTTGTGGCCTTTTTCCGCTGGACGAACTGTGCGCCCCAGCGTTCGGGCGGTTATTTTTGGGCGCGTATTTGCCCGCGGCCTATTTTTGGCACACGGAGGCGCCTCGCAAAGTCTCGCGGCATTCCGAGTCCGAGTCCTGTGGACGAAGTTGGCCAGCCCCACCCCCCAAGGCTATAGCCCACCCGTTTTTGTGGCCTTTTTCTGCTGGACGAACTTCTCGCCCCGGCCTTCGGGCGGTTATTTTTGGGCGCGGCTTTATCCGCGGCCTATTTTTGGCACACGGAGGTGCCTCGCAAAGTCTCGCGGCATTCCGAGTCCGATTCCGGCGGACGAAGTTGGCCAGCCCCACCCCCCAAGGCTATAGCCCACCCGTTTTTGTGGCCTTTTTCCGCTGGACGAACTTGGCGCCCCGGCCTTCAGGTGGTTATTTTTGGGCGCGGCTTTGCCCGCGGCCTATTTTTGTCACACGGAGGCCCCTCGCAAAGTCTCGCGGCATTCCGAGTCCGGCGGACGATGTGGGCCAGCCCCACCCCCAAAGGCTATAGCCCACCCGTTTTTGTGGACTTTTTCTGCTGGACGAACATGGCGCCCCGGCCTTCGGGCGGTTATTTTTGGGCGCGGCTCTACCCGCGGCCTATTTTTTGTACACGGAGGCCCCTCGTAAAGTCTCGCGGCATTCCGAGTCCGGCGGACGAAGCTGGCCAGCCCCACCCCCCAAAGCTATAGCCCACCCGTTTTTGTGTCCTTTTTCCGCTGGACGAACTTGGCGCCCCGGCCTTCAAGCGATTATTTTTGGCCGCGACTTTGCCCACGGCCTATGTTTGGTACACGGAGGCCCCTCGCAAAGCCCCGTGGCATTCCGAGTCCGGCGGACGAAATTGGCCAGCCCCACCCCCCAAAGGCTATAGCCCACCTGTTTTTGTGGCCTTTTTCCGCTGGACGAACTTGGCGCCCCGGCCATCGGGTGGTTATTTTTGGGCGCGGCTTTTCCCGTGGCCTATTTTTGGCACACGGAGGCCCCTCCAAAAGTCTCGCGGCATTCCGAGTCCGGCGGACGAAGTGGGCCGGCCCCACCCCCCAAGGCTATAGCCCACCCGTTTTTGTGGCCTTTTTGCGCTGGACGAACTTGGCGCCCCGGCCTTCGGGCGGTTATTTTTGGGCGCGGCATTGTCCGCGGCCTATTGTTGGCACACGGAGGCCCCTCGCAAAGTCTCGCGGCATTCCGAGTCCGGCGGACGAAGTCGGCCAGCCCCACCCCCCAAGGCTATAGCCCACCCGTTTTTGTGGCCTTTTTGCGCTGGACGAACTTGGCGCCCCGGCCTTCGGGCGGTTATTTTTGGGCGCGGCATTGTCCGCGGCCTATTGTTGGCACACGGAGGCCCCTCGCAAAGTCTCACGGCATTCCGAGTCCGGCGGACGAAGTTGGCCAGCCCCACCCCCCAAGGCTATAGCCCACCCGTTTTTGTGGCCTTTTTGCGCTGGACGAACTTGGCGCCCCGGCCTTCGGGCGGTTATTTTTGGGCGCGGCATTGTCCGCGGCCTATTGTTGGCGCACGGAGGCCCCTCGCAAAGTCTCGCGGCATTCCGAGTCCGGCGGACGAAGTCGGCCAGCCCCAACCCCGAAGGCTATAGCCCACCCGTTTTTGTGGCCTTTTTGCGCTGGACGAACTTGGCGCCCCGGCCTTCGGGCGGTTATTTTTGGGCGCGGCATTGTCCGCGGCCTATTGTTGGCACACGGAGGCCCCTCGCAAAGTCTCGCGGCATTCCGAGTCCGGCGGACGAAGTTGGCCAGCCCCACCCCCCAAGGCTATAGCCCACCCGTTTTTGTGGCCTTTTTCCGCTGGACGAACTTGGCGCCCCGGCCTTCGGGCGGTTATTTTTGGGCGCGGCTTTGCCCGCGGCCTATTTTTGGCAGACGGAGACCCCTCGCAAAATCTCGCGGCATTCCGAGTCCGGCGGACGAAGTCGGCCAGCCCCACCCCCCAAGGCTATAGCCCACCCGTTTTTGTGGCCTTTTTGCGCTGGACGAACTTGGCGCCCCGGCCTTCGGGCGGTTATTTTTGGGCGCGGCATTGTCCGCGGCCTATTGTTGGCACACGGAGGCCCCTCGCAAAGTCTCACGGCATTCCGAGTCCGGCGGACGAAGTTGGCCAGCCCCACCCACCAAGGCTATAGCCCACCCGTTTTTGTGGCCTTTTTGCGCTGGACGAACTTGGCGCCCCGGCCTTCGGGCGGTTATTTTTGGGCGCGGCATTGTCCGCGGCCTATTGTTGGCGCACGGAGGCCCCTCGCAAAGTCTCGCGGCATTCCGAGTCCGGCGGACGAAGTCGGCCAGCCCCAACCCCGAAGGCTATAGCCCACCCGTTTTTGTGGCCTTTTTGCGCTGGACGAACTTGGCGCCCCGGCCTTCGGGCGGTTATTTTTGGGCGCGGCATTGTCCGCGGCCTATTGTTGGCACACGGAGGCCCCTCGCAAAGTCTCGCGGCATTCCGAGTCCGGCGGACGAAGTTGGCCAGCCCCACCCCCCAAGGCTATAGCCCACCCGTTTTTGTGGCCTTTTTCCGCTGGACGAACTTGGCGCCCCGGCCTTCGGGCGGTTATTTTTGGGCGCGGCTTTGCCCGCGGCCTATTTTTGGCAGACGGAGACCCCTCGCAAAATCTCGCGGCATTCCGAGTCCGGCGGACGATGTTGGCCAGCCCCACCCCCCAAGGCTATAGCCCACCCGTTTTTGTGGCCTCTTTCCGCAGGACGAACTTGGCGCCCCGGCCTTCGGGTGGGTATTTTTGGGCGTGGCTTTGCCCGCAGCCTATTTTTGGTGCATGGAGGCCCCTCCCAAAGTCTCGCGGCATTCCGAGTCCGGCGGACGAAGTTGGCCAGCCCCACCCCGCAAGGCTGTAGCCCACCCGTTTTTGTGACCTTTTTCCGCTGGACGAACTTGGCGCCCCTGCCTTCGGGCGGTTATTTTTACGCGCGGCATTTCCCGCGGCCTATGTTTGGCACACGGAGGCCCCTCGGAAAGTCTCACGGCATTCTGAGTCCGGCGGACGATGTTGGC
This sequence comes from Citrus x limon, assembly GCA_034663535.1. Lineage (NCBI taxonomy): Eukaryota > Viridiplantae > Streptophyta > Magnoliopsida > Sapindales > Rutaceae > Citrus > Citrus x limon. The sequence continues at coordinate 34,492,191 of CM067998.1, read as the reverse complement.
CAGCCCCACCCCCCAAGGCTATAGCCCACCCGTTTTTGTGGCCTTTTTCCGCTGGACGAACTTCGCGCCCCGACCTTCGGGCGGTTATTTGTTGGCGCGGCTTTGCCCGCGGCCTATGTTTGGCACATGGAGGCCCCTCGCAAATTCTCGCGGCATTCCGAGTCCGGCGGACGAAGTTGGCCAGCCCCACCCCCCAAGGCTATAGCCCACCCGTATTCGTGGCCTTTTTACGCTGGACGAACTTGGCGCCCCGGCCCTCGGGCGGTTATTTTTGGGCGCGACATTGTCCGCGGCCTATTTTTGGCACATGGAGGCCCCTCGCAAAGTCTCGAGGCATTCCGAGTCCGGCGGACTATGTTGGCCAGCCCCACCCCCCAAGGGTATAGCCGACCCGTATTGGTGGCCTTTTTACGCTGGACGAACTTGGCGCCCCGGCCTTCGGGCGGTTATTTTTGGGCGCGGCTTTGACCGCGGCCTATTTTTGGCAGATGGAGGCCCCTCGCAAAGTCCCGCGGCATTCCGAGTCCGGCGGACGAAGTTGGCCAGCCCCACCCCTCAAGGCTATAGCCCACCCGTTTTTGTGGCCTTTTTCCGCTGGACAAACATGGGCGCCCCAGCCTTCGGGCGGTTATTTTTTGGCGCGGCATTACCCGTGGCCTATGTTTGGCACACGGAGGCCCCTCGCAAAGTCTCGCGGCATTCCGTGTCTGGCGGACAAAGTGGGCCAGCCCCACCCCCAAGGCTATAGCCCACCCGTTTTTGTGGCCTTTTTCCGCTGGACGAACTTGCTGCCCCGGCCTTCGGGCGGTTATTTTTGGGCGCAGCTTTGTCCACACCCTATTTTTGGAGCACGGAGGCCCCTCGCAATGTCTCGCGGCATTTCGAGTCTGGGGGACGAAGTTGGCCAGCCCCACCCCCCAAGGTTATAGCCCACCCGTTTTTGTGGCCTTTTTCCGGTGGACGAATTTGGCGCCCCGGCCTTCGGGCGGTTATTTTTGGGCGTGGCTTTACCCGCGGCCTATTTTTGGCACACGGAGGCCCCTCGCAAAGTCTCGCGGCATACCGAGTCCGGCGGACGAAGTTGCCCAGCCCCACCCGCCAAGGCTATAGCCCACCCGTTTTTGTGGCCTTTTTCCGCTGGACGAACTCGGCGCCCCGGCCTTCGGGCGGTTTTTTTTGGGTGCGGCTTTGCCCGCGGCCTATTTTTGGCACACGGAGGCCCCTCGCAAAGTCTCGCGGCATTCCGAGCCCGGCGGACGAAGTTGGCCAGCCCCACCCCCGAAGGCTATAGCCCACCCGTTTTTGTTGGCTTTTTACGCTGGACGAACTTGGCGCCCCGGCCCTCGGGCGGTTATTTTTGGGCGCGACATTGTCCGCGGCCTATTTTTGGCACATGGAGGCCCCTCGCAAAGTCTCGAGGCATTCCGAGTCCGGCGGACGAAGTTGGCCAGCCCCACCCCCCAAGGCTATAGCCCACCCGTATTCGTGGCCTTTTTACGCTGGACGAACTTGGCGCCCCGGCCCTCGGGCGGTTATTTTTGGGCGCGACATTGTCCGCGGCCTATTTTTGGCACATGGAGGCCCCTCGCAAAGTCTCGAGGCATTCCGAGTCCGGCGGACTATGTTGGCCAGCCCCACCCCCCAAGGGTATAGCCGACCCGTATTGGTGGCCTTTTTACGCTGGACGAACTTGGCGCCCCGGCCTTCGGGCGGTTATTTTTGGGCGCGGCTTTGACCGCGGCCTATTTTTGGCAGATGGAGGCCCCTCGCAAAGTCCCGCGGCATTCCGAGTCCGGCGGACGAAGTTGGCCAGCCCCACCCCTCAAGGCTATAGCCCACCCGTTTTTGTGGCCTTTTTCCGCTGGACAAACATGGGCGCCCCAGCCTTCGGGCGGTTATTTTTTGGCGCGGCATTACCCGTGGCCTATGTTTGGCACACGGAGGCCCCTCGCAAAGTCTCGCGGCATTCCGTGTCTGGCGGACAAAGTGGGCCAGCCCCACCCCCAAGGCTATAGCCCACCCGTTTTTGTGGCCTTTTTCCGCTGGACGAACTTGCTGCCCCGGCCTTCGGGCGGTTATTTTTGGGCGCAGCTTTGTCCACACCCTATTTTTGGAGCACGGAGGCCCCTCGCAATGTCTCGCGGCATTTCGAGTCTGGGGGACGAAGTTGGCCAGCCCCACCCCCCAAGGTAGCCCACCCGTTTTTGTGGCCTTTTTCCGGTGGACGAATTTGGCGCCCCGGCCTTCGGGCGGTTATTTTTGGGCGTGGCTTTACCCGCGGCCTATTTTTGGCACACGGAGGCCCCTCGCAAAGTCTCGCGGCATACCGAGTCCGGCGGACGAAGTTGCCCAGCCCCACCCGCCAAGGCTATAGCCCACCCGTTTTTGTGGCCTTTTTCCGCTGGACGAACTCGGCGCCCCGGCCTTCGGGTGGTTTTTTTTGGGTGCGGCTTTGCCCGCGGCCTATTTTTGGCACACGGAGGCCCCTCGCAAAGTCTCGCGGCATTCCGAGCCCGGCGGACGAAGTTGGCCAGCCCCACCCCCGAAGGCTATAGCCCACCCGTTTTTGTTGCCTTTTTCCGCTGGACGAACTTGGCGCCCCGGCCTTCGGGCGGTTATTTTTGGGCGCGGCTTTGCCAGCGGCCTATTTTTGGCTCACGGAGGCCCTTCACAAAGTCTCGCGGCATTCTGAGTCCGAGTCCGGCGGACGAAGTTGGCCAGCCCCACCCCCCAAGGTTATAGCCCACCCGTTTTTGTGGCCTTTTTCCGGTGGACGAACTTGGCGCCCCGGCCTTCGGGCGGTTATTTTTGGGCGTGGCTTTACCCGCGGCCTATTTTTGGCACACGGAGGCCCCTCGCAAAGTCTCGCGGCGTACCGAGTCCGGCGGACGAAGTTGCCCAGCCCCACCCGCCAAGGCTATAGCCCACCCGTTTTTGTGGCCTTTTTCCGCTGGACGAACTTGGCGACCCGGCCTTCGGGCGGTTATTTTTGGGCGCGGCTTTGACCGCGGCCTATTTTTGGCAGACGGAGGCCCCTTACAAAGTCCCGCGGCGTTCCAAGTCCGGCGGACGAAGTTGGCCAGCCCCACCCCTCAAGGCTATAGCCCACCCGTTTTTGTGGCCTTTTTCCGCTGGACGAACTTGGGCGCCCCGGCCTTCGGGCGGTTATTTTTGGGCGCGGCATTGCCCGCGGCCTATGTTTGGCACACGGAGGCCCGTCGCAAAGTCTCGCGGCATTCCGAGCCCGGCGGACGAAGTTGGCCAGCCCCACCCCCCAAGGCTATAGCCCACCCGTTTTTGTGGCCTTTTTCCGCTGGACGAACTTGGCGCCCCGGCCTTCGGGCGGTTATTTTTGGGCGCGGCTTTGCCCGCGGCCTATTTTTGGCAGACGGAGGCCCCTCGCAAAGTCTCGCGGCATTTCGAGTCTGGGGGACGAAGTTGGCCAGCCCCACCCCCCAAGGTTATAGCCCACCCGTTTTTGTGGCCTTTTTCCGGTGGACGAATTTGGCGCCCCGGCCTTCGGGCGGTTATTTTTGGGCGTGGCTTTACCCGCGGCCTATTTTTGGCACACGGAGGCCCCTCGCAAAGTCTCGCGGCATACCGAGTCCGGCGGACGAAGTTGCCCAGCCCCACCCGCCAAGGCTATAGCCCACCCGTTTTTGTGGCCTTTTTCCGCTGGACGAACTCGGCGCCCCGGCCTTCGGGCGGTTTTTTTTGGGTGCGGCTTTGCCCGCGGCCTATTTTTGGCACACGGAGGCCCCTCGCAAAGTCTCGCGGCATTCCGAGCCCGGCGGACGAAGTTGGCCAGCCCCACCCCCGAAGGCTATAGCCCACCCGTTTTTGTTGCCTTTTTCCGCTGGACGAACTTGGCGCCCCGGCCTTCGGGCGATTATTTTTGGGCGCGGCTTTGCCAGCGGCCTATTTTTGGCTCACGGAGGCCCTTCACAAAGTCTCGCGGCATTCTGAGTCCGAGTCCGGCGGACGAAGTTGGCCAGCCCCACCCCCCAAGGTTATAGCCCACCCGTTTTTGTGGCCTTTTTCCGGTGGACGAACTTGGCGCCCCGGCCTTCGGGCGGTTATTTTTGGGCGTGGCTTTACCCGCGGCCTATTTTTGGCACACGGAGGCCCCTCGCAAAGTCTCGCGGCGTACCGAGTCCGGCGGACGAAGTTGCCCAGCCCCACCCGCCAAGGCTATAGCCCACCCGTTTTTGTGGCCTTTTTCCGCTGGACGAACTTGGCGACCCGGCCTTCGGGCGGTTATTTTTGGGCGCGGCTTTGACCGCGGCCTATTTTTGGCAGACGGAGGCCCCTTACAAAGTCCCGCGGCGTTCCAAGTCCGGCGGACGAAGTTGGCCAGCCCCACCCCTCAAGGCTATAGCCCACCCGTTTTTGTGGCCTTTTTCCGCTGGACGAACTTGGGCGCCCCGGCCTTCGGGCGGTTATTTTTGGGCGCGGCATTGCCCGCGGCCTATGTTTGGCACACGGAGGCCCGTCGCAAAGTCTCGCGGCATTCCGAGCCCGGCGGACGAAGTTGGCCAGCCCCACCCCCCAAGGCTATAGCCCACCCGTTTTTGTGGCCTTTTTCCGCTGGACGAACTTGGCGCCCCGGCCTTCGGGCGGTTATTTTTGGGCGCGGCTTTGCCCGCGGCCTATTTTTGGCAGACGGAGGCCCCTCGCAAAGTCTCGCGGCATTCCGAGTCCGGCGGACGAAGTTGGCCAGCCCCACCCCCCAAGGCCATGGCCCACCCGTTTTTGTAGCCTTTTTCCGCTGGACGAACTTGGTTCCCCGGCCTTGGGGAGGTTATTTTTGGGCCCGGCTTTACCTGCGGCCTATTTTTGGCAAACGGAGGCCCCTCGCAATGTCTCACGGCATTCCGAGTCCGGCGGACGAAGTTGGCCAGCCCCACCCCCCAAGGCTATAGCCGACCAGTTTTTGTGGCCTTTTTCTGCTGGACGAACTTGGCGCCCCGGCCTTCGGTCGGTTATTTGTTGGCGCGGCTTTGCCCGCGGCCTATGTTTGGCACACGGAGGCCCTCGCAAAGTCTCGCGGCATACCGAGTCCGGCGGACGAAGTAGGCCAGCCCCACCCCCCAAGGCTATAGCCGACCCGTTTTTGTGGCCTTTTTCTGCTGGACCAACTTGGCGCCCCGGCCTTCGGGCGGTTATTTTTGGGCGCGGCTTTGCCCGTGGCCTATTTTTGGCACACGGAGGCCCGTCGCAAAGTCTCGCGGCATTCCGAGTCTGGCGGACGAAGTAGGCCAGCCCCACCCCCCAAGGCTATAGCCCACCCGTTTTTGTGGCCTTTTTGCGCTGGACGAACTAGGTTCCCCGGCCTTCGGGCGGTTATTTTTGGGCGCGGCTTTGTCCACACCCTATTTTTGGAGCACGGAGGCCCCTCGCAATGTCTCGCAGCATTTCGAGTCTGGGGGACGAAGTTGGCCCGGCCCACCCGCCAAGGCTATAGCCCACCCGATTTTTTGGCCTTTTTCCGCTGGACGAACTCGGCGCCCCGGCCTTCGGGCGGTTATTTTTGGGAGTGGTTTGGTCCGCGGCCTATTTTTGGCACACGGAGGCCCCTCGCAAAGTCTCGCGGCATTCCGAGCCCGGCGGACGAAGTTGGCCTGCCCCACCCCCGAAGGCTATAGCCCACCCGTTTTTGTTGCCTTTTTCCGCTGGACGAACTTGGCGCCCCGGCCTTCGGGCGGTTATTTTTGGGCGCGGCTTTGCCAGCGGCCTATTTTTGGCTCACGGAGGCCCTTCACAAAGTTTCGCGGCATTCTGAGTCCGAGTCCGGCGGACGAAGTTGGCCAGCCCCACCCCCCAAGGTTATAGCCCACCCGTTTTTGTGGCCTTTTTCCGGTGGACGAACTTGGCGCCCCGGCCTTCGGGCGGTTATTTTTGGGCGTGGCTTTACCCGCGGCCTATTTTTGGCACACGGAGGCCCCTCGCAAAGTCTCGCGGCATACCGAGTCCGGCGGACGAAGTTGCCCAGCCCCACCCGCCAAGGCTATAGCCCACCCGTTTTTGTGGCCTTTTTCCGCTGGACGAACTTGGCCACCCTGCCTTCGGGCGGTTATTTTTGGGCGCGGCTTTGACCGCGGCCTATTTTTGGCAGACGGAGGCCCCTTACAATGTCCCACGGCGTTCCAAGTCCGGCGGACGAAGTGGGCCAGCCCCACCCCCCAAGGCTATAGCCCACCCGTTTTTGTGGACTTTTTCCGCTGGACGAACTTGCTGCCCCGGCCTTCGGGTGGTTATTTTTGGGCGCGGCTTTGTCCACACCCTATTTTTGGAGCACGGAGGCCCCTCGCAATGTCTCGCGGCATTTCGAGTCTGGGGGACGAAGTTGGCCCGCCCCACCCGCCAAGGCTATAGCCCACCCGTTTTTGTGGCCTTTTTCCGGTGGACGAACTTGGCGCCCCGGCCTTCGGGCGGTAATTTTTGGGCACGGCTTTGCGAGCGGCCTATTTTTGGCACACGGAGGCCCCTCGCAAAGTCTCGCGGCATTCCGAGTCCGGCGGACGAAGTGGGCCAGCCCCACCCCCGAAGGCTATAGCCCACCCGTTTTTGTGGCCTTTTTCCGCTGGACGAACTTGGGCGCCCCGGCCTTCGGGCGGTTATTTTTGGGCGCGGCATTGCCCGCGGCCTATGTTTGGCACACGGAGGCCCCTCGCAAAGTCTCGCGGCATTCCGTTTCCGGCGGACGGAGTGGGCCAGCCCCACCCCCCAAGGCTATAGCCCACCCGTTTTTTTGGACTTTTTCCGTAGGACGAACTCGGCGCCCCGGCCTTCGGGCGGTTTTTTTTGGGCGTGGCTTTGCCCGCGGCCTATTTTTGGCACACGGAGGCCCCTCGCAAAGTCTCGCGGCATTCCGAGTCCGGCGGACGAAGTGGGCCAGCCCCACCCCCGAAGGCTATAGCCCACCCGTTTTTGTGGCCTTTTTCCGCTGGACGAACTTGGGCGCCCCGGCCTTCGGGCGGTTATTTTTGGGCGCGGCATTGCCCGCGGTCTATGTTTGGCACACGGAGGCCCCTCGCAAAGTCTCGCGGCATTCCGTGTCCGGCGGACGAAGTGGGCCAGCCCCACCCCCCAAGGCTATAGCCCACCCGTTTTTTTGGCCTTTTTCCGTAGGACGAACTCGGCGCCCCGGCCTTCGAGCGGTTTTTTTTTGGGCGTGGCTTTGCCAGCGGCCTATTTTTGGCACACGGAGGCCCCTCGCAAAGTCTCGCGGCATTCCGAGTCCGGCGGAGGAAGTTGGCCAGCCCCACCCCCCAAGGCTATAGCCCACCCGTTTTTGTGGCCTTTTTCCGGTGGACGAACTTGGCGCCCCGGCCTTCGGGCGGTAATTTTTGGGCATGGCTTTGCGAGCGGCCTTTTTTTGGCACACGGAGGCCCCTCGCAAAGTCTCGCGGCATTCCGAGTCCGGCGGACGAAGTTGGCCAGCCCCACCCCCCAAGGCTATAGCCCACCCGTTTTTGTGGCCTTTTTCCGCTGGACGAACTTGGCACCCCGGCCTTCGGTCGGTTATTTGTTGGCGCGGTTTTGCCCGCGGCTTATGTTTGGCACACGGAGGCCCCTCGCAAAGTCTCGCGGCATTCCGAGTCCGGCGGACGAAGTTGGCCAGCCCCACCCCCGAAGGCTATAGCCCACCCGTTTTTGTGGCCTTTTTCCGCTGGACGAACTTGGCGCCCCGGCCTTCGGGCGGTTATTTTTGGGCGCGGCTTTGCCAGAGGCCTATTTTTGGCACACGGAGGCCCTTCACAAAGTCTCGCGGCATTCTGAGTCCGAGTCCGGCGGACGAAGTTGGCCAGCCCCACCCCCCAAGGCTATAGCCCACCCGTTTTTTGTGGCCTTTTTCCGGTGGACGAACTTGGCGCCCCGGCCTTCGGGCGGTTATTTTTGGGCGCGGCTTTGCCCGCGGCCTATTTTTGGCACACGGAGGCCCCTCGCAAAGTCTCGCGGCATACCGAGTCCGGCGGACGAAGTTGGCCAGCCCCACCCGCCAAGGCTATAGCCCACCCGTTTTAGTGGCCTTTTTCCGCTGGACGAACTTGGCGACCCGGCCTTCGGGCGGTTATTTTTGGGCGCGACTTTGACCGCGGCCTATTTTTGGAACACGGAGGCCCCTTACAAAGTCCCGCGGCGTTCCAAGTCCGGCGGACAAAATTGGCCAGCCCCACCCCTCAAGGCTATAGCCCACCCGTTTTTGTGGCCTTTTTCCGCTGGACGAACTTGGGCGCCCCGGCCTTCGGGCGGTTATTTTTGGGCGCGGCATTGCCCGCGGCCTATGTTTGGCACACGGTGGCCCCTCGCAATGTCTCGCGGCATTTCGAGTCTCGGGGACGAAGTTGGCCCGCCCCACCCGCCAAGGCTATAGCCCACCCGTTTTTTTAGCCTTTTTTCCGCCAGACGAACTCGGCGCCCCGGCCTTCGGGCGGTTTTTTTTTGGGCGCGGCTTTGCCCGCGGCCTATGTTTGGCACACGGAGTCCCCTCGCAAAGCCTAGCGGCATTCCGAGTCTGGCGGATGAAGTTGGCCTGCCCCACCCCCCAAGGCTATAGCCCACCCGTTTTTGTGGCCTTTTTCCGCTGGATGAACTTGGCGCCCCGGCCTTCGGGCAGTTATTTTTGGGTGCGGCTTTGCCCGCGGCCTATTTTTGGCACACGGAGGCCCCTCGCAAAGTCTTGCGGCATTCCGAGTCCGGCGGACGAAGTTGGCCAGCCCCACCCCCCAAGGCTACAGCCCACCCGTTTTTGTGGCCTTTTTGCGATGGACGAACTTGGCGCCCCGGCCTTCGGGGGGTTATTTTTGGGCGCGGCTTTGTCCGCGGCCTATTTTTGGCACACGGAGGACCCTCGCAAAGTCTCGAGGCATTCCGAGTCCGGCGGACGAAGTTGGCCAGCCCCAACCCCCAAGGCTATAGCCCACCCGTTTTTGTGGCCTTTTTCCGCTGGACGAACTTGGCGCCCCGTCCTTCGGGCGGTTATTTTTGGGTCCGGCTTTGCCCGCGGCCTATTTTTGGCACACGGAGGCCCCTCGCAAATTCTCGAGGCATTCCGAGTCTGGCGGACGAAGTTGGCCAGCCCCAACCCGTTTTTGTGGCCATTTTTCGCTGGACGAACTTGGCGCCCCCGCCTTCGGGCGGTTATTTTTGGTCGCGGCTTTGCCTGCGGCCTATTTTTGGTACACGGAGGCCCCTCGCAAAGTCTCGCGGCATTCCGAGTCCGTCGGACGAAGTCGGCCAGCCCCACCCCCCAAGGCTATAGCCCACCCGTTTTTGTGGCCTTTTTCCGCTGGACGAACATGGCGCCCCGGCCTTCGGGTGGTTATTTTTGGGCGTGCCCGTTCCCGCGGCCTATTTTTGGCTCACGGAGGCCCCTCGCAAAGTCTCGCGGCATTCCGAGTCCGGCGGACGAAGTTGGCCAGCCCCACCCCCCAAGGCTATAGCCCACCCGTTTTTGTGGCCTTTTTGCGCTGAACGAACTTGGTGCCCCGGCCTTCGGGCGGTTATTTTTGGGCGCGGCTTTGCCCGCGGCCTATTTTTGGCACACGGAGGCCCCTCGCAAAGTCTCGCGGCATTCCGAGTCCGGCGGACGAAGTGGGCCAGCCCCACCCCCCAAGGCTATAGCCCACCCGTTTTTGTGGCATTTTTGCGCTGGACGAATTTGGCGCCCCGGCCTTCGGGCGGTTATTTTTGGGAGCGGCTTTGCCCGCGGCCTATTTTTGGCACACGGAAACCCCTCGCAAAGTCTCGCTGCATTCCGAGTCCGGCGGACGAAGTTGGCCAGCCCCACCCCCCAAGGCTATAGCCCACCCGTTTTTGTGGCATTTTTGCGCTGGACGAACTTGGTGCCCCGGCCTTCGGGCGGTTATTTTTGGGCGCGGCTTTTCCCGCGGCCTATTTTTGGCACACGGAGGCCCCTCGCAAAGTCTCGCGGCATTCCGAGTCCGGCGGACGAAGTTGGCCAGCCCCACCCCCCAAGGCTATAGCCCACCCGTTTTTGTGGCCTTTTTGCGCTGAACGAACTTGGTGCCCCGGCCTTCGGGCGGTTATTTTTGGGCGCGGCTTTTCCCGCGGCCTATTTTTGGCACACGGAGGCCCCTCGCAAAGTCTCGCGGCATTCCGAGTCCGGCGGACGAAGTGGGCCAGCCCCACCCCCCAAGGCATAGCCCACCCGTTTTTGTGGCATTTTTGCGCTGGACGAACTTGGCGCCCCGGCCTTCGGGCGGTTATTTTTGGGAGCGGCTTTGCCCGCGGCCTATTTTTGGCACATGGAAACCCCTCGCAAAGTCTCGCTGCATTCCGAGCCCGGCGGACGAAGTTCGCCAGCCCCACCCCCCAAGGCTATAGCCCACCCGTTTTTGTGGCCTTTTTCCGCTGGACGAACTTGGCGCCCCAGCCTTCGGGCGATTATTTTTGGGCGCTCCTTTGCCTGCGTCCTATTTTTGGCTCACAGAGACCCCTCGCAAAGTCTCGCGGCATTCCGAGTCCGGCGGATAAAGTTGGCCAGCCCCACCCCCCAAGGCTATAGCCCACCCGTTTTTGTGCCCATTTTCTGCTGGACGTACTTGGCGCCCCGGCCTTCGGGCTGTTATTTTTGGGCGTAGCTTTGCCCGCGCCGTATGTTTGGCCCACGGAGGCCCCTCACAAAGTCTCGCGGCAGTCCGAGTCCGTCGGACGAAGTCGGCCAGCCCCACCCCCCAAGGCTATAGCCCACCCGTTTTCGTGGCCTCTTTGCGCTGGACGAACTTGGCGCCCCGGCCTTCGGCCAGTTATTTTTGGGCGCGGCATTGCCCGCGGCCTATATTTGGCACACGATGGCCCCTCGCAAAGTCTCCCGGCATTCCGAGTCCGGCGGACGAAGTCGGCCATCCCCACCCCCCAAGGCTATAGCCCACCCGTTTTTGTGGCCATTTTCCGCTGAACGAACTTGGTGCCCCGGCCTTCGGGCGGTTATTTTTGGGCGCGGCTTTGCCCGCAGCCTATGTTTGGCACACGGAGTCCCCTCGCAAAGCCTAGCGGCATTCCGAGTCCGGCGGATGAAGTTGGCCAGCCCCATCCCCCAAGGCTATAGCCCACCCGTTTTTTTGGCCTTTTTCCGCTGGACGAACTCGGCGCCCCGGCCTTCGGGCGGTTTTTTTTGGGCGCGGCTTTGCCCGCGGCCTATTTTTGGCACACGGAGGCCCCTCGCAAAGTCTCGCGGCAGTCCGAGTCCGGCGGAGGAAATTGGCCAGCCCCACCCCCCAAGGCTATAGCCCACCCGTTTTTGTGGCCTTTTTCGGGTGGACGAACTTGGCGCCCCGGCCTTCGGGCAGTAATTTTTGGGCACGGCTTTGCGAGCAGCCTATTTTTGGCGCACGGAGGCCCCTCGCAAAGTCTCGCGGCATTCCGAGTCCGGCGGACGAAGTTGGCCAGCCCCACCCCCCAAGGCTATAGCCCACCCGTTTTTGTGGACTTTTTCCGCTGGACGAACTGGGCACCCCGTCCTTCGGTCGGTTATTTGTTGGCGCGGCTTTGCCCGCGGCCTATGTTTGGCACACGGAGGCCCTCGCAAAGTCTCGCGGCATTCCGAGTCCGGCGGACGAAGTTGGCCAGCCCCACCCCCGAAGGCTATAGCCCACCCGTTTTTGTGGCCCTTTTCCGCTGGACGAACTTGGCGCCCCGGCCTTCGGGCGGTTATTTTTGGACGCGGCTTTGCCAGAGGCCTATTTTTGGCACACGGAGGCCCTTCACAAAGTCTCGCGGCATTCTGAGTCCGAGTCCGGCGGACGAAGTTGGCCAGCCCCACCCCCCAAGGTTATAGCCCACCCGTTTTTGTGGCCTTTTTCCACTGGACGAACTCGGCGCCCGGCCTTAGGGCGGTTATTTTTGGGTGCGGCTTTGCCCACGGCCTATTTTTGGCACACGGAGGACCCTCGCAAATTCTCGAGGCATTCCGAGTCCGGCGGACGAAGTTGGCCAGCCCCACCCGCCAAGGCTATAGCCCACCCGTTTTTGTGGCCTTTTTCCGCTGGACGAACTTGGCGCCCCGGCCTTCGGGCGGTTATTTTTGAGTGCGGCTTTGCGCGTAGGCTATTTTTGGCACACGGAGGCCCCTCGCAAAGTCTCGCGGCATTCCGAGTCCGGCGGACGAAGTCGGCCAGCCCCACCCCCCAAGGCTATAGCCCACCCGTTTTTGTGGCATTTTTACGCTGGACGAACTTGGCGCCCCGGCCTTCGGGCGGTTATTTTTGGGAGCGGCTTTGCCCGCGGCCTATGTTTGACACACGGAGTCCCCTCGCAAAGCTTAGCGGCATTCCGAGTCCGGCGGATGAAGTTGGCCAGCCCCACCCCCCAAGGCTATAGCCCACCCGTTTTTGTGGCCTTTTTCCGCTGGATGAACTTGGCGCCCCGGCCTTCGGGCAGTTATTTTTGGGTGCGGCTTTGCCCGCGGCCTATTTTTGGCACACGGAGGCCCCTCGTAAAGTCTTACGGCATTTCGAGTCCGGCGGACGAAGTTGGCCAGCCCCACCCCCCAAGGCTATAGCCCACCCGTTTTTGCGGCCTTTTTGCGATGGACGAACTTGGCGCCCCGGCCTTCGGGCGGTTATTTTTGGGCACGGCTTTGTCCGCGGCCTATTTTTGGCACACGGAGGACCCTCGCAAAGTCTCGAGGCATTCTGAGTCCGGCGGACGAAGTTGGCCAGCCCCAACCCCCAAGGCTATAGCCCACCCGTTTTTGTGGCCTTTTTCCGCTGGACGAACTTGGCGCCCCGTCCTTCGGGCGGTTATTTTTGGGTACGGCTTTGCCCGCGGCCTATTTTTGGCACACGGAGGACCCTCGCAAATTCTCTAGGCATTCCGAGTCCGGCGGACGAAGTTGGCCCGCCCCACCCGCCAAGGCTATAGCCCACCCGTTTTTGTGGCCTTTTTCCGCTGGACGAACTTGGCGCCCCGGCCTTCGGGCTGTTATTTTTTAGCGCGGCTTTGCGCGTAGGCTATTTTTGGCACACGGAGGCCCCTCGCAAAGTCTCGCGGCATTCCGAGTCCGGCGGTCGAAGTGGGCCAGCCCCACCCCCCAAGGCTATAGCCCACCCGTTTTTGTGGCATTTTTGCGCTCGACGAACTTGGTGCCCCGGCCTTCGGTCGGTTATTCTTGGGTGCGGCTTTGCCCGCGGCCTATTTTTGGCACATGGAAACCCCTCGCAAAGTCTCGCTGCATTCCGAGCGCGGCGGACGAAGTTCGCCAGCCCCACCCCCCAAGGCTATAGCCCACCCGTTTTTGTGGCCTTTTTCCGCTGGACGAACTTGGCGCCCCAGCCTTCGGGCGATTATTTTTGGGCGCTCCTTTGCCTGCGTCCTATTTTTGGCACACAGAGGCCCCCCGCAAAGTCTCGCGGCATTCCGAGTCCGGCGGATGAAGTTGGCCAGCCCCACCCCCCAAGGCTATAGCCCACCCATTTTTGTGCCCATTTTCCGCTGAACGTACTTGGAGCCCCGGCCTTCGGGCTGTTATTTTTGGACGTAGCTTTGCCCGTGCCGTATGTTTGGCCCACGGAGACCCCTCACAAAGTCTCACAGCATTCCGAGTCCGTCGGACGAAGTCGGCCAGCCCCACCCCCTAAGGCTATAGCCCACCCGTTTTCGTGGCCTTTTTGCGCTGGACGAACTTGGCGCCCCGGCCTTCGGGCGGTTATTTTTGGGAGCGGCTTTGCCCACAGCCTATTTTTGGCACACGGAGGCCCCTCGCAAATTCTCGAGGCATTCCGAGTCCGGCGGACGAAGTTGGCCAGCCCCAATCCGTTTTTGTGGCCATTTTCCGCTGGACGAACTTGGCGCCCCGGCCTTCGGGCGGTTATTTTTGGGCGCGGCTTTGTCCGCGGACTATTTTTGGCACACGGAGGACCCTCGCAAAGTCTTGAGGCATTCCGAGTCCGGCGGACGAAGTTGGCCAGCCCCAACCCCCAAGGCTATAGCCCACCCGTTTTTGTGGCCTTTTTGCGATCGACGAACTTGGCGCCCCGGCCTTCGGGCGGTTATTTCTGGACGCGGCTTTGTCCGCGGCCTATTTTTGGCACACGGAGGACCCTCGCAAAGTCTCGAGGCATTCCGAGTCCGGCGGACGAAGTTGGCCAGCCCCAACCCCCAAGGCTATAGCCCACCCGTTTTTGTGGCCTTTTTCCGCTGGACGAACTTGGCGACCCGTCCTTCGGGCGGTTATTTTTGGGTGCGGCTTTGCCCGCGGCCTATTTTTGGCACACGGAGGCCCCTCGCAAATTCTCGAGGCATTCCGAGTCCGGCGGACGAAGTTGGCCAGCCCCAACCCGTTTTTGTGGCCATTTTCCGCTGGACGAACTTCGCGCCCCCCGCCTTCGGGCGGTTATTTTTGGGCGCGGCTTTGTCCGCGGCCTATTTTGGGCACACGGAGGACCCTCGCAAATTCTCTAGGCATTCCGAGTCCGGCGGACGAAGTTGGCCAGCCCCACCCGCCAAGGCTATAGCCCACCCGGTTTTGTGGCCTTTTTCCGCTGGACGAACTTGGCGCCCCGGCCTTCGGGCGGTTATTTTTGAGCGCGGCTTTGCGCGTAGGCTATTTTTGGCACACGGAGGCCCCTCGCAAAGTCTCACGGAATTCCGAGTCCGGCGGACGAAGTGGGCCAGCCCCACCCCCCAAGGCTATAGCCCACCCGTTTTTGTGGCATTTTTGCGCTGGACGAACTTGGCGCCCCGGCCTTCGGGCGGTTATTTTTGGGAGCGGCTTTGCCCGCGGCCTATTTTTGGCACATGGAAAGCCCTCGCAAAGTCTCGCTGCATTCCGAGCCCGGCGGACGAAGTTCGCCAGCCCCACCCCCCAAGGCAATAGCCCACCCGTTTTTGTGGCCTTTTTCCGCTGGACGAACTTGGCGCCCCAGCCTTCGGGCGATTATTTTTGGGCGCTCCTTTGCCTGCGTCCTATTTTTGGCACACAGAGGCCCCTCGCAAAGTCTCGCGGCATTCCGAGTCCGGCGGATGAAGTTGGCCAGCCCCACCCCCCAAGGCTATAGCCCACCCGTTTTTGTGCCCATTTTCCGCTGGACGTACTTGGCGCCCCGGCCTTCGGGCTGTTATTTTTGGGCGTAGCTTTGCCCGCGCCGTATGTTTGGCCCACGGACGCCCCTCACAAAGTCTAGCGGCATTCCGAGTTCGTCGGACGAAGTCGGCCAGCCCCACCCCCCAAGGCTATAGCCCACCCGTTTTTGTGGCCTTTTTGCGCTGGACGAACTTGGCGCCCCGGCCTTCGGGCAGTTATTTTTGGGCGCGGCATTGCCCACGGCCTATATTTGGCACACGAAGGCCCCTCGCAAAGTCTCCCGGCATTCCCAGTCCGGCGGACGAAGTTGGCCAGCCCCACCCCCCAAGGCTATAGCCCACCCGTTTTTGTGGCCATTTTCCGCTGGACGAACTTGGCGCCCCGGCCTTCGGGCGGTTATTTTTGGGCGCGGCATTGCCCGCAGCCTATGGTTGGCACACGGAGTCCCCTCGCAAAGCCTAGCGGCATTCCGAGTCCGGCGGACGAAGTTGGCCAGCCCCACCCCCCAAGGCTATAGCCCACCCGTTTTTGTGGCCTTTTTCCGATGGATGAACTTGGCGCCCCGGCCTTCGGGCGGTTATTTTTGGGCGCGGCTTTGTCCACGGCCTATTTTTGGCACACGGAGGACCCTCGCAAAGTCTTGCGGCGTTCCGAGTCCGGCGGATGAAGTTGGCCAGCCCCACCCCCCAAGGCTATAGCCCACCCATTTTTGTGGCCTTTTTGCGATGGACGAACTTGGCGCCCCGGCCTTCGGGCGGTTATTTTTGGGCGCGGCTTTGTCCGCGGCCTATTTTTGGCACACGGAGTACCCTCCCAAAGTCTCGAGGCATTCCGAGTCCGGCGGACGAAGTTGGCCAGCCCCAACCCCCAAGGCTATAGCCCCCCCGTTTTTGTGGCCTTTTTCCGCTGGACGAACTTGGCGCCCCGTCCTTCGGGCGGTTATTTTTGGGCGCGGCATTGCCCGCGGCCTATATTTGGCACACGAAGGCCCCTCGCAAAGTCTCCCGGCATTCCGAGTCCGGCGGACGAAGTTTGCCAGCCCCACCTCCCAAGGCTATAGCCCACCCGTTTTTGTGGCCATTTTCCGCTGAACGAACTTGGTGCCCCGGCCTTCGGGCGGTTATTTTTGGATGCGGCTTTGCCCGCAGCCTATGTTTGGCACACGGAGTCCCCTCGCAAATTCTCTAGGCATTCCGAGTCCGGCGGACGAAGTTGGCCAGCCCCACTCGCCAAGGCTATAGCCCACCCGTTTTTGTGGCCTTTTTCCGCTGGACGAACTTGGCGCCCCGGCCTTCGGGCGGTTATTTTTTAGCGCGGCTTTCCGTGTAGGCTATTTTTGGCACACGGAGGCCCCTCGAAAAGTCTCGCGGCATTCCGAGTCCGGCGGGCGAAGTGGGCCAGCCCCACCCCCCAAGGCTATAGCCCACCCGTTTTTGTGGCATTTTTGCGCTGGACGAACTTGGCGCCCCGGCCTTCGGGCGGTTATTTTTGGGAGCGGCTTTGCCCGCGGCCTATTTTTGGCACATGGAAACCCCTCGCAAAGTCTCGCTGCATTCCGAGCCCGGCGGACGAAGTTCGCCAGCCCCACCCCCCAAGGCTATAGCGCACCTGTTTTTGTGGCCTTTTTCCGCTGGACGAACTTGGCGCCCCAGCCTTCGGGCGATTATTTTTGGGCGCTCCTTTGCCTGCGTCCTATTTTTGGCACACAGAGGCCCCTCGCAACGTCTCGCGGCATTCCGAGTCCGGCGGATGAAGTTGGCCAGCCCCACCCCCCAAGGCTATAGCCCACCCGTTTTTGTGGCCTTTTTCCGCTGGATGAACTTGGCGCCCCGGCCTTCGGGCAGTTATTTTTGGGTGCGGCTTTGCCGCGGCCTATTTTTGGCACACAGAGGCCCCTCGCAAAGCCTCGCGGCATTCCGAGTCCGGTGGATGAAGTTGGCCAGCCCCACCCCCCAAGGCTATAGCCCACCCGTTTTCGTGGCCTTTTTGCGCTGGACGAACTTGGCGCCCCGGCCTTCGGGCAGTTATTTTTGGGTGCGGCATTGCCCGCGGCCTATATTTGGCCCATGAAGGCCCCTCGCAAAGTCTCCCGGCATTCCGAGTCCGGCGGACGAAGTTGGCCAGCCCCACCCCCCAAGGCTATAGCCCACCCGTTTTTGTGGCCATTTTCCGCTGAACGAACTTGGTGCCCCGGCCTTCGGGCGGTTATTTTTGGGCGCGGCTTTGCCCGCGGCCTATTTTTGGCACACGGAGGCCCCTCGCAAAGTCTCGCGGCATTCTGAGTCCGGCGGACGAAGTAGGCCAGCCCCACCCCCCAAGGCTATAGCCCACCCGTTTTTGTGGCGTTTTTGCGCCGGACGAACTTGGCGCCCAAGCCTTCGGGCGGTTAGTTTTTGGAGCGGCTTTGCCCGCGGGCTATTTTAAGCACACAGAGGCCCCTCGCAAAGTCTCGCGGTATTCCGTGTCCGGCGGACGAAGTGGGCCAGCCCCACCCCCCAAGGCTATAGCCCACTCGTTTTTGTGGCCTTTTTCTGCTGGACGAACTTGCTGCCCCGGCCTTCGGGTGGTTATTTTTGGGCGTGCCCGTTCCCGCGGCCTATTTTTGGCACACGGAGGCCCCTCGCAAAGTCTCGCGGCATTCCGGGTCCGTCGGACGAAGTTGGCCAGCCCCACCCCCCAAGGCTATAGCCCACCCGTTTTTGTGGCCTTTTTGCGCTGGACGAACTTGGCGCCCCCGCCTTCGGGTGATTATTTTTGGGCGTGGCTTTTCCCGCGGCCTATTTTTGGCACGCGGAGGCCCCTCACAAAGTCTCGCTGCATTCCGAGTCCGGCGGACGAAGTTGGCCAGCCCCACCCCCCAAGGCTATAGCCCACCCGTTTTTGTGGCCTTTTTCTGCTGGACGAACTTGGCGCCCCGGCCTTCGGGCGGTTATTTTTGGGCGCACCGTTGCCTGCGTCCTCTTTTGGGCACACAGAGGCCCCTCGCAAAGTCTCGCGCCATTCCGAGTCCGCCGGACGAAGTTGGCCAGCCCCACCCCCCAAGGCTATAGCCCACCCGTTTTTGTGGCCTTTTTGCGCTGGACGAACTTGGCGCCCCGGCCTTCGGGCGGTTATTTTTGGGAGTGGCTTTGTCCGCGGCCTATTTTTGGCTCACGGAAGCCCCTCGCAAAGCCTCGCAGCATTCCGAGTCCGGCGGATGAAGTTGGCCAGCCCCACCCCCCAAGGCTATAGCCCACCCGTTTTTGTGGCCTTTTTGCGCTGGACGAACTTGGCGCCCCGGCCTTCGGGCAGTTATTTTTGGGCGCGGCATTGCCCGCGGCCTATATTTGGCACACGAAGGCCCCTCGCAAAGTCTCCCGGCATTCCGAGTCCGGCGGACGAAGTTGGCCAGCCCCACCCCCCAAGGCTATAGCCCACCCGTTTTTGTGGCCATTTTCCGCTGAACGAACTTGGTGCCCCGGCCTTCGGGCGGTTATTTTTGGGCGCGGCTTTGCCCGCGGCCTATTTTTGGCACACGGAGGCCCCTCGCAAAGTCTCGCGGCATTCCGAGTCCGGCGGACGAAGTTGGCCAGCCACACCCCCCAAGGCTATAGCCCACCCGTTTTTGTGGCGTTTTTGCGCTGGACGAACTTGGCGCCCCGGCCTTCGGGCGGTTAGTTTTCGGAGCGGCTTTGCCCACGGCCTATTTTTAGCACACAGAGGCCCCTCGCAAAGTCTCGCGGTATTCCGTGTCCGGCGGACGAAGTGGGCCAGCCCCACCCCCCAAGGCTATAGCCCACCCGTTTTTGTGGCCTTTTTCTGCTGGACGAACTTGCTGCCCCGGCCTTCGGGGGGTTATTTTTGGGCGCGGCTTTGCCCTTGGCTTATGTTTGGTGCACGGAGGCCCCTCGCAAAGTCTCGCGGCATTCCGAGTCCGGCGGACGAAGTTGGCCAACCCCACCCCCCAAGGCTATAGCCCACCCGTTTTTGTGCCCTTTTTCCGCTGGACGAACTTGGCGCCCCGGCCTTCGGACGGTTATTTTTGGGCGCGGCTTTGCCCTCGGCCTATTTTTAGCACACAGAGGCCCCTCGCAAAGTCTCGCGGTATTCCGTGTCCGGCGGACGAAGTGGGCCAGCCCCACCCCCAAGGCTATAGCCCACCCGTTTTTGTGGCCTTTTTCTGCTGGACGAACTTGCTGCCCCGGCCTTCGGGCGGTTATTTTTGGGCGCGGCTTTGCCCGCGGCCTATTTTTAGCACACAGAGGCCCCTCGTAAAGTCTCGCGGCATTCCGTGTCCGGCGGACGAAGTGGGCCAGCCCCACCCCCCAAGGCTATAGCCCACCCGTTTTTGTGGCCTTTTTGCGCTGGACGAACTTGGCGCCCCGGCCTTCGGGCGGTTATTTATGGGAGCGGCTTTGCCCGCGGCCTATTTTTGGCACACGGAGGCCCCTCGCAAATTCTCGAGGCATTCCGAGTCCGGCGGACGAAGTTGGCCAGCCCCACCCCCCAAGGCTATAGCCCACCCGTTTTTGTGGCCATTTTCCGCTGAACGAACTTGGTGCCCCGGCCTTCGGGCGGTTATTTTTGGGCGCGGCTTTGTCCGCGGCCTATTTTTGGCACACGGAGGCCCCTCGCAAAGTCTCGCGGCATTCCGTGTCCGGCGGACGAAGTGGGCCAGCCCCACCCCCCAAGGCTATAGCCCACCCGTTTTTGTGGCCTTTTTGTGATGGACGAACTTGGCGCTCCAGCCTTCAGGCGGTTATTTTTGGGCGCGGCTTTGCCCTTGGCTTATGTTTGGCGCACGGAGGCCCCTCGCAAAGTCTCGCGGCATTCCGAGTCCGGCGGACGAAGTTGGCCAACCCCACCCCCCAAGGCTATAGCCCACCCGTTTTTGTGGCCTTTTTCCGCTGGACGAACTTGGCGCCCCGGCCTTCGGACGGTTATTTTTATGCGCGGCTTTGCCCGCGGCCTATTTTTAGCACACGGAGGACCCTCGTAAAGTCTCGTGGCATTCCGAGTCCGGCGGACGAAGTGGGCCAGCCCTACCCCCCAAGGCTATAGCCCACCCGTTTTTGTGGCCTTTTTGCGCTGGACGAACTTGGCGCCCCGGCCTTCGGGCGGTTATTTTTGGGAGCGGCTTTGCCCGCGGCCTATTTTTGGCACATGGAAACCCCTCGCAAAGTCTCGCTGCATTCCGAGCCCGGCGGACGAAGTTCGCCAGCCCCACCCCCCAAGGCTATAGCCCACCCGTTTTTGTGGCCTTTTTCCGCTGGACGAACTTGGCGCCCCAGCCTTCGGGCGATTATTTTTGGGCGCTCCTTTGCCTGCGTCCTATTTTTGGCACACAGAGGCCTCTCGCAAAGTCTCGTGGCATTCCGAGTCCGGCGGATGAATTTGGCCAGCCCCACCCCCCAAGGCTATAGCCCACCTGTTTTTGTGCCCATTTTCCGCTGGACGTACTTGGCGCCCCGGCCTTCGGGCTGTTATTTTTGGGCGTAGCTTTGCCCGCACCGTATGTTTGGCCCACGGAGGCCCCTCACAAAGTCTCGCGGCATTCCGAGTCCGTCGGACGAAGTCGGCCATCCCCACCCCCCAAGGCTATAGCCCACCCGTTTTTGTGGCCTTTTTCCGCTGGACGAACTTGGCGCCCCGGCCTTCGGGTCGTTATTTTTGGGTACGGCTTTGTCCGCGGCCTATTTTTGGCACACGGGGGCCCCTCCCAAAGTCTCGCGGCAATCCGAGTCCGGCGCACGAAGTTGGCCAGCCCCACCCCCCTAGGCTATAGCCCACCCGTTTTTGTGGCCTTTTTGTGCTGGACGAACTTGGCGCCCCGGCCTTCGGGTGGTTATTTTTGGGCGCGGCATTGCCCGCGGCCTATGTTTGGCACACGGAGGCCCCTCGGAAAGTCTCGCGGCATTCCGAGTCCGGCGGACGATGTTGGCCGGCCCCACCCCCCAAGGATATAGCCCACCCGTTTTTGTGGCCTTTTTCCGGTGGACGAACTTGGCGCCCCGGCCTGCGGGTGGTTATTTTTGAGCGCGGCTTTGCCCGCGGCCTATGTTTGGCACACGGAGTCCCCTCGCAAAGCCTAGCGGCATTCCGAGTCCGGCGGATGAAGTTGGCCAGCCCCACCCCCCAAGGCTATAGCCCACCCGTTTTTGTGGCCTTTTTCCGCTGGATGAACTTGGCGCCCCGGCCTTCGGGCAGTTATTTTTGGGTGCGGCTTTGCCCGCGGCCTATTTTTGGCACACGGAGGCCCCTCGCAAAGTCTTGCGGCATTCCGAGTCCGGCGGACGAAGTTGGCCAGCCCCACCCCCCAAGGCTATAGCCCACCCGTTTTTGTGGCCTTTTTGCGATGGACGAACTTGGCGCCCCGGCCTTCGGGTGGTTATTTTTGGGCACGGCTTTGTCCGCGGCCTATTTTTGGCACACGGACGACCCTCGCAAATTCTTGAGGCATTCCGAGTCCGGTGGACGAAGTTGGCCAGCCCCAACCCCCAAGGCTATAGCCCACCCGTTTTTGTGGCCTTTTTCCGCTGGACGAACTTGGCGCCCCGTCCTTCGGGCGGTTATTTTTGGGCGCGGCTTTGCCCGCGGCCTATTTTTGGCACACGGAGGCCCCTCGTAAATTCTCGAGGCATTCCGAGTCTGGCGGATGAAGTTGGCCAGCCCCAACCCGTTTTTGTGGCCATTTTCCGCTGGACGAACTTGGCGCCCCCGCCTTCGGGCGGTTATTTTTGGGCGCGGCTTTGCCCGCGGCCTATTTTTGGTACACGGAGGCCCCTCGCAAAGTCTCGCGGCATTCCGAGTCCGTCGGACGAAGTCGGCCAGCCCCACCCCCCAAGGCTATAGCCCACCCGTTTTTGTGGCCTTTTTCCGCTGGACGAACTTGGCGCCCCGGCCTTCGGGTGGTTATTTTTGGGCGTGCCCGTTCCCGCGGCCTATTTTTGGTACACGGAGGCCCCTCGCAAAGTCTCGCGGAATTCCGAGTCCGGCGGACGAAGTTGGCCAGCCCCACCCCCCAAGGCTATAGCCCACCCGTTTTTGTGGCCTTTTTGCGCTGGACGAACTTGGCGCCCCCGCCTTCGGGTGATTATTTTTGGGCGTGGCTTTTCCCGCGGCCTATTTTTGGCACACGGAGGCCCCTCGCAAATTCTCGCGGCATTCCGAGTCCGGCGGACGAAGTGGGCCAGCCCCACCCCCCAAGGTTATAGCCCACCCGTTTTTGTGGCCTTTTTGCGCTGGACGAACTTGGCGCCCCGGCCTTCGGGTGGTTATTTTTGGGCGCGGCATTGCCCGCGGCCTATGTTTGGCACACGGAGGCCCCTCGGAAAGTCTCGCGGCATTCCGAGTCCGGCGGACGATGTTGGCCGGCCCCACCCCCCAAGGATATAGCCCACCCGTTTTTGTGGCCTTTTTCCGGTGGACGAACTTGGCGCCCCGGCCTGCGGGTGGTTATTTTTGAGCGCGGCTTTGCCCGCGGCCTATGTTTGGCACACGGAGTCCCCTCGCAAAGCCTAGCGGCATTCCGAGTCCGGCGGATGAAGTTGGCCAGCCCCACCCCCCAAGGCTATAGCCCACCCGTTTTTGTGGCCTTTTTCCGCTGGATGAACTTGGCGCCCCGGCCTTCGGGCAGTTATTTTTGGGTGCGGCTTTGCCCGCGGCCTATTTTTGGCACACGGAGGCCCCTCGCAAAGTCTTACGGCATTCCGAGTCCGGCGGACGAAGTTGCCCAGCCCCACCCCCCAAGGCTATAGCCCACCCGTTTTTGTGGCCTTTTTGCGACGGACGAACTTGGCGCCCCGGCCTTCGGGTGGTTATTTTTGGGCACGGCTTTGTCCGCGGCCTATTTTTGGCACGCGGACGACCCTCGCAAATTCTTGAGGCATTCCGAGTCCGGTGGACGAAGTTGGCCAGCCCCAACCCCCAAGGCTATAGCCCACCCGTTTTTGTGGCCTTTTTCCGCTGGACGAACTTGGCGCCCCGGCCTTCGGGTGGTTATTTTTGGGCGTGCCCGTTCCCGCGGCCTATTTTTGGTACACGGAGGCCCCTCGCAAAGTCTCGCGGCATTCCGAGTCCGGCGGACGAAGTTGGCCAGCCGCACCCCCCAAGGCTATAGCCCACCCGTTTTTGTGGCCTTTTTGCGCTGGACGAACTTGGCGCCCCCGCCTTCGGGTGATTATTTTTGGGCGTGGCTTTTCCCGCGGCCTATTTTTGGCACACGGAGGCCCCTCGCAAATTCTCGCGGCATTCCGAGTCCGGCGGACGAAGTGGGCCAGCCCCACCCCCCAAGGTTATAGCCCACCCGTTTTTATGGCCTTTTTGCGCTGGACGAACTTGGCGCCCCGGCCTTCGGGCGGTTATTTTTGGGAGCGGCTTTGCCCGCGGGCTATTTTTGGCACCCGGAGACCCCTCACAAAGTCTCGCTGCATTCCGAGTCCGGCGGACGAAGTTGGCCAGCCCCACCCCCCAGGGCTATAGCCCACCCGTTTTTGTGGCCTTTTTCTGCTGGACGAACTTGGCGCCCCGGCCTTCGGGCGGTTATTTTTGGGCGCACCAATGCCTGCGTCCTATTTTGGGCACACTGAGGCCCCTCGCAAAGTCTCGCGCCATTCCGAGTCCGCCGGACGAAGTTGGGCAGCCCCACCCCCCAAGGCTATAGCCCACCCGTTTTTGTGGCCTTTTTGCGATGGACGAACGTGGCGCCCCAGCCTTCGGGCGGTTATTTTTGGGCGCGGCTTTGCCCTCGGCTTATGTTTGGCTCACGGAGGCCCCTCGCAAAGTCTCGTGGTATTCCGAGTCCGGCGGACGAAGTTCGCCAACCCCACCCCCCAAGGCTATAGCCCACCCGTTTTTGTGGCCTTTTTCCGCTGGACGAACTTGGCGCCCCGGCCTTTGGACGGTTATTTTTGGGCGCTGCTTTGTCCGCGGCCTATTTTTAGCACACGGAGGTCCCTCGCAAAGTCTCGCGGCATTCCGAGTCCGGCGGACGAAGTGGGCCAGCCCCACCCCCCAAGGCTATAGCCCACCCGTTTTTGTGGTTTTTTTGCGCTGAACGAACTTGGCGGCCCGGCCTTCGGGCGGTTATTTATGGGAGCGGCTTTGCCCGCGGCCTATTTTTGGCACATGGAAACCCCTCGCAAAGTCTCGCTGCATTCCGAGCCCGGCGGACGAAGTTCGCCAGCCCCACCCCCCAAGGCTATAGCCCACCCGTTTTTGTGGCCTTTTTCCGCTGGACGAACTTGGCGCCCCAGCCTTCGGGCGATTATTTTTGGGCGCTCCTTTGCCTGTGTCCTATTTTTGGCACACAGAGGCCCCTCACAAAGTCTCGCGGCATTCCGAGTCCGGTGGATGAAGTTGGCCAGCCCCACCCCCCAAGGCTATAGCCCACCCGTTTTTGTGCCCATTTTCCGCTGGACGTACTTGGCGCCCCGGCCTTCGGGCTGTTATTTTTGGGCATAGCTTTGCCCGCGCCGTATGTTTGGCACACAGAGGCCCCTCACAAAGTCTCGCGGCATTCCGAGTCCGTCGGACGAAGTCGGCCAGCCCCAACCCCCAAGGCTATAGCCCACCCGTTTTTGTGGCCTTTTTCCGCTGGACGAACTTGGCGCCCCGGCCTTCGGGTGGTTATTTTTGGGCGTACCCGTTCCCACGGCCTATTTTTTGCACACGGAGGCCCCTCGCAAATTCTCGCGGCATTCCGAGTCCGGCGGACGAAGTTGGCCAGCCCCACCCCCCAAGGTTATAGCCCACCCGTTTTTGTGCCCTTTTTGCGCTGGACGAACTTGGCGCCCCGGCCTTTGGGTGGTTATTTTTGGGAGCGGCTTTGCCCGCGGGCTATTTTTGGCACACGGAGACCCCTCACAAAGTCTCACTGCATTCCGAGTACGGCGGACGAAGTTGGCCAGCCCCACCCCCCAAGGCTATAGCCCACCCGCTTTTGTGGCCTTTTTGCGCTGGACGAACTTGGCGCCCCGGCCTTCGGGCAGTTATTTTTGGGCGCGGCTTTGCCCGCGGCCTAGATTTGGCACACGAAGGCCCCTCGCAATGTTTTCGGGCGGTTAGTTTTCGGAGCGGCTTTGCCCGTGGCCTATTTTTAGCACACAGAGGCCCCTCGCAAAGTCTCGCGGTATTCCGTGTCCGGCGGACGAAGTGGGCCAGCCCCACCCCCCAAGGCTAAAGCCCACCCGTTTTTGTGGCCTTTTTCTGCTGGACGAACTTGCTGCCCCGGCCTTCGGGCGGTTATTTTTGGGCGCGGCTTTGCCCGTGGGCTATTTTTGGCACACGGAGACCCCTCACAAAGTCTCACTGCATTCCGAGTACGGCGGACGAAGTGGGCCAGCCCCACCCCCCAAGGCTATAGCCCACCCGTTTTTGTGGCCTTTTTGCGCTGGACGAACTTGGCGCCCCGGCCTTCGGGCGGTTATTTTTGGGAGCGGCTTTGTCCGCGGCCTATTTTTGGCTCACGGAGACCCCTCGCAAAGTCTCGCGGCATTCCGAGTCCGGAGGACGAAGTTGGCCAGCCCCACCCCCCAAGGCTATAGCCCACCCGTTTTTGTGGCCTTTTTCCGCTGGCCGAACTTGGCGCCCTGCCTTCGGGTGGTTATTTTTGGGCGCGGGTTTGCCCGCTGCCTATTTTTGGCACACGCAGGCCCCTCGCAAAGTCTTGCGGCATTCCGAGTCCGGCGGACGAAGTTGGCCAGCCCCACCCCCCAAGGCTATAGCCCACACGTTTTTGTGGCGTTTTTGCGCTGGACGAACTTGGCGCCCCGGCCTTCGGGCGGTTAGTTTTCGGAGCGGCTTTGCCCGTGGCCTATTTTTAGCACACAGAGGCCCCTCGCAAAGTCTCGCGGTATTCCGTGTCCGGCGGACGAAGTGGGCCAGCCCCACCCCCCAAGGCTATAGCCCACCCGGTTTTGTGGCCTTTTTCCGCTGGATGAACTTGGCGCCCCGTCCTTCGGGCGGTTATTTTTGGGTGCGGCTTTGCCCGCGGCCTATTTTTGGTACACGGAGGCCCCTCGCAAATTCTCGAGGCATTCCGAGTCCGGCGGACGAAGTTCGCCAGCCCCAACCCGTTTTTGTGGCCCTTTTCCGCTGGACGAACTTGTCGCCCCCGCCTTCGGGCGGTTTTTTTTGGGCGCGGCTTTGCCCACGGCTTATTTTTGGTACACGGAGGCCCCTCGCAAAGTCTCGCGGCATTCCGAGTCCGTCGGACGAAGTCGGCCAGCCCCACCCCCCAAGGCTATAGCCCACCCGTTTTTGTGGCCTTTTTCCGCTGGACGAACTTGGCGCCCCGGTCTTCGGGTGGTTATTTTTGGGCGTGCCCGTTCCCGCGGCCTATTTTTGGCACACGGAGGCCCCTCGCAAAGTCTCGCGGCATTCCGAGTCCGGCGGACGAAGTTGGCCAGCCCCACCCCCCAAGGCTATAGCCCACCCGTTTTTGTGGCCTTTTTGCGCTGGACGAACTTGGCGCCCCCGCCTTCGGGTGATTATTTTTGGGCATGGCTTTTCCCGCGGCCTATTTTTGGCACACCGGAGGCCCCTCGCAAATTCTCGCAGCATTCCGAGTCCGGCGGACGAAGTGGGCCAGCTCCACCCCCCAAGGTTATAGCCCACCCGTTTTTGTGGCCTTTTTGCGCTGGACGAACTTGGCGCCCCGGCCTTCGGGCGGTTATTTTTGGGAGCGGCTTTGCCCGCGGGCTATTTTTGGCACACGGAGACCCCTCACAAAGTCTCGCTGCATTCCGAGTCCGGCGGACGAAGTTGGCCAGCCCCACCCCCCAAGGCTATAGCCCACCCGTTTTTGTGGCCTTTTTCTGCTGGACGAACTTGGCGCCCCGGCCTTCGGGCGGTTATTTTTGGGCTTTGCCCGCGGCCTATTTTTAGCACACAGAGGCCCCTCGCAAATTCTCGAGGCATGCCGAGTCCGGCGTTACGAAGTTGGCCAGCCCCAACCCGTTTTTGTGGCCATTTTCCGCTGGATGAACTTGGTGCCCCCGCCTTCGGGCGGTTATTTTTGGGCGCGGCTTTGCCCACGGCCTATTTTTGGTACACGGAGGCCCCTCGCAAAGTCTCGCGGCATTCCGAGTCCGTCGGACGAAGTCGGCCAGCCCCACCCCCAAGGCTATAGCCCACCCGTTTTTGTGGCCTTTTTCCGCTGGACGAACTTGGCGCCCCGGCCTTCGGGCAGTTATTTTTGGGCGTGCCCGTTCCCGTGGCCTATTTTTGGCACACGGAGGCCCCTCGCAAAGTCTCGCGGCATTCCGAGTCCGGCGGACGAAGTTGGCCAGCCCCACCCCCCAAGGCTATAGCCCACCCGTTTTTGTGGCCTTTTTTCGATGGACGAACGTGGCGCCCCCGCCTTCGGGCGGTTATTTTTGGGCGCGGCTTTGCCCTCGGCTTATGTTTGGCGCATGGAGGCCCCTCGCAAAGTCTCGCGGCATTCCGAGTCCGGCGGACGAAGTTGGCCAACCCCACCCCCCAAGGCTATAGCCCACCCGTTTTTGTGGCCTTTTTGCGCTGGACGAACTTGGCGCCCCTGCCTTCGGACGGTTATTTTTGGGCACGGCTTTGTCCGCGGCCTATTTTTAGCACACGGAGGCCCCTCGCAAAGTCTCGCGGCATTCCGAGTCCGGCGGACGAAGTGGGCCAGCCCCACCCCCCAAGGCTATAGCCCACCCGTTTTTGTGGCCTTTTTGCGCTGGACGAACTTGGCGCCCCGGCCTTCGGGCGGTTATTTTTGGGAGCGGCTTTGCCCGCGGCCTATTTTTGGCACATGGAAACCCCTCGCAAAGTCTCGCTGCATTCCGAGCCCGGCGGACGAAGTTCGCCAGCCCCACCCCCCAAGGCTATAGCCCACCCGTTTTTGTGGCCTTTTTCCGCTGGACGAACTTGGCGCCCCAGCCTTCGGGCGATTATTTTTGGGCGCTCCTTTGCCTGCGTCCTATTTTTGGCAGACAGAGGCCCCTCCCAAAGTCTCGCGGCATTCCGAGTCCGGTGGATGAAGTTGGCCAGCCCCACCCCCCAAGGCTATAGCCCACCCGTTTTTGTGCCCATTTTCCGCTGGACGTACTTGGCGCCCCGGCCTTCGGGCTGTTATTTTTGGGCATAGCTTTGCCCGCGCCGTATGTTTGGCACACAGAGGCCCCTCACAAAGTCTCGCGGCATTCCGAGTCCGTCGGACGAAGTCGGCCAGCCCCAACCCCCAAGGCTATAGCCCACCCGTTTTTGTGGCCTTTTTCCGCTGGACGAACTTGGCGCCCCAGCCTTCGGGTGGTTATTTTTGGGCGTACCCGTTCCCACGGCCTATTTTTTGCACACGGAGGCCCCTCGCAAATTCTCGCGGCATTCCGAGTCCGGCGGACGAAGTTGGCCAGCCCCACCCCCCAAGGTTATAGCCCACCCGTTTTTGTGCCCTTTTTGCGCTGGACGAACTTGGCGCCCCGGCCTTCGGGTGGTTATTTTTGGGAGCGGCTTTGCCCGCGGGCTATTTTTGGCACACGGAGACCCCTCACAAAGTCTCACTGCATTCTGAGTACGGCGGACGAAGTTGGCCAGCCCCACCCCCCAAGGCTATAGCCCACCCGCTTTTGTGGCCTTTTTGCGCTGGACGAACTTGGTGCCCCGGCCTTCGGGCAGTTATTTTTGGGCGCGGCTTTGCCCGCGGCCTAGATTTGGCACACGAAGGCCCCTCGCAATGTTTTCGGGCGGTTAGTTTTCGGAGCGGCTTTGCCCGTGGCCTATTTTTAGCACACAGAGGCCCCTCGCAAAGTCTCGCGGTATTCCGTGTCCGGCGGACGAAGTGGGCCAGCCCCACCCCCCAAGGCTAAAGCCCACCCGTTTTTGTGGCCTTTTTCTGCTGGACGAACTTGCTGCCCCGGCCTTCGGGCGGTTACTTTTGGGCGCGGCTTTGCCCGCGGGCTATTTTTGGCACACGGAGACCCCTCACAAAGTCTCACTGCATTCCGAGTACGGCGGACGAAGTGGGCCAGCCCCACCCCCCAAGGCTATAGCCCACCCGTTTTTGTGGCCTTTTTGCGCTGGACGAACTTGGCGCCCCGGCCTTCGGGCGGTTATTTTTGGGAGCGGCTTTGTCCGCGGCCTATTTTTGGCTCACGGAGACCCCTCGCAAAGTCTCGCGGCATTCCGAGTCCGGAGGACGAAGTTGGCCAGCCCCACCCCCCAAGGCTATAGCCCACCCGTTTTTGTGGCCTTTTTCCGCTGGACGAACTTGGCACCCCAGCCTTCGGGGGATTATTTTTGGGCGCTCCTTTGCCTGCGTCCTATTTTGGGCACACAGAGGCCCCTCGCAAAGTCTTGCGGCATTCCGAGTCCGGCGGACGAAGTTGGCCAGCCCCACCCCCCAAGGCTATAGCCCACACGTTTTTGTGGCGTTTTTGCGCTGGACGAACTTGGCGCCCCGGCCTTCGGGCGGTTAGTTTTCGGAGCGGCTTTGCCCGTGGCCTATTTTTAGCACACAGAGGCCCCTCGCAAAGTCTCGCGGTATTCCGTGTCCGGCGGACGAAGTGGGCCAGCCCCACCCCCCAAGGCTATAGCCCACCCGGTTTTGTGGCCTTTTTCTGCTGGACGAACTTGGCGCCCCGGCCTTCGGGCGGTTATTTTTGGGCTTTGCCCGCGGCCTATTTTTAGCACACAGAGGCCCCTCGCAAATTCTCGAGGCATGCCGAGTCCGGCGTTACGAAGTTGGCCAGCCCCAACCCGTTTTTGTGGCCATTTTCCGCTGGATGAACTTGGTGCCCCCGCCTTCGGGCGGTTATTTTTCGGCGCGGCTTTGCCCACGGCCTATTTTTGGTACACGGAGGCCCCTCGCAAAGTCTCGCGGCATTCCGAGTCCGTCGGACGAAGTCGGCCAGCCCCACCCCCCAAGGCTATAGCCCACCCCTTTTTGTGGCCTTTTTCCGCTGGACAAACTTGGCGCCCCGGCCTTCGGGCAGTTATTTTTGGGCGTGCCCGTTCCCGCGGCCTATTTTTGGCACACGGAGGCCCCTCGCAAAGTCTCGCGGCATTCCGAGTCCGGCGGACGAAGTTGGCCAGCCCCACCCCCCAAGGCTATAGCCCACCCGTTTTTGTGGCCTTTTTGCGCTGGACGAACTTGGCGCCCCGGCCTTCAGGCGGTTATTTTTGGGAGCGGCTTTGCCCGTGGCCTATTTTTGGCACATGGAAACCCCTCGCAAAGTCTCGCTGCATTCCGAGCCCGGCGGACGAAGTTCGCCAGCCCCACCCCCCAAGGCTATAGCCCACCCGTTTTTGTGGCCTTTTTCCGCTGGACGAACTTGGCGCCCCAGCCTTCGGGCGATTATTTTTGGGCGCTCCTTTGCCTGCGTCCTATTTTTGGCACACAGAGGCCCCTCGCAAAGTCTCGCGGCATTCCGAGTCCGGTGGATGAAGTTGGCGAGCCCCACCCCCCAAGGCTATAGCCCACCCGTTTTTGTGCCCATTTTCCGCTGGACGTACTTGGCGCCCCGGCCTTCGGGCTGTTAGTTTTGGGCGTAGCCTTGCCCGCGCCGTATGTTTGGCACACGGAGGCCCCTCACAAAGTCTCGCGGCATTCCGAGTCCGTCGGACGAAGTCGGCCAGCCCCACCCCCCAAGGCTATAGCCCACCCGTTTTTGTGGCCTTTTTCCGCTGGACGAACTTGGCGACCCGGCCTTCGGGTGGTTATTTTAGGGCGTGCCCGTTCCCGCGGCCTATTTTTTGCACACCGAGGCCCCTCGCAAATTCTCGCGGCATTCCGAGTCCGGC
Source organism: Citrus x limon (assembly GCA_034663535.1). Classification (NCBI taxonomy): domain Eukaryota; kingdom Viridiplantae; phylum Streptophyta; class Magnoliopsida; order Sapindales; family Rutaceae; genus Citrus; species Citrus x limon. The sequence continues at coordinate 34,461,401 of CM067998.1, read as the reverse complement.
GGACGAAGTTGGCCAGCCCCACCCCCCAAGGTTAAGCCCACCCGTTTTTGTGGCCTTTTTGCGCTGGACGAACTTGGCGCCCCGGCCTTCGGGTGGTTATTTTTGGGAGCGGCTTTGCCCGCGGGCTATTTTTGGTACGCGGAGACCCCTCACAAAGTCTCGCTGCATTCCGAGTCCGGCGGACGAAGTTGGCCAGCCCCACCCCCCAAGGCTATAGCCCACCCGTTTTTGTGGCGTTTTTGCGCTGGACGAACTTGGCGCCCCGGCCTTCGGGCGGTTAGTTTTCGGAGCGGCTTTGCCCGCGGCCTATTTTTAGCACACAGAGGCCCCTCGCAAAGTCTCGCGGTATTCCGTGTCCGGCGGACGAAGTGCGCCAGCCCCACCCCCCAAGGCTATAGCCCACCCGTTTTTGTGGCCTTTTTCCGCTGGACGAACTTGGCGCCCCGGCCTTCGGGTGGTTATTTTTGGGCGTGCCCATTCCCGCGGCCTACTTTTTGCACACGGAGGCCCCTCGCAAATTCTCGCGGCATTCCGAGTCCGGCGGACGAAGTTGGCCAGCCCCACCCCCCAAGGTTATAGCCCACCCGTTTTTGTGGCCTTTTTGCGCTGGACGAACTTGGCGCCCCGGCCTTCGGGCGGTTATTTTTGGGCGCACCGTTGCCTGTGTCCTATTTTGGGCACACAGAGGCCTCTCGCAAAGTCTCGCGCCATTCCGAGTCCGCCGGACGAAGTTGGCCAGCCCCACCCCCCAAGGCTATAGCCCACACGTTTTTGTGGCGTTTTTGCGCTGGACGAACTTGGCGCCCCGGCCTTCGGGTGGTTATTTTTGGGAGCGGCTTTGCCCGCGGGCTATTTTTGGTACGCGGAGACCCCTCACAAAGTCTCGCTGCATTCCGAGTCCGGCGGACGAAGTTGGCCAGCCCCACCCCCCAAGGCTATAGCCCACCCGTTTTTGTGGCGTTTTTGCGCTGGACGAACTTGGCGCCCCGGCCTTCGGGCGGTTAGTTTTCGGAGCGGCTTTGCCCGCGGCCTATTTTTAGCACACAGAGGCCCCTCGCAAAGTCTCGCGGTATTCCGTGTCCGGCGGACGAAGTGCGCCAGCCCCACCCCCCAAGGCTATAGCCCACCCGTTTTTGTGGCCTTTTTCCGCTGGACGAACTTGGCGCCCCGGCCTTCGGGTGGTTATTTTTGGGCGTGCCCATTCCCGCGGCCTATTTTTTGCACACGGAGGCCCCTCGCAAATTCTCGCGGCATTCCGAGTCCGGCGGACGAAGTTGGCCAGCCCCACCCCCCAAGGTTATAGCCCACCCGTTTTTGTGGCCTTTTTGCGCTGGACGAACTTGGCGCCCCGGCCTTCGGGCGGTTATTTTTGGGCGCACCGTTGCCTGTGTCCTATTTTGGGCACACAGAGGCCTCTCGCAAAGTCTCGCGCCATTCCGAGTCCGCCGGACGAAGTTGGCCAGCCCCACCCCCCAAGGCTATAGCCCACACGTTTTTGTGGCGTTTTTGCGCTGGACGAACTTGGCGCCACGGCCTTCGGGCGGTTAGTTTTCGGAGCGGCTTTGCCCGCGGCCTATTTTTAGCACACAGAGGCCCCTCGCAAAGTCTCGCGGTATTCCGTGTCCGGCGGACGAAGTGGGCCAGCCCCACCCCCCAAGGCTATAGCCCACCCGTTTTTGTGGCCTTTTTCCGCTGGACGAACTTGGCGCCCCGGCCTTCGGGCGGTTATTTTTGGGAGTGGATTGGTCCGCGGCCTATTTTTGGCTCACGGAGGCCCCTCGCAAAGCCTCGCGGCATTCCGAGTCCGGCGGATGAAGTTGGCCAGCCCCACCCCCCAAGGCTATAGCCCACCCGTTTTTGTGGCCTTTTTGCGCTGGACGAACTTGGCGCCCCGGCCTTCGGGCAGTTATTTTTGGGCGCGGCTTTGCCCGCGGCCTATATTTGGCACACGAAGGCCCCTCGCAAAGTCTTCCGGCATTCCGTGTCCGGCGGACGAAGTCGGCCAGCCCCACCCCCCCAAGGCTATAGCCCACCCGTTTTTGTGGCCTTTTTGCGATGGACGAACTTGGCGCCCCAGCCTTCGGGCGGTTATTTTTGGGTGCGGCTTTGCCCTCGGCTTATGTTTGGCGCACGGAGACCCCTCGCAAAGTCAAGCGGCATTCCGAGTCCGGCGGACGAAGTTGGCCAACCCCACCCCCCTAGGCTATAGCCCACCCATTTTTGTGGCCTTTTTCCGCTGGACGAACTTGGCGCCCCGGCCTTCGGACGGTTATTTTTGGGCGCAGCTTTGCCCGCGGCCTATTTTTAGCTCACGGAGGCCCCTCGCAAAGTCTCGCGGCATTCCGAGTCCGGCGGATGAAGTTGGCCAGCCCCACCCCCCAAGGCTATATAGCCCACCCGTTTTTGTGGCCTTTTTGCGCTGGACGAACTTGGCGCTCCGGCCTTCGGGCGGTTATTTTTGGGAGCGGCTTTGCCCGAGGGCTATTTTTGGCACACGGAGACCCCTCACAAAGTCTTGCTGCATTCCGAGTCCGGCGGACGAAGTTGGCCAGCCCCACCCCCAAGGCTATAGCCCACCCGTTTTTGTGCACATTTTCCGCTGGACGTACTTGGCGCCTCGGCCTTCGGGCTGTTATTTTTGGGCGTAGCTTTGCCCGCGCCGTATGTTTGGCACACTGAGGCCCCTCACAAAGTCTCGCGGCATTCCGAGTCCGTCGGACGAAGTCGGCCAGCCCCACCCCCCAACGCTATAGCCCACCCGTTTTTGTGGCCTTTTTCCGCTGGACGAACTTGGCGCCCCGGCCTTCGGGCGGTTATTTTTGTGCGTGGCTCTGGCCGCGGCCTATTTTTTGCATACGGAGGCCCCTCGCAAATTCTCGCGGCATTCCGAGTCCGGCGGACGAAGTTGGCCAGCCCCACTCCCCAAGGTTATAGCCCACCCGTTTTTGTGGCCTTTTTGCGCTGGACGAACTTGGCGCCCCGGCCTTCGGGTGGTTATTTTTGGGAGCGGCTTTGCCCGCGGGCTATTTTTGGCACACGGAGACCCCTCACAAAGTCTGGCTGCATTCCGAGTCCGGCGGACGAAGTTGGCCAGCCCCACCCCCCAAGGCTATAGCCCACCCGTTTTTGTAGCCTTTTTGCGCTGGACGAACTTGGCGCCCCGGCCTTCGGGCGGTTATTTTTGGGAGTGGCTTTGTCCGCGGCCTATTTTTGGCTCACGGAGGCCCCTCGCAAAGCCTCGCGGCATTCCGAGTCCGGCAGATGAAGTTGGGCAGCCCCACCCCCCAAGGCTATAGCCCACCCGTTTTTGTGGCCTTTTTGCGCTGGACGAACTTGGCGCCCCGGCCTTCGGGCAGTTATTTTTGGGCGCGGCTTTGCCCGCGGCCTATATTTGGCACACGAAGGCCCCTCGCAAAGTCTTCCGGCATTCCGAGTCCGGCAGACGAAGTCGGCCAGCCCCACCCCCCAAGGCTATATCCACCCGTTTTTGTGGCCTTTTTGCGATGGACGAACTTGGCGCCCCAGCCTTCGGGCGGTTATTTTTGGGCTCGGCTTTGCCCTCGGCTTATGTTTGGCACACGGAGGCCCCTCGCAAAGTCTCGCAGCATTCCGAGTCCGGCGGACGAAGTTGGCCAACCCCACCCCCCAAGGCTATAGCCCACCCATTTTTGTGGCCTTTTTCCGCTGGACGAACTTGGCGCCCCGGCCTTCGGACGGTTATTTTTGGGCGCGGCTTTGCCCGCGGTCTATTTTTAGCTCACGGAGGCCCCTCGCAAAGTCTCGTGCAATTCCGAGTCCGCCGGACGAAGTTGGCCAGCCCCACCCCCCAAGGCTATAGCCCACCCGTTTTTGTGGCCTTTTTGCGCTTGACGAACGTGGCGCCCCAGCCTTCGGGCGGTTATTTTTGGCCGCGGCTTTGCCTGCGTCCTATTTTTGGCACACAGAGGCCGCTCGCAAAGTCTCGCGGTATTCCGAGTCCGGTGGATGAAGTTGGCCAGCCCCACACCCCAAGGCTATAGCCCACCCGTTTTTGTGCCCATTTTCCGCTGGACGTACTTGGCGTTCCGGCCTTCGGGCTGTTATTTTTGGGTGTAGCTTTGCCCGCGCCGTATGTTTGGCACACGGAGGCCCCTCACAAAGTCTCGCGGCATTCCGAGTCCGTCGGACGAAGTCGGCCAGCCCCACCCCCCAAGGCTATAGCCCACCCGTTTTTGTGGCCTTTTTCCGCTGGACGAACTTGGCGCCCCGGCCTTCGGGTGGTTATTTTTGGGCGTGCCCGTTCCCGCGGCCTATTTTTTGCACACGGAGGCCCCTCGCAAATTCTCGCGGCATTCCGAGTCCGGCGGACGAAGTTGGCCAACCCCACCCCCAAGGCTATAGCCCACCCGTTTTTGTGGCCTTTTTGCGCTGGACGAACTTGGCGCCCCGGCCATCGGGCAGTTATTTTTGGGCGCGGCTTTGCCCTCGGCTTATATTTGGCGCACGGAGGCCCCTCGCAAAGTCTCACGGCATTCCGACTCAAGCGGACGAAGTTGGCCAACCCCACCCCCCAAGGCTATAGCCCACCCGTTTTTGTGGCCTTTTTGCGCTGGACGAACTTGGCGCCCCCGCCTTCGGGTGATTATTTTTGGGCGTGGCATTGCCCTCGGCTTATGTTTGGCGCACGGAGGCCCCTCGCAAAGTCTCGCGGCATTCCGAGTCAGGCGGACGAAGTTGGCCAACCCCACCCCCCAAGGCTATAGCCCACCCGTTTTTGTGGCCTTTTTGCGCCGGACGAACTTGGCGCCCCGGCCTTCGGGCGGTTATTTTTGGGAGCGGCTTTGCCCGCGGGCTATTTTTGGCACACGGAGACCCCTCACAAAGTCTCGCTGCATTCCGAGTCCGGCGGACGAAGTTGGCCAGCCCCACCCCCCAAGGCTATAGCCCACCCGTTTTTGTGGCCTTTTTCTGCTGGACGAACTTGGCGCCCCGGCCTTCGGGTGGATATTTTTGGGCGCACCATTGCCTGCGTCCTATTTTGGGCACACAGAGGCCCCTCGCAAAGTCTCGCGCCATTCCGAGTCCGCCGGACGAAGTTGGCCAGCCCCACCCCCCAAGGCTATAGCCCACCTGTTTTTGTGGCCATTTTGCGCTGGACGAACTTGGCGCCCCGGCCTTCGGGCGGTTATTTTTGGGAGCGGCTTCGTCCGCGGCCTATTTTTGGCTCACGGAGACCCCTCGCAAAGTCTCGCGGCATTCCGAGTCCGGAGGACGAAGTTGGCCAGCCCCACCCCCCAAGGCTATAGCCCACCCGTTTTTGTGGCCTTTTTCCGCTGGCCGAACTTGGCGCCCTGCCTTCGGGTGGTTATTTTTGGGCGCGGGTTTGCCCGCTGCCTATTTTTGGCACACGCAGGCCCCTCGCAAAGTCTTGCGGCATTCCGAGTCCGGCGGACGAAGTTGGCCAGCCCCACCCCCCAAGGCTATAGCCCACCCGTTTTTGTGGACTTTTTCCGCTGGACGAACTTGGCACCCCGGCCTTTGGGCGGTTATTTTTGGGCCCAGCTTTGCCCGCGGCCTATTTTTGGCACCCGAAGGCCCCTCGCAAAGTCTCGCGGCATTCCGAGTCCGGCGGACGAAGTTGGCCTGCCCCACCCCCCAAGGCTATAGCCCACCCGTTTTTGTGGCCTTTTTGCGATGGACGAACGTGGCGCCCCAGCCTTCGGGCGGTTATTTTGGGCGCGGCTTTGCCCTCGGCTTATGTTTGGCACATGGAGGCCCCTCGCAAAGTCTCGCGGCATTCCGAGTCAGGCGGACGAAGTTGGCCAACCCCACCCCCCAAGGCTATAGCCCACCCGTTTTTGTGGCCTTTTTCCGCTGGACGAACTTGGCGCCCCGGCCTTCGGACGGTTATTTTAGGGCGCAGCTTTGCCCGCGGCCTATTTTTAGCTCACGGAGGCCCCTCGCAAAGTCTCGCGGCATTCCGAGTCCGGCGGATGAAGTTGGCCAGCCCCACCCCCCAAGGCTATAGCCCACCCGTTTTTGTGGCCTTTTTGCGCTGGACGAACTTGGTGCCCCCGCCTTCGGGTGATTATTTTTGGGCGTGGCTTTTCCCGCGGCCTATTTTTATCACACGGAGGCACCTCGCAAATTCTCGCGGCATTCCGAGTCCGGCGGACGAAGGTGGCCAGCCCCACCCCCCAAGGTTATAGCCCACCCGTTTTTGTGGCCTTTTTGCGCTGGACGAACTTGGCGCCCCGGCCTTCGGGAGGTTATTTTTGGGAGCGGCTTTGCCCGTGGGCTATTTTTGGCACACGGAGACCCCTCACAAAGTCTCGCGGCATTCCGAGTCCGGCGGACGAAGTTGGCCAGCCCCACCCCCCAAGGCTATTGCCCACCCGTTTTTGTGGCCTTTTTCTGCTGGACGAACTTGGCGCCCCGGCATTCGGGCGGTTATTTTTGGGCGCACCGTTGCCTACGTCCTATTTTGGGCACACAGAGGCCCCTCGCAAAGTCTCGTGCCATTCCGAGTCCGCCGGACGAAGTTGGCCAGCCCCACCCCCCAAGGCTATAGCCCACCCGTTTTTGTGGCCTTTTTGCGATGGACGAACTTGGCGCCCCAGCCTTCGGGCGGTTATTTTTGGGCGCGGCTTTGCCCTCAGCTTATGTTTGGCGCACGGAGGCCCCTCGCAAAGTCTCGCGGCATTCCGAGTCCGGCGGACGAAGTTGGCCAACCCCACCCCCCAAGGCTATAGCCCACCCGTTTTTGTGGCCTTTTTCCGCTGGACGAACTTGGCGCCCCGGCCTTCGGACGGTAATTTTTGGGCGCGGCTTTGCCCGCGGCCTATTTTTAGCTCACGGAGGCCCCTCGCAAAGTCTCGCGGCATTCCGAGTCCGGCGGATGAAGTTGGCCAGCCCCACCCCCCAAGGCTATAGCCCACCCGTTTTTGTGGCCTTTTTGCGCTGGACGAACTTGGCGCCCCCGCCTTCGGGTGATTATTTTTGGGCGTGGCTTTTCCCGCGGCCTATTTTTGGCACACGGAGGCACCTCGCAAATTCTCGCGGCATTCCGAGTCCGGCGGACGAAGGTGGCCAGCCCCACCCCCCAAGGTTATAGCCCACCCGTTTTTGTGGCCTTTTTGCGCTGGACGAACTTGGCGCCCCGGCCTTCGGGTGGTTATTTTTGGGAGCGGCTTTGCCCGCGGTCTATTTTTGGCACACGGAGACCCCTCACAAAGTCTCGCTGCATTCCGAGTCCGGCGGACGAAGTGGGCCAGCCCCACCCCCCAAGGCTATAGCCCACCCGTTTTTGTGGCTTTTTTCCGCTGGCCGAACTTGGCGCCCTGCCTTCGGGTGGTTATTTTTGGGCGCGGGTTTGCCCGCGGCCTATTTTTGGTAAACGCAGGCCCCTCGCAAAGTCTTGCGGCATTCCGAGTCCGGCGGACGAAGTTGGCCAGCCCCACCCCCCAAGGCTATAGCCCACCCGTTTTTGTGGCCTTTTTCCGCTGGACGAACTTGGCGCCCCAGCCTTCGGGCGGTTATTTTTGGGCGCGGCTTTGCCCTCGGCTTATGTTTGGCGCACGGAGGCCCCTCGTAAAGTCTCGCGGCATTCCGAGTCCGGCGGACGAAGTTGGCCAACCCCACCCCCCAAGGCTATAGCCCATCCGTTTTTGTGGCCTTTTTGCGCTGGACGAAATTGGCGCCCCCGCCTTCGGGTGATTATTTTTGGGCGTGGCTTTTCCCCCGGCCTATTTTTGGCACACGGAGGCACCTCGCAAATTCTCGCGGCATTCCGAGTCCGGCGGACGAAGGTGGCCAGCCCCACCCCCCAAGGTTATAGCCCACCCGTTTTTGTGGCCTTTTTGCGATGGACGAACTTGGCGCCCCAGCCTTCGGGCGGTTATTTTTGGACGCGGCTTTGCCCTCGGCTTATGTTTGGCGCACGTAGGCCCCTCGCAAAGTCTCGCGGCATTCCGAGTCCGGCGGACGAAGTTGGCCAGCCCCACCCCCCAAGGCTATAGCCCACCCGTTTTTGTGGCCTTTTTGCGATGGACGAACTTGGCGCCCCAGCCTTCGGGCGGTTATTTTTGGGCGCGGCTTTGCCCTTGGCTTATGTTTGGCGCACGTAGGCCCCTCGCAAAGTCTCGCGGCATTCCGAGTCCGGCGGACGAAGTTGGCCAGCCCCACCCCCCAAGGCTATAGCCCACCCGTTTTTGTGGCCTTTTTCCGCTGGCCGAACTTGGCGCCCTGCCTTCGGGTGGTTATTATTGGGCGCGTGTTTGCCCGCGGCCTATTTTTGGCACACGCAGGCCCCTCGCAAAGTCTGGCGGCATTCCGAGTCCGGCGGACGAAGTTGGCCAGCCCCACACCCCAAGGCTATAGCCCACCCGTTTTTGTGGCCTTTTTCCGCTGGACGAACTTGGCTCCCCGGCCTTCGGGCGGTTATTTTTGGGAGCGGCTTTGTCCGCGGCCTATTTTTGGCTCACGGAGACCCCTCGCAAAGTCTCACGGCATTCCGAGTCCGGCGGACGAAGTTGGCCAGCCCCACCCCCCAAGGCTATAGCCCACCCGTTTTTGTGGCCTTTTTCCGCTGGCCGAACTTGGCGCCCTGCCTTCGGGTGGTTATTTTTGGGCGCGGGTTTGCCCGCGGCCTATTTTTGGCACACGCAGGCCCCTCGCAAAGTCTTGCGGCATTCCGAGTCCAGCGGACGAAGTTGGCCAGCCCCACCCCCCAAGGCTATAGCCCACCCGTTTTTGTGGCCTTTTTCCGCTGGACGAACTTGGCTCCCCGGCCTTCGGGCGGTTATTTTTGGGCCCAGCTTTGCCCGCGGCCTATTTTTGGCACACGGAGGCCCCTCGCAAAGTCACGCGGCATTCCGAGTCCGGCGGACGAAGTTGGCCAGCCCCACCCCCCAAGGCTATAGCGCACCTGTTTTTGTCGCCTTTTTCCGCTGGACGAACTTGGCGCCCCGGCCTTTGGGTGGTTATTTTTGGGCGCGGCTTTGCCCGTGGCCTATGTTTGGCACACGGAGGCCCCTCGCAAAGTCTCACGGCATTCCGAGTCCGGCGGGCGAAGTTGGCCAGCCCCTCCCCCCAAGGCTATAGCCCACCCGTTTTTGTTGCCTTTTTCCGCTGGACGATCTTGGCGCCCCATCTCCGGGTGGTTATGTTTTGGCGCGGGTTTGCCCGCGGCCTATTTTTGGCACACGCAGGCCCCTCGCAAAGTCTCACGGCATTCCGAGTCCGGCGGACGAAGTTGGCCTGCCCCACCCCCCAAGGCTATAGCCCACCCGTTTTTGTGGCCTTTTTGCGATGGACGAACTTGGCGCCCCAGCCTTCGGGCGGTTATTTTGGGCGCGGCTTTGCCCTCGGCTTATGTTTGGTGCATGGAGGCCCCTCGCAAAGTCTCGCGGCATTCCGAGTCAGGCGGACGAAGTTGGCCAACCCCACCCCCCAAGGCTATAGCCCACCCGTTTTTGTGGCCTTTTTGCGCTGGACGAACTTGGTGCCCCAGCCTTCGGGCGGTTATTTTAGGGCACAGCTTTGCCCGCGGCCTATTTTTAGCTCACGGAGGCCCCTCGTAAAGTCTCGCGGCATTCCGAGTCCGGCGGATGAAGTTGGCCAGCCCCACCCCCCAAGGCTATAGCCCACCCGTTTTTGTGGCCTTTTTGCGCTGGACGAACTTGGTGCCCCCGCCTTCGGGTGATTATTTTTGGGCGTGGCTTTTCCCGTGGCCTATTTTTATCACACGGAGGCACCTCGCAAAGTCTCGTGCCATTCCGAGTCCGCCGGACGAAGTTGGCCAGCCCCACCCCCCAAGGCTATAGCCCACCCGTTTTTGTGGCCTTTTTGCGATGGACGAACTTGGCGCCCCAGCCTTCGGGCGGTTATTTTTGGGCGCGGCTTTGCCCTCAGCTTATGTTTGGCGCACGGAGGCCCCTCGCAAAGTCTCGCGGCATTCCGAGTCCGGCGGACGAAGTTGGCCAACCCCACCCTCCAAGGCTATAGCCCACCCGTTTTTGTGGCCTTTTTCCGCTGGACGAAATTGGCTCCCCGGCCTTCGGCCTGTTATTTTTGGGCCCAGCTTTGCCCGCGGCCTATTTTTGGCACACGGAGGCCCCTCGCAAAGTCTCGCGGCATTCTGAGTCCGGCGGATGAAGTTGGCCAGCCCCCCCCCCCAAGGCTATAGCCCACCCGTTTTTTTGGCCTTTTTGCGATGAACGAACTTGGCGCCCCAGCCTTCGGGCGCGGCTTTGCCCTCGGCTTATGTTTGGTGCACGGAGGCCCCTCGCAAAGTCTCACGGCATTCCGAGTCCGGCGGACGAAGTGGGCCAACCCCACCCCCCAAGGCTATAGCCCACCCGTTTTTGTGGCCTTTTTCCGCTGGACGAACTTGGCGCCCCGGCCTTCGGACGGTTATTTTTGGGCGCGGCTTTGCCCGCGGCCTATTTTTAGCTCACGGAGACCCCTCGCAAAGTCTCGTGGCAGTCCGAGTCCGGCGGATGAAGTTGGCCAGCCCCACCCCCCAAGGCTATAGCCCACCCGTTTTTGTGGCCTTTTTGCGCTGGACGAACTTTGCGCCCCCGCCTTCGGGTGATTATTTTTGGGCGTGGCTTTTCCCGCGGCCTTTTTTTGGCACACGGAGGCACCTCGCAAATTCTCGCGGCATTCCGAGTCCGGCGGACGAAGGTGGCCAGCCCCACCCCCCAAGGTTATAGCCCACCCGTTTTTGTGGCCTTTTTGCGCTGGACGAACTTGGCGCCCCGGCCTTCGGGCGGTTATTTTTGGGAGCGGCTTTGCCCGCGGGCTATTTTTGGCACACGGAGACCCCTCACAAAGTCTCGCTGCATTCCGAGTCCGGCGGACGAAGTCGGCCAGCCCCACCCCCCAAGGCTATAGCCCACCTGTTTTTGTGACCTTTTTCTGCTGGACGAACTTGGCGCCCCGGCCTTCGGGCCGTTATTTTTGGGCGCACCGTTGCCTGCGTCCTATTTTGGGCACACAGAGGCCCCTCGCAAAGTCTCGCGCCATTCCGAGTCCGCCGGACGAAGTTGGCCAGCCCCACCCCCCAAGGCTATAGCCCACCCGTTTTTGTGGCCTTTTTGCGCTGGACGAACTTGGCGCCCCGGCCTTCGGGCGGTTGTTTTTGGGAGTGGCTTTGTCCGCGGCCTATTTTTGGCTCATGGAGACCCCTCGCAAAGTCTCGCGGCATTCCGAGTCCGGCGGACGAAATTGGCCAGCCCCACCCCCCAAGGCTATAGCCCACCCGTTTTTGTGGCCTTTTTCCGCTGGCCGAACTTGGCGCCCTGCCTTCGGGTCGTTATTTTTGGGCGCGGGTTTGCCCGCGGCCTATTTTTGGCACACGCAGGCCCCTCGCAAAGTCTTGCGGCATTCCGAGTCCGGCGGACGAAGTTGGCCAGCCCCACCCCTCAAGGCTATAGCCCACCCGTTTTTGTGGCCTTTTTCCGCTGGACGAACTTGGCTCCCCGGCCTTCGGGCGGTTATTTTTGGGCCCAGCTTTGCCCGCGGCCTATTTTTGGCACACGGAGGCCCCTCACAAAGTCACGCGGCATTCCGAGTCCGGCGGACGAAGTTGGCCAGCCCCACCCCCCAAGGCTATAGCGCACCTGTTTTTGTGTCCTTTTTCCGCTGGACGAACTTGGCGCCCCGGCCTTTGGGTGGTTATTTTTGGGCGCTTCTTTTCCCGTGGCCTATGTTTGGCACACGGAGGCCCCTCGCAAAGTCTCACGGCATTCCGAGTCCGGCGGGCGAAGTTGGCCAGCCCCTCCCCCCAAGGCTATAGCCCACCCGTTTTTGTGGCCTTTTTCCGCTGGACGATCTTGGCTCCCCAGCCTTCGGGTGGTTATTTTTGGGTGCAGCTTTGTCCGCGGCCTATTTTTCATACACGGAGGCCCCTCGCAAAGTCTCACGGCATTCTGAGTCCGGCGGACGAAGTTGGCCAGCCCCACCCCCCAAGGCTATAGCCCACCCGTTTTTGTGGCCTTTTTGTGCTGGACGAACTTGGCGCCCCATCCTTTGGGCAGTTATTTTTGGGCGCGGCTTTGCCCGCAGCCTATGTTTGGCACATGGAGGCCCCTCGCAAAGTCTCGCGGCATTCCGAGTCCGGCGGACGAAGTTGGCCAGCCCCACCACCCAAGGCTATAGCCCACCCGTTTTTGTGGCCTTTTTCCGTTGGACGAACTTGGCGCCCCGGCCTTTGGGCGGTTATTTTTGGGTGTGGGTTTGCCCGCGGCCCATTTTTGGCACACGGAGGCCACTCGGAGAGTCTCGCGGCATTCCGAGTCCGGCAGATGAAGTTGGCCAGCCCCACCCCCCAAGGCTATAGCCCACCCGTTTTTGTGGCCTTTTTCCGCTGGACGAACTTGGCGCCCCGGCCTTTGGGCGGTTATTTTTAGGTGCGGGTTCACCTGCGGCCTATTTTTGGCACACGGAGGCCCCTCGCAGAGTCTTGCGGCATTCCGAGTCCGGCGGACGAAGTAGGCCAGCCCCACCCCCCAAGGCTATAGCCCACACGTTTTTGTGGCCTTTTGGCGCTGGACGAACTTGGCGCCCCAGCCTTTGGGCGGTTATTTTTGGGCGTGGCTTTGCCCGTGGCCTACGTTTGGCACACGGAAGCCCCTCGCAAAGTCTCACGACATTCCAAGTCCGGCGGACGAAGTTGGCCAGCCCCACCCCCCCAGGCTATAGCCTACCCGTTTTCGTGGCCTATTTCCACTGGCCGAACTTGGTGCCCCGGCCTTCGGGTGGTTATTTTTAGGTGCGGCTTTGTCTGTAGCCTATGTTTGGCACATGGAGGCCCCTCGCAAAGTCTCACGGCATTCCGAGTCCGGCGGATGAAGTTGGCCAGCCCCACCCCCCAAGGCTATAGCCCAACCGTTTTTGTTGTCTTTTTGCGCTGGACGAACTGGGCGCCCCGGCCTTCGGGCGGTTATTTATGGGCGCGACTTTGCCCGCGGCCTATTTTTGGCACACGGAGGCCCATCGCAAAGTCTCGCGGCATTCCGAGTCCGGCGGACGAAGTTAGCTAGCCCCACCCCCCAAGGCTATAGCCCACCCGTTTTTGTGGCCTTTTTCCGCTGGACGAACTTGGCACCCCGGCCTTCGGGCCGTTATTTTTGGGCGCGGCTTTTTCCGCGGCCAATTTTTGGCACATGGAGGCCCCTCGCAAAGTCTCGCGGCATTCCGAGTCCGGCGGACGAAGTTGGCCAGCCCCACCCCCCAAGGCTATAGCCCACCCGTTTTTGTGGCCTTTTTCCGCTGGACGAACTTGGCGCCCCGGCCTTCGGGCTGTTATTTTTGGGTGCGGCTTTGCCTGCAGTCCATGTTTGGTACACGGAGGCTCCTCGTAAAGTCTCGCGGCATTCCGAGTCCGGCGGACGAAGTTGGCCAGCCCCACGCCCCAAGGCTATAGCCCAACTGTTTTTGTGGCCTTTTTCCGCTGGACGAACTTGGCGCCCCGGCCTTCGGGCGGTTATTTTTAGGCGCGGCTTTGCCCGCAGCCTATGTTTGGCACACGGAGGCCCCTCGCAAAATCTCGCGGCATTCCGAGTCCGGCGGATGAAGTTGGCCAGCCCCACCCCCTAAGGCTATAGCCCACCCGTTTTTGTGGCCTTTTTCCGCTCGACGAACGTGGCACCCCGGCCTTTGGGTGGTTATTTTTGGGTGCGGGTTTAACCGCGGCCTATTTTTGGCACACGAAGGCCCCTCGCTGAGTCTCGCGGCATTCCGAGTCCGGCGGACGAAGTTGGCCAGCCTCACCACCCAAGGCTCTAGCCAACCCGTTTTTTGTGGCCTTTTGGCGCTGGACGAACTTGGCGCCCCGGCCTTTGGGCGGTTATTTTTGGGCACGGCTTTCCCCGTGGCCTATGTTTGGCACACGGAAGCCCCTCGGAAAGTCTCACGGCATTCCGAGTCCGGCGGACGATGTTGGCCAGCCCCACCCCCCAAGGCTATAGCCTACCCGTTTTCGTGGCCTATTTCCACTGGCCGAACTTGGTGCCCCGGCCTTCGGGTGGTTATTTTTAGGCGCGGCTTTGTCTGCAGCCTATGTTTGGCACATGGAGGCCCCTCGCAAAGTCTCGCGGCATTCCGAGTCCGGGAGATGAAGTTGGCCAGCCCCACGCCCCAAGGCTATAGCCCAACTGTTTTTGTGGCCTTTTTCCGCTGGACGAAATTGGCGCCCCGGCCCTCGGGCGGTTATTTTTAGGTGCGGCTTTGTCCGCAGCCTATGTTTGGCACACGGAGGCCCCTCGCAAAATCTCACGGCATTCCGAGTCCGGCGGATGAAGTTGGCCAGCCCCACCCCCCAAGGCTATAGCCCACCCGTTTTTGTGGCCTTTTTCCGCTGGACGAACTTGGCGCCCCGGCCTTTGGGCGGTTATTTTTGGGTGCGGGTTTACCCACGGCCTATTTTTGGCACACGGAGGCCCCTCGCAGACTCTCGCGGCATTCCGAGTCCGGCAGATGAAGTTGGCCAGCCCCACCCCCCAAGGCTATAGCCCACCCGTTTTTGTGGCCTTTTTCCGCTGGACGAACTTGGCGCCCCGGCCTTTGGGCGGTTATTTTTAGGTGCGGGTTTACCCGCAGCCTATTTTTGGCACACGGAGGCCCCTCGCAGAGTCTCGCGGCATTCCGAGTCCGGCGGACGAAGTAGGCCAGCCCCACCCCCCAAGGCTATAGCCCACACGTTTCTGTGGCCTTTTGGCGCTGGACGAACTTGGCGCCCCGGCCTTTGGGCGGTTATTTTTGGGCGTGGCTTTGCCCGTGGCCTATGTTTGGCACACGGAAGCCCCTCGCAAAGTCTCACGGCATTCCGAGTCCGGCGGACGAAGTTGGCCAGCCCCACCCCCCAAGGCTATAGCCTACCCGTTTTCGTGGCCTATTTCCACTGGCCGAACTTGGTGCCCCGGCCTTCGGGTGGTTATTTTTAGGCGCGGCTTTGCCCGTGGCCTATGTTTGGCACACGGAAGCACCTCGTAAAGTCTCACGGCATTCCGAGTCCGGCGGACGAAGTTGGCCAGCCCCACCCCCCAAGGCTATAGCCTACCCGTTTTTATGGCCTATTTCCACTGCCCGAACTTGGCGCCCCGGCCTTCGGGTGGTTATTTTTAGGCGCGGCTTTGTCCGCAGCCTATGTTTGGCACACGGAGGCCCCTCGCAAAGTCTCGCGGCATTCCGAGTCCGGCGGATGAAGTTGGCCAGCCCCACCCCCCAAGGCTATAGCCCAACTGTTTTTGTTGTCTTTTTGCGCTGGACGAACTTGGCGCCCCGGCCTTCAGGCGGTTATTTTTGGGCGCGACTTTGCCCGCGGCCTATTTTTGGCACACGGAGACCCATCGCAAACTCGCGGCATTCCGAGTCCGGCGGACGAAGTTGGCTAGCCCCCCCCCCCAAGGCTATAGCCCACCCGTTTTTGTGGCCTTTTTGAGCTGGACGAACTTGGCGCCCCGGCCTTCGGGCGGTTATTTTTGGGCGCGGCTTTGCCCGCGTCCTATGTTTGGCACACGGAGGCCCCTCGCAAAGTCTCGCGGCATTCCTAGTCCGGCGGACGAAGTTGGCCAACCCCACCCCCCAAGGCTATGGCCCACCCTTTTTTGTGGCCTTTTTCCCCTGGACGAACTTGGCGCCCCGGCCTTCGGGCGGTTATTTTTAGGCGCGGCTTTGTCCGCAGCCTATTTTTGGCACACAGAGGCCCCTCGCAAAGTCTCGCTGCATTCCGAGTCTGGCGGACGTAGTTGGCCAGCCCCACCCCCCAAGGCTATAGCCCAACTGTTTTTGTGGCCTTTTTCCGCTGGACGAACTTGGCACCCCGGCCTTCGGGCCGTTATTTTTGGGCGCGGCTTTGGCCGCGGCCTATTTTTGGCACACGGAGGCCCATCGTAATGTCTCGCGGCATTCCGAGTCCGGCGGACGAAGTTGGCTAGCCCCACCCCCCAAGGCTATAGCCCACCCGTTTTTGTGGCCTTTTTGCGCTGGACGAACTTGGCGCCCCGGCCTTCGGGTGGTTATTTTTGGGCGCGGCTTTGCCTGCGGCCTATTTTTGGCACACGGAGGCCCATCGTAAAGTCTCGCGGCATTCCGAGTCCGGCGGACGAAGTTGGCTAGCCCCACCCCCCAAGGCTATAGCCCACCCGTTTTTGTGGCCTTTTTGAGCTGGACGAACTTGGCGCCCCGGCCTTCGGGCGGTTATTTTTGGGCGCGGCTTTGCCCGCGTCCTATGTTTGGCACACGGAGGCCCCTCGCAATGTCTCGCGGCATTCCTAGTCCGGCGGACGAAGTTGGCCAGCCCCACCCCCCAAGGCTATAGCCCACCCTTTTTTGTGGCCTTTTTCCCCTGGACGAACTTGGCGCCCCGGCCTTTGGGTGGTTAGTTTTGGGTGCGGCTTTGCCCGCGGCCTAGTTTTGGAACACAGAGGCCCCTCGGAAAGTCTCGCGGCATTCCGAGTCCGGCGGACGAAGTTGGCCAGCCCCACCCCCCAAGGCTATAGCCCACCCGTTTTTGTGGCCTTTTTGCGCTGGACGAACTTGGCGCCCTGGCCTTCGGGTGGTTATTTTTGGCCGCGGCTTTGCCCGCGGCCTATGTTTGGCACATGGAGGCCCCTCGCAAAGTCTCGCGGCATTCCGAGTCCGGCGGACGAAGTTGGCCCGCCCCACCCCCCAACGCTATAGCCCACCCGTTTTTGTGGCCTTTTTGCGCTGGGCGAACTTGGTGCCCCGACCTTCGGTCGGTTATTTTTGGGCGCGGCTTCGCCCGCGGCCTATTTTTGGCACACGGAGGCCCCTCCTAAAATCTCGCGTCATTCCGAGTCCGGCAGACGAAGTTGGCCAGCCGCACCCCCCAAGGCTATAGGCCAACCGTTTTTGTGGCCTTGTTGCGCTGGACGAACTCGGCGCCCAGGCCTTCGGGCGGTTATTTTTGGGCGCGGCTTTGCCCGCGGCCTATTTTTGGCACACAGAGGCCCCTCGCAAAGTCCCGCGGCATTCCGAGTCCGGCGGACGTAGTTGGCCAGCCCCACCCCCCAAGGCTATAGCCCAACCGTTTTTGTGGCCTTTTTCTGCTGGACGAACTTGGCACCCCGGCCTTCGGGCCGTTATTATTGGGCTCGGCTATGCCCACGGCCTATTATTGGAACATGGAGGCCCCTCGCAAAGTCTCGCGGCATTCCGAGTCCGGCGGACGAAGTTGGCCAGCACCACCCCCCAAGGCTATAGCCCACCCGTTTTTTTGGCCTTATTCCACTGGACGAACTTGTCACCCCGGCCTTCGGGTGGTTATTTATTTGTGTGCGGCTTTGCCCGCGGCCTATTTTTGGAACACGGAGGCCCCTCGTAAAGTCTCGCGGCATTCCGAGTCCGGCGGACGAAGTTGGCCAGCCCCACCCCCCAAGGCTATAGCCCACCCGTTTTTGTGCCCTTTTTGCGCTGGACGAACTTGGCGCCCCGGCCTTCGGTCGGTTATTTTTGGGCGCGGCTTTGCCCGCCGCCTATTTTTGGAACACGGAGGCCCCTCGGAAAGTCTCGCGGCATTCCGAGTCCGGCGGACGAAGTTGGCCAGCCCCACCCCCCAACGCTATAGCCCACCCGTTTTTGTGGCCTTTTTGCGCTGGACGAACTTGGCGCCCCGGCCTTCGGGCGGTTATTTTTGGGTTCGGCTTTGTACGCAGCCTATGTTTCACACACGGAGGCTCCTCACAAAGTCTCGCGGCATTCCGAGTCCGGCGGACGAAGTTGGCCAGCCCCACCCCCCAAGGCTATAGCCCACCCGTTTTTGTGGCCTTTTTCCGCTGGACGAACTTGGCGCCCCGGCCTTCGGGCGGTTATTTTTGGGCGCGGCTTTGCCCACGGCCTATTTTTTGAACACGGAGGACCCTCGCAAAGTCTCGCGGCATCCGAGTCCGGCGGACGAAGTTCGCCAGCCCCACCCCCCAAGGCTATAGCCCACCCGTTTTTGTGGCCTTTTTGCGCTGGACGAACTTGGAGCCCCGGCCTTCGGTCGGTTATTTTTGGGCTCGGCTTTGCCCGCCGCCTATTTTTGGAGCACAGAGGCCCCTCGGAAAGTCTCGCGGCATTCCGAGTCCGGCGGACGAAGTTGGCCAGCCCCACCCCCCAAGGCTATAGCCCACCCGTTTTTGTGGCCTTTTTGCGCTGGACGAACTTGGCGCCCCGGCCTTCGGGCGGTTATTTTTGGGTTCGGCTTTGCCCGCAGCCTATGTTTCACACACGGAGGCTCCTCACAAAGTCTCGCGGCATTTCGTGTCCGGCGGACGAAGTTGGCCAGCCCCACCCCCCAAGGCTATAGCCCACCCGTTTTTGTGGCCTTTTTCCGCTGGACGAACTTGGCGCCCCGGCCTTCGGGCGGTTATTTTTGGGCGCGGCTTTGCCCACGGCCTATTTTTTGAACACGGAGGACCCTCGCAAAGTCTCGCGGCATCCGAGTCCGGCGGACGAAGTTCGCCCGCCCCACCCCCCAAGGCTATAGCCCACCCGTTTTTGTGGCCTTTTTGCGCTGGACGAACTTGGAGCCCCGGCCTTTGGTCGGTTATTTTTGGGCTCGGCTTTGCCCGCCGCCTAGTTTTGGAGCACAGAGGCCCCTCGGAAAGTCTCGCGGCATTCCGAGTCCGGCGGACGAAGTTGGCCAGCCCCACCCCCCAAGGCTATAGCCCACCCGTTTTTGTGGCCTTTTTGCGCTGGACGAACTTGGCGCCCCGGCCTTCGGGCGGTTATTTTTGGGTTCGGCTTTGCCCGCAGCCTATGTTTCACACACGGAGGCTCCTCACAAAGTCTCGCGGCATTTCTTGTCCGGCGGACGAAGTTGGCCAGCCCCACCCCCCAAGGCTATAGCCCACCCGTTTTTGTGGCCTTTTTCCGCTGGACGAACTTGGCGCCCCGGCCTTCGGGCGGTTATTTTTGGGCGCGGCATTGCCCACAGCCTATTTTTTGAACACGGAGGACCCTCGCAAAGTCTCGCGGCATCCGAGTCCGGCGGACGAAATTTTCCTGCCCCACCCCCCAAGGCTATAGCCCACCCGTTTTTGTGGCCTTTTTGCGCTGGACGAACTTGGAGCCCCGGCCTTCGGTCAGTTATTTTTGGGCGCGGCTTTGCCCGCCGCCTAGATTTGGAACACAGAGGCCCCTCGGAAAGTCTCGCGGCATTCCGAGTCCGGCGGACGAAGTTGGCCAGCCCCACCCCCCAAGACTATAGCCCACCCGTTTTTGTGCCCTTTTTGCGCTGGACGAACTTGGCGCCCCGGTCTTCGGTCGGTTATTTTTGGGCGCGGCTTTGCCCGCCGCCTATTTTTGGAACACGGAGGCCCCTCGGAAAGTCTCGCGGCATTCCGAGTCCGGCGGACGAAGTTGGCCAGCCCCACCCCCCAACGCTATAGCCCACCCGTTTTTGTGGCCTTTTTGCGCTGGATGAACTTGGCGCCCCAGCCTTCGGGCGGTTATTTTTGGGTTCGGCTTTGTACGCAGCCTATGTTTCACACACGGAGGCTCCTCACAAAGTCTCGCGGCATTCCGAGTCCGGCGGACGAAGTTGGCCAGCCCCACCCCCCAAGGCTATAGCCCACCCGTTTTTGTGGCCTTTTTCCGCTGGACGAACTTGGCGCCCCGGCCTTCGGGCGGTTATTTTTGGGCGCGGCTTTGCCCACGGCCTATTTTTTGAACACGGAGGACCCTCGCAAAGTCTCGCGGCATCCGAGTCCGGCGGACGAAGTTCGCCAGCCCCACCCCCCAAGGCTATAGCCCACCCGTTTTTGTGGCCTTTTTGCGCTGGACGAACTTGGAGCCCCGGCCTTCGGTCGGTTATTTTTGGGCTCGGCTTTGCCCGCCGCCTATTTTTGGAGCACAGAGGCCCCTCGGAAAGTCTCGCGGCATTCCGAGTCCGGCGGACGAAGTTGGCCAGCCCCACCCCCCAAGGCTATAGCCCACCCGTTTTTGTGGCCTTTTTGCGCAGGACGAACTTGGCGCCCTGGCCTTCGGGCGGTTATTTTTGGGTGCGGGTTTGGCCGCAGCCTATGTTTCGCACACGGAGGCTCCTCGCAAAGTCTCGCGGAATTCCAAGTCCGGCGGACGAAGTTGGCCAGCCCCACCCCCCAAGGCTATAGCCCACCCGTTTTTGTGGCCTTTTGCGCTGGACGAACTTGGTGCCCCGGCCTTCGGGCGGTTATTTTTGGGTGCGGCTTTGCCCACGGCCTATTTTTTGAACACGGAGGACCCTCGCAAAGTCTCGCGGCATTCCGAGTCCGGCGGACGTAGTTGGCCAGCCCCACCCCCCAAGGCTATAGCCCAACCGTTTTTGTGGCCTTTTTGCGCTGGACGAAATTGGCGCCCCGGCCTTCGGGCGTTTATTTTTGCGCGTGACTTTTCCCGCGCCCTATTTTTGGCACATGGAGGGACCTCGCAAAGTCTCGCGGCATTCCGAGTCCGGCGGACGAAGTTGGCCAGCCCCACCCCCCAAGGCTATAGCCCACCCATTTTTGTGGCCTTTTTGCGCTGGATGAACTTGGCGCCCCGGCCTTCGGGCGTTTATTTTTACGCGCGGCTTTGTCCGCGGCCTATTTTTGGCACACCGAGGCCCCTCGCAAAGTCTCGCGGCATTCCGAGTCCGGCGGACGAAGTTGGCCAGCCCCACCCCCCAAGGCTATAGCCCACCCGTTTTTGTGGCCTTTTTGCGCTGGACGAACTTGGCGCCCCGGCCTTCGGGGTTTTATTTTTGCGCACGGCTTTGCCCGCGGCCTATTCTTGGAACACGGAGACCCCTCGCAAAGTCTCGCGGCATTCCGAGTTCGGCGGACGAAGTTTGCCAGCACACCCCCCAAGGCTATAGCCCCCCCGTTTTTGTGGCCTTTTTGCGCTGGACGAACATGGCGCCCCAGCCTTCGGTCGGTTATTTTTGGGCGCGGCTTTGTCTGCGGCCTATGGTTGGCCAACGGAGGCCCCTCGCAAAGTCTCGCGGCATTCCGAGTCCGGCGGACAAAGTTGGCCAGCCCCACCCCCCAAGGCTATAGCCCACCCATTTTTGTGGCCTTTTTGCGCTGGACTAACTTGGCGCCCCGGCCTTCGGGCTTCTATTTTTGCGCACGGCTTTGCCCGCGGCCTATTCTTGGCACACGGAGGCCCCTCGCAAAGTCTCACGGCATTCCGAGTCCGGCGGACGAAGTTGGCCAGCCCCAACCCCCAAGGCTATAGCCCACCCGTTTTTGTGGCCTTTTTGCGCTGGACGAACATGGCGCCCCGGCCTTCGGGCGTTTATTTTTGCACGCGGCTTTGCCCGTGGCCTATTTTTGGCACACGGAGGGACCTCGCAAAGTCTCGCGGCATTCCGAGTCAGGCGGACGAAGTTGGCCAGTCCCACCCCCCAAAGCTATAGCCCACCCGTTTTTGTGGCCTTTTTCCGCTGGACGAAATTGGCGCCCCGGCGTTCGGGCGGTTATTTTTGGGGGAGGCTTTGTCCGCGGCCTATTTTTGGCACACGGAGGCCCCTCGCAAAGTCTCGCGGCATTCCGAGACCGGCGGACGAAGTTGGCCATCCCCACCCCCCAAAGCTATAGCCCACCCGTTTTTGTGGCCTTTTTCCGCTGGACGAAATTGGCGCCCCGGCCTTCGGGCGGTTATTTTGGGGGCGGCTTAGTCCGCGGCCTATTTTTGGCACACGGAGGCCCCTCGCAACGTCTCGCGGCATTCCGAGTCCGGCGGACGAAGTTGGCCAGCCCCACCCCCCAAGGCTATAGCCCACCCGTTTTTGTGGCCTTTTTGCGCTGGACGAACTTGGCGCCCCGGCCTTCGGGCGTTTATTTTTACGCGTGGCTTTGCCCGCGGCCTATTTTTGGCACACCGAGGCCCCTCGCAAAGTCTCGCGGCATTCTGAGTCCGGCGGACGAAGTTGGCCAGCCCCACCCCCCAAGGCTATAGCCCACCCGTTTTTGTGGCCTTTTTGCGCTGGACGAACTTGGCGCCCCGGCCTTCGGGCTTTTATTTTTGCGCACGGCTTTGCCCGCGGCCTATTCTTGGCACACGGAGGCCCCTCGCAAAGTCTCGCGGCATTCCGAGTCCGGCGGACGAAGTTTTCCTGCCCCACCCCCCAAGGCTATAGCCCCCCCGTTTTTGTGGCCTTTTTGCGCTGGACGAACATGGCGCCCCGGCCTTCGGTCGGTTATTTTTGGGCGCGGCTTTGTCTGCGGCCTATGTTTGGCCAACGGAGGCCCCTCGCAAAGTCTCGCGGCATTCCGACTCCGGCGGACGAAGTTGGCCAGCCCCACACCCCAAGGCTATAGCCCACCCGTTTTTGTGGCCTTTTTGCGCTGGACGAACTTGGCGCCCCGGCCTTCGGGCTTTTATTTTTGCGCACGGCTTTGCGCGCGGCCTATTCTTGGCACACGGAGGCCCCTCACAAAGTCTCGCGGCATTCCGATTCCGGCGGACGAAGTTTGCCAGCCCTACCCCCCAAGGCTATAGCTCACCCGTTTTTGTCGCCTTTTTGCGCTAGACGAACATGGCGCCTCGGCCTTCGGGCATTTAATTTTGCACGCGGCTTTGCCTGCGGCCTATTTTTGGCACACCGAGGCCCCTCGCAAAGTCTCACGGCATTCTGAGTCCGGCGGACGAAGTTGGCCAGCCCCACCCCCCAAGGCTATGGCCCACCCGTTTTTGTGGCCTTTTTCCGCTGGACGAACTTGGCACCCCGGCCTTCGGGCTTTTATTTTTGCGCACGGCTTTGCGCGCGGCCTATTCTTGGCACACGAAGGCCCCTCGCAAAGTCTCGCGGCATTCCGATTCCGGCGGACGAAGTTTGCCAGCCCTACCCCCCAAGGCTATAGCTCACCCGTTTTTGTCGCCTTTTTGCGCTAGACGAACATGGCGCCTCGGCCTTCGGGCGTTTAATTTTGCACGTGGCTTTGCCTGCGGCCTATTTTTGGCACACCGAGGCCCCTCGCAAAGTCTCACGGCATTCTGAGTCCGGCGGACGAAGTTGGCCAGCCCCACCCCCCAAGGCTATGGCCCACCCGTTTTTGTGGCCTTTTTCCGCTGGACGAACTTGGCACCCCGGCCTTCGGGCTTTTATTTTTGCGCACGGCTTTGCGCGCGGCCTATTCTTGGCACACGAAGGCCCCTCGCAAAGTATCGCGGCATTCCGATTCCGGCGGACGAAGTTTGCCAGCCCTACCCCCCAAGGCTATAGCTCACCCGTTTTTGTCGCCTTTTTGCGCTAGACGAACATGGCGCCTCGGCCTTCGGGCGTTTAATTTTGCACGTGGCTTTGCCTGCGGCCTATTTTTGGCACACCGAGGCCCCTCGCAAAGTCTCACGGCATTCTGAGTCCGGCGGACGAAGTTGGCCAGCCCCACCCCCCAAGGCTATGGCCCACCCGTTTTTGTGGCTTTTTTGCGCTGGACGAACTTGGCTCCCCGGCCTTCGGGCTTTTATTTTTGCGCACGGCTTTGCGCGCGGCCTATTCTTGGCACACGGAGGCCCCTCGCAAAGTCTCGCGGCATTCCGAGTCCGGCGGACGAAGATGGCCAGCCCCAACCCCCAAGCCTATAGACCACCCGTTTTTGTGGCCTTTTTCCGCTGGACGAAATTGGCGCCCCGGCCTTCGGGCTGTTATTTTTGGGCGCGGCTTTGCCCGCGGCCTATTTTTGGCACACGGAGGGACCTCGCAAAGTCTCGCGGCATTCCGAGACAGGCGGACGAAGTTGGCCAGCCCCACCCCCCAAAGCTATAGCCCACCCGTTTTTGTGGCCTTTTTCCGCTGGACGAAATTGGCGCCCCGGCCTTTGGGCGGTTATTTTGGGGGGCGGCTTTGTCCGCGGCCTATTTTTGGCACACGGAGGCCCCTCGCAAAGTCTCGCGGCATTCCGAGTCCGGCGGACGAAGTTGGCCAGCCCCACCCCCCAAAGCTATAGCCCACCCGTTTTTGTGGCCTTTTTGCGCTGGACGAACTCGGCGCTCCGGCCTTCGGGCTTTTATTTTTGCGCACGGCTTTGCCCGCGGCCTATTCTTGGCACACGGAGGCCCCTCGCAAAGTCTCACGAGATTCCGAGTCCGGCGGACGAAGTTGGCCAGCCCCAACCCCCAAGGCTATAGCCCACCCGTTTTTGTGGCCTTTTTGCGGTGGACGAACATGGCGCCCCGGCCTTCGGGCATTTATTTTTGCACGCGGCTTTGCCCGCGGCCTATTTTTGGCACACGGAGCGACCTCACAAAGTCTCGCGGCATTCCGAGTCAGGCGAACGAAGTGGGCCAGCCCCACCCCCCAAAGCTATAGCCCACCCGTTTTTGTGGCCTTTTTCCGCTGGACGAAATTGGCGCCCCGGCCTTCGGGCGGTTATTTTTGGGCGCGGCTCTGTCCGCGGCCTATTTTTGGCACACGGAGGCCCCTCGCAAAGTCTCGCGGCATTCCGAGACCGGCGGACGAAGTTGGCCAGCCCCACCCCCCAAAGCTATAGCCCACCCGTTTTTGTGGCCTTTTTGCGCTGGACGAACTTGGCGCCCCGGCCTTCGGGCGTTTATTTTTACGCGCGGCTTTGCCCGCGACCTATTTTTGGCTCACCGAGGCCCCTCGCAAAGTCTCGCGGCATTCTGAGTCCGGCGGACGAAGTTGGCCAGCCCCACCCCCCAAGGCTATAGCCCACCCGTTTTTGTGGCCTTTTTGCGCTGGACGAACATGGCGCCCCGGCCTTCGGGCTTTTATTTTTGCGCACGGCTTCGCCCGCGGCCTATTCTTGGCACACGGAGGCCCCTCGCAAAGTCTCGTGGCATTCCGAGTCCGGCGGACGAAGTTTTCCAGCCCCACCCCCCAAGGCTATAGCCGCCCCGTTTTTGTGGCCTTTTTGCGCTGGACGAACATGGCGCCCCGGCCTTCGGTCGGTTATTTTTGGGCGCGGCTTTGTCTGCGGCCTATGTTTGGCCAACGGAGGCCCCTCGCAAAGTCTCGCGGCATTCCGAGTCCGGCGGACGAAGTTGGCCAGCCCCACCCCCCAAGGCTATAGCCCACCCGTTTTTGTGGCCTTTTTGCGCTGGACGAACTTGGCGCCCCGGCCTTCGGGCTTTTATTTTTGCGCACGGCTTTGCGCGCGGCCTATTCTTGGCACACGGAGCGACCTCGCAAAGTCTCGCGGCATTCCGAGTCAGGCGGACGAAGTTGGCCAGCCCCACCCCCCAAAGCTATAGCCCACCCGTTTTTGTGGCCTTTTTCCGCTGGACGAAATTGGCGCCCCGTCCTTCGGGCGGTTATTTTTGGGCGCGGCTTTTCCCGCGGCCTATTTTTGGCACACGGAGGCCCCTCACAAAGTCTCGCGGCATTCCGAGACCGGCGGACGAAGTTGGCCAGCCCCACCCCCCAAGGCTATAGCCCACCCGTTTTTGTGGCCTTTTTGCGCTGGACGAACTTGGCGCCCCAGCCTTCGGGCGTTTATTTTTACGCGCGGCTTTGCCCACGGCCTATTTTTCACACACGGAGGCCCCTCGCAAAGTCTCGCGGCATTCCGAGTCCGGCGGACGAAGTGGGCCAGCCCCACCCCCCAAGGCTATAGCCCACCCGTTTTTGTGGCCTTTTTGCGCTGGACGAACTTGGCGCCCCGGCCTTCGGGCGTTTATTTTTACACGCGGCTTTGCCCGCGGCCTATTTTTGGCACACAGGGGCCCCTCACAAAGTCTCGCTGAATTCCGAGTCCGGCGGACGAAGTTGGCCAGCCCCACCCGCCAAGGCTATAGCCCACTCGTTTTTGTGGCCTTTTTGCGCTGGACGAACTTGGCGCCCCGGCCTTCGGGCGTTTATTTTTGCACGCGGCTTTGCCCGCAGCCTATTTTTGGCACACGGAACGACCTCACAAAGTCTCGCGGCATTCCGAGTCAGGCGGACGAAGTTGGCCAGCCCCACCCCCCAAAGCTATAGCCCACCCGTTTTTTTGGCCTTTTTCCGCTGGACGAAATTGGCGCCCCGGCCTTCGGGCTGTTATTTTTGGGCGCGGCTCTGTCCGCGGCCTATTTTTGGCACACGGAGGCCCCTCGCAAAGTCTCGCAGCATTCCGAGTCCGGCGGACGAAGTTGGCCAGCCCCACCCCCCAAGGCTATAGCCCACCCGTTTTTGTGCCCTTTTTGCGTGGACGAACTTGGCGCCCCGGCCTTCGGTCGGTTATTTTTGGGCGCGGCTTTGCCCGCAGCCTATGTTTGGCACACGGAGGCCCCTCGCAAAGTCTCGCGGCATTCCGAGTCCGGCGGACGAAGTTGGCCAGCCCCACACCCCAAGGCTATAGCTCACCCGTTTTTGTCGCCTTTTTGCGCTGGACGAAAATGGCGCCTCGGCCTTCGGGTGTTTAATTTTGCACGCGGCTTTGCCTGCGGCCTATTTTTGGCACACGGAGGGACCTCGCAAAGTCTCGCGGCATTCCGAGTCAGGCGGACGAAGTTGGCCAGCCCCACCCCCCAAAGCTATAGCCCACCCGTTTTTGTGGCCTTTTTGCGCTGGACGAACTTGGCGCCCCGGCCTTCGGGCGTTTATTTTTACGCGCGGCTTTTCCCTTGGCCTATTTTTGGCTCACAGAGGCCCCTCGTAAAGTCTCGCGGCATTCCGAGTCCGGCGGACGAAGTTGGCCAGCCCCACCCCCCAAGGCTATAGCCCACCCGTTTTTGTGGCCTTTTTGCGCTGGACGAACTTGGCGCCCCGGCCTTCGGGCTTTTATTTTTGCGCACGGATTTGTCCGCGGCCTATTCTTGGCACACAGAGGGACCTCGCAAAGTCTCGCGGCATTCCGAGTCCGGCGGACGAAGTTGGCCGGCCCCACCCCCCAAGGCTATAGCCCACCCGTTTTTGTGGCCTTTTTGCGCTGGACGAACGTGGCGCCCCGGCCTTCGGGCGTTTATTTTTACACGCGGCTTTGCCCGCGGCCTATTTTTTGCACACAAAGGCCCCTCGCAAAGTCTCGCTGAATTCCGAGTCCGGCAGACGAAGTTGGCCAGCCCCACCCCCCAAAGCTATAGCCCACCCGTTTTTTTGGCCTTTTTCCGCTGGACGAAATTGGCGCCCCGGCCTTCGGGCTGTTATTTTTGGGCGCGGCTCTGTCCGCGGCCTATTTTTGGCACACGGAGGCCCCTCGCAAACTCTCACAGCATTCCGAGTCCGGCGGACGAAGTTGGCCAGCCCCACCCCCCAAGGCTATAGCCCACCCGTTTTTGTGGCCTTTTTGCGCTGGACGAACTTGGCGCCCCGGCCTTCGGGCTTTTATTTTTGCGCACGGCTTTGTCCGCGGCCTATTCTTGGCACACAGAGGGACCTCGCAAAGTCTCGCGGCATTCCGAGTCCGGCGGACGAAGTTGGCCGGCCCCACCCCCCAAGGCTATAGCCCACCCGTTTTTGTGGCCTTTTTGCGCTGGACGAACTTGGCGCCCCGGCCTTCGGGCGTTTATTTTTGCACGCGGCTTTGCCCGCAGCCTATTTTTGGCACACGGAAAGACCTCACAAAGTCTCGCGGCATTCCGAGTCAGGCGGACGAAGTTGGCCAGCCCCACCCCCCAAAGCTATAGCCCACCCGTTTTTTTGGCCTTTTTCCGCTGGACGAAATTGGCGCCCCGGCCTTCGGGCTGTTATTTTTGGGCGCGGCTCTGTCCGCGGCCTATTTTTGGCACACGGAGGCCCCTCGCAAAGTCTCGCAGCATTCCGAGTCCGGCGGACGAAGTTGGCCAGCCCCACCCCCCAAGGCTATAGCCCACCCGTTTTTGTGCCCTTTTTGCGTGGACGAACTTGGCGCCCCGGCCTTCGGGCGTTTATTTTTACGCGCGGCTTTTCCCTTGGCCTATTTTTGGCTCACAGAGGCCCCTCGTAAAGTCTGGCGGCATTCCGAGTCCGGCGGACGAAGTTGGCCAGCCCCACACCCCAAGGCTATAGCTCACCCGTTTTTGTCGCCTTTTTGCGCTGGACGAAAATGGCGCCTCGGCCTTCGGGTGTTTAATTTTGCACGCGGCTTTGCCTGCGGCCTATTTTTGGCACACGGAGGGACCTCGCAAAGTCTCGCGGCATTCCGAGTCAGGCGGACGAAGTTGGCCAGCCCCACCCCCCAAAGCTATAGCCCACCCGTTTTTGTGGCCTTTTTGCGCTGGACGAACTTGGCGCCCCGGCCTTCGGGCGTTTATTTTTACGCGCGGCTTTTCCCTTGGCCTATTTTTGGCTCACAGAGGCCCCTCGTAAAGTCTCGCGGCATTCCGAGTCCGGCGGACGAAGTTGGCCAGCCCCACCCCCCAAGGCTATAGCCCACCCGTTTTTGTGGCCTTTTTGCGCTGGACGAACTTGGCGCCCCGGCCTTCGGGCTTTTATTTTTGCGCACGGCTTTGTCCGCGGCCTATTCTTGGCACACAGAGGGACCTCGCAAAGTCTCGCGGCATTCCGAGTCCGGCGGACGAAGTTGGCCGGCCCCACCCCCCAAGGCTATAGCCCACCCGTTTTTGTGGCCTTTTTGCGCTGGACGAACTTGGCGCCCCGGCCTTCGGGCGTTTATTTTTACACGCGGCTTTGCCCGCGGCCTATTTTTTGCACACAAAGGCCCCTCGCAAAGTCTCGCTGAATTCCGAGTCCGGCAGACGAAGTTGGCCAGCCCCAGCCGCCAAGGCTATAGCCCACCCGTTTTTGTGGCCTTTTTGCGCTGGACGAACTTGGCGCACCGGCCTTCGGTCGGTTATTTTTGGGAGCGGCTTTGCCCGCAGCCTATGTTTGGCACACGGAGGCCCCTCGCAAAGTCTCGCGGCATTCCGAGTCCGGCGGACGAAGTTGGCCAGCCCCACCCCCCAAGGCTATAGCCCACCCGTTTTTGTGGCCTTTTTGCGCTGGACGAACTTGGCGCCCCGGCCTTCGGTCGGTTATTTTTGGGCGCGGCTTTGCCCGCAGCCTATGTTTGGCACATGGAGGCCCCTCGCAAAGTCTCGCGGCATTCCGAGTCCGGCGGACGAAGTTGGCCAGCCCCACACCCCAAGGCTATAGCTCACCCGTTTTTGTCGCCTTTTTGCGCTGGACGAACATGGCGCCTCGGCCTTCGGGCGTTTAATTTTGCACGCGGCTTTGTCCGCGGCCTATTTTTGGCACACGGAGGGACGTCGCAAAGTCTCGCGGCATTCCGAGTCAGGCGGACGAAGTTGGCCAGCCCCACCCCCCAAAGCTATAGCCCACCCGTTTTTGTGGCCTTTTTGCGCTGGACGAACTTGGCGCCCCGGCCTTCGGTCTGTTATTTTTGGGCGCGGCTTTGCCCGCAGCCTATGTTTGGCACACGGAGGCCCCTCGCAAAGTCTCGCGGCATTCCGAGTCCGGCGGACGAAGTTGGCCAGCCCCACACCCCAAGGCTATAGCTCACCCGTTTTTGTCGCCTTTTTGCGCTGGACGAACATGGCGCCTCGGCCTTCGGGCGTTTAATTTTGCACGCGGCTTTGCCCGCGGCCTATTTTTGGCACACGGAGGGACCTCGCAAAGTCTCGCGGCATTCCGAGTCAGGCGGACGAAGTGGGCCAGCCCCACCCCCCAAAGCTATAGCCCACCCGTTTTTGTGGCCTTTTTGCGCTGGACGAACTTGGCGCCCCGGCCTTCGGGCGTTTATTTTTACGCGCGGCTTTGCCCGCGGCCTATTTTTGGCTCACAGAGGCCCCTCGCAAAGTCTCGCGGCATTCCGAGTCCGGCGGACGAAGTTGGCCAGCCCCACCCCCCAAGGCTATAGCCCACCCGTTTTTGTGGCCTTTTTGCGCTGGACGAACTTGGCGCCCCGGCCTTCGGGCATTTATTTTTGCGCACGGCTTTGTCCGCGGCCTATTCTTGGCACACGGAGGGACCTCGCAAAGTCTCGCGGCATTCCGAGTCCGGCGGACGAATTCGGCCGGCCCCACCCCCCAAGGCTATAGCCCACCCGTTTTTGTGGCCTTTTTGCGCTGGACGAACTTGGCGCCCCGGCCTTCGGGCGTTTATTTTTACACGCGGCTTTACCCGCGGCCTATTTTTGGCACACAGAGGCCCCTCGCAAAGTCACGCTGAATTCCGAGTCCGGCGGACGAAGTTGGCCAGCCCCAGCCGCCAAGGCTATAGCCCACCCGTTTTTGTGGCCTTTTTGCGCTGGACGAACTTGGCGCACCGGCCTTCGGTCGGTTATTTTTGGGCGCGGCTTTGCCCGCAGCCTATGTTTGGCACACGGAGGCCCCTCGCAAAGTCTCGCGGCATTCCGAGTCTGGTGGACGAAGTTGGCCAGCCCCACCCCCCAAGGCTATAGCCCACCCGTTTTTGTGCCCTTTTTGCGCTGGACGAACTTGGCGCCCCGGCCTTCGGTCGGTTATTTTTGGGCGCGGCTTTGCCCGCAGCCTATGTTTGGCACGCGGAGGCCCCTCGCAAAGTCTCGCGGCATACCGAGTCCGACGGACGAAGTTGGCCAGCCCCACACCCCAAGGCTATAGCTCACCCGTTTTTGTCGTCTTTTTGCGCTGGACGAACATGGCGCCTCGGCCTTCGGTCGTTTAATTTTGCACGCGGCTTTGCCCGTGGCCTATTTTTGGCACACGGAGGGACCTCGCAAAGTCTCGCGGCATTCCGAGTCCGGCGGACGAAGTTGGCCAGCCCCATCCCCCAAGGCTATAGCCCACCCGTTTTTGTGGCCTTTTTGCGCTGGACGAACATGGCGCCTCGGCCTTCGGGCGTTTAATTTTGCACGCGGCTTTGCCCGCGGCCTATTTTTGGCACACAGAGGGACCTCGTAAAGTCTCGCGGCATTCCGAGTCCGGCGGACGAAGTTGGCCAGCCCCACCCCCCAAGGCTATAGCCCACCCGTTTTTGTGGCCTTTTTGCGCTGGACGAACTTGGCGCCCCGGCCTTCGGGCATTTATTTTTACGCGCGGCTTTGCCCGCGGCCTATTTTTGGCTCCCAGAGGCCCCTCGCAAAGTCTCGCGGCATTCCGAGTCCGGCGGACGAAGTTGGCCAGCCCCACCCCCCATGGCTATAGCCCACCCGTTTTTGTGGCCTTTTTGCGCTGGACGAACTTGGCGCACCGGCCTTCGGTCGGTTATTTTTGGGCGCGGCTTTGCCCGCAGCCTATGTTTGGCACACGGAGGACCCTCGCAAAGTCTCGCGGCATTCCGAGTCCGGCGGACGAAGTTGGCCAGCCCCACACCCCAAGGCTATAGCTCACCCGTTTTTGTCGCCTTTTTGCGCTGGACGAACATGGCGCCTCGGCCTTCGGGCGTTTAATTTTGCACGCGGCTTTGCCCGCGGCCTATTTTTGGCACACAGAGGGACCTCGCAAAGTCTTGCGGCATTCCGAGTCGGGCGGACGAAGTTGGCCAGCCCCACCCTCCAACGCTATAGCCCACCCGTTTTTGTGGCCTTTTTGCGCTGGACGAACTTGGCGCCCCGGCCTTCGGGCTTTTATTTTTGTGCACGGCTTTGTCCGCGGCCTATTCTTGGCACACGGAGGGACCTCGCAAAGTCTCGCGGCATTCCGAGTCCGGCGGACGAAGTGGGCCGGCCCCAGCCCCCAAGGCTATAGCCCACCTGTTTTTGTGGCATTTTTACGCTGGACGAACTTGGCGCCCCGGCCTTCGGGCGTTTATTTTTACACGCGGCTTTGTCCGCGGCCTATTTTTGGCACACAGAGGCCCCTCGCAAAGTCTCACTGAATTCCGAGTCCGGCGGACGAAGTTGGCCAGCCCCAGCCGCCAAGGCTATAGCCCACCCGTTTTTGTGGCCTTTTTGCGCTGGACGAACTTGGCGCACCGGCCTTCGGTCGGTTATTTTTGGGCGCGGCTTTGCGCGCAGCCTATGTTTGGCACACGGAGGCCCCTCGCAAAGTCTCGCGGCATTCCGAGTCCGGCGGACGAAGTTGGCCAGCCCCACCCCCCAAGGCTATAGCCCACCCGTTTTTGTGCCCTTTTTGCGCTGGACGAACTTGGCGCCCCGGCCTTTGGTCTGTTATTTTTGGGCGCGGCTTTGCCCGCGGCCTATGTTTGGCACACGGAGGCCCCTCGCAAAGTCTTGCGGCATTCCGAGTCCGGCGGACGAAGTTGGCCAGCCCCACACCCCAAGGCTATAGCCCACCCGTTTTTGTCGACTTTTTGCGCTGGACGAACATGGCGCCCCGGCCTTCGGGCGTTTATTTTTGCACGCGGCTTTGCCCGCGGCCTATTTTTGGCACACGGAGGGACCTCGCAAAGTCTCGCGGCATTCCGAGTCAGGCGGACGAAGTTGGCCAGCCCCACCCCCCAAGGCTATAGCCCACCCGTTTTTGTGCCCTTTTTGCGCTGGACGAACTTGGCGCCCCGGCCTTCGGTCGGTTATTTTTGGGCGCGGCTTTGCCCGCAGCCTATGTTTGGCACACGGAAGCCCCTCGCAAAGTCTCGCGGCATTCCGAGTGCGGCGGACGAAATTGGCCAGCCCCAGCCGCCAAGGCTATAGCTCACCCGTTTTTGTGGCCTTTTTGCGCTGGACGAACTTGGCGCACCGGCCTTCGGTCGGTTATTTTTGGGCGCGGCTTTGCGCGCAGCCTATGTTTGGCACACGGAGGCCCCTCGCAAAGTCTCGCGGCATTCCGAGTCCGGCGGACGAAGTTGGCCAGCCCCACCCCCAAGGCTATAGCCCACCCGTTTTTGTGCCCTTTTTGCGCTGGACGAACTTGGCGCCCCGGCCTTTGGTCTGTTATTTTTGGGCGCGGCTTTGCCCGCGGCCTATGTTTGGCACACGGAGGCCCCTCGCAAAGTCTTGCGGCATTCCGAGTCCGGCGGACGAAGTTGGCCAGCCCCACACCCCAAGGCTATAGCCCACCCGTTTTTGTCGCCTTTTTTCGCTGGACGAACATGGCGCCCCGGCCTTCGGGCGTTTATTTTTGCACGCGGCTTTGCCCGCGGCCTATTTTTGGCACACGGAGGGACCTCGCAAAGTCTCGCGGCATTCCGAGTCAGGCGGACGAAGTTGGCCAGCCCCACCCCCCAAGGCTATAGCCCACCCGTTTTTGTGCCCTATTTGCGCTGGACGAACTTGGCGCCCCGGCCTTCGGTCGGTTATTTTTGGGCGCGGCTTTGCCCGCAGCCTATGTTTGGCACACGGAGGCCCCTCGCAAAGTCTCGCGGCATTCCGAGTGCGGCGGACGAAATTGGCCAGCCCCACACCCCAAGGCTATAGCCCACCCGTTTTTGTCGCCTTTTTGCGCTGGACGAACATGGCGCCGCGACCTTCAGGCATTTAATTTTGCACGCGGCTTTGCCCGTGGCCTATTTTTGGCACACAGAGGCCCCTCGCAAAGTCTCGCGGCATTCCGAGTCCGGCGGACGAAGTTGGCCAGCCCCACCCCCCAAGGCTATAGCCCACCCGTTTTTGTGGCCTTTTTGCGCTGGACGAACTTGGCGCCCCGGCCTTCGGGCGTTTATTTTTACGCGCGGCTTTTCCCGCGGCCTATTTTTGGCTCACAGAGGCCCCTCGCAAAGTCTCGCGGCATTCCGAGTCCGGCGGACGAAGTTGGCCAGCCCCACCCCCCAAGGCTATAGCCCACCCGTTTTTGTGGCCTTTTTGCGCTGGACGAACTTGGCGCCCCGGCCTTCGGGCGTTTATTTTTGCACGCGGCTTTGTCCGCGGCCTATTTTTGGCACACAGAGGACCCTCGCAAAGTCTCGCTGAATTCCGAGTCCGGCGGACGAAGTTGGCCAGCCCCAGCCGCCAAGGCTATAGCCCACCCGTTTTTGTGGCCTTTTTGCGCTGGACGAACTTGGCGCACCGGCCTTCGGTCGGTTATTTTTGGGCGTGGCTTTGCGCGCAGCCTATGTTTGGCACACGGAGGCCCCTCGCAAAGTCTCGCGGCATTCCGAGTCCGGCGGACGAAGTTGGCCAGCCCCACCCCCCAAGGCTATAGCCCACCCGTTTTTGTGCCCTTTTTGCGCTGGACGAACTTGGCGCCCCGGCCTTTGGTCTGTTATTTTTGGGCGCGGCTTTGCCCGTAGCCTATGGTTGGCACACGGAGGCCCCTCGCAAAGTCTCGCGGCATTCCGAGTCCGGCGGACGAAGTTGGCCAGCCCCACACCCCAAGGCTATAGCCCACCCGTTTTTGTCGCCTTTTTGCGCTGGACGAACATGGCGCCCCGGCCTTCGGGCGTTTATTTTTGCATGCGGCTTTGCCCGTGGCCTATTTTTGGCACACGGAGGGACCTCGCAAAGTCTCGCGGCATTCCGAGTCAGGCGGACGAAGTGGGCCAGCCCCACCCCCCAAAGCTATAGCCCACCCGTTTTTGTGGTCTTTTTGCGCTGGACGAACTTGGAGCCCCGGCCTTCGGTCGGTTATTTTTGGGCGCGGCTTTGCCCGCAGCCTATGTTTGGCACACGGAGGCCCCGCGCAAAGTCTCGCGGCATTCCGAGTCCGGCGGACGAAGTTGGCCAGCCCCACCCCCCAAGGCTATAGCCCACCCGTTTTTGTGCCCTTTTTGCACTGGACGAACTTGGCGCCCCGGCCTTCGGTCAGTTATTTTTGGGCGCGGCTTTGCCCGCAGCCTATGTTTGGCTCACAGAGGCCCCTCGCAAAGTCTCGCGGCATTCCGAGTCCGGCGGACGAAGTTGGCCAGCCCCACCCCCCAAGGCTATAGCCCACCCGTTTTTGTGGCTTTTTGCGCTGGACGAACTTGGCGCCCCGGCCTTCGGGCTTTTATTTTTGCGCACGGCTTTGTCCGCGGCCTATTCTTGGCACACGGAGGGACCTCGCAAAGTCTCGCCGCATTCCGAGTCCGGCGGACGAAGTTGGCCGGCCCCACCCCCCAAGGCTATAGCCCACCCGTTTTTGTGACCATTTTGCGCTGGACGAACTTGGCGCCCCGGCCTTCGGGCGTTTATTTTTACGCGCGGCTTTGCCCGCGGCCTATTTTTGGCTCACAGAGGCCCCTCGCAAAGTCTCGCGGCATTCCGAGTCCGGCGGACGAAGTGGGCCAGCCCCACCCCCCAAGGCTATAGCCCACCCGTTTTTGTGGCCTTTTTGCGCTGGACGAACTTTGCGCCCCGGCCTTCGGGCTTTTATTTTTGTGCACGGCTTTGTCCGCGGCCTATTCTTGGAACACGGAGGGACCTCGCAAAGTCTCGCGGCATTCCGAGTCCGGCGGACGAAGTTGGCCGGCCCCACCCCCGAAGGCTATAGCCCACCCGTTTTTGTGGCCTTTTTCCGCTGGACGAACTTGGCGCCCCGGCCTTCGGGCGGTTCTTTTTGGGCGCGGCTTTGTCCGCGGCCTATTTTTGGCACACGGAGGCCACTCACAAAGTCTCGCGGCATTCCGAGTCCGGCGGATGAAGTTGGCCAGCCCCACCCCCCAAGGCTATAGCCCACCCGTTTTTGTGGCCTTTTTGCGCTGGACGAACTTGTCGCCCCGGCCTTCGGGCGGTTATTTTTGGGCGTGGCTTTCCCCGAGGCCTATGTTTGGCACACAAAGGCCCCTCGTAAAGTCTCGCGGAATTCCGAGTCCGGCGGACGAAGTGGGCCAGCCCCAGCCGCCAAGGCTATAGCCCACCCGTTTTTGTGGCCTTTTTGCGCTGGACGAACTTGGCGCCCCGGCCTTCGGGCGTTTATTTTTACGCGCGGCTTTGCCCGCGGCCTATTTTTTGCCCACGGAGGCCCCTCGCAAAGTCTCGCGGCATTCCGAGTCCGGCGGACGAAGTTGGCCATCCCCACCCCCCAAGGTTATAGCCCACCCGTTTTTGTGGCCTTTTTGCGATGGACGAACTTGGCGCCCCGGCCTTCGGGCTTTTATTTTTGCACACGGCTCTGCCCGCGGCCTATTCTTGGCACACCGAGGCCCCTCGCAAAGTCTCTCGGCATTCCGAGTCCGGCGGACGAAGTTTGCCAGCCCCACCCCCCAAGGCTTTAGCCCACCCGTTTTTGTGGCCTTTTTGCGCTGGACGAACTTGGCGCCCCGGCCTTCGGTCGGTTATTTTTGGGCGCGGCTTTGCCCGCAGCCTATGTTTGGCACACGGAGGCCCCTCGCAAAGTCTCGCGGCATTCCGAGTCCGGCGGACGAAGTGGGCCAGCCCCACCCCCCAAGGCTATAGCCCACCCGTTTTTGTGGCCTTTTTGCGCTGGACGAACTTTGCGCCCCGGCCTTCGGGCTTTTATTTTTGTGCACGGCTTTGTCCGCGGCCTATTCTTGGAACACGGAGGGACCTCGCAAAGTCTCGCGGCATTCCGAGTCCGGCGGACGAAGTTGGCCGGCCCCACCCCCGAAGGCTATAGCCCACCCGTTTTTGTGGCCTTTTTCCGCTGGACGAACTTGGCGCCCCGGCCTTCGGGCGGTTCTTTTTGGGCGCGGCTTTGCGCGCGGCCTATTTTTGGCACACGGAGGCCACTCACAAAGTCTCGCGGCATTCCGAGTCCGGCGGACGAAGTTGGCCAGCCCCACCCCCCAAGGCTTTAGCCCACCCGTTTTTGTGGCCTTTTTGCGCTGGACGAACTTGGCGCCCCGGCCTTCGGTCGGTTATTTTTGGGCGCGGCTTTGCCCGCAGCCTATGTTTGGCACACGGAGGCCCCTCGCAAAGTCTCGCGGCATTCCGAGTCCGGCGGACGAAGTTGGCCAGCCCCACCCCCCAAGGCTATAGCCCACCCGTTTTTGTGGCCTTTTTGCGCTGGACGAACTTGGCGCCCCGGCCTTCGGGCGGTTATTTTTGGGCGTGGCTTTCCCCGCGGCCTATGTTTGGCACACGGAGGCCCCTCGCAAAGTCTCGCGGCATTCTGAGTCCGGCGAACGAAGTTGGCCAGCCCCACCCCCCAAGGTTATAGCCCACCCGTTTTTGTGGTCTTTTTCCGGTGGACAAACTTGGCACCCCGGCCTTTGGGGGGTTATTTTTGGGCGCGACTTTGCCCGCGGCCTATTTTTGGCACACGGAGGCCCCTCGTAAAGTCTCGCGGCATTCCGAGTCCGGCGGACGAAGTGGGCCAGCCCCACCCGCCAAGGCTATAGCCCACCCGTTTCTGTGGCCTTTTTGCGCTGGACGAACTTGGCGCCCCGGCCTTCGGGCGGTTATTTTTGGGCGCGGCTTTGCCCGCAGCCTATGTTTGGCACACGGAGGACCCTCGCAAAGTCTCGCGGCATTCCGAGTCCGGCGGACGAAGTTGGCCAGCCCCACCCCCCAAGGCTAGAGCCAACCCGTTTTTGTGGCCTTTTTCCGTTGGACGAACTTG
The DNA here is from genome assembly GCA_034663535.1 of Citrus x limon. Lineage (NCBI taxonomy): Eukaryota > Viridiplantae > Streptophyta > Magnoliopsida > Sapindales > Rutaceae > Citrus > Citrus x limon. The sequence continues at coordinate 34,424,252 of CM067998.1, read as the reverse complement.
GTGCCCCGGCCTTCGGGCGGGTATTTTTGGGCGCGGCTTTGCCCACGGCCTATTTTTTGAACACGGAGGCCCCTCGCAAAGTCTCGCGGCATTCCGAGTCCGGCGGACGAAGTTCGCCAGCCCCACCCCCCAAGGCTATAGCCCACCCGTTTTTGTGGCCTTTTGGCGCTGGACGAACTTGGCGCCCTGGCCTTCGGGCGGTTATTTTTGGGCGCGGCTTTCCCAGCGGCCTATGTTTGGCACCTGGAGGCCCCTCGCAAAGTCTCGCGGCATTCCGAGTCCGGCGGACGAAGTTGGCCATCCCCACCCCCCAAGGCTATAGCCCACCCGTTTTTGTGGCCTTTTTGCGATGGACGAAATTGGTGCCCCGGCCTTCGGGCGGTTATTTTTGGGTGCGGCTTTGCCCGCGGCCTATTTTTTGCCCACGGAGGCCCCTCGCAAAGTCTCGCGGCATTCCAAGTCCGGCGGACGAAGTTGGCCAGCCCCACCCCCCAAGTTATAGCCCACCCGTTTTTGTGGCCTTTTTGAGATGGACGAACTTGGCGCCCCGGCCTTCGGGCGTTTATTTTTACGCGCGGCTTCGTCCGCGGCCTATTTTTTGCCCACGGAGGCCCCTCGCAAAGTCTCGCGGCATTCCGAGTCCGGCGGACGAAGTTGGCCATCCCCACCCCCCAAGGTTATAGCCCACCCGTTTTTGTGGCCTTTTTACGATGGACGAACTTGGCGCCCCGGCCTTCGGGCTTTTATTTTTGCGCACGGCTCTGCCCGCGGCCTATTCTTGGCACACCGAGGCCCCTCGCAAAGTCTCTCGGCATTCCGAGTCCGGCGGACGAAGTTTGCCAGCCCCACCCCCCAAGGCTTTAGCCCACCCGTTTTTGTGCCCTTTTTGCGCTGGACGAACTTGGCGCCCCGGCCTTCGGTCGGTTATTTTTGGGCGCGGCTTTGCCCGCAGCCTATGTTTGGCACACGGAGGCCCCTCGCAAAGTCTCGCGGCATTCCGAGTCCGGCGGACGAAGTTGGCCAGCCCCAACCCCCAAGGCTAGAGCCAACCCGTTTTTGTGGCCTTTTTCCGTTGGACGAACTTGGTGCCCCGGCCTTCGGGCGGGTATTTTTGGATGCGGCTTTGTCCGTGGCCTATTTTTTTCACACGGAGGCACCTCGCAAAGTCTCGCGGCATTCCGAGTCCGGCGGACGAAGTTCGCCAGCCCCACCCCCCAAGGCTATAGCCCACCCGTTTTTGTGGCCTTTTTGCACTGGACGAACTTGGCGCCCTGGCCTTCGGGCGGTTATTTTTGGGCGCGGCTTTCCCAGCGGCCTATGTTTGGCACCTGGAGGCCCCACGCAAAGTCTCGCGGCATTCCGAGTCCGGCGGACGAAGTTCGCCAGCCCCACCCCCCAAGGCTATAGCCCACCCGTTTTTGTGGCCTTTTTGCGCTGGACGAACATGGCGCCCTGGCCTTCGGGCGGTTATTTTTGGGCGCGGCTTTCCCAGCGGCCTATGCTTGGCACCTGGAGGCCCCTCGCAATGTCTCGCGGCATTCCGAGTCCGGCGGACGAAGTTGGCCATCCCCACCCCCCAAGGCTATAGCCCACCCTTTTTTGTTGCCTTTTTGCGCTGGACGAACATGGCACCCCGGCCTTCGGGCATTTATTTTTGCGCGCGGCTTTGCCCGCGGCCTATTTTTGGCACACAGAGGGACCTCGCAAAGTCTCACGGCATTCCGAGTCCGGCGGACGAAGTTGGCCAGCCCCACCCCCCAAAGCTATAGCCCACCCGTTTTTGTGGCCTTTTTCCGCTGGACGAAATTGGCGCCCCGGCCTTCGGGCGGTTATTTTTGGGCGCGGCATTGCCCGCGGCCTATTTTTGGTGCACGGAGGCCCCTCGTAAAGTCTCGCGGCATTCCAAGTCCGGCGGACGAAGTTGGCCAGCCCCACCCCCCAAGGCTATAGCCCACCCGTTTTTGTGGCCTTTTTGCGATGGACGAACTTGGCGCCCCGGCCTTCGGGCGTTTATTTTTACGCGCAGCTTTGCCCGCGGCCTATTTTTTGCCCACGGAGGCCCCTCGCAAAGTCTCGCGGCATTCCGAGTCTGGCGGACGAAGTGGGCCATCCCCACCCCCCAAGGCTATAGCCCACCCGTTTTTGTGGCCTTTTTGCGATGGACGAACTTGGCGCCCCGGCCTTCGGGCCGTTATTTTTGCGGACGGCTTTGCCCGCGGCCTATTTTTGGCACACGGAGGCCACTCACAAAGTCTCGCGGCATTCCGAGTCCGGCGGACGAAGTTGGCCAGCCCCACCCCCCAAGGCTATAGCCCACCCGTTTTTGTGGCCTTTTTGCGCTGGACGAACTTGGCGCCCCGGCCTTCGGGCTTTTATTTTTGCGCTTGGCTCTGCCCGCGGCCTATTCTTGGCACACCGAGGCCCCTCGCAAAGTCTCTCGGCATTCCGAGTCCGGCGGACGAAGTTTGCCAGCCCCACCCCCCAAGGCTTTAGCCCACCCGTTTTTGTGCCCTTTTTGCGCTGGACGAACTTGGCGCCCCGGCCTTCGATCGGTTATTTTTGGGCGCGGCTTTGCCCGCAGCCTATGTTTGGCACACGGAGGCCCCTCGCAAAGTCTCGCGGCATTCCGAGTCCGGCGGACGAAGTTGGCCAGCCCCAACCCCCAAGGCTAGAGCCAACCCGTTTTTGTGGCCTTTTTCCGTTGGACGAACTTGGTGCCCCGGCCTTCGGGCTGGTATTTTTGGACGCGGCTTTGTCCGTGGCCTATTTTTTTCACACGGAGGCCCCTCACAAAGTCTCGCGGCATTCCGAGTCCGGCGGACGAAGTTCGCCAGCCCCACCCCCCAAGGCTATAGCCCACCCGTTTTTGTGGCCTTTTTGCACTGGACGAACTTGGCGCCCTGGCCTTCGGGCGGTTATTTTTGGGCGCGGCTTTCCCAGCGGCCTATGTTTGGCACCTGGAGGCCCCTCGCAAAGTCTCGCGGCATTCCGAGTCCGGCGGACGAAGTTCGTCAGCCCCACCCCCCAAGGCTATAGCCCACCCGTTTTTGTGGCCTTTTTGCGCTGGACGAACTTGGCGCCCTGGCCTTCGGGCGGTTATTTTTGGGCGCGGCTTTCCCAGCGGCCTATGCTTGGCACCTGGAGGCCCCTCGCAATGTCTCGCGGCATTCCGAGTCCGGCGGACGAAGTTGGCCATCCCCACCCCCCAAGGCTATAGCCCACCCGTTTTTGTTGCCTTTTTGCGCTGGACGAACATGGCACCCCGGCCTTCGGGCATTTATTTTTGCGCGCGGCTTTGCCCGCGGCCTATTTTTGGCACACAGAGGGACCTCGCAAAGTCTCGCGGCATTCCAAGTCCGGCGGACGAAGTTGGCCAGCCCCACCCCCCAAGGCTATAGCCCACCCGTTTTTGTGGCCTTTTTGCGATGGACGAACTTGGCGCCCCGGCCTTCGGGCGTTTATTTTTATGCGCAGCTTTGCCCGCGGCCTATTTTTTGCCCACGGAGGCCCCTCGCAAAGTCTCGCGGCATTCCGAGTCTGGCGGACGAAGTGGGCCATCCCCACCCCCCAAGGCTATAGCCCACCCGTTTTTGTGGCCTTTTTGCGATGGACGAACTTGGCGCCCCGGCCTTCGGGCCTTTATTTTTGCGGACGGCTTTGCCCGCGGCCTATTTTTGGCACACGGAGGCCACTCACAAAGTCTCGCGGCATTCCGAGTCCGGCGGACGAAGTTGGCCAGCCCCACCCCCCAAGGCTATAGCCCACCCGTTTTTGTGGCCTTTTTGCGCTGGACGAACTTGGCGCCCCGGCCTTCGGGCGGTTATTTTTGGGCGTGGCTTTCCCCGCGGCCTATGTTTGGCACACGGAGGCCCCTCGCAAAGTCTCGCGGCATTCTGAGTCCGGCGAACGAAGTTGGCCAGCCCCACCCCCCAAGGCTATAGCCCACCCGTTTTTGTGGTCTTTTTCCGGTGGACAAACATGGCACCCCGGCCTTCGGGGGGTTATTTTTGGGCGCGACTTTGCCCGCGGCCTATTTTTGGCACACGGAGGCCCCTCGTAAAGTCTCGCGGCATTCCGAGTCCGGCGGACGAAGTGTGCCAGCCCCACCCGCCAAGGCTATAGCCCACCCGTTTTTGTGGCCTTTTTGCGCTGGACGAACTTGGCGCCCCGGCCTTCGGGCGGTTATTTTTGGGTGCGGCTTTGCCCGCAGCCTATGTTTGGCACACGGAGGCCCCTCGCAAAGTCTCGCGGCATTCCGAGTCCGGCGGACGAAGTTGGCCAGCCCCACCCCCCAAGGCTAGAGCCAACCCGTTTTTGTGGCCTTTTTCCGTTGGACGAACTTGGTGCCCCGGCCTTCGGGCGGGTATTTTTGGGCGCGGCTTTCCCGCGGCCTATTTTTTGAACACGGAGGCCCCTAGCAAAGTCTCGCGGCATTCCGAGTCCGGCGGACGAAGTTCGCCAGCCCCACCCCCCAAGGCTATAGCCCACCCGTTTTTGTGGCCTTTTGGCGCTGGACGAACTTGGCGCCCTGGCCTTGGGGCGGTTATTTTTGGGCGCGGCTTTCCCAGCGGCCTATGTTTGGCACCTGGAGGCCCCTCGCAAAGTCTCGCGGCATTCCGAGTCCGGCGGACGAAGTTGGCCATCCCCACCCCCCAAGGCTATAGCCCACCCGTTTTTGTGGCCTTTTTGCGATGGACGAAATTGGTGCCCCGGCCTTCGGGCGGTTATTTTTGGGCGTGGCTTTGCCCGCGGCCTATTTTTTGCCCACGGAGGCCCCTCGCAAAGTCTCGCGGCATTCCGAGTCCGGCGGACGAAGTTGGCCATCCCCACCCCCCAAGGCTATAGCCCACCCGTTTTTGTGGCCTTTTTGCGATGGACGAACTTGGCGCCCCGGCCTTCGGGCTTTTATTTTTGCGCACGGCTCTGCCCGTGGCCTATTCTTGGCACACCGAGGCCCCTCGCAAAGTCTCTCGGCATTCCGAGTCCGGCGGACGAAGTTTGCCAGCCCCACCCCCCAAGGCTTTAGCCCACCCGTTTTTGTGGCCTTTTTGCGCTGGACGAACTTGGCGCCCCGGCCTTCGGTCGGTTATTTTTGTGCACGGCTTTGTCCGCGGCCTATGTTTGGCACCTGTAGGTCCCTCGCAATGTCTCGCGGCATTCCGAGTCCGGCGGACGAAGTTGGCCAGCCCCACCCCCCAAGGCTATAGCCCACCCGTTTTTGTGGCCTTTTTGCGCTGAACGAACTTGGCGCCCCGGCCTTCGGGCGGTTATTTTTGGGCGTGGCTTTCCCCACAGCCTATGTTTGGCACACGGAGGCCCCTCGCAAAGTCTCGCGGCATTCTGAGTCCGGCGAACGAAGTTGGCCAGCCCCACCCGCCAAGGCTATAGCCCACCCGTTTTTGTGGTCTTTTTCCGGTGGACAAACTTGGCACCCCGGCCTTCGGGCGGTTATTTTTGGGCGCGACTTTGCCCGCGCCCTATTTTTGGCACACGGAGGCTCCTCGTAAAGTCTCGCGGCACTCCGAGTCCGGCGGACGAAGTGGGCCAGCCCCACCCGCCAAGGCTATAGCCCACCCGTTTTTGTGGCCTTTTTGCGCTGGACGAACTTGGCGCCCTGGCCTTCGAGCGGTTATTTTTGGGCGCGGCTTTCCCAGCAGCCTATGTTTGGCACCTGGAGGCCCCTCGCAAAGTCTGGCGGCATTCCGAGTCCGGCGGACGAAGTTGGCCAGCCCCACCCCCCAAAGCTATAGCCCACCCGTTTTTGTGGCCTTTTTCCGCTGGACGAAATTGGCGCCCCGGCCTTCGGGCGGTTATTTTTGGGCGCGGCTTTCCCAGCGGCCTATGTTTGGCACCTAGAGGCCCCTCGCAAAGTCTCGCGGCATTCCGAGTCCGGCGGACGAAGTTGGCCAGCCCCACCCCCCAAAGCTATAGCCCACCCGTTTTTGTGGCCTTTTTCCGCTGGATGAACATGGCACCCCGGCCTTCAGGCATTTATTTTTGCGCGCGGCTTTGCCCGCGGCCTATTTTTGGCACACAGAGGGACCTCGCAAAGTCTCACGGCATTCCGAGTCCGGCGGACGAAGTCGGCCAGCCCCACCCCCCAAAGCTATAGCCCACCCGTTTTTGTGGCCTTTTTCCGCTGGACGAAATTGGCGCCCCGGCCTTCGGGCGGTTATTTTTGGGCACGGCTTTGCCCGCGGCCTATTTTTGGCGCACGGAGGCCCCTCGCAAAGTCTCGCGGCATTCCAAGTCCGGCGGACGAAGTTGGCCAGCCCCACCCCCCAAGGCTATAGCCCACCCGTTTTTGTGGCCTTTTTGCGCTGGACGAACATGGCACCCCGGCCTTCGGGCATTTATTTTTGTGCGCGGCTTTGCCCGCGGCCTATTTTTTGCACACGGAGGCCCCTCGCAAAGTCTCGCGGCATTCCGAGTCCGGCGAACGAAGTTGGCCAGCCCCACCCCCCAAGGCTATAGCCCACCCGATTTTGTGGTCTTTTTCCGGTGGATAAACTTGGCACCTCGGCCTTCGGTCGGTTATTTTTGGGCGCGGCTTTGTCCGCGGCCTATGTTTGGCACATGAAGGCCCCTCGCAAATTCTCGCGGCATTCCGAGTCCGGCGGACGAAGTTGGCCAGCCCCACCCCCAAGGCTATAGCCCACCCGTTTTTGTGGCCTTTTTGCGCTGGACGAACTTGTCGCCCCGGCCTTTGGGCGGTTATTTTTTGGCGTGGCTTTCCCCGCGGCCTATGTTTGGCACACGGAGGCCCCTCGCAAAGTCTCGCGGCATTCCGAGTCCGGCGAACAAAGTTGGCCAGCCCCACCCCCCAAGGCTATAACCCACCCGTTTTTGTGGTCTTTTTCCGGTGGACAAACTTGGCACCCCGGCCTTCGGGCAGTTATATTTGGGCGCGGCTTTGTCCGCGGCCTATTTTTGGCACACGGAGGCCCCTCGCAAAGTCCTGCGGCATTCCGAGTCCGGCGGACGAAGTTGGCCAGCCCCAACCCCCAAGGCTATAGCCCACCCGTTTTTGTGGCCTTTTTGCGCTGGTCGAATTTGGCGCCCCGGCCTTCGGGCGTTTATTTTTGCATGCGGCTTTGCTCGCGGCTTATTTTTGGCACACGGAGGCCCCTCACAAAGTCTCGCGGCATTCCGAGTCCGGCGGACGAAGTTGGCCAGCCCCACCCCCCAAGGCTATAGCCCACCCGTTTTTGTGGCCTTTTTTGTGCTGGACGAACTTGGCGCCCCGGCCTTCGGGAGGTTATTTTTGGGCGCGGCTTTGTCCGCGGCCTATGTTTCGCACCTGTAGGTCCCTCGCAATGTCTCGCGGCATTCCGAGTACGGCGGACGAAGTTGGCCAGCCGCACCCCGCAAGGCTATAGCCCACCCGTTTTTGTGGCGTTTTTGCGCTGGACGAACTTGGCGCCCCGGCCTTCGGGGGTTTATTTTTGTGCGCGGCTTTGCCCGCAGCCTATTTTTGGCACACGGAGGCCCCTCGTAAAGTCTCGCGGCATTCCGAGTCCGGCGGACGATGTTGGCCAGCCCCACCCCCCAAGGCTATAGCCCACCCGTTTTTGTGGCCTTTTTGCGCTGGTCGAATTTGGCGCCCCGGCCTTCGGGCGTTTATTTTTGCATGCGGCTTTGCTCGCGGCCTATTTTTGGCACACGGAGGCCCCTCACAAAGTCTCGCGGCATTCCGAGTCCGGCGGACGAAGTTGGCCAGCCCCACCCCCCAAGGCTATAGCCTACCCGTTTTTGTGGCCTTTTTCCGCTGGACGAACTTGGCGAACCGGACTTCGGACGGTTATTTTTGGGCGCGGCTTTGCCCGCAGTCTATTTTTGGCACACGGAGGCCCCTCACAAAGTCTCGCGGCATTCCGAGTCTGGCGGACGAAGTGGGCCTACCCCACCCCCCAAGGCTATAGCCCACCCTTTTTTGTGGCCTTTTTGTGCTGGACGAACTTGGCGCCCCGGCCTTCAGGCGGTTATTTTTGGGTGCGGCTTTGCCCGCGGCCTATGTTTGGCACAATGAGGCCCCTCGCAAAGTCTCACGGCATTCCGATTCCGGCGGACGAAGTTGGCCAGCACCACCCCCCAAGGCTATAGCTCACCCGTTGTTGTGGCCATTTTGCGCTGGACGAACTTGGCGCCCCGGCCTTCAGGCGGTTATTTTTGGGCGCGGCTTTGTCCACGGCCTATGTTTGGCACAATGAGGCCCCTCGCAAAGTCTCACGGCATTCCGATTCCGGCGGACGAAGTTGGCCAGCACCACCCCCCAAGGCTATAGCTCACCCGTTGTTGTGGCCATTTTGTGCTGGACGAACTTGGCGCCCCGGACTTCGGGCGGTTATTTTTGGGCGCGGCTTTGCCCGCGGCCTATTTTTGGCACACGGAGGCCCCTCACAAAGTCTCGCGGCATTCCGATTCCGGCGGACGAAGTTGGCCAGCCCCACCCCCCAAGGCTATAGCTCACCCGTTGTTGTGCCCATTTTGCGCTGCACGAACTTGGCGCCCCGGCGTTCGGGCGGTTATTTTTGGGCGCGGCTTTGCCCGTGGCATATGTTTGGCACAATGAGGCCCCTCTCAAAGTCTCGCGGCATTCCGATTCCGGCGGACGAAGTTGGCCAGCCCCACCCCCCAAGGCTATAGCCCACCCGTTTTTGTGGCCTTTTTCCGCTGGACGAACTTGGCGCCCCGGCCTTCGGGCTGTTATTTTTGGGTGCGGCTTTTTCTGCGGCCTTTTTTTTGCACACGGAGGCCCCTCGCAAAGTCTCACGGCATTCCGACTCCGGCGGACGAAGTGGGCCAGGCCTACCCCCCAAGGCGATTGCCCACCCGTTTTTGTGGCCTTTTTGCGCTGGACGAACTTGGCGCCCCGGCATTCGGGCGGTTATTTTTTGGCGCGGCTATGCCCGCGGGCTATTTTTAGCACACGGAGGCCCCTCGCAAAGTCTTGGCACTTCGAGTCCGGCGGACGAAGTGGGCCAGCCCCCCCCCCCCCCCAAGGCTATAGCCCACCCGTTTTTGTAGCCTTTTTGCGCTGGACGAACTTGGCGCCCTGGCCCTCGGTTTGTTATTTTTGGGTGCGGCTTTGTCCGCGGCCTATGTTTGGCACACGGAGGCCCCTCGCAAAGTCTCGCTGCATTCCGAGTCCGGCGGACGAAGTTGGCCAGCCCCACCCCCCAAGGCTATAGCCTACCCGTTTTTGTGGCCTTTTTCTGCTGGACGAACTTGGCGCCCCGGACTTCGGGCGGTTATTTTTGGGCGCGGCTTTGCCCGCGGTCTATTTTTGGCACACGGAGGCCCCTCACAATGTCTCGCGGCATTCCGAGTCCGGCGGACGAAGTTGGCCAGCCCAACCCCCCAAGGCTATAGCCCACCCATTTTTGTGGCCTTTTTGCGCTGGACGAACTTGGCGCCCCGGCCTTCGGGCGGTTATTTTTGGGCGCGGCTTTACCTGCGGCCTATGTTTGGCACAATGAGGCCCCTCGCAAAGTCTCGCGGCATTCCGATTCCGGCGGTCAAAGTTGGCTAGCCCCAGCCCCCAAGGCTATAGCCCACCCGTTTTTGTGGACTTTTTGCGCTGGACGAACTTGGCGCCCCGGCCTTCGGGTGGTTATTTTTGGGTGCGGCTTTGCCCGCGGCCTATTTTTGGCACACGCAGGCCGCTCGCAAGGTCTTGCGGCATTCCTAGACCAGCGGATGAATTTGGCCAGCCCCACCCCCCAAGGCTATAGCCCACCCGACGAACTTTGCGCCCCAGCCTTCGGGCCGTTGTTTTTGGGCGCGGCTTTCCCCGCGGCCTATGTTTGGCAAACGGAGGCCCCTCGCAAAGTCTAGCGGCATTCCGAGTCCGGCGGACGAAGTTGGCCAGCCCCACCCCCCAAGGCTATAGCCCACCCGTTTTTGTCGCCTTTTTCCGCTGGACGAACTTGGCGCCCCGGCCTTCGGGCGGTTATTTTTGGGTGCGGCTTTGCCCGCGGCCTATTTTTGGCACACGGAGGCCCCTCACAATGTCTCGCGGCATTCCGATTCCGGCGGACGAGGTTGGCCATCCCCACCCCCCAAGGCTATAGCCCACCCGTTGTTGTGGCCATTTTGCGCTGGACGAACTTGGCGCCCCGGCCTTCGGGGGGTTCTTTTTGGGCGCGTCTTTGCCCGCGGCCTATGTTTACCACCCGGAGGCCCCTCGCAAAGTCTCGCGGCATTCCGAGTCCGGTGGACGAAGTTGGCCAGCCCCACCCCCCAAGGCTATAGCCCACCCGTTTTTGTGGCCTTTTTCCGCTGGACGAACTTGGCGCCCCAGCCTTCGGGGGGTTATTTTTGGGCGCGGCTTTGCCCGCAGCCTATTTTTGGCACACGGAGGCCCCTCTGAAAGTCTCGCGGCATTCCGAGTCCAGCGGACGAAGTTGGCCAGCCCCACCCCCCAAGGCTATAGCCCACCAGTTTTTGTGGCCTTTTTGCGCTGGACGAACTTGGCGCCCCGCCTTCGGGGGGTTATTTTTGGGCGCGGCTTTGCCCGCGGCCTATTTTTGGCACACGGAGGCCCCTCGCTAAGTCTCGCGGCATTCCGAGTCCGGCGGACGAAGTTGGCCAGCCCCACCCCCCAAGGCTATAGCCCACCCGTTTTTGTGGCCTTTTTCCGCAGGATGAACTTGGCGCCCCAGCCTTCGGGGGGTTATTTTTGGGCGCGGCTTTACCCACGGCCTAGTTTTGGAACATAGAGGCCCCTCGCAAAGTCTCGCGGTATTCCGAGTCCGGCGGACGAAGTTGGCCAGCCCCACCCCCCAAGGCTATAGCCCACCAGTTTTTGTGGCCTTTTTGCGCTGGACGAACTTTCCGCCCCGGCCTTCGGGGGGTTATTTTTGGGCGCGGCTTTGCCCGCGGCCTATGTTTCGCACCCGGAGACCCCTCGTAAAGTCTCACGGGATTCCGAGTCCGGCGGACAAAGTTGGCCAGCCCCACCCCCCAAGCCTATAGCACACCCGTTTTTGTGGCCTTTTTCCGCTGGACGAACTTGGCTCCCCAGCCTTCGGGGGGTTATTTTTGTGCGCGGCTTTGCCCGCGGCCTAGTTTTGGCACACGGAGGCCCCTCGCAAAGTCTCGCGGCATTCCTAGTCCGGCGAACAAAGTTGGCCAGCCCCACCCCCCAAGGCTATAGCCCACCCGTTTTTGTGGCCTTTTTGCGCTGGACGAACTTAGCGCCCGGGCCTTCGGGCTGTTATTTTTGGGCGCGGCTTTGCCCGCAGCCTATTTCTGGCACACGGAGGCCCCTCACAAAGTCTCGCGGCATTCCGAGTCCGGCGGACAAAGTTCGCCCGCCCCACCCCCCAAGGCTATAGCCAACCCGTTTTTGTGGCCTTTTTGCGCTGGACGAACTTGGCGCCCCGGCCTTCGGGCGGATACTTTTGGGCGCGGCTTTGTCCACGGCCTATGTTTGGTACATGGAGCCCCCTCGCAAAGTCTCACGGTATTCCGAGTCCGGCGGACGAAGTTGGCCAGCCCCACCCCCCAAGGCTATAGCCCACCCGTTTTTGTGGCCTTTTTCCGCTGGACGAACTTGGCGCCCTGGCCTTCGGGTTGTTATTTTTGGGTGCGGCTATGTCCGTGGCCTATGTTTGGCACACGGAGGCCCCTCGTAAAGGCTCGCGGCATTCCGAGTGCGGCGGACGAAGTTGGCCAGCCCCACCCCACAAGGCTATGGCCCACCCGTTTTTGTGGCCTTTTTGCGCTGGACGAACTTGGTGCCCCGGCCTTCGGGCGGTTATTTTTGGGCACGGCTTTTTGGCGGCCTATTTTTTCCACACGGAGGCCCCTCGCAAAGTCTCGCAGCATTCCGAGTCCGGCGGACGAAGTTGGCCAGCCCCACCCCCCAAGGCTATGGCCCACCCGTTTTTGTGGCCTTTTTGCGCTGGACGAACGTGGCGTCCCGGCCTTCGGGTGGTTATTTTTGGGCGCGGCTTTTTTGGCGGCCTATTTTTTGCACACGGAGGCCCCTCGCAAAGTCTCGCGGCATTCCGAGTCCGGCGGACGAAGTTGGCCAGCCCCACCCCCCAAGGCTATAGCCCACCCGTTTTTGTGGCCTTTTTCCGCTGGACGAACTTGGCGCCCTGGCCTTCGGGTTGTTATTTTTGGGCGCGGCTATGTCTGTGGCCTATGTTTGGCACACGGAGGGCCCTCGTAAAGTCTCGCGGCATTCCGAGTCCGGCGGACGAAGTTGGCCAGCCCCACCCCCCAAGGCTATAGCCTACCCGTTTTTGTGGGCTTTTTCCGCTGGACGAACTTGGCGAACCGGACTTCGGACGGCTATTTTTGGGCGCGGCTTTGCCCGCAGTCTATTTTTGGCACACAGAGGCCCCTCACAAAGTCTCGCGGCATTCCGAGTCTGGCGGATGAAGTGGGCCTACCCCACCCCCCAAGGCTATAGCCCACCCATTTTTGTGGCCTTTTTGTGCTGGACGAACTTGGCGCCCCGGCCTTCGGGCGGTTATTTTTGGGCACGGATTCGGCCGCGGCCTCTTCTTGGCACACGGAGGCCCCTCGCAAAGTCTAGCGGCATTCCGAGTCCGGCGGACGAAGTTGGCCAGCCCCACCCCCCAAGGCTATAGCCCACCCGTTTTTCTGGCCTTTTTTTGCTGGACGAACATGGCGCCCCGGCCTTCGGGTAGTTATTTTTGGACGCGGCTTTGCCCGCGGCCTATTTTTGGCACACGGAGGCCCCTTGCAACAGTCTCGCGGCATTCCGAGTCCGGCGGACGAAGTTGGCCAGCCCCACCCACCAAGGCTATGGCCCACCCGTTTTTTGTGGCCCTTTTGCGCTGGACGAACTTGGCGCCCCAGCCTTCGGGCGGTTAGTTTTGGGTGACGCTCTGGCCGCGGCCTATGTTTGGCACACGGAGGCCCCTCACAAAGTCTCGCGGCATTCCGAGTCCTGCGGACGAAGTTGGCCAGCCCCACCCCCCAAGGCTATAGCCCACCCGTTTTTGTGGCCTTTTTGCGCTGGACGAACATGGCGCACCAGCCTTCGGGTGGTTATTGTTGGGCGTGGCGTTGTCCGCGGTCTATTTTTGGCACACGCAGCCCCTCGTAAATTCTCGCAGCATTCCGAGTCCGGCGGACGAAGTTGGCCAGCCCCACCCCCCAAGGCTATAGCCCACCCGTTTTTGTGGCCTTTTTGTGCTGGACGAACTTGGCGCCCCGGCCTTCGGGCGGTTCTTTTTGGGCGCGGCTTTGGCCGCGGCCTATGTTTGGCACACGGACGCCCCTCGCAAAGTCTCGCGGCATTCCGAGTCCTGCGGACGAATTTGGCCCGCCCAACCCCCCAAGGCTATTGCCCACCCGTTTTTGTGGCCTTTTTCCGCTGGACGAACTTGGCGCCCCGGCCTTCGGGTAGTTATATTTGGGCGCGGCTTTGCCCGCGGCCTATTTTTGGCACACGGAGGCCCCTTGCAAAAGTCTCGCAGCATTCCGAGTCCGGCGGACGAAGTTGGCCAGCCCCACCCACCAAGGCTATTGCCCACCCGTTTTTGTGGCCTTTTTCCGCTGAACGAACTTGGCGCCCCGGCCTTCGGGCGGTTATTTTTGGGCGCAACTTTGCCCGTGACCTATGTTTGGCACACGGAGGCCCCTCGCAAAGTCTCACGGCATTCCGAGCCCGGCGGACGAAGTTGGCCAGCCCCACCCCCCAAGGCTATAGCCCACCCGTTTTTGTGGCCTTTTTCCGCTGGACGAACTTGGCGCCACGGCCTTCGGGTGGTTATTTTTGGGCGCGGCTTTGCCCACGGCCTATTTTTGGCACACGGAGGCCCCTCGCAAAGTCTCGCAGCATTCCGAGTCCGGCGGGCGAAGTTGGCCAGCCCCACCCCCCAAGGCTATAGCCCACCCGTTTTTGTAGCCTTTTTGAGCTGGACGAACTTGGCGCCCCGGCCTTCGGGCGGTTATTTTTGGGCGCGGCTTTGCCCGCGGCCTATGTTTGGCATACGGAGGCCCCTTGCAAAGTCTCGCGGCATTCCGAGTCCGGCGGACGAAGTAGGCCAGCCCCACCCCCCAAGGCTATAGCCCACCCGCTTTTGTGGCCTTTTTCCGCTGGACGAACTTGGCGCCCCGGCCTGCGGGCGGTTATTTTTGGGAGCGGCTTTGCCTGCGGCATATGTTTGGCACACGGAGGCCCCTCACAAAGTCTCGCGGCATTCCGAGTCCGGCGGGCGAAGTTGGCCAGCCCCACCCCCCAAGGCTATAGCCCACCCGTTTTTGTAGCCTTTTTGAGCTGGACGAACTTGGCGCCCCGGCCTTCGGGCGGTTATTTTTGGGCGCGGCTTTGCCCGCGGCCTATGTTTGGCATACGGAGGCCCCTCGCAAAGTCTCGCGGCATTCCGTGTCCGTCGGACGAAGTTGGCCAGCCCCACCCCCCAACGCTATAGCCCACCCGTTTTTGTGGCCTTTTTCCGCTGGACGAACTTGGCGCCCCGGCCGTCGGGTGGTTATTTTTGGACGCGTCTTTGTCCACGGCCTATCATTGGCACTCAGAGGCCCCTCGCAAAGTCTCGCGGCATTCCGAGTCCGGCGGACGAAGTTGGCCAGCCCCACCCCCCAAGGCTATAGCCCACCCGTTTTTATGGCCTTTTTCCGCTGGACGAACTTGGCGGCCCGGCCTTCGGGCAGTTATTTTTGGGCACGGCTTTGGCTGCGGCCTTTGTTTGGCACACGGTGGCCCCTCGCAAAGTCTCGCGGCATTCCGAGTCTGGCGGACGCATTTGGCCAGCCCCACCCCCCAAGGCTATAGCCCACCCGGTTTTGTGGCCTTTTTCCGCTGGACGAACTTGGCGCCCCGGCCTTCGGGCGGTTATTTTTGGGCGCGGTTTTGCCCGCGGCCTATGTTTGGCACACGGAGGCCCCTCGCAAAGTCTCATGGCATTCCGAGTCCGGCGAACGAAGTTGCCCTGCCCCACCCCCAAAGGCTATTGCCCACCCGTTTATGTGGCCTTTTTGCGCTGGACAAACTTGGCGCCCATGCCTTCGGGCGGTTATTTTTGCGTGCGGCTTTGACCGCGGCCTATTTTTGGCACATGGAGGCCCCTCGCAAAGTCTTCCGGCATTCCGCGTCCGGCGGAAGATGTTGGCCAGCCCCAGCCCACAAGGCTATAGCCCACCCGTTTTTGTGGCCTTTTTCCGCTGGACGAACTTGGCGCCCCGGCCTTCGGGCGGTTATTTTTGGGCGCGGCTTTGCCCGCGGCCTATGTTTGGCACACGGAGGCCCCTCGCAAAGTCTCGCGGCATTCCGAGTCCGGCGGACGAAGTTGGCCCGCCCCACCCCCCAAGGTTATAGCCCACACGTTTTTGTGGCCTTTTTGCTCTGGACGAACTTGGCGCCCCGTCCTTCTGGCCGTTATCTTTGGACGCGGCTTTGGCCGAGGCCTATATTTGGCACGGGGAGGCCCATCGCAAAGTCTCGCGGCCTATTTTTGGCACGCGGAGGCCCCTCGCAAAGTCTCGCGGCATTCCGAGTTTGGCGGACGAAGTTGGCCAGCCGCACCCCCCAAGGCTATAGCTCACCCGTTTTTGTGGCCTTTTTGCATGGACGAACTTGGCACCCCGGCCTTCGGGTGGTTATTTTTGCGCGCGGCTTTGGCTGCGGCCTATGTTTGGCACGCGGAGGCCCCTGGCAAAGTCTCGCGGCATTCCGAGTCCGGCGGACGAAGTTGGCCAGAACCACCCCTCAAGGCTATAGCCCACCCGTTTTTGTGGCCTTTTTCCGCTGGACGAACTTGGCGCCCCGGCCTTCGGGTGTTATTTTTGGGCACGGCTTTGCCCGCGGCCTATTTTTGGCACACGGAGGCCCCTCGCAAAGCCTCGCGGCATTCCGAGTCCGGCGGACGAAGTTGGCAACCCCACCCCCCAAGGCTGTAGCCCACCCGTTTTTATGTCCTTTTTCCGCTGGACGAACTTGGCGCCCCGGCCTTCGGGCGGTTATTTTTGGGCGCGGCTTTGGCCGAGGCCTATGTTTGGCACACGGAGGCCCCTCGCAAAGTCTCGCGGTATTCCGAGTTCGGTGGACGAAGTTGGCCAGCCCCATCCCCCAAGGCTATAGCCCACCCGTTTTTGTCGCCTTTTTCCGCTGGACGAAGTTGGCGCCCCAGCCTTCGAACGGTTATTTTTGGGCGCGGCTTTGTCCGCAGCCAATTTTTGGCACGCGGAGGCCCCTCGCAAAGTCTCGCGGCATTCTGAGTCCGGCGGACGAAGTTGGCCAGCCCCACCCCCCAAGGCTATAGCCCACCCGTTTTTATGGCCTTTTTCCGCTGGACGAACTTGGCGCCCCGGCCTTCGGGCGGTTATTTTTGGGCACCGCTTTGGCCGCGGCCTATGTTTGGCACACGGAGGCCCCTCGCAAAGTCTCATGGCATTCCGAGTCCGGCAGACGAAGTTGCCCTGCCCCACCCCCCAAGGCTATTGCCCACCCGTTTTTGTGGCCTTTTTGCGCTGGACAAACTTGGCGCCCATGCCTTCGGGCGGTTATTTTTGCGCGCGGCTTTGACCGCGGCCTATTTTTGGCACATGGAGGCCCCTCGCAAAGTCTTCCGGCATTCCGCGTCCGGCGGAAGATGTTGGCCAGCCCCAGCCCACAAGGCTATAGCCCACCCGTTTTTGTGGCCTTTTTCCGCTGGACGAACTTGGCGCCCCGGCCTTCGGGCGGTTATTTTTGGGCGCGGCTTTGCCCGCGGCCTATGTTTGGCACACGGAGGCCCCTCGCAAAGTCTCGCGGCATTCCGAGTCCGGCGGACGAAGTTGGCCTGCCCCACCCCCCAAGGCTATAGCCCACACGTTTTTGTGGCCTTTTTGCTCTGGACGAACTTGGCGCCCCGTCCTTCGGGCCGTTATCTTTGGGCGCGGCTTTGGCCGCGGCCTATATTTGGTACGGGGAGGCCCATCGCAAAGTCTCGCGGCCTATTTTTGGCACGCGGAGGCCCCTCGCAAAGTCTCGCGGCATTCCGAGTTTGGCGGACGAAGTTGGCCAGCCGCACCCCCCAAGGCTATAGCTCACCCGTTTTTGTGGCCTTTTTGCATGGACGAACTTGGTGCCCCGGCCTTCGGGCGGTTATTTTTGCGCGCGGCTTTGGCTGCGGCCTATGTTTGGCACACGGAGGCCCCTGGCAAAGTCTCGCGGCATTCCGAGTCCGGCGGACGAAGTTGGCCAGAACCACGCCCCAAGGCTATAGCCCACCCGTTTTTGTGGCCTTTTTCCGCTGGACGAACTTGGCGCCCCGGCCTTCGCGTGTTATTTTTGGGCACGGCTTTGCCCGCGGCCTATTTTTGGCACACGGAGGCCCCTCGCAAAGCGTCGCGGCATTCCGAGTCCGGCGGACGAAGTTGATAACCCCACCCCCCAAGGCTGTAGCCCACCCGTTTTTATGTCCTTTTTCCGCTGGACGAACTTGGCGCCCCGGCCTTCGGGCGGTTATTTTTGGGCGCGGCTTTGGCCGAGGCCTATGTTTGGCACACGGAGGCCCCTCGCAAAGTCTCGCGGTATTCCGAGTTCGGTGGACGAAGTTGGCCAGCCCCATCCCCCAAGGCTATAGCCCACCCGTTTTTGTCGCCTTTTTCCGCTGGACGAAGTTGGCGCCCCAGCCTTCGGGCGGTTATTTTTGGGCGCGGCTTTGTCCACGGCCAATTTTTGGCACGAGGAGGCCCCTCGCAAAGTCTCGCGGCATTCTGAGTCCGGCGGACGAAGTTGGCCAGCCCCACCCCCCAAGGCTATAGCCCACCCGTTTTTGTGGCCTTTTTCCGCTGGACGAACTTGGCGCCCCGGCCTTCGGGTGGTTATTTTTGGGCACGGCTTTGCCCGCGGGCTATTTTTGGCACACGGAGGCCCCTCGCAAAGCCTCGCGGCATTCCGAGTCCGGCGGACGAAGTTGGCAACCCCACCCCCCAAGGCTGTAGCCCACCCGTTTTTATGTCCTTTTTCCGCTGGACGAACTTGGCGCCCCGGCCTTCGGGCGGTTATTTTTGGGCACGGCTTTGGCCGAGGCCTATGTTTGGCACACGGAGGCCCCTCGCAAAGTCTCGCGGCATTCCGAGTCCGGCGGACGAAGTTGGCCAGCCCCACCCCCCAAGGCTATAGCCCACCCGTTTTTGTGGCCTTTTTCCGCTGGACGAACTTGGCGCCTCGGCCTTCGGGCGGTTAGTTTTGGGCACGGCTTTGCCCGCGTCCTATGTTTCGCACACGGAGGTCCATCGCAAAGGTTCGCGGCATTCCGAGTCCGGCGGACGAACTTGGCCAGCCCCACCCCCCAAGGCTATAGCCCACCCGTTTTTGTGGCCTTTTTCCGCTGGACGAACTTTGCGCCTCGGCCTTCGGGCAGTTAGTTTTGGGCACGGCTTTGCCCGCGTCCTATGTTTCGCACACGGAGGGCCCTCACAAAGGTTCGCGGCATTCCGAGTCCGGCGGACGAAGTTTGCCAGCCCCACCCCCCAAGGCTATAGCCCACCCGTTTTTGTGGCCTCTTTGCGCCGGGCGAACTTGTCGCCCCGGCCTTCGGGTGGTTATTTTTGGGCGAGGATTTGCCCGCGGCCTATTTCTGGCACATGGAGGCCCCTCGCAAAGTCTCGCGGCATTCCGAGTCCGGCGGAAGAAGTTGGCCAGCCCCACCCCCCAAGGCTATAGCCCACCTGTTTTTGTGGCCTTTTTCCGCTGGACGAACTTGGCGCCCCAGCCTTCGGGCGGTTATTTTTGGGTGTAGCTTTGCTCGCAGCCTATGTTTGGCACACGGAGGCCCCTCGCGAAGTCTCGCGGCATTCCGAGTCCGGCGGACGAAGTTGGCCAGCCCCACCACCCAAGGCTATAGCCCACCCGTTTTTGTGGCCATTTTCCGCTAGACGAACTTGGCACCCCGGCCTTCGGGCGGTTCTTTTTGGGCACGGCTTTGCCCGCGGCCTATTTTTGGCACACGGAGGCCCCTCGCAAAGTCTCGCAGCATTCCGAGTCCGGCGGACGAAGTCGACCAGCCCCAACCCCCAAGGCTATAGCCCACCCGTTTTTGTGGCCTTTTTCCGCTGGACGAACTTGGCGCCCCTGCCTTCGGGCAGTTATTTTTGGGCACGGCATAGTCCGCGGCCTATTTTTGGCACACGGAGGCCCCTCGCAAAGTCTAGCGGCATTCCGAGTCCGGCGGACGAAGTGGCCAGCCCCAACCCCCAAGGCTATAGCCCACCCATTTTTCTGGCCATTTTCCGCTGGACGAACTTGGCGCCCCGGCCTTCGGGCGGTTATTTTTGGGCGCGGCTTTACCCGTGGCCTATTTTTGGAACACGGAGGCCCCTCGCAAAGTCTCGCGGCATTCCGAGTCCGGCGGACGAAGTTGGCCAGCCCCACCACCCAAGGCTATAGCCCACCCGTTTTTGTGGCTTTTTTCCGCTGGATGAACTTGGCACCCCCGCCTTCGGGCGGTTAGTTTGGGGCGCGGCTTTGTCCGCGGCCTATTTTTGGCACATGGAGGCCGCTCGCAAAGTCTCGCGGCATTCCGAGTCCGGAGGACGAAGTTGGCCAGCCCCACCCCCCAAGGCTATAGCCCACCCGTTTTTGTGGCTTTTTTGCGCTGGACGAAGTTGGCGCCCCGGCCTTCGGGCGGTTATTTTTGGGTGCGGCTTTGGCTGCGGCCTATTTTTTGCACACAGAGGCCCCTCGCAAAGTCTCGCGGCATTCCGAGTCCGGCGGACGAAGTTGGCCAGCCCCACCACCCAAGGCTATAGCCCACCCGTTTTTGTGGCCATTTTCCGCTGGACGAACTTGGCGCCCCGGCCTTGGGGCAGTTATTTTTGAGGGCGGCCTTGCCCGCGGCCTACTTTTGGCATACGGAGGCCCCTCGTAAAGTCTAGCGGCCTTTCGAGTCCGGCGGACGAAGTTGGCCAGCCCCACCCCCCAAGGCTATAGCCCACCCGTTTTTGTGGCCTTTTTCCGCTGGACGAACTTGGCACCCCGACCTTCGGGTGGTTATTTTTGGACACGGCTTTCCCCGCGGCCTATTTTTGGCACACGGAGGGCCCTCGCAAAGTCTCGCGGCATTCCGAGTCCGGCAGACGAAGTTGGCCAGCCCCAACCCCCAAGGCTATAGCCCACCCGTTTTTGGGGCCTTTTTGCGCTGGACGAACTTGGCGCCCCGGCCTTCGGGCGGTTATTTTTGGGCGCGGCTTTGCCCGCGGCCTATGTTTGGCACACGGAGGCCCCTCACAAAGTTTCGCGGCATTCCGAGTCCGGAGGACGAAGTTGGCCAGCCCCACCCCCCAAGGCTATAGCCCACCCATTTTTGTGGCCTTTTTCCGCTGGACGAACTTGGCACCCCGGCCTTCGGGCGGTTCGTTTTGGGCGCGGCTTTGCCCGCGGCCTATTTTTGGCACATGGAGGCCGCTCGCAAAGTCTCGCGGCATTCCGAGTCCAGCGGACGAAGTTAGCCAGCCCCACCCCCCAAGGCTAAAGCCCACCCGTTTTTGTGGCCTTTTTGCGCTGGACGAACTTGGCGCCCCAGCCTTCGGGCGGTTATTTTTGGGTGCGGCTTTGCCCGCGGCCTATTTTTGGCACACGGAGGCCCGTCGCAAAGTCTCGCGGCATTCCAAGTCCGGCGGATGAAGTTGGCCAGCCCCACACCCCAAGGCTATAGCCCACCCGTTTTTTTGTGGTCTTTTTCCGCTGGATGAACTGTGCGCCCCAGCCTTCGGGCGGTTATTTTTGGGTGCGGCTTTGCCCGCGGCCTATTTTTGGTACACGGAGGCAACTCGCAAAGTCTCACGGCATTCCGAGTCCGAGTCCGGCGGATGAAGTTGGCCAGCCCCACCCCCCAAGGCTATCGCCCACCCGTTTTTGTGGCGTTTTCCGCTTGACGAATTTGGCGCCCCGGCCTTTGGGCGGTTATTTTTGGGCGCGGCTTTACCTGCTGCCTATTTTTGGCACACAGAGGCCCCTCGCAAAGTCTCGCGGCATTCCGAGTCCGGCGGACGAAGTTGGCCAGCCCCACCTCCCAAGTCTATAGCCCACCCGTTTTTGTGGCCTTTTTCTGCTGGACGAACTTGGCACCCCGGCCTTCGGGCGGTTCGTTTTGGGCGCCGCTTTGCCCGCGGCCTATTTTTGGCACATGGAGGCCGCTCGCAAAGTCTGGCGGCATTCCGAGTCCAGCGGACGAAGTTGGCCAGCCCCACCCCCCAAGGCTAAAGCCCACCCGTTTTTGTGGCCTTTTTGCGCTGGACGAACTTGGCGCCCCAGCCTTCGGGCGGTTATTTTTGGGTGCGGCTTTGCCCGCGGCCTATTTTTGGCACACGGAGGCCGTCGCAAAGTCTCGCGGCATTCCGAGTCCGGCGGATGAAGTTGGCCAGCCCCACACCCCAAGGCTATAGCCCACCCGTTTTTTTGTGGCCTTTTTCCGCTGGATGAACTATGCGCCCCAGCCTTCGGGCGGTTATTTTTGGGTGCGGCTTTGCCCGCGGCCTATTTTTGGTACACGGAGGCAACTCGCAAAGTCTCACGGCATTCCGAGTCCGAGTCCGGCGGATGAAGTTGGCCAGCCCCACCCCCCAAGGCTATAGCCCACCCGTTTTTGTGGCCTTTTCCGCTTGACGAATTTGGCGCCCCGGCCTTTGGGCGGTTATTTTTGGGCGCGGCTTTACCTGCTGCCTATTTTTGGCACACAGAGGCCCCTCGCAAAGTCTCGCGGCATTCCGAGTCCGGCGGACGAAGTTGGCCAGCCCCACCTCCCAAGTCTATAGCCCACCCGTTTTTGTGGCCTTTTTCTGCTGGACGAACTTGGCGCCCCAGCCTTCGGGCGGTTATTTTTAGGCGCGGCTTTGCCCGCGGCCTATTTTTGGCACACGGAGGCCCCTCGCAAAGTCTCGCGGCATTCTGAATCTGGCGGACGAAGTGGGCCAGCGCCACCCCCCAAGGCTATAGCCCACCTGTTTTTGTGGCCTTTTTCCGCTGGACGAACATGGCGCCCCGGCCTTCGGACGGATAGTTTTGGGTGCGGCTCTGCCCGCGGCCTATCTTCGGCACACGGAGGCCCCTCGCAAAGTCTCGCGGCATTCCGAATTTGTCGGACGAAGTTGGCCAGCCCCACCCCCCAAGGCTATAGCCCACCCGTTTTTGTGGCATTTTTCCGCTGGACGAACTTGGCGACCCGGCCTTCGGGCGGTTATTTTTGGGTGCGGCTTGGCCCGCGGCCTATTTTTGGCACACGGAGGCCCGTCGCAAAGTCTCGCGGCATTCCGGGTCCGGCGGATGAAGTTGGCCAGCCCCACACCCCAAGGCTATAGCCCACCCGTTTTTGCGGCCTTTTTCCGCTGGACGAACTTGGCGCCCCGGCCTTTGGGCAGATATTTTTGGGCCGGCTTTGCCCGCGGCCTATTTTTGCCACACGGAGGCCCCTCGCAAAGTCTCGCGGCATTCCGAGTCCGGCGGACGAAGTTGGCCAGCCCCACCCACCAAGGCTATAGCTTACCCGTTTTTGTGGCCTTTTTCCGGTGGACGAACTTGGCGCCCCGGCCTTCGGGTGGTTATTTTTGGGCACGGCATTGCCCGCGGCCAATTTTTGGCACACGGAGGCCCCTCGTAAAGTCTCGCGGCATTCCGAGTCCGGCGGACGAAGTGGGCCGGCCCCACCCGCCAAGGCTATAGCCCACCCGTTTTTGTAGCCTTTTTGCACTGGACGAACTGGGCGCCCCGGCCATCGGGCGGTTATTTTTGAATGCGGCTTTGCGCGCGGCCTATTTTTGGCACACGGAGGCCCCTCGTAAAGTCTCGGGGCATTCCGTGTCCGGCGGATGAAGTTGGCCAGCCCCACCCTCCAAGGTTATAGCCCACCCGTTTTTTTCTGGCCTTTTTCCGCTGGACGAACTGTGCGCCCCAGCCATCGGGCGGTTATTTTTGGGCGCGGCTTTGCCCGCGGCCTATTTTTGGCACGCGGAGGCCCCTCGCAAATTCTCACGGCATTCCGAGTCCGTCGGAGGAATTTGGCCAGCCCCATCCCCCAAGGCTATAGCCCACCCGTTTTTGGGGCCTTTTTCCGCTGGACGAACTTGGCGCCCCGGCCTTCGCGCGGTTATTATTGGGTGCGGCTTTGCCCGCGGCCTATTTTTGGCACACGGAGGCCCCTCGCAGAGGGTCGCGGCATTCCATGTCGGCGGATGAAGTTGGCCAGCCCCACCCCCCAAGGTTATAGCCCACCCGTTTTTTTGTGGCCTTTTTCCGCTGGACGAACTGTGCGCCCCAGCCTTCGGGCGGTTATTTTGGGGCGCGGCTTTGCCCGCAGCCTATTTTTGGGACACGGAGGCCCCTCGCAAATTCTCACGGCATTCCGAGTCCGGCAGAGGAAGTTGGCCAGCCCCACCCCCCAAGGCTATAGCCCACCCGTTTTGGTGGCCTTTTTCCGCTGGACGAACTTGGCGCCCCGGCCTTCGGGCGGTTATTTTTGGGTGCGGCTTTGACCGAGCCCTATTTTTGGCACACGGAGGCCCCTCGTAAAGTCTCACGGCATTCCGAGTCCGGCGGACGAAGTTGGCCAGCCCCACCCCCAAGGCTATAGCCCATCCGTTTTTGTGGCCTTTTTCCACTGGACGAACTTGGCGCCGCGGCCTTCGGGCGGTTATTTTTGCGCGCGGCTTTTCCCGCGGCCTATTTATGGCACACGGACGCCCCTCGTAGAGTGTCACAGCATTCCGAGTAGGCGGACGAAGTTGGCCAGCGCCATCCCCCAAGGCTATAGCCCACCCGTTTTTGTGGCCTTTTTCCGCTGGACGAACATGGCGCCCCGGCCTGCGGACGGTTATTTTTGGGTACGGTTTTGCCCGCGGCCTATCTTTGGCACACGGAGGACCCTCGCAATGTCTTGCGGCATTCCGAGTCCGGCAGACGAAGTTGGCCAGCCCCACCCCCCAAGGCTATAGCCCACCCGTTTTTGTGGCCTTTTTCTGCTGGACGAACTTGGCGCCCCGGCCTTCGGGCGGTTATTTTTGCGCGCGGCTTTGCCCGCGGCCTATTTTTGGCAAACGGAGGCCCCTCGCAATGTCTCACGGCCTTCCGAGTCCGGCCGACGAAGTGGGCCAGCCCCACCCCCCAAGGCTATAGCCCACCCGTTTTTTTGTGGCCTTTTTCCGCTGGACGAACTGTGCGCCCCAGCCTTCGGGCGGTTATTTTTGGGTACGGCTTTGCCCGCGGCCTATTTTTGGTACACGGAGGCGACTCGTAAAGTCTTACGGCATTCCGAGTCCGAGTCCGACGGATGATGTTGGCCAGCCCCACCCCCCAAGGCTATAGCCCACCCGTTTTTGTGGCCTTTTTTTGCTGGACGAACTTGGCGCCCCGGCCTTCGGGCGGTTATTTTCGGGCGCGGCATTGCCCGCGGCCTATGTTTGGCGCACGGAGGCCCCTCGTAAAGTCTCGCGGCATTCCGAGTCCGGCGGACGAAGTAGGCCAGCCCCACCCCGCAAGCCTATAGCCCACCCGTTTTTGTGGCCTTTTTGCGCTGGACGAACTTGGCGCCCCGGCCTTCGGGCCGTTATTTTTCGGCGCGGCTTTGTTTGCGGCCTATGTTTGGTACACGGAGGCCCCTCGCAAAGTCTCGCGGCATTCCGAGTCCGGCGGACGAAGTTGGCCAGCCCCACCCCTCAAGGCTATAGCCCACCCGTTTTGGTGGCATTTTTCCGCTGGACGAACGTGGCGCCCCGGCCTTCGGGCGGTCATTTTTGGGCGCGGCTTTGACCGCAGCCTATTTTTGGCACACGGAGGCCCCTCGCAAAGTCTCGCGCCATTCCAAGTCCGGCGGACGAAGCAGGCCAGCCCCACCCCGCAAGCCTATGGCCCACCCGTTTTTGTGGCCTTTTTCCGCTGGACGAACTTGGCGCCCCGGCCTTCGGGCGGTTATTTTCGGGCGCGGCATTGCCCGCGGCCTATGTTTGGCGCACGGAGGCCCCTCGTAAAGTCTCGCGGCATTCCGAGTCCGGCGGACGAAGTAGGCCAGCCCCACCCCGCAAGGCTATAGCCCACCCGTTTTTGTGGCCTTTTTGCGCTGGACGAACTTGGCGCCCCGGCCTTCGGGCCGTTATTTTTCGGCGCGGCTTTGTTTGCGGCCTATGTTTGGTACACGGAGGCCCCTCGCAAAGTCTCGCGGCATTCCGAGTCCGGCGGACGAAGTTGGCCAGCCCCACCCCCCAAGGCTATAGCCCACCCGTTTTGGTGGCATTTTTCCGCTGGACGAACGTGGCGCCCCGGCCTTCGGGCGGTCATTTTTGGGCGCGGCTTTGACCGCAGCCTATTTTTGGCACACGGAGGCCCCTCGCAAAGTCTCGCGGCATTCCGAGTCCGGCGGACGAAGTGGGCCAGCCCCCCCCCCCCCCAAAAGGCTATAGCCCACCCGTTTTTGTTGCCTTTTTGCGCTAGACGAACTTGGCGGCCCGGCCTTCGGGCGGTTTTTTTTTAGCGCGGCTCTGACCGCGGCCTATTTTTGGCACACGGAGGCCCCTCGCAAAGTCTCCCGGCATTCCGAGTCCGGCGGACGAAGTAGGCCAGCCCCACCCCCCAAGGCTATAGCCCACCCGTTTTTGTGGCCTTTTTGCGCTGGAAGAACATGGCGCCCCGGCCTTCGGGCGGTTATTTTTGGGCGCGGCTTTGCCCGCGGCCTATGTTTGGCACACGGAGGCCCCTCGCAAAGTCTCGCGGCATTCCGAGTCCGGCGGATGAAGGTGGCCAGCCCCACCCCAAAGGCTATAGCCCACCCGTTTTTCTGGCCATTTTCCGCTGGACGAACTTGGCGCCCCGGCCTTCGGGCGGTTATTTTTGGGCGCGGCTTTGCCCGTGGCCTATTTTTGGCACACGGAGGCCCCTCACAAAATCTAGCGGCATTCCGAGTCCTGCGGACGAATTTGGCCAGCCCCACCCCCCAAGGCTATAGCACACCCGTTTTGGTGGCCTTTTTCCGCTCGAAGAACTTTCCGCCCCGGACTTGGGGCGGTTATTTTTAGACGCGGCTTTGCCCGCGGCCTATTTTTGGCACACGGAGGCCCCTCGCAAAGTCTCGCGGCATTCCGAGTCCTGCGGACGAAGGTGGCCAGCCCCACCCCCCAAGGCTATAGCCCACCCGTTTTTGTGGCCATATTGCGCTGGACGAACGTGGCGCCCCGGCCTTCGGGCGGTTATTTTTGGGTACGGCTTTGTCCGCTGCCTATTTTGGGCACACAGAGGCCCCTCGCAAAGTCTCGCGGCATTCCGAGTCCGGCGGACGAAGTTGGCCAGCCCCACCCCCAAAAGGCTATAGCCCTCCCGTTTTTGTGGCCTTTTTGCGCTGGACAAACTTGGCGCCCCGGCCTTCGGGCGGTTATTTTTGGGCGCGGCTTTGATTGCAGCCTATTTTTGGCACACGGAGGCCCCTCGCAAAGTCTCCCGGCATTCCGAGTCCGGCGGACGAAGTAGGCCAGCCCCACCCCGCAAGGCTATAGCCCACCCGTTTTTGTGGCCTTTTTGCGCTGGACGAACTTGGCGCCCCGGCCTTCGGGCCGTTATTTTTCGGCGCGGCTTTGTTTGCGGCCTATGTTTGGTACACGGAGGCCCCTCGCAAAGTCTCGCGGCATTCCGAGTCCGGCGGACGAAGTTGGCCAGCCCCACCCCCCAAGCCTATAGCCCACCCGTTTTGGTGGCATTTTTCCGCTGGACGAACGTGGCGCCCCGGCCTTCGGGCGGTCATTTTTGGGCGCGGCTTTGACCGCAGCCTATTTTTGGCACACGGAGGCCCCTCGCAAAGTCTCGCGGCATTCCGAGTCCGGCGGACGAAGTTGGCCAGCCCCACCCCCCAAGGCTATAGCCCACCCGTTTTTGTGGCCTTTTTGCGCTGGACGAACTTGGCGCCCCGGCCTTCGGGCAGTTATTTTTGGGCGCGGCTTTGACTGCGGCCTATTTTTGGCACACGGAGGCCCCTCGCAAAGTCTCACAGCATTCCGAGTCCGGCGGACGAAGTTGGCCAGCCCCACCCCCCAAGGCTATAGCCCACCCGTTTTTGTGGCCTTTTTGCGCTGGAAGAACTTGGCGCCCCGGCCTTCGGGCGGTTATTTTTGGGCGCGGCTTTGCCCGCGGCCTATTTTTGGCACACGGAGGCCCTATTTTTGGCACACGGAGGCCCCTCACAAAATCTCGCGGCATTCCGAGTCCGGCGGACGAATTTGGCAAGCCCCACCGCCCAAGGCTATAGCCCACCCGTTTTGGTGGCCTTTTTCCGCTCGAAGAACTTTCCGCCCCGGACTTGGGGCGGTTATTTTTAGACGCGGCTTTGCCCGCGGCCTATTTTTGGCACACGGAGGCCCCTCGCAAAGTCTCGCGGCATTCCGAGTCCGGCGGATGAAGGTGGCCAGCCCCACCCCAAAGGCTATAGCCCACCCGTTTTTCTGGCCTTTTTCCGCTGGACGAACTTGGCGCCCCGGCCTTCGGGCAGTTATTTTTGGGCGCGGCTTTGCTGGCGGTCTATTTTTGGCACACGGAGGCCCCTCGCAAATTCTCACGGCATTCCGAGTCCGGCGGACGAAGTTGGCCAGCCCTAACCCCCAAGGCTATTGCCCACCCGTTTTTGTGTCCTTTTTGCGCTGGACGAACGTGGAGCCCCGGCCTTCGGGTTGTTATTTATATGCGCGGCTTTGCCCGCGGTCTATTTTTGGCACACGGAGGCCCCTCGCAAAGTCTCGCGGCATTCCGAGTCCGGCGGACGAAGTTGGCCAGCCCCACCCCCCAAGGCTATAGCCCACCCGTTTTTGTGGCCTTTTTGTGCTGGACGAACATTGCGCCCCGGCCTTCGGGCGGTTATTTTTGGTTGCGGCTTTGCCCGCGGCCTATTTTTGGCACACGGAGGCCCCTCGCAAAGTCTCGCGGCATTCCGAGTCCGGCGGACGAAGTGGGCCAGCCCCACCCCCCAAGGCTATAGCCCACCCGTTTTTGTGGCCTTTTTGTGCTGGACGAACATTGCGCCCCGGCCTTCGGGCGGTTGTTATTAGGCGCGGCTTTGCCCGCGGCCTATTTTTGGCACATGGAGGCCCCTCGCAAATTCTCGCGGCATTCCGAGTCCGGCGGACGAAGTGGGCCAGCCCCACCCCCCAAGGCTATAGCCCACCCATTTTTGTGGCCTTTTTGTGCTGGACGAACTTGGCGCCCCGGCCTTCGGGCGGTTATTTTTGGGTGCGGCTTTACCCGCGGCCTATGTTTGGCACATAGAGGCCCCTCGCAAATTCTCGCGGCATTCCGAGTCCCGCGGACGAAGTTGGCCAGCCCCACCCCCCAAGGCTATTGCCCACCCGTTTTTGTGGCCTTTTTGCGCTGGACGAACTTGGCGCCCCGGCCTTCGGGCCGTAATTTTTGGGCGTGGCTTTGCCCGTGGCCTATATTTGGCACACGAAGGTCCCTCCCAAAGTACCCGGCATTCCGAGTCCGGCGGACGAAGTTGGCCAGCCCCACCCCCCAAGGCTATAGCCCACCCGTTTTTGTGGCCTTTTTGCGCTGGACGAACTTCGCGCCCCGGCCTTCGGGCGGTTGTTATTAGGCGCGGCTTTCCCCGCGGCCTATTTTTGGCACATGGAGGCCCCTCGCAAAGTCTCACGGCATTCCGAGTCCAGCGGACGATGTTGGCCAGCCCCACCCCCCAAGGCTATAGCCCACCCGTTTTTGTGGCCTTTTTGCGCTGGACGAACTTGGCGCCCCGGCCTTCGGGCAGTTATTTTTAGGCGCGGCTTTGCCCGCGGCCTATATTTGGCACACGAAGGCCCATCGCAAAGTCTCCCGGCATTCCGAGTCCGGCGGACGAAGTGGGCCAGCCCCACCCCCCAAGGCTATAGCCCACCCGTTTTTGTGGCCCTTTTGTGCTGCACGAACTTGGCGCCCCGGCCTTCGGGCGGTTATTTTTGGGCGCGGCTTTGCCCGCGGCCTATATTTGGCACACGAAGGAACCTTGCAAAGTCTCCCGGCATTCCGAGTCCGGCGGACGAAGTGGGCCAGCCCCACCCCCCAAGGCTATAGCCCACCCGTTTTTGTGGCCTTTTTCCGCTGGACGAACTTGGCGCCCCGGACTTCGGGCGGTTATTTTTGGGTGCGGCTTTGCCCGCGGTCTATTTTTGGCACACGGAGGCCCCTCGCAAAGTCTCCCGGCATTCCGAGTCCGGCGGACGATGTTGGCCAGCCCACCCCCCAATGCTATAGCCCACCCGTTTTTGTGGCCTTTTTCCGCTGGACGAACTTGGCGCCCCGGACTTCGGGCGGTTATTTTTGGGTGCGGCTTTGCCCGCGGTCTATTTTTGGCACACGGAGGCCCCTCACAAAGCCTCCCGGCATTCCGAGTCCGGCGGACGAAGTGGGCCATCCCCACCCCCAAAGGCTATAGCCCACACGTTTTTGTGGCCTTTTTGTGCTGGACGAACTTGGCGCCCCGGCCTTCGGGCGGTTATTTTCGGGCGCGGCTTTGCCCGCGGCCTATATTTGGTACACGAAGGCCCCTCGCAAAGTCTCCCGGCTTTCCGTGTCCGGCGGACGAAGTTGGCCAGCCCCACCCCCCAAGGCTATAGCCCACCCTTTTTTGTGGCCTTTTTGCGCTGGACGAACCTCGCGCCCCGGCCTTCGGGCGGTTAGTTTTAGGCGCGGCTTAGTCCGCGGCCTATTTTTGGCCACGGAGGCCCCTGGCAAAGTCTCACGGCATTCCGAGTCCGGCGGACGAAGTCGGCCAGCCCCCCCCCAAGGCTATAGCCCACCCGTTCTTGTGGCCTTTTTCCGCTGGAGGAACTTGGCGCCCCGGACTTCGGGCGGTTATTTTTGGGTACACGGAGGCCCCTCGCAAAGTCTCACGGCATTCCGAGTCCGGCGGACGATGTTGGCCAGCCCCACCCCCCAAGGCTATAGCCCACCCGTTTTTGTGGCCTCTTTCCGCTGGACGAAGTTGGCGCCCCGGCCTTCGGGTGGTTATTTTTGGGCGCGGCTTTGTCCGCGGCCTATTTTTGGTGAACGGAGGACCCTCCCAAAGTCTCACGGCATTCCGAGTCCGGCGGACGAAGTTGGCCAGCCCCACCCCACAAGGCTATAGCCCACCCGTTTTTGTGGCCTTTTTCCGCTGGACGAACTTGGCGCCCCGGACTTCGGGCGGTTATTTTTGGGTGCGGCTTTGCCCGCGGTCTATTTTTGTCAGACGGAGGCCCCTCGCAAAGTCTCCCGGCATTCCGAGTCCGGCGGACGAAGTGGGCCATCCCCACCCCCAAAGGCTATAGCCCACACGTTTTTGTGGCCTTTTTGTGCTGGACGAACTTGGCGCCCCAGCCTTCGGGCGGTTATTTTTGGGCGCGGCTTTGCCCGCGGCCTATATTTGGTACACGAAGGCCCCTCGCAAAGTCTCCCGGCTTTCCGTGTCCGGCGGACGAAGTTGGCCAGCCCCACCCCCCAAGGCTATAGCCCACCCTTTTTTGTGGCCTTTTTGCGCTGGACGAACTTCGCGCCCCGGCCTTCGGGCGGTTATTTTTGGGCGCGGCTTTGCCCGCGGCCTATTTTTGGCACACGGAGGCCCGTCGCAAAGTCTCGCGGCATTCCGAGTCCGGCGGATGAAGTTGGCCAGCACCACCCCCCAAGGCTATAGCCCACTTGTTTTTGTGGCCTTTTTGCGCTGGACAAACTTGGCGCCCCGGCCTTCGGGCGGTTATTTTTGGGCGCGGCTTTGTCCGCGGCCTATGTTTGGCACACGGAGGCCCCTCGCAAATTCTCGCGGCATTCCAAGTCCGGCGGATGAAGTTGGCCTGCCCCACCCCCCAAGGCTATAGCCCACCCGTTTTTGTGGCCTTTGTGTGATGGATGAACTTGGCGCCCCGGCCTTCGGGCGGTTATTTTTGGGCGCGGCTTTGCCCGCGGCCTATATTTGGCACACGAAGGCCCCTCGCAAAGTCCCCCGGCATTCCGAGTCCGGCGGACGAAGTGGGCCAGCCCCACCCCCCAATGCTATAGCCCACCCGTTTTTGTGGCCTTTTTCCGCTGGAAGAACTTGGCGCCCCGGCCTTCGGGCGGTTATTTTTGGGCGCGGCTTTGTCCGCGGCCTATGTTTGGCACACGGAGGCCCCTCGCAAATTCTCGCGGCATTCCAAGTCCGGCGGATGAAGTTGGCCTGCCCCACCCCCCAAGGCTATAGCCCACCCGTTTTTGTGGCCTTTGTGTGCTGGATGAACTTGGCGCTCCGGCCTTCGGGCGGTTATTTTTGGGCGCGGCTTTGCCCGCGGCCTATATTTGGCACACGAAGGCCCCTCGCAAAGTCCCCCGGCATTCCGAGTCCGGCGGACGAAGTGGGCCAGCCCCACCCCCCAATGCTATAGCCCACCCGTTTTTGTGGCCTTTTTGTGCTGGACGAACTTGGCGCCCCGGCCTTCGGGTGGTTATTTTTGGGCGCGGCTTTGCCCGCGGCCTATATTTGGCACACGAAGGCGCATCGCAAAGTCTCCTGGCATTCCGAGTCCGGCGGACGAAGTGGGCCAGCCCCACCCCCCAAGGCTATAGCCCACCCGTTTTTCTGGCCTTTTTGCGCTGGACGAACTTGGCGCCCCGGCCTTCGGGCAGTTATTTTTGGGCATGGCTTTGCCCGCGGCCTATATTTGGCACACGAAGGCCCATCGCAAAGTCTCCCGGCATTCCGAGTCCGGCGGACGAAGTGGGCCAGCCCCACCCCCCAAGGCTATAGCCCACCCGTTTTTCTGGCCTTTTTGCGCTGGACGAACTTGGTGCCCCGGCCTTCGGGCAGTTATTTTTGGGCATAGCTTTTCCAGCAGCCTATTTTTGGCACACGGAAGCCCCTCGCAAAGTCTCGCGGCATTCCGAGTCCGGCGGACGAAGTTGGCCAGCCCCATCCCCCAAGGCTATAGCCCACCCGTTTTTGTGGCCTTTTTCCGCTGGACGAACTTGGCGCCCCGGACTTCGGGCGGTTATTTTTGGGCGCGGCTCTGTCCGCGGCCTATGTTTGGCACATGGAAGCCCCTCGCAATGTCTCGCGGCATTCCGAGTCCGGCGGACGAAGTTGGCCAGCCCCACTCCCCAAGGCTATGGCCCACCCGTTTTTGTGGCCTTTTTGCGCTGGTCGAACTTGGCGCCCCGGCCTTCGGGCGGTTATTTTTGGGCGCGGCTTTGTCCGCAGCCTATGTTTGGCACACGGAGGTCCCTCGCAAAGTCTCGCGGCATTCCGAGTCCGGTGGACGAAATTGGCCAGCCCCACCCCCCAAG
Organism: Citrus x limon; assembly: GCA_034663535.1. NCBI lineage: Eukaryota > Viridiplantae > Streptophyta > Magnoliopsida > Sapindales > Rutaceae > Citrus > Citrus x limon. The sequence goes on along the minus strand of CM067998.1, from coordinate 34,392,016 downwards.
GCTATAGCCCACCCGTTTTTCTGGCCTTTTTGCACTGGACGAACTTAGTGCCCCGGCCTTCTGGCGGTTATTTTTGGGCGTGGCTTTTCCCGCGGCCTATTTTTGGCACACGGAGGCCCCTCGCAAAGGCTCGCGGAATTCCGAGTCCGGCAGACGAAGTTGGCCAGCCCCACCCCCCAAGGCTATAGCCTACCCGTTTTTGTGGCCTTTTTGCGCTGGACTAACTTGGTGACCCGGCCTTCGGGCGGTTATTTTTGGGCGCGGCATTGTCAACGGCTTATTTTTGGCACTCGGAGGCCGCTCGCAAAGTCTCGCGGCATTCCGAGTCCGGCGGGCGACGTTGGCCAGCCCTACCCCCCAAGGCTATAGCCCACCCGTTTTTGTGGCCTTTTTCCGCTGGACGAACTTGGCGCCCCGGCCTTCATGCGATTATTTTTGGGCGCGGCTTTGCCCACGGCCTATGTTTGGAACAAGGAGTCCCCTCGGAAAGTCTCGCGGCAATCCGAGTCCGGCGGAAAAAGTTGGCCAGCCCCACCCCCCAAGGCTATAGCCCGCCCCCCAAGGCTATAGCCCACCCGTTTTTGTGGACTTTTTCCACTGGACGAACTTGGCGCCCCGGCCCTCGGGTGGTTATTTTTGGGCGCGGATTTCCCTGCGTCCTATTTTTGGCACAGAGGCCTCTCGCAAAGTCTCGCGGCATTCCGAGTCCGGCGGACGATGTTGGCCAGCCCCATCCCCCAAGGCTATAGCCCACCCGTTTTTGTGGCCTTTTTCCGCTGGATGAACTTGGCGCCCCGGCCTTCGGGTGGTTATTTTTGGGCGCGGCTTTTCCCGCGGCCTATTTCTGGCACACGGAGGCCCCTCGCATAGTCTCGCGGCATTCCGAGTCCGGCGGACGATGTTGGCCAGCCCCACCCCCCAAGGCTATAGCCCACCCGTTTTTGTGGCCTTTTTCCGCTGGACGAACTTGGCGCCCCGGCCTTCGGGTGGTTATTTTTGGGCGCGGCTTTCCCTGCATCCTATTTTCGGCACACGGAGGCCCCTCGCAAAGTCTCGCGGCATTCCGAGTCCGGCGGACGAAGTTGGCCAGCCCCACCCCCGAAGGCTATAGCCCACCCGTTTTTGTGGCCTTTTTACGCTGGACGAACTTGGCGCCCCGGCCTTCGGCCGGTTATTTTTGGGCAAGGCTTTGTCCACGGCCTATTTTTGGCACACGGAGGCCCCTCGTAAAGTCTCCCGGCTTTCCGTGTCCGGCGGACGAAGTTGGCCAGCCCCACCCCCCAAGGCTATAGCCCACCCGTTTTTGTGGCCTTTTTGCGCTGGACGAACTTCGCGCCCTGGCCTTCGGGTGGTTATTTTTAGGCGCGGCTTAGTCCGCGGCCTATTTTTGGCGCACGGAGGCCCCTCCCAAAGTCTCGCGGCATTCCGAGTCCGGCGGACGAAGTGGGCCAGCCCCACCCCCCAAGGCTATAGCCCACCCGTTTTTGTGGCCTTTTTGTGCTGGACGAACTTGGCGCCCCGGCCTTCGACCGGTTATTTTTGGGAGCAGCTTTGTCCGCGGCCTATGTTTGGCACACGGAGACCCCTCGCAAGGTCTCGCGGCATTCCGAGTCCGGCGGACGAAGTTGGCCAGCCCCACCCCCCAAGGCTATAGCCCACCCGTTTTTGTGGCCTTTTTCCGCTGGACGAACTTGGCGCCCCGGCCTTCGGGTGGTTATTTTTGGGCGCGGCTTTCCCTGCATCCTATTTTCGGCACACGGAGGCCCGTCGCAAAGGCTCGCGGCATTCCGAGTCCGGCGGACAATGTTGGCCAGCCCCACCCCCCAATGCTATAGCCCACCCGTTTTTGTGGCCTTTTTCCGCTGGACGAACTTGGCGCCCCGGACTTCGGGCCGTAATTTTTGGGCGTGGCTTTGCCCGTGGCCTATATTTGGCACACGAAGGTCCCTCCCAAAGTACCCGGCATTCCGAGTCCGGCGGACGAAGTTGGCCAGCCCCACCCCCCACGGCTATAGCCCACCCGTTTTTGGGCCAGCCCCACCCCCCAAGGCTATAGCCCACCCGTTTTTGTGGCCTTTTTCCGCTGGACGAACTTGGCGCCCCGGCCTTCGGGTGGTTATTTTTGGGCGCGGCTTTCCCTGCATCCTATTTTCGGCACACGGAGGCCCCTCGCAAAGTCTCGCGGCATTCCGAGTCCGGCGGACGAAGTTGGCCAGCCCCACCCCCAAAGGCTATAGCCCACCCGTTTTTGTGGCCTTTTTGCGTTGGACGAGCTTGGCGCCCCGGCCTTCGGGCGGTTATTTTTGGGCGTGTCTCTGCCCGCGGCCTATGTTTGGCAAACGGAGGCCCCTCGCAAAGTCTCGCGGCATTCCGAGTCCGGCGGACGATGTTGGCCAGCCCCACCCCCCAAGGCTATAGCCCTCCCGTTTTTGTGGCCTTTTTCCGCTGGACGAACTTGGCGCCCCAACCTTCGGGGGGTTATTTTTGGGCGTCGCTTTTCCCGCGGCCTATTTTTGGCACACGGAGGCCCCTCGCAAAGTCTCGCGGCATTCCGAATCCGGCGGACGAAGTTGGCCAGCCCCACCCCCCAAGGCTATAGCCCACCCGTTTTTGTGGCCTTTTTGCGCGGGATGAACTTGGCGCCCCGGCCTTCGGGCGGTTATTTTTTGGCGCGGCTTTGTCCACGGCCTATATTTGGTACACGGAGGCCCCTCGCAAAGTCTCGCGGCATTCCGAGTCCGGCGGACGAAGTTGGCCAGCCCCACCCCCCAAGGCTATAGCCCACCCGTTTTTGTGGCCTTTTTCCGCTGGACGAACTTGGCGCCCCGGCCTTCGGGTGGTTATTTTTGGGCGCGGCTTTCCCTGCATCCTATTTTCGGCACACGGAGGCACCTCGCAAAGTCTCGCGGCATTCCGAGTCCGGCGGACGAAGTTGGCCAGCCCCACCCCCGAAGGCTATAGCCCACCCGTTTTTGTGGCCTTTTTACGCTGGACGAACTTGGCGCCCCGGCCTTCGGCCGGTTATTTTTGGGCAAGGCTTTGTCCACGGCCTATTTTTGGCACACGGAGGCCCCTCGTAAAGTCTCCCGGCTTTCCGTGTCCGGCGGACGAAGTTGGCCAGCCCCACCCCCCAAGGCTATAGCCCACCCGTTTTTGTGGCCTTTTTGCGCTGGATGAACTTCGCGCCCCGGCCTTCGGGCGGTTATTTTTAGGCGCGGCTTAGTCCGCGGCCTATTTTTGGCGCACGGAGGCCCCTCCCAAAGTCTCGCGGCATTCCGAGTCCGGCGGACGAAGTGGGCCAGCCCCACCCCCCAAGGCTATAGCCCACCCGTTTTTGTGGCCTTTTTGTGCTGGACGAACTTGGCGCCCCGGCCTTCGGCCGGTTATTTTTGGGAGCAGCGTTGTCCGCGGCCTATGTTTGGCACACGGAGACCTCTCGCAAGGTCTCGCGGCATTCCGAGTCCGGCGGACGAAGTTGGCCAGCCCCACCCCCCAAGGCTATAGCCCACCCGTTTTTGTGGCCTTTTTCCGCTGGACGAACTTGGCTCCCCGTCCTTCGGGCGGTTAGTTTTGGGCGCGGCTTTGCCCGCGGCCTATTTTTGGCACACGGAGGCCCCTCGCAAAGTCCCACGGTATTCCGAGTCCGGCGGACGAAGTTGGCCAGAACCACCCCCCAAGGCTATAGCCCACCCGTTTTTGTGGCCTTTTTGCGCTGGACGAACTTGGCGCCCCGGCCTTCGGGCAGTTATTTTTGGGCGCGGGTTTGCCCACGGCCTATTTTTGGCACACGGAGGCCCCTCGCAAAGTCTCGCGGCATCCCGAGTCCGGCGGACGAAGTGCGCCTGCCCCACCCCCCAAGGCTATAGCCCACCCGTTTTTGTGGCCTTTTTCCGCTGGCCGAACTTGGCGCCCCGGGCTTCGGGTGGTTATTTTTGGGCGCCGGTTTGCCCGCGGCCTAGTTTTGGCACATGGAGGCCCGTCGCAAAGTCTCGCGGCATTCCGAGTCCGGCGGACGAAGTTGGCCAGCCCCACCCCCCAAGGCTATAGCCCACCCGTTTTTGTGGCCTTTTTCCGCTGGATGAACTTGGCGCCCCGGCCTTCGGGTGGTTATTTTTGGGCGCGGCCTCTCCCTGCGTCCTATTTTTGGCACACGGAGCCCTCTCGCAAAGTCTCGCGGCATTCCGAGTCCGGCGGACGATGTTGGCCAGCCCCATCCCCCAAGGCTATAGCCCACCCGTTTTTGTGGCCTTTTTCCGCTGGACGAACTTGGCGCCCCGGCGTTCGGGTGTTTATTTTTGGGCGTGGCTTTTCCCGCGGCCTATTTTTGGCACACGGAGGCCCCTCGCAAAGTCTCGCGGCATTCCGAGTCCGGCGGACGAAGTTGGCCAGCCCCACCCCCCAAGGCTATAACCCACCCGTTTTTGTGGCCTTTTTCCGTTGGACGAACTTGGCGCCCCGGCCTTCGGGCGGTTGTTTTTGGTTGCGGCATTGCCCGCGTCCTATGTTTCGCACACGGAGACCCCTCGCAAGGTCTCGCGGCATTCCGAGTCCGGCGGGCGAAGTTGGACAGCCCCACCCCCCAATGCTATAGCCCACCTGTTTTTGTGGCCTTTTTCCGCTGTACGAACTTGGCTCCCCGGCCTTCGGGGGGTTATTTTTGGGCGCGGCTTAGCCCGCCACCTATATTTTGCACACGGAGGCCCCTCGCAATGTCTCGCTGTATTCCGAGTCCGGCGGACGAAGTTGGCCAGCCCCACACCCCAAGGCTGTAGCCCACCCGTTTTTGTGGCCTTTTTCCGCTGGACGAACTTGGCGCCCCGGCCTTCGGGCGGTTATTTTTGAGCGCTGCTTTGCCCGCGGCCTATTTTTTGCACACGGAGGCCCCTCGCAAAGTCCCGCGGCATTCCGAGTCCGGCGGACGAAGTTGGCCAGCCGCACCCCCCAAGGCTATAGCCCACCCGTTTTTGTGGCCTTTTTGCGCTGGACGAACTTGGCGCCCCGGCCTTCGGGCGGTTATTTTTGGGCGCGGCTTTGTCCGCGGCCTATTTTTGGCAAACGGAGGACCCTCGCAAAGTCTCGCGGCATTCCGAGTCCGGCGGACGAGGTTGGCCAGCCCCACCCCACAAGGCTATAGCCCACCCATTTTTGTGGCCTTTTTCCGCTGGATGAACTCGGCGGCCCGGCCTTCGGGCAGTTATTTTTAGGCGCGGCTTTGTCCGCGGCCTATTTTTGGCACACAGAGGCCCCTCGCAAAGTCTCGCGGCATTCCGAGTCCGGCGGACGAAGTGCGCCAGCCCCACCCCCCAAGGCTATAGCCCACCCATTTTTGTGGCCTTTTTCTGCTGGCCGAACTTGGCGTCGCGGGCTTCGGGTGGTTATTTTTGGGCGCGGGTTTGCCCGCGACCTATTTTTGGCACACGGAGGTCCGTCGCAAAGTCTCGCGGCATTCCGAGTCCGGCGGACGAAGTTGGCCAGCCCCACCCCCCAAGGCTATAGCCCACCCGTTTTTGTGGCCTTTTTCCGCTGGACGAACTTGGCGCCCCGGGCTTCGGGTGGTTATTTTTGGGCGCGGCTTTCCCTGCGTCCTATTTTTGGCAGACGGAGGCCTCTCGCAAAGTCTCGCGGCATTCCGAGTCCGGCGGACGAAGTGCGCCAGCCCCACCCCCCAAGGCTATAGCCCACCCATTTTTGTGGCCTTTTTCCGCTGGCCGAACTTGGCGCCCCGGGCTTCGGGTTGTTATTTTTGGGCGCGGGTTTGCCCGCGACCTATTTTTGGCACACGGAGGTCCGTCGCAAAGTCTCGGGGGATTCCGAGTCCGGCGGACGAAGTTGGCCAGCCCCATCCCCCAAGGCTATAGCCCACCCGTTTTTGTGGCCTTTTTCCGCTGGACGAACTTGGCGCCCCGGCCTTCGGGTGGTTATTTTTGGGCGCGGCTTTCCCTGCGTCCTATTTTTGGCAGACGGAGGCCTCTCGCAAAGTCTCGCGGCATTCCGAGTCCGGCGGACGATGTTGGCCACCCCCATCCCCCAAGGCTATAGCCCACCCGTTTTTGTGGCCTTTTTCCGCTGGACGAACTTGGCGCCCCGGCCTTCGGGTGGTTATTTTTGGGCGTGGCTTTTCCCGCGGCCTATTTTTGGCACACGGAGGTCCGTCGCAAAGTCTCGCGGCATTCCGAGTCCGGCGGACGAAGTTGGCCAGCCCCATCCCCCAAGGCTATAGCCCACCCGTTTTTGTGGCCTTTTTCCGCTGGACGAACTTGGCGCCCCGGCCTTCGGGTGGTTATTTTTGGGCGCGGCTTTCCCTGCGTCCTACTTTTGGCACACGGAGGCCTTTCGCAAAGTCTCGCGGCATTCCGAGTCCGGCGGACGATGTTGGCCAGCCCCATCCCCCAAGGCTATAGCCCACCCGTTTTTGTGGCCTTTTTCCGCTGGACGAACTTAGCACCCCGGCCTTCGGGTGGTTATTTTTGGGCGTGGCTTTTCCCGCGGCCTATTTTTGGCACACGGAGGCCCCTCGCAAAGTCTCACGGCATTCCGAGTCCGGCGGACGAAGTTGGCCAGCCCCACCCCCCAAGGCTATAGCCCACCTGTTTTTGTGGCCTTTTTGCGCTGGACGAACTTGGTGACCCGGCCTTCGGGTGGTTATTTTTGGGCGCGGCATTGTCCACGGCCTATTTTTGGCACTCGGAGGCCGCTCGAAAAGTCTCGCGGCATTCCGAGTCCGGCGGGCGACGTTGGCCAGCCCTACCCCCCAAGGCTATAGCCCACCCGTTTTTGTGGCCTTTTTCCGCGGGACGAACTTGGCGCCCCGGCCTTCATGCGATTATTTTTGGGCGCAGCTTTGCCCATGGCCTATGTTTGGAACAAGGAGGTCCCTCGGAAAGTCTCGCGGCAATCCGAGTCCGGCGGACAAAGTTGGCCAGCCCCACCCCCCAAGGCTATAGCCCACCCGTTTTTGTGGCCTTTTTCCACTGGACGAACTTGGCGCCCCGGCCCTCGGGCAGTTATTTTTGGACGCTGCTTTGCCCGCGGTCAATTTTTGGCCTACGGAGGCCCCTCGCAAAGTCTCGCGGCATTCCGAGTCCGGCGGGCGACGTTGGCCAGCCCCACCCCCCAAGGCTATAGCCCACCCGTTTTTGTGGCCTTTTTGCGCTGGACGAACTTGGCGACCCGGCCTTCGGTCAGTTATTTTTGGACGCTGCTTTGCCCGCGGCCAATTTTTGGCCTACGGAGGCCCCTCGCAAAGTCTCGCGGCATTCCGAGTCCGGAGGACGAAGTTGGCCAGCCCCACCCCCCAAGGCTATAGCCCACCCGTTTTTGTGGCCTTTTTCCGCTGGACGAACTTGGCGCCCTGGCCTTCGGGGGGTTATTTTTGGGCGTGGCTTTTCCCGCGGCCTATTTTTGGCACACGGAGGCCCCTCGCATAGTCTCGCGGCATTTCGAGTCCGGCGGACGAAGTTGGCCAGCGCCACCCCCCAAGGCAATAGCCCTCCCGTTTTTGTGCCCTTTTTCCGCTGGACGAACTTGGCGCCCCGACCTTCGGGGGGTTATTTTTGGGCGTCGCTTTTCCCGCGGCCTATTTTTGGCACACGGAGGCCCCTCGCAAAGTCTCGCAGCATTCCGAATCCGGCGGACGAAGTTGGCCAGCCCCACCCCCCAAGGCTATAGCCCACCCGTTTTTGTGGCCTTTTTCCGCTGGACGAACTTGGCGCCCCGGCCTTCATGGGATTATTTTTGGGCGCAGCTTTGCCCACGGCCTATGTTTGGAACAAGGAGGCCCCTCGGAAAGTCTCGCGGCAATCCGAGTCCGGCGGACAAAGTTGGCCAGCCCCACCCCCCAAGGCTATAGCCCACCCGTTTTTGTGGCCTTTTTCCACTGGACGAACTTGGCGCCCCGGCCCTCGGGCAGTTATTTTTGGACGCTGCTACGCCCGCGGTCAATTTTTGGCCTACGGACGCCCCTCGCAAAGTCTCGCGGCATTCCGAGTCCGGCGGGCGACGTTGGCCAGCCCCACCCCCCAAGGCTATAGCCCACCCGTTTTTGTGGCCTTTTTCCGCTGGACGAACTTGGCGCCCCGGCCTTCGGGTGGTTATTTTTGGGCGCGGCTTTCCCTGCGTCCTATTTTTGGCAGACGGAGGCCTCTCGCAAAGTCTCGCGGCATTCCGAGTCCGGCGGACGATGTTGGCCAGCCCCATCCCCCAAGGCTATAGCCCACCCGTTTTTGTGGCCTTTTTCCGCTGGACGAACTTGCGCCCCGGCCTTCGGGTGGTTATTTTTGGGCGTGGCTTTTCCCGCGGCCTATTTTTGGCACACGGAGGTCCGTCGCAAAGTCTCGCGGCATTCCGAGTCCGGCGGACGAAGTTGGCCAGCCCCATCCCCCAAGGCTATAGCCCACCCGTTTTTGTGGCCTTTTTCCGCTGGACGAACTTGGCGCCCCGGGCTTCGGGTGGTTATTTGTGGGCGCGGCTTTGCCCGCGTCCTATTTTTGGCACACGGAGGTCCGTCGCAAAGTCTCGCGGCATTCCGAGTCCGGCGGACGAAGTTGGCCAGCCCCATCCCCCAAGGCTATAGCCCACCCGTTTTTGTGGCCTTTTTCCGCTGGACGAACTTGGCGCCCCGGCCTTCGGGTGGTTATTTTTGGGCGCGGCTTTCCCTGCGTCCTATTTTTGGCAGACGGAGGCCTCTCGCAAAGTCTCGCGGCATTCCGAGTCCGGCGGACGATGTTGGCCAGCCCCATCCCCCAAGGCTATAGCCCACCCGTTTTTGTGGCCTTTTTCCGCTGGACGAACTTGGCGCCCCGGCCTTCGGGTGGTTATTTTTGGGCGTGGCTTTTCCCGCGGCCTATTTTTGGCACACGGAGGTCCGTCGCAAAGTCTCGCGGCATTCCGAGTCCGGCGGACGAAGTTGGCCAGCCCCATCCCCCAAGGCTATAGCCCACCCGTTTTTGTGGCCTTTTTCCGCTGGACGAACTTGGCGCCCCGGCCTTCGGGTGGTTATTTTTGGGCGCGGCTTTCCCTGCGTCCTACTTTTGGCACACGGAGGCCTCTCGCAAAGTCTCGCGGCATTCCGAGTCCGGCGGACGATGTTGGCCAGCCCCATCCCCCAAGGCTATAGCCCACCCGTTTTTGTGGCCTTTTTCCGCTGGACGAACTTGGCGCCCCGGCCTTCGGGTGGTTATTTTTGGGCGTGGCTTTTCCCGCGGCCTATTGTTGGCACACGGAGGTCCGTCGCAAAGTCTCGTGGCATTCCGAGTCCGGCGGACGATGTTGGCCAGCCCCATCCCCCAAGGCTATAGCCCACCCGTTTTTGTGGCCTTTTTCCGCTGGACGAACTTGGCGCCCCGGCCTTCGGGTGGTTATTTTTGGGCGTGGCTTTTCCCGCGGCCTATTTATGGCACACGGAGGTCCGTCGCAAAGTCTCGTGGCATTTCGAGTCCGGCGGACGATGTTGGCCAGCCCCATCCCCCAAGGCTATAGCCCACCCGTTTTTGTGGCCTTTTTCCGCTGGACGAACTTAGCGCCCCGGCCTTCGGGTCGTTATTTTTGGGCGTGGCTTTTCCCGCGGCCTATTTTTGGCACACGGAGGCCCCTCGCAAAGTCTCACGGCATTCCGAGTCCGGCGGACGAAGTTGGCCAGCCCCACCCCCCAAGGCAATAGCCCACCTGTTTTTGTGGCCTTTTTGCGCTGGACGAACTTGGTGACCCGGCCTTCGGGTGGTTATTTTTGGGCGCGGCATTGTCCACGGCCTATTTTTGGCACTCGGAGGCCGCTCGAAAAGTCTCGCGGCATTCCGAGTCCGGCGGGCGACGTTGGCCAGCCCCACCCCCCAAGGCTATAGCCCACCCGTTTTTGTGGCCTTTTTCCGCTGGACGAACTTGGCGCCCCGGCCTTCATGCGATTATTTTTGGGCGCAGCTTTGCCCACGGCCTATGTTTGGAACAAGGAGGCCCCTCGGAAAGTCTCGCGGCAATCCGAGTCCGGCGGACAAAGTTGGCCAGCCCCACCCCCCAAGGCTATAGCCCACCCGTTTTTGTGGCCTTTTTCCACTGGACGAACTTGGCGCCCCGGCCCTCGGGCTGTTATTTTTGGACGCTGCTTTGCCCGCGGTCAATTTTTGGCCTACGGAGGCCCCTCGCAAAGTCTCGCGGCATTCCGAGTCCGGAGGACGAAGTTGGCCAGCCCCACCCCCCAAGGCTATAGCCCACCCGTTTTTGTGGCCTTTTTCCGCAGGACGAACTTGGCGCCCTGGCCTTCGGGGGGTTATTTTTGGGCGTGGCTTTTCCCGCGGCCTATTTTTGGCACACGGAGGCCCCTCGCATAGTCTCGCGGCATTTCGAGTACGGCGGACGAAGTTGGCCAGCGCCACCCCCCAAGGCAATAGCCCTCCCGTTTTTGTGCCCTTTTTCCGCAGGACGAACTTGGCGCCCCGACCTTCGGGGGGTTATTTTTGGGCGTCGCTTTTCCCGCGGCCTATTTTTGGCACACGGAGGCCCCTCGCAAAGTCTCGCAGCATTCCGAATCCGGCGGACGAAGTTGGCCAGCCCCACCCCCCAAGGCTATAGCCCACCCGTTTTTGTGGCCTTTTTCCGCTGGACGAACTTGGGGCCCCGGCCTTCATGCGATTATTTTTGGGTGCAGCTTTGCCCACGGCCTATGTTTGGAACAAGGAGGCCCCTCGGAAAGTCTCGCGGCAATCCGAGTCCGGCGGACAAAGTTGGCCAGCCCCACCCCCCAAGGCTATAGCCCACCCGTTTTTGTGGCCTTTTTGCGCTGGACGAACTTGGCGACCCGGCCTTCGGGCAGTTATTTTTGGACGCTGCTTTGCCCGTGGCCAATTTTTGGCCTACGGAGGCCCCTCGCAAAGTCTCGCGGCATTCCGAGTCCGGAGGACGATGTTGGCCAGCCCCACCCCCCAAGGCTATAGCCCACCCGTTTTTGTGGCCTTTTTCCACTGGACGAACTTGGCGCCCCGGCCCTCGGGCAGTTATTTTTGGACGCTGCTTTGCCCGCGGCCAATTTTTGGCCTACGGAGGCCCCTCGCAAAGTCTCGCGGCATTCCGAGTCCGGAGGACGAAGTTGGCCAGCCCCAGCCCCCAAGGCTATAGCCCTCCCGTTTTTCTGGCCTTTTTGCGCTGGACGAACTTGGTGCCCCGGCCTTCGGGCGGTTATTTTTGGGCGCGGCTTTTCCCGCGGCCTATTTTTGGCACACGGAGGCCCCTCGCAAAGTCTCGCGGAATTCCGAGTCCGGCGGACGAAGTTAGCCAGCCCCACCCCCCAAGGCTATAGCCCACCCGTTTTTGTTGCCTTTTTCCGCTGGACGAACTTGTCGCCCCGGCCTTCAGACGGTCATTTTTGGGCGCGGCGTTGGCCGCTGCCTATTATTTGTACACGGAGACCCCTCGCAAAGTCTCACGGTATTCCGAGTCCGGCGGACGAAGTTGGCCAGCCCCACCCCCTAAGGCTATAGCCCACCCGTTTTTGTGGCCTTTTTCCGCTGGACGAACTTGGCGCCCTGGCCTTCGGGGGCTTATTTTTGGGCGTGGCTTTTCCCGCGGCCTATTTTTGGCACACGGAGGCCCCTCGCATAGTCTCGCGGCATTTCGAGTCCGGCGGACGAAGTTGGCCAGTGCCACCCCCCAAGGCAATAACCCTCCCGTTTTTGTGCCCTTTTTCCGCTGGACGAACTTGGCGCCCCGACCTTCGGGGGGTTATTTTTGGGCGTCGCTTTTCCCGCGGCCTATTTTTGGCACACGGAGGCCCCTCGCAAAGTCTCGCGGCATTCCGAATCCGGCGGACGAAGTTGGCCAGCCCCACCCCCCAAGGCTATAGCCCACCCGTTTTTGTGGCCTTTTTGCGCTGGACGAACTTGGCGACCCGGCCTTCGGGCAGTTATTTTTGGACGCTGCTTTGCCCGCGGCCAATTTTTGGCCTACGGAGGCCCCTCGCAAAGTCTCGCGGCGTTCCGAGTCCGGAGGACGAAGTTGGCCAGCCCCACCCCCCAAGGCTATAGCCCACCCGTTTTTGTGGCCTTTTTCCACTGGACGAACTTGGCGCCCCGGCCCTCGGGCAGTTATTTTTGGACGCTGCTTTGCCCGCGGCCAATCTTTGGCCTACGGAGGCCCCTCGCAAAGTCTCGCGGCATTCCGAGTCCGGAGGACGAAGTTGGCCAGCCCCAGCCCCCAAGGCTATAGCCCACCCGTTTTTCTGGCCTTTTTGCGCTGGACGAACTTGGTGCCCCGGCCTTCGGGCGGTTATTTTTGGGCGCGGCTTTTCCCGCGGCCTATTTTTGGCACACGGAGGCCCCTCGCAAAGTCTCGCTGAATTCCGAGTCCGGCGGACGAAGTTAGCCAGCCCCACCCCCCAAGGCTATAGCCCACCCGTTTTTGTTGCGTTTTTCCGCTGGACGAACTTGGCGCCCCGGCCTTCAGACGGTTATTTTTGGGCGCGGCGTTGCCCGCTGCCTATTTTTAGCACACAGAGGCCCCTCGCAAAGTCTCACGGTATTCCGAGTCCGGCGGACGAAGTTGGCCAGCCCCACCCCCCAAGGCTATAGCCCACCCGTTTTTGTGGCCTTTTTGCGCTGGACGAACTTGGTGACCCGGCCTTCGGGCAGTTATTTTTGGGCGCGGCATTGTCCGCGGCATATTTTTGGCACACGGAGGCCCCTCGCAAAGTATCGCGGCATTCCGAGTCCGGCGGACGAAGTTGGCCAGCCCCACCCCCCAAGGCTATAGCCCACCCGTTTTTGTGGCCTTTTTCCGCTGGACGAACTTGGCGCCCTGGCCTTCGGGGGGTTATTAGTCTCGCGGCATTTCGAGTCCGGCGGACGAAGTTGGCCAGCGCCACCCCCCAAGGCAATAGCCCTCCCGTTTTTGTGCCCTTTTTCCGCTGGACGAACTTGGCGCCCCGACCTTCGGGGGGTTATTTTTGGGCGTCGCTTTTCCCGCGGCCTATTTTTGGTACACGGAGGCCCCTCGCAAAGTCTCGCGGCATTCCGAATCCGGCGGACGAAGTTGGCCAGCCCCACCCCCCAAGGCTATAGCCCACCCGTTTTTGTGGCCTTTTTGCGCTGGACGAACTTGGCGACCCGGCCTTCGGGCAGTTATTTTTGGACGCTGCTTTGCCCGCGGCCAATTTTTGGCCTACGGAGGCCCCTCGCAAAGTCTCGCGGCATTCCGAGTCCGGAGGACGAAATTGGCCAGCCCCACCCCCCAAGGCTATAGCCCACCCGTTTTTGTGGCATTTTTCCACTGGACGAACTTGGCGCCCCGGCCCTCGGGCAGTTATTTTTGGACGCTGCTTCGCCCGCGGCCAATTTTTGGCCTACGGAGGCCCCTCGCAAAGTCTCGCGGCATTCCGAGTCCGGAGGACGAAGTTGGCCAGCCCCAGCCCCCAAGGCTATAGCCCACCCGTTTTTCTGGCCTTTTTGCGCTGGACGAACTTGGTGCCCCGGCCTTCGGGCGGTTATTTTTTGGCGCGGCCTTTCCCGCGGCCTATTTTTGGCACACGGAGGCCCCTCGCAAAGTCTCGCGGAATTCCGAGTCCGGCGGACGATGTTAGCCAGCCCCACCCCCCAAGGCTATAGCCCACCCGTTTTTGTTGCCTTTTTCCGCTGGACGAACTTGGCGCCCCGGCCTTCAGACGGTTATTTTTGGGCGCGGCGTTGCCCGCTGCCTATTTTTAGCACACGGAGGCCCCTCGCAAAGTCTCACGGTATTCCGAGTCCGGCGGACGAAGTTGGCCAGCCCCACCCCCCAAGGCTATAGCCCACCCGTTTTTGTGGCCTTTTTGCGCTGGACGAACTTGGTGACCCGGCCTTCAGGCAGTTATTTTTGGGCGCGGCATTGTCCGCGGCATATTTTTGGCACACGGAGGCCCGTCGCAAAGTATCGCGGCATTCCGAGTCCGGCGGACGAAGTTGGCCAGCCCCACCCCCCAAGGCTATAGCCCACCCGTTTTTGTGGCCTTTTTCCGCTGGACAAACTTGGCGCCCTGGCCTTCGGGGGGTTATTTTTGGGCGTGGCTTTTCCCGCGGCCTATTTTTGGCACACGGAGGCCCCTCGCATAGTCTCGCGGCATTTCGAGTCCGGCGGACGAAGTTGGCCAGCGCCACCCCCCAAGGCAATAGCCCTCCCGTTTTTGTGCCCTTTTTCCGCTGGACGAACTTGGCGCCCCGACCTTCGGGGGGTTATTTTTGGGTGTCGCTTTTCCCGCGGCCTATTTTTGGCACACGGAGGCCCCTCGCAAAGTCTCGCGGCATTCCGAATCCGGCGGACGAAGTTGGCCAGCCCCACCCCCCAAGGCTATAGCCCACCCGTTTTTGTGGCCTTTTTGCGCTGGACGAACTTGGCGCCCCGGCCTTCGGGTGGTTATTTTTTGGCGCGGCTTTGTCCACGCCCTATTTTTGGTACACGGAGGCCCCTCGCAAAGTCTCGCGGCATTCCGAGTCCGGCGGACGAAGTTGGCCAGCCCCACCCCCCAAGGCTATAGCCCACCCGTTTTTGTGGCCTTTTTCCGCTGGACGAACTTGGCGCCCCGGCCTTCGGGCGGTTATTTTTGGGTGCGGCTTTCCCTGCGGCCTATGTTTAGCACACGGAGGACCCTCACAAAGTCTCACGGCATTCCGAGTCCGGCGGACGTAGTGGGCCAGCCCCACCCCCCAAGGCTATAGCCCACCCGTTTTTGTGGCCTTTTTCCGCTGGACAAAACTTGGCGCCCCGGCCTTCGGGCTGTTATTTTTGGGCGCGACTTTGCCCGCGGTGTATGTTTGGCACACGGAGGACCCTCACAGTGTCTCGCCACTTTCCGAGTCCGGCGGACAAAGTTGGCCAGCCCCACCCCCCAAGGATATAGCCCACCTGTTTTTGTGGCCTTTTTGCGCTGGACGAACTTGGCGCCACGGCCTTCGGGCGGTTATTTTTGGGCGCGGCTTTTCCCGCGGCCTATGTTTGACACACGGAGGCCCCTCGCAAAGTCTCGCGGCGTTCCGGGTCCGGCGGATGTAGTTGGCCAGCCCCACCCCGCAAGGCTATAGCCCAACCGTTTTTGTGGCCTTTTTCCGCTGGACGAACTTGGCGCCCTGGTCTTCGGGCGGTTATTTTGGGGCGCGGCTTAGCCCGCGGCTTATTTTTCGCACACGGAGGCCCCTCGCAAAGTCTCGCGGCATTCCGAGTCCGGCGGACGATGTTCGCCGGCCCCACCCGCCAAGGCTATAGCCCACACGTTTTTGTGGCCTTTTTCCGCTGGACGAACTTGGCGCCCCAGCCTTCGGGAGGTTATTTTTGGGCGCGACTTTGCCCGCGGCCTATTTTTGGCACATGGAGGCCCCTCGCAAAGTCTCGTGGCATTCCGAGTCCGGCGGACGAAGTCGGCCAGCCCCACCCCCCAAGGCTATAGCCCACCCGTTTTTGTGGCCCTTTTGCGCTGGACGAACTTGGCGCCCCGGCCTTCGGGCGGTTATTTTTGGGCGCGGCTTTGCCCGCGGCCTATCTTTGGCACACGGAGGGCCCTCATAAAGTCTCGCGGCATTCCGAGTCCGGCGGACAAAGTGGGCCAGCCCCACGCCCCAAGGCTATAGCCCAACCGTTTTTGTGGCCTGGGCGCGGCTTTGTACGCGGCCTATGTTTGGCACACGGAGGCCCCTCGCAAAGTCTCGTGGCATTCCGAGTCCGGCAGACGAAGTTGGCCAGCCCCACCCCCCAAGGCTATAGCCCACCCGTTTTTGTGGCCTTTTTCCCCTGGACGAACTTGGCGCCCCGGCCTTCGGGAGGTTATTTTTGGGCGTGACTTTGCCCGCGGCCTATTTTTGGCACATGGAGGCCCCTCGCAAAGTCTCGTGGCATTCCGAGTCCGGCGGACGAAGTCGGCCAGCCCCACCCCCCAAGGCTATAGCCCACCCGTTTTTGTGGCCCTTTTGCGCTGGACGAACTTGGCGCCCCGGCCTTCGGGCGGTTATTTTTGGGCGCGGCTTTGCCCGCGGCCTATCTTTGGCACACAAAGGCCCCTCGCAAAGTCTCGCAGCATTCCGAGTCTGGAGGACGAAGTTGGCCAGCCCCACCCCCCAAGGCTATAGCCCACCCGTTTTTGTGGCCTTTTTCCCCTGGACGAACTTGGCGCCCCGGCCTTCGGGAGGTTATTTTTGGGCGCGGTTTTGCCCGCGGCCTTTTTTTGGCACATGGAGGCCCCTCGCAAAGTCTCGCGACATTCCGAGTCTGGCAGACGAAGTTGCCCAGCTCCACCCCCCAAGGCTATAGCCCACCCGTTTTTGTGGCCTTTTTGAGCTAGACGAACTTGGCGCCCAAGCCTTCGGGCGGTTATTTTTGGGCGCGGATTTGCCCGCGGCCTATTTTTGGCACACGGAGGCCCCTCGCAAGGTCTCCCGGCATTCCGAGTCCGGCGGACGAAGTTGGCCAACCCCACCCCCCAAGGCTATAGCCCACCCGTTTTTGTGGCCTTTTTCCGCTGGACGAACTTGGCACCCCGGCCTTCGGGTCGTTATTTTTGGGCGCGGCTTTGCCCGTGGCCTATTTTTGGCACATGGAGGCCCCTCGTAAAGTCACGCGACATTCCGATTCCGGCAGACGAAGTTGGCCAACCCCACCCCCCAAGGCTATAGCCCACCCGTTTTTGTGGCCTTTTTCCGCTGGACGAACTTGGCACCCCGGCCTTCGGGTCGTTATTTTTGGGCGCGGCTTTGCCCGCGGCCTATTTTTGGCACATGGAGGCCCCTCGTAAAGTCTCGCGACATTCCGATTCCGGCAGACGAAGTTGGCCAGCACCACCCCCCAAGGCTATAGCCCACCCGTTTTTGTGGCCTTTTTCCGCTGGATGAACTTGACACCCCGGCCTTCCGGTTGTTATTTTTAGGCGCGGCTTGGCCGTAGCCTATGTTTGGCACACGGAGGCCCCTTGCAAAGTCTCGCAGCATTGCGAGTCCGGCGGATGAAGTTGGCCAGCCCCACCCCCCAAGGCTATAGCCCAACCGTTTTTGTGGCCTTTTTGCGCTGGATGAACTTGGCGCCCCGGCCTTCAGGTGGTTATTTTTGGGTGCGACCTTGTCCGAGGCCTATTTTTAGCACATGGAGGCCCCTCGCAAAGTGTTGCTGCATTCCGAGCCCGGCGGACGAAGTTGGCCAGCCCCACCCCCCAAGGCTATAGCCCACCCGTTTTTGTGGCCTTGTTGCGCTGGACGAACTTGGGTCTCGGCCTTCGGGCAGTTATTTTTGGGCGCGACTTTCCCCTCCCAAAGTCTTGCGGCATTCCGAGTCCGGCGGACGAAGTTGGCCAGCCCCACCCCCCAAGGCTATAGCCCACCCGTTTTTCTGGCCTTTTTCCCCTGGACGAACTTGGCGCCCCGGCCTTCGGGAGGTTATTTTTGGGCGCGGTTTTGCCCGCGGCCTATTTTTGGCACATGGAGGCCCCTCGCAAAGTCTCGCGACATTCCGAGTCCGGCAGACGAATTTGGCCAGCTCCACCCCCCAAGGCTATAGCCCACCCGTTTTTGTGGCCTTTTTGAGCTAGACGAACTTGGCGCCAAAGCCTTCGGGCGGTTATTTTTGGGCGCGGATTTGCCCGCTGCCTATTTTTGGCACACGGAGGCCCCTCGCAAGGTCTCCCGGCATTCCGAGTCCGGCGGACGAAGTTGGCCAACCCCACCCCCCAAGGCTATAGCCCACCCGTTTTTGTGGCCTTTTTCCGCTGGACGAACTTGGTACCCCGGCCTTCGGGTCGTTATTTTTGGGCGCGGCTTTGCCCGCGGCCTATTTTTGGCACATGGAGGCCCCTCGTAAAGTCTCGCGACATTCCGATTCCGGCAGACGAAGTTGGCCAGCTCCACCTCCCAAGGCTATAGCCCACCCGTTTTTGTGGCCTTTTTGCGCTGGACGAACTTGGCGCCGGACGAACTTGGCGCCTCAGCCTTCGGGCGGTTATTTTTGGGCGCAGCTTTGCCCACGGCCTATTTTTGGCACACGGAGGCCCCTCGCAAGGTCTCCCGGCATTCCGAGTCTGGCGTACGAAGTTGGCCAGCCCCACCCCCCAAGGCTATAGCCCACCCGTTTTTGTGGCCTTTTTCCGCTGGACGAACTTGGCTCCCCGGCCTTCGGGCGGCTATTTTTGGGCGCGGCTTTGCCCGCGGCCTATTTTTGGCACACGGAGGCCCCTCGCAAAGTCTCGCGGCATTCCGAGTCCGGCGGACAAAGTTGGCCAGCCCCACCCCCCAAGGCTATAGCCCACCCGTTTTTGTGGCCTTTTTGCGCTGGACGAACTTGGCACCCGGCCTTCGGGCGGTTATTTTTGGGCGCGTCTTTGCCCATGGCCTATGTTTGACACACGAAGGACCCTCAAAAAGTCTCGCGGCATTCCGAATCCGACGGACGAAGTTGACCAGCCCCACCCCCCAAGGCTATAGCCCACCCGTTTTTGTGGCCTTTTTGCGCTGGACGAAATTGGTGCCCCGTCCTTCGGTCGGTTATTTTTTGGCGCGGCTTTGCCCGCGGCCTATGTTTGGCACACGGAGGCCCCTCGCAAAGTCTCACAGCATTCCGAGTCCGGCGGACGAAGTAGGCCAGCCCAACCCCCCAAGGCTATAGCCCACCCGTTTTTGTGGCCATTTTCCGCTGGACGAACTTGGCGCCCCGGCCTTCGGGCGGTTATTTTTAGGCGCGGCTTAGCCCGCGGTCTATGTTTGGCACACGGAGGCCCCTCGTAAAGTCTCGCGGCATTCCGAGTCCGGCGGGCGAAGTGGGCCAGCGCCACGCCCCAAGGCTATAGCCCAACCGTTTTTGTGGCCTGGGCGCGGCTTTGCACACGGCCTATGTTTGGCACACGGAGGCCCCTCACAAAGTATCGTGGAATTCCGAGTCCGGCAGACGAAGTTGGCCAGCACCACCCCCCAAGGCTATAGCCCACCCGTTTTTGTGGCCTTTTTCCGCTGGATGAACTTGACACCCCGGCCTTCCGGTTGTTATTTTTGGGCGCAGCTTTGCCCGCGGCCTATTTTTGGCACACGGAGGCCCCTCGCAAGGTCTCCCGGCATTCCGAGTCTGGCGTACGAAGTTGGCCAGCCCCACCCCCCAAGGCTATAGCCCACCCGTTTTTGTGGCCTTTTTCCGCTGGACGAACTTGGCTCCCCGGCCTTCGGGCGGCTATTTTTGGGCGCGGCTTTGCCCGCGGCCTATTTTTGGCACACGGAGGCCCCTCGCAAAGTCTCGCGGCATTCCGAGTCCGGCGGACAAAGTTGGCCAGCCCCACCCCCCAAGGCTATAGCCCACCCGTTTTTGTGGCCTTTTTGCGCTGGACGAACTTGGCACCCGGCCTTCGGGCGGTTATTTTTGGGCGCGTCTTTGCCAATGGCCTATGTTTGACACACGAAGGACCCTCAAAAAGTCTCGCGGCATTCCGAATCCGACGGACGAAGTTGACCAGCCCCACCCCCCAAGGCCATAGCCCACCCGTTTTTGTGGCCTTTTTGCGCTGGACGAAATTGGTGCCCCGTCCTTCGGTCTGTTATTTTTTGGCGCGGCTTTGCCCGCGGCCTATGTTTGGCACACGGAGGCCCCTCGCAAAGTCTCACAGCATTCCGAGTCCGGCGGACGAAGTAGGCCAGCCCAACCCCCCAAGGCTATAGCCCACCCGTTTTTGTGGCCATTTTCCGCTGGACGAACTTGGCGCCCCGGCCTTCGGGCGGTTATTTTTAGGCGCGGCTTAGCCCGCGGTCTATGTTTGGCACACGGAGGCCCCTCGTAAAGTCCCGCGGCATTCCGAGTCCGGCGGGCGAAGTGGGCAGCGCCATGCCCCAAGGCTATAGCCCAACCGTTTTTGTGGCCTGGGCGCGGCTTTGCACACGGCCTATGTTTGGCACACGGAGGCCCCTCACAAAGTATCGTGGAATTCCGAGTCCGGCAGACGAAGTTGGCCAGCACCACCCCCCAAGGCTATAGCCCACCCGTTTTTGTGGCCTTTTTCCGCTGGATGAACTTGACACCCCGGCCTTCCGGTTGTTATTTTTAGGCGCGGCTTGGCCGTAGCCTATGTTTGGCACACGGAGGCTTCTTGCAAAGTCTCGCAGCATTGCGAGTCCGGCGGATGAAGTTGGCCAGCCCCACCCCCCAAGGCTATAGCCCAACCGTTTTTGTGGCCTTTTTGCGCTGGATGAACTTGGCGCCCCGGCCTTCAGGTGGTTATTTTTGGGCGCGACCTTGCCCGAGGCCTATTTTTAGCACATGGAGGCCCCTCGCAAAGTCTTGCTGCATTCCGAGCCCGGCGGACGAAGTTGGCCAGCCCCACCCCCCAAGGCTATAGCCCACCCGTTTTTGTGGCCTTTTTGCGCTGGACGAACTTGGGCCTCGGCCTTCGGGCAGTTATTTTTGGGCGCGAATTTCCCCTCCCAAAGTCTCGCGGCATTCCGAGTCCGGCGGACGAAGTTGGCCAGCCCCACCCCCCAAGGCTATAGCCCACCCGTTTTTGTGGCCTTTTTCCGCTGGACGAACTTGGCACCCCGGCCTTCGGGCATTTATTTTTGCGCGCGGCTTTGCCCGCGGCCTATTTTTGGCACACGGAGGCCCTCGCAAAGTCTCGCGGCATTCCGAGTCCGGCGGACGAACTTGGCCAGCCCCACCTCCCAAGGCTATAGCCCACCCGTTTTTGTGGCCTTTTTCCGCTGGACGAACTTGGCACCCCGGCCTTCGGGTCGTTATTTTTGGGCGAGGCTTTGCCCGCGGCCTATTTTTGGCACATGGAGGCCCCTCGTAAAGTCTCGCGACATTCCGATTCCGGCAGACGAAGTTGGCCAGCTCCACCCCACAAGGCTATAGCCCACCCGTTTTTGTGGCCTTTTTGCGCTGGACGAACTTGGCGCCGGACGAACTTGGCGCCCCAGCCTTCGGGCGGTTATTTTTGGGTGCAGCTTTGTCCGCGGCCTATTTTTGGCACACGGAGGCCCCTCGCAAGGTCTCCCGGCATTCCGAGTCTGGCGTACGAAGTGGGCCAGCCCCACCCCCCAAGGCTATAGCCCACCCGTTTTTGTGGCCTTTTTCCGCTGGACGAACTTGGCTCCCCGGCCTTCGGGCGGCTATTTTTGGGCGCGGCTTTGCCCGCGGCCTATTTTTGGGACACGGAGGCCCCTCGCAAAATCTCGCGGCATTCCGAGTCCGGCGGACAAAGTTGGCCAGCCCCACCCCCCAAGGCTATAGCCCACCCGTTTTTGTGGCCTTTTTGCGCTGGACGAACTTGGCACCCGGCCTTCGGGCGGTTATTTTTGGGCGCGTCTTTGCCCATGGCCTATGTTTGACACACGAAGGACCCTCAAAAAGTCTCGCGGCATTCCGAAACCGACGGACGAAGTTGACCAGCCCCACCCCCCAAGGCTATAGCCCACCCGTTTTTGTGGCCTTTTTGCGCTGGACGAAATTGGTGCCCCGTCCTTCGGTCGGTTATTTTTTGGCGCGGCTTTGCCCGCGGCCTATGTTTGGCACACGGAGGCCCCTCGCAAAGTCTCACAGCATTCCGAGTCCGGCGGATGAAGTAGGCCAGCCCAACCCCCCAAGGCTATAGCCCACCCGTTTTTGTGGCCTTTTTCCGCTGGACGAACTTGGCGCCCCGGCCTTCGGGCGGTTATTTTTAGGCACGGCTTAGCCCGCGGTCTATGTTTGGCACACGGAGGCCCCTCGTAAAGTCTCGCGGCATTCCGAGTCCGGCGGACGAAGTGGGCCAGCGCCACGCCCCAAGGCTATAGCCCAACCGTTTTTGTGGCCTGGGCGCGGCTTTGCACACGGCCTATGTTTGGCACACGGAGGCCCCTCACAAAGTATCATGGAATTCCGAGTCCGGCAGACGAAGTTGGCCAGCACCACCCCCCAAGGCTATAGCCCACCCGTTTTTGTGGCCTTTTTCCGCTGGATGAACTTGACACCCCGGCCTTCCGGTTGTTATTTTTAGGCGCGGCTTGGCCGTAGCCTATGTTTGGCACACGGAGGCCCCTTGCAAAGTCTCGCAGCATTGCGAGTCCGGCGGATGAATTTGGCCAGCCCCACCCCCCAAGGCTATAGCCCAACCGTTTTTGTGGCCTTTTTGCGCTGGATGAACTTGGCGCCCCAGCCTTCAGGTGGTTATTTTTGGGCGCGACCTTGCCCGAGGCCTATTTTTAGCACATGGAGACCCCTCGCAAAGTCTTGCTGCATTCCGAGCCCGGCGGACGAAGTTGGCCAGCCCCACCCCCCAAGGCTATAGCCCACCCGTTTTTGTGGCCTTTTTGCGCTGGACGAACTTGGGGCCTCGGCCTTCGGGCAGTTATTATTGGGCGCGACTTTCCCCTCCCAAAGTCTCGCGGCATTCCGAGTCCGGCGGACGAAGTTGGCCAGCCCCACCCCCCAAGGCTATAGCCCACCCGTTTTTGTGGCCTTTTTCCGCTGGACAAACTTGGCACCCCGGCCTACGGGCATTTATTTTTGCGCGCGGCTTTGCCCGCGGCCTATTTTTGGCACACGGAGGCCCCTCGCAAAGTCTCGCGGCATTCCGAGTCCGGCGGACGAACTTGGCCAGCCCCACCTCCCAAGGCTATAGCCCACCTGTTTTTGTGGCCTTTTTCCGCTGGACAAACTGGGCGCCCCGGACTTTGGGTTGTTATTTTTGGGCGCAGCTATGCCCGCGGCCTATGTTTGGCACACGGAGGCCCCTCGCAAAGTCTCGCGGCATTCCATGTCCGGCGGACGAAGTTGGCCAGCCCCACCCCCCAAGGCTATAGCCCACCCGTTTATGTGGCCTTTTTCCGATGGACGAACTTGGCACCCCGGCCTTCGCGTGGTTATTTTTGGGCGCGGCTTTGCCCGCAGCCTATGTTTGGCATACGGAGGCCCCTCGCAAAGTCTCGCGGCATTCCAAGTCCGGCGGATGAAGTTGGCCAGCCCTACTCCCCAAGGCTATAGCCCACCCGTTTTTGTGGCCTTTTTCCGCTGGACGAACTTGGCGCCCCGGCCTTCGGGTTGTCATATTTGGGTGCAGCTTTGCCCGCGGCCTATGTTTGGCACACGGAGGCCCCTCGCTAAGTCTCACGGAATTCCGAGTCCGGCCGATGAAGTTGGCCAACCCCACCCCCCAAGGCTATAGCCCACCCGTTTTTGTGGCCTTTTTCCGCTGGACGAACTTGGCGCCTCAGCCTTCGGGGGGTTATTTTTTGGCGCAGATTTGCCCGCGGCCTAGTTTTGGCACACGGAGGCCCCTCGCAAAGTCTCGCGGCATTCCGAGACCGGCGGACGAAGTTGGCCAGCCCCACCCCCCAAGGCTATAGCCCACCCGTTTTTGTGGTCTTTTTCCGCTGGACGAATTTGGCACCCCGGCCTTCGGGCGGTTATTTTTTGGCGCGGCTTTGCCCGCAGCCTATGTTTAGCACACGGAGGCCCCTCACAAAATCTCGCGGCATTTCGAGTCCGGCGGACGAAGTGGGCCAGCCCCACCCCCCAAGGCTATATTCCACCCGTTTATGTGGCCTTTTTCCGATGGACGAACTTGGCACCCCGGCCTTCGTGTGGTTATTTTTGGGCGCGACTTTGCCCGCAGCCTATGTTTGGCATACGGAGGCCCCTCGCAAAGTCTCGCGGCATTCCAAGTCCGGCGGACGAAGTTGGCCAGCCCCACCCCCCAAGGCTATAGCCCACCCGTTTTTGTGGCCTTTTTCCGCTGGACGAACTTGGCGCCCCGGCCTTCGGACGGTTATTTTTGGGTGCGGCTTTGCCCGCAGCCTATGTTTGGCATACAGAGGCCCCTCGCAAAATCTCGCGGCATTCCAAGTCCGGCGGACGAAGTTGGCCAGCCCCACCCCCCAAGGTTATAGCCCACCCGTTTTTGTGGTCTTTTTCCGCTGGACGAACTTGGCACCCCGGCCTTCGGGCAGTTATTTTTGGGCGCGGCTTTGCCCGCAGCCTATGTTTGGCACACGGAGGCCCCTCGCAAAGTCTCGCGGCATACCGAGTCCGGCGGACGAAGTTGGCCAGCCGCACCCCCCAAGGCTATTGCCCACCCGTTTTTGTGGCCTTTTTGCGCTGGACGAACTTGGCACCCCGGCCTTCGGACGGTTATTTTTGGGCGCGGCTTTGCCCGCGGCCTATGTTTGGCACACGGAGGCCCCTCGCAAAGTCTCGCGGTATTCCGAGTCCGGCAAACGAGGTTGGCCAGCCCCACCCCCCAAGGCTATAGCCCACCCGTTTTTGTGGCCTTTTTCCGCTGGACAAACTTGGGCCCCGGCCTTCGGGCGGTTATTTTTGGGCGCGGCTTTGGCCACGGCCTATGTTTGGCACACGGAGGCCCCTCGCAAAGTCTCGCGACATTCCGAGTCCGGCGGACGAGGTTGGCTAGCCCCACCCCCCAAGGCTATAACCCACCCGTTTTTGTGGCCTTTTTCCGCTGGACGAACTTGGCACCCCGGCCTTCGGGCATTTATTTTTGCGCACAGCTTTGCCCGCGGCCTATTTTTGGCACACGGAGGACCCTCGCAAAGTCTCGCGGCATTCCGAGTCCGGCGGATGAAGTTGGCCAGCCCCACCCCCCAAGGCTATAGCCCAACCGTTTTTGTGGCCTTTTTCCGCTAGACGAACTTGGCGCCCCGGCCTTCGGACGGTTATTTTTGGGCGCGGCTTTGCCCGCGGCCTATTTTTAGCACATGGAGGCCCCTCACAAAGTCTTACGGCATTCCGAGTCCGGCGGACGAAGTTGGCCAGCCCCACCCCTCAAGGGTATAGCCCACCCGTTTTTGTGGTCTTTTTCCGCTGGACGAACTTGGCACCCCGCCCTTTGGGTGGTTATTTTTGGGCGCGGCTTTGCCCGCGGCCTATGTTTGGCACACGGAGGCCCCTCGCAAAGTCTCGCGGCATTCCGAGTCCGGCAGACGAAGTTGGCCAGCCCCACCCCCCAAGGCTATAGCCCACCCGTTTATGTGTCATTTTTCCGATGGACGAACTTGGCACCCCGGCCTTCGGGTGGTTATTTTTGTGCGCGGCTTTGTCCGAAGCCTATGTTTGGCATACGGAGGCCCCTCGCAAAGTCTCGCGGCATTCCAAGTCCGGCAAACGAGGTTGGCCAGCCCCACCCCCCAAGGCTATAGCCCACCCGTTTTTGTGGCCTTTTTGCGCTGGACGAACTTGGCGCCCCGGCCTTCGGACGGTTATTTTTGGGCGCAGCTTTGCCCGCGGCCTATTTTTGGCACATGGAGGCCCTCGCAAAGTCTCGCGGCATTCCGAGTCCGGCGGACGAAGTTGGCCAGCCCCACCCCCCAAGGCTATAGCCCACCCGTTTATGTGTCATTTTTCCGATGGACGAACTTGGCACCCCGGCCTTCGGGTGGTTATTTTTGTGCGCGGCTTTGTCCGAAGCCTATGTTTGGCATACGGAGGCCCCTCGCAAAGTCTCGCGGCATTCCAAGTCCGGCAAACGAGGTTGGCCAGCCCCACCCCCCAAGGCTATAGCCCACCCGTTTTTGTGGCCTTTTTCCGCTGGACGAACTTGGGCCCCGGCCTTCGGGCGGTTATTTTTGGGCGCGGCTTTGGCCACGGCCTATGTTTGGCACACGGAGGCCCCTCGCAAAGTCTCGCGACATTCCGAGTCCGGCGGACGAGGTTGGCCAGCCCCACCCCCCAAGGCTATAACCCACCCGTTTTTGTGGCCTTTTTCCGCTGGACGAACTTGGTACCCCGGCCTTCGGGCATTTATTTTTGCGCACAGCTTTGCCCGCGGCCTATTTTTGGCACACGGAGGACCCTCGCAAAGTCTCGCGGCATTCCGAGTCCGGCGGACGAAGTTGGCCAGCCCCACCCCCCAAGGCTATAGCCCACCCGTTTTTGTGGCCTTTTTCCGCTGGACGAACATGGCGCCCCAGCCTTCGGGTTGTTATTTTTGGGCACAGCTATACCCGCGGCCTATGTTTGGCACACAGAGGCCCCTCGCAAAAGTCTCGCGGCATTCTGAGTCCGGCGGACGAAGTTGGCCAGCCCCACCCCCCAAGGCTATAGCCCACCGTTTTTGTGGCCTTTTTGCGCTGGACGAACTTGGCGCCCCGGCCTTCGGACGGTTATTTTTGGGCGCAGCTTTGCCCGCGGCCTATTTTTGGCACATGGAGGCCCTCGCAAAGTCTCGCGGCATTCCGAGTCCGGCGGACGAAGTTGGCCAGCCCCACCCCCCAAGGCTATAGCCCACCCGTTTATGTGGGCTTTTTCCGATGGACGAACTTGGCACCCCGGCCTTCGGGTGGTTATTTTTGGGCGCGGCTTTGCCCGCAGCCTATGTTTGGCATACGGAGGCCCCTCGTAAAGTCTCGCGGCATTCCAAGTCCGGCGGACGAAGTTGGCCAGCCCCACCCCCCAAGGCTATCGCCCACCCGTTTTTGTGGCCTTTTTCCGCTGGACGAACTTGGCGCCCCGGCCTTCGGGTTGTTATTTTTGGGTGCAGCTTTGCCCGCGGCCTATGTTTGGCACACGGAGGACCCTCACAAAGTCTCGCGGCATTCCGAGTCCGGCGGACGAAGTTGGCCAGCCCCACCCCCCAAGGCGATAGCCCACCCGTTTTTGTGGCCTTTTTGCGCTGGACGAACTTGGCGCCCCGGCCTTCGGACGGTTATTTTTGGGCGCAGCTTTGCCCGCGGCCTATTTGTGGTACACGGAGGCTCCTCGCAAAGTCTCGCGGCATTCCAAGTCCGGCGGACGAAGTTGGCCAGCCCCACCCCCCAAGGCTATAGCCCGCCCGTTTTTGTGCCCTTTTTCCGCTGGACGAACTTGGCGCCCCGGTCTTCGGGCAGTTATTTTTGGGCGCGGCTTTGTCCACGCCCTATTTTTGGCATACGGAGGGCCCTCGCAAAGTCTCGCTGCATTCCGAGTCCGGCAGACGAAGTGGGCCAGCCCCACCCCCAAAGGCTATAGCCCACCCGTTTTTGTGGCATTTTTTCGCTGGACGAACTTGGCGCCCCGGCCTTCGGGCGGTTATTTTTGGGCGCGGCTTTGCCCGTGGCCTATGTTTGGCACACGGAGGCCCCTCGCAAAGTCTCGCGGTATTCCGAGTCCGGCAAACGAGGTTGGCCAGCCCCACCCCCCAAGGCTATAGCCCACCCGTTTTTGTGGCCTTTTTCCGCTGCACGAACTTGGGCCCCGGCCTTCGGGTGGTTATTTTTGGGCGTGGCTTTTCCCGCGGCCTACTTTTGGCACACGGAGGCCCCTTGCAAAGTCTCGCGGCATTCTGAGTCCGGCGGACGAAGGAGGACAGCCCCACCCCCCAAGGCTATAGCCCACCCGTTTTTGTGGCCTTTTTCCGCTGGATGAACTTGGCGCCCCGGTCTTCGGGCGGTTATTTTTGTGCGCAGCTTTGGCCGCGGCCTATTTTTGGCACACGGAGGCCCCTCGCAAAGTCTCACGGAATTCCGAGTCCGGCAAACGAGGTTGGCCAGCCCCACCCCCCAAGGCTATAGCCCACCCGTTTTTGTGGCCTTTTTCCGCTGGACGAACTTGGCGCCCCGGTCTTCGGGCGGTTATTTTTGGGCGCGGCTTTGCCCACGGCCTATTTTTGGCACACGGAGGGCCCTCGCAAAGTCTCGCTGCATTCCGAGTCCGGCAGACGAAGTGGGCCAGCCCCACCCCCAAAGGCTATAGCCCACCCGTTTTTGTGGCATTTTTTCGCTGGACGAACTTGGCGCCCCGGCCTTCGGGTGGTTATTTTTGGGTGCGGCCTATGTTTGGCAGACGGAGGCCCCTCGCAAAGTCTCGCGGCATTCCGAGTCCGCAGGACGAAGTTGGCCAGCCCCACCCTCCAAGGCTATAGCCCACCCGTTTTTGTGGCCTTTTTCCGCTGGACGAACTTGGCGCCCCGGCCTTTGGGTGGTTTTTTTTGGGCGCAGCCTATGTTTGTCAGACGGAGGCCCGTCGCAAAGTCTAGCGGCATTCCGAGTCCGGCAGACAAAGTTGGCCAGCCCCACCCCCCAAGGCTATAGCCAACCCGTTTTTGTGGCCTTTTTCCGATGGACGAACTTGGCACCCCGGCCTTCGCGTGGTTATTTTTGGGCGCGGCTTTGCCCGCAGCCTATGTTTGGCATACGGAGGCCCCTCGCAAAGTCTCGCGGCATTCCAAGTCCGGCGGACGAAGTTGGCCAGCCCCACCCCCCAAGGCTATAGCCCACCCGTTTTTGTGGCCTTTTTTCGCTGGACGAACTTGGCGCCCCAGCCTTTGGGGGGTTATTTTTGGGCGCAGCTTTGGCCGCGGCCTAGTTTTTGCACACGGAGGCCCCTCGCAAAGCCTCGTGGCATTCCGAGTCCGGCGGACGATGTTGGCCAGCCCCACCCCTCAAGGGTATAGCCCACCCGTTTTTGTGGTCTTTTTCCGCTGGACGAACTTGGCACCCCGCCCTTTGGGTGGTTATTTTTGGGCGCGGCTTTGCCCGCGGCCTATGTTTGGCACACGGAGGCCCCTCGCAAAGTCTCGCGGCATTCTGAGTCCGGCGGACGAAGGAGGACAGCCCCACCCCCCAAGGCTATAGCCCACCCGTTTTTGTGGCCTTTTTCCGCTGGACGAACTTGGCGCCCCGGTCTTCGGGCGGTTATTTTTGTGCGCAGCTTTCGCCGCGGCCTATTTTTGGCACACGGAGGCCCCTCGCAAAGTCTCGCGGCATTCCGAGTCCGGCAAACGAGGTTGGCCAGCCCCACCCCCCAAGGTTATAGCCCACCCGTTTTTGTGGCCTTTTTCTGCTGGACGAACTTGGCGCCCCGGTCTTCGGGCGGTTATTTTTGGGCGCGGCTTTGCCCACGGCCTATTTTTGGCACACGGAGGGCCCTCGCAAAGTCTCGCTGCATTCCGAGTCCGGCAGACGAAGTGGGCCAGCCCCACCCCCAAAGGCTATAGCCCACCCGTTTTTGTGGCATTTTTTCGCTGGACGAACTTGGCGCCCCGGCCTTCGGGTGGTTATTTTTGGGCGCGGCCTATGTTTGGCAGACGGAGGCCCCTCGCAAAGTCTCGCGGCATTCCAAGTCCGGAGGACGAAGTTGGCCAGCCCCACCCTCCAAGGCTATAGCCCACCCGTTTTTGTGGCCTTTTTCCGCTGGACGAACTTGGTGCCCCGGCCTTTGGGTGGTTTTTTTTGGGCGCGGCCTATGTTTGGCAGACGGAGGCCCCTCGCAAAGTCTAGCGGCATTCCGAGTCCGGCAGACAAAGTTGGCCAGCCCCACCCCCCAAGGCTATAGCCAACCCATTTTTGTGGCCTTTTTCCGCTGGACGAACATGGCGCCCCGGTCTTCGGGCGGTTATTTTTGGGCGCGGCTTTGCCCGGGGCCTATTTTGCACACGGAGGCCCCTCGCAAAGTCTCACGGTATTCCGAGTCCGGCAAACGAGGTTGTCCAGCCCCACCCCCCAAGGCTATAGCCCACCCGTTTTTGTGGCCTTTTTCCGCTGGACGAACTTGGGCCCCGGCCTTCGGGCGGTTATTTTTTGGGCGCGGCTTTGGCCGCGGCCTATGTTTGGCACACGGAGGCCCCTCACAAAGTCTCGCGGCATTCTGAGTCCGGCGGACGAAGGAGGACAGCCCCACCCCCCAAGGCTATAGCCCACCCGTTTTTGTGGCCTTTTTCCGCTGGACGAACTTGAAGCCCCGGCCTTCGGGAGGTTATTTTTGGGCGCGGCTTTGCCCGCGGCCTATTTTTGGCACACGGAGGCCCCTCGCAAAGTCTCGCGGTATTCCGAGTCCGGCGGACGAAGTGGGCCAGCCCAACCCCCCAAGCCTACAGCCCACCCGTTTTTGTGGCCTTTTTCTGCTGGACGAACTTGGCGCCTCGGCCTTCGGGCTGTTATTTTTGGGCGCGGCTTTGCCTGTGGCCTATGTTTGGCACACGGAGGCCCCTTGCAAAGTCTCGCGGCATTCCGAGTCTGGGGGACAAAGTTGGCCAGCCCCACCCCCCAAGGTTATTGCCCACCTGTTTTTCTGGCCTTTTTGCGCTGGACGAACCTGCCGCCCCGGCCTTTCGGCGGTTATTTTTGGGCGCGGCTGTGCCCGCGGCCTATTTTTGGTACATGGAGGCCCCTCGCAAAGTCTCGCGGCATTCCGAGTCCGGCGGACGAACTTGGCCAGCCTCACCCCCCAAGGCTATAGCCCACCCGTTTTTCTGGCCTTTTTGCGCAGGACGAACTTGGCGCCCCGGCCTTCGGGCGCTTATTTTTGGGCGTGGCTTTGCCCGCGGCCTATGTTTGGCACAGAGAGGCTCCTCGCAAA
Source organism: Citrus x limon (assembly GCA_034663535.1). Lineage (NCBI taxonomy): Eukaryota > Viridiplantae > Streptophyta > Magnoliopsida > Sapindales > Rutaceae > Citrus > Citrus x limon. The sequence continues at coordinate 34,361,788 of CM067998.1, read as the reverse complement.
GTCTCGCGGCATTCCGAGTCCGGCGGACGAAGTGGGCCAGCCCCACCCCCCAAGGCTATAGCCCACCCGTTTTTGTGGCCTTTTTCCGCTGGACGAACTTGACGCCCCGGCCTTCGGGCGGTTATTTTTGGGCGCGGCTTTGCCCGCGGCCTATTTTTGGCACACGGAGGCCCCTCGCAAAGTCTCGCGGCATTCCGAGTCCGGCGGACGAAGTGGGCCAGCCCAACCCCCCAAGCCTACAGCCCACCCGTTTTTGTGGCCTTTTTCTGCTGGACGAACTTGGCGTCTCGGCCTTCGGGCTGTTATTTTCGGGTGCGGCTTTGCCCACTGCCTATGTTTGGCACACGGAGGCCCCTCGCAAAGTCTCGCGGCATTCCGAGTCCGGCGGACGAAGTAGGCCAGCCCCACCCCCCAAGGCTATAGCCCACCCGTTTTTGTGGCCTTTTTGCGGTGGACGAACTTGGCGCCCCGGCCTTCGGGCGGTTATTTTTGGGTGTGGCTTTGCCCGCGGCCTATTTTTGGCACACAAAGGTCCCTCGCAAAGTCTCGCGGCATTCCGAGTCCGGCGGACGAAGTAGGCCAGCCCCACCCCCCAAGGCTATACCCCACCCGTTTTTGTGGCCTTTTTGCGCTGGACAAACTTGGCGCCTCATCCTTCGGGCGGTTATTTTTGGGCGCGTCTTTAGCCGCGGCCTATTTTTGGTACACAGAGGCCACTCGCAAAGTCTTGCGGCATTCCGAGTCCGGCGGACGAAGTGGGCCAGCCCCACCCCCCAAGGCTATAGCCCACCCGTTTTTGTGGCCTTTTTCCGCTGGACGAACTTGGCGCCCCGGCGTTCGGGCGGTTATTTTCGGGCGCGGCTTTGCCCACTGCCTATGTTTGGCACACGGAGGCCCCTCGCAAAGTCTCGCGGCATTCCGAGTCCGGCGGACGAAGTGGGCCAGCCCCACCCCCCAAGGCTATAGCCCACCCGTTTTTGTGGCCTTTTTCTGCTGGAAGAACTTGGCGCCCCGGCCTTCGGTCGGGTATTTTTGGGCGCGACTTTGGCCGCGGCCTATTTTTGGCACACGGAGGCCCCTCGTAAAGTCTCGCGGCATTCCGAGTCCGGCGGACGAAGTTGGCCAGCCCCACCCCCCAAGGATATAGCCCACCCGTTTTTGTGGCCTTTTTCCGCTGGACGACCTTGGCTCCCCGGCCTTCGGGCGGTTATTTTTCGGTACGGCTTTGCCCGCGGCCTATTTTTGGTACACGGAGGCCCCTCCCAAAGTCTCGCGGCATTCCGAGTCCAGCGGACGAAGTTGGCCAGCCCCACCCCCCAAGGTTATAGCCCACCCGTTTTTGTGGCCTTTTTGCGCTGGACGAACCTGGCGCCCCGGCCTTCGGGTGGTTACTTTTGGACGTGGCTATGTCCGCGGCCTATTTTTGGTACACGGAGGCCCCTCCCAAAGTCTCGCGGCATTCCGAGTCCGGCGGACGAAGTTGGCCAGCCCCACCCCCCAAGGTTATAGCCCACCCGTTTTTGTGGCCTTTTTGCGCTGGACGAACCTGGCGCCCCGGCCTTCGGGTGGTTACTTTTGGACGTGGCTGTGTCCGCGGCCTATTTTTGGTACACGGAGGCCCCTCGTAAAGTCTCGCGGCATTCCGAGTCAGGCGGACGAACTTGGCCAGCCCCACCCCCCAAGGCTATAGCCCACCCGTTTTTGTGGCCTTTTTGCACTGGACGAACTTGGCGCCCCGGCCTTCGGGCGGTTATTTTTGGGCATGGCTTTGTCTGCGGCCTGTTTTTGGCACACGGAGGCCCCTCGCAAAGTTTCGCGGCATTCCGAGTCCGGCGGACGAAGTTGGCCAGCCCCACCCCCCAAGGCTACAGCCCACCCGTTTTTGTGGCCTTTTTGCGCAGGACGAACTTGGCGCCCCGGCCGTCGCGCGGTTTTTTTTGGGTACGGCATTGGCTGCGGCCTATTTTTGGCACACGGAGGCCCCTCGCAAAGTCTCGCGGCATTCCGAGTCCGGCGGACGAAGTGGGCCAGCCCCACCCCCCAAGGCTATAGCCCACCCGTTTTTGTGGCCTTTTTCAGCTGGACGAACTTGGCGCCCCGGCCTTCGGGCGGTTATTTTGGAGCGCGGCTTTGCCCGCGGCCTCTGTTTAGCACACAGAGGCCCCTCGCAAAGTCTCACGGAAATCCGAGTCCGGCGGACGAAGTTGGCCAGCCCCACCCCCCAAGGCTATAGCCCACCCGTTTTTTGTGGCCTTTTTGCGCTGGACAAACTTGGCTCCCCGGCCTTCGGGCGGTTATTTTTGGGCGCGGCTTTGCCCGCGGCCTATTTTTGGCACACAGAGGCCCCTCGCAAAGTCTGGCCCCATTCCGAGTCCGGCGGACGAAGTTGGCCAGCCCCACACCCCAAGGTTATAGCCCACCCGTTTTTGTGGCCTTTTTGCGCTGGACGAACCTGGCGCCCCGGCCTTCGGGCGGTTATTTTTGGGCGCGGCTGTGTCCGCGGCCTATTTTTGGTACACAGAAGCCCCTCGCAAAGTCTCGCGGCATTCTGAGTCCGGCGGACAAAGTGGGCCAGCCCCACCCCCCAAGGCTATAGCCCACCTGTTTTTGTGGCCTTTTTCAGTTGGACGACCTTGGCTCCCCGGCCTTCGGGCGGTTATTTTTGGGTACGGCTTTGCCTGCGGCCTATTATTGGCACACGGAGGCCACTCGCAAAGTCTGGCGGTATTCCGAGTCCGGCGGACGAAGTTGGCCAGCCCCACCCCCAAAGGCTATAGCCCACCCGTTTTTGTGGCCTGTTTCTGCTGGACGAACTTGGCGCCCCAGCCTTCAGTCGGTTATTTTTGGGCGCGGCTTTGGCCGCGGCCTATTTTTGGCACACGGAGGCCCCTCGTAAAGTCTCGCGGCATTCCGAGTCCGGCGGACGAAGTTGGCCAGCCCCACCCCCCAAGGCTATAGCCCACCCGTTTTTGTGGCCTTTTTCAGCTGGACGAACTTGGCGCCCCGGCCTTCGGGCGGTTATTTTGGGGCGCGGCTTTGCCCACGGCCTATGTTTGGCACACAGAGGCCCCTCGCAAAGTCTCACGGAAATCCGAGTCCGGCGGACGAAGTTGGCCAGCCCCACCCCCCAAGGCTATAGCCCACCCGTTTTTTGTGGCCTTTTTGCGCTGGACAAACTTGGCGCCCCGGCCTTCGGGTGGTTATTTTTGGGCGCGGCTTTGCCCGCGGCCTATGTTGGGCACACGGAGGCCCCACGCAAAGTCTCGCGGCATTCCGAGTCCGGCGGACGAAGTTGGCCAGCCCCACCCCCCAAGGCTATAGCCCACCCATTTTTGTGGTCTTTTTCCGCTGGACGAACTTGGCGCCCCGGCCTTCAGGCGGTTATTTTTGGGCGCGGCTTTGCCCGCCTCCTATATTTGGCACACAGAGGCCCCTCGCAAAGTCTCGCGGCATTCCGAGTCCGGCGGACGAAGTGGGCCAGCCCCGCCACCCAAGGTTAGAGCCCACCCGTTTTTGTGGCCTTTTTCCGCTGGACGAACTTGGCGCCCCGGCCTTCGGGGGGTTATTTTGGGGCGTGGCTTTGCCCGCATCCTATATTTGGCACACGGAGGCCCCTCGCAAAGTCTCGCAGCATTCCGAGTCCGGCGGACGAAGATGGCCAGCCCCACCCCCCAGGCTATAGCCCACCCGTTTTTGTGGCCTCTTTCCGCTGTAAGAACTTGGCGCCCCGGCCTTCGGGTGGTTATTTTTTGGCGCGGCTTTGTCCGCCTCCTATATTTGGCACACGGAGGCCCTTCGCAAAGCATCACAGCATTCCGAGTCCGGTGGACGAAGTTGGCCAGCCCCACCCCCCAAGGCTATAGCCCACCCGTTTTTGTGGCCTTTTTCCGCTGGACGAACTTGGCGCCCCAGCCTTCGGGTGGTTATTTTTGGGTGCGGCTTTGCCTGTGTCCTATGTTTGGCACACAGAGGCCCCTCACAAAGTCTCGCGGCATTCCGAGTCGGGCGGACGAAGTTGGCCAGCCCCACCCCCCAAGGCTATAGCCCACCCGTTTTGGTGGCCTTTTTGCGCTGGACAAACATGGCGCCCCGGCCTTCGGGCGGTTATTTTTGGGCGCGGCTTTGTACACGGCCTATTTTTGGCACACGGAGGACCCTCCCATAGTGTCGCACCATTCTGAGTCCGGCGGACGAAGTGGGCCAGCCCCACCCCCCAAGGCTATAGCCCACCCGTTTTTGTGGCCTTTTTCAGCTGGACGAACTTGGCGCCCCGGCCTTCGAGCGGTTATTTTGGGGCGCGGCTTTGCCCGCGGCCTATGTTTGGTACACAGAGGCCCCTCGCAAAGTCTCGCGGAAATCCGAGTCCGGCGGACGAAGTTGGCCAGCCCCACCCCGCAAGGCTATAGCCCACCCGTTTTTTGTGGCCTTTTTGCGCTGGACAAACTTGGCGCCCCGGCCTTCGGCGGTTATTTTTTGGCGCGGCTTTGCCCGCGGCCTATTTTTGGCACACGGAGGACCCTCCCATAGTGTCGCGCCATTCCGAGTACGGCGGACGAAGTTGGCCAGCCCCACCCCCGAAGGCAATAGCCCACCCGTTTTTGTGGCGTTTCTCCGCTGGACGAACTTGGCGGCCCGGCCTTCGGGCGGTTATTTTTGGGCGCGGCTTTGCCCGCGGCCTATTTTTGGCACACGGAGGCCGCTCGCAAAGTCTCGCGGCATTCAGAGTCCGGCAGACGAAGTTGGCCCGCCCCACCCCCCAAGGCGCCCACCCGTTTTTGTGGCCTTTTTCCGCTGGACGAACTTGGCGCCCCGGCCTTCGGGCGGTTATTTTTGGGCGCGGCTTTGCCCACGGCCTAGTTTTGGCACACGGAAGCCCTTCGCAAAGTTTCGCAGCATTCCGAGTCCGGCGGACGAATGTGGGCCAGCCCCACCCCCCAAGGCTATAGCCCACCCGTTTTTGTGGCCTTTTTGCGCTGGACGAACTTGGCGCCCCGGCCTTCAGTCGGTTATTTTTTGGTGCGGCTTTGTCCACGGCCTATATTTGGCTCACAGAGGCCCCTCACAAATTCTCGCGGCATTCCGAGTCCGGCGGACAAAGTTGGCCAGCCCCACCCCCCAAGGCTATAGCCCACCCGTTTTTGTGGCCTTTTTCCGCTGGACGAACTTGGCGCCCCGGCCTTCGGGCGGTTATTTTTGGGCGCGGCTTTGTACACGGCTATTTTTGGTACACGGAGGCCCCTCCCAAAGTCTCGCGGCATTCCGAGTCCGGCGGACGAAGTTGGCCAGCCCCACCCCCCAAGGTTATAGCCCACCCGTTTTTGTGGCCTTTTTGCGCTGGACGAACCTGGCGCCCCGGCCTTCGGGTGGTTACTTTTGGACGTGGCTGTGTCCGCGGCCTATTTTTGGTACACGGAGGCCCCTCGCAAAGTCTCGCGGCATTCCAAGTCAGGCGGACGAACTTGGCCAGCCCCACCCCCCAAGGCTATAGCCCACCCCTTCTTGTGGCCTTTTTGCGCTGGATGAACTTGGCGCCCCGGCCTTCGGGCTGTTATTTTTGGGCGTGGCTTTGTCTGCGGCCTGTTTTTGGCACACGGAGGCCCCTCGCAAAGTTTCGCGGCATTCCGAGTCCGGCGGACGAAGTTGGCCAGCCCCACCCCCCAAGGCTACAGCCCACCTGTTTTTGTGGCCTTTTTCCGCTGGACGAACTTGGCGCCCCGGCCTTCGGGCGGTTATTTTTGGGTGCGGCTTTGCCCACGGCCTAGTTTTGGCACACGGAAGCCCCTCGAAAAGTCTCGCAGCATTCCGAGTCCGGTGGACGAATGTGGGCCAGCCCCACCCCCCAAGGTTATAGCCCACCCGTTTTTGTGGCCTTTTTGCGCTGGACGAACCTGGCGCCCCGTCCTTCGGGCGGTTACTTTTGGACGTGGCTGTGTCCGCGGCCTATTTTTGGTACACGGAGGCCCCTCGCAAAGTCTCGCGGCATTCCGAGTCAGGCGGACGAACTTGGCCAGCCCCACCCCCCAAGGCTATAGCCCACCCCTTTTTGTGGCCTTTTTGCGCTGGATGAACTTGGCGCCCCGGCCTTCGGGCTGTTATTTTTGGGCGTGGCTTTGTCTGCGGCCTGTTTTTGGCACACGGAGGCCCCTCGCAAAGTTTCGCGCCATTCCGAGTCCGGCGGACGAAGTTGGCCAGCCCCACCCCCCAAGGCTACAGCCCACCTGTTTTTGTGGCCTTTTTCCGCTGGACGAACTTGGCGCCCCGGCCTTCGGGCGGTTATTTTTGGGTGCGGCTTTGCCCACGGCCTAGTTTTGGCACACGGAAGCCCCTCGAAAAGTCTCGCAGCATTCCGAGTCCGGTGGACGAATGTGGGCCAGCCCCACCCCCCAAGGTTATAGCCCACCCGTTTTTGTGGCCTTTTTGCGCTGGACGAACCTGGCGCCCCGTCCTTCGGGCGGTTACTTTTGGACGTGGCTGTGTCCGCGGCCTATTTTTGGTACACGGAGGCCCCTCGCAAAGTCTCGCGGCATTCCGAGTCAGGCGGACGAACTTGGCCAGCCCCACCCCCCAAGGCTATAGCCCACCCCTTTTTGTGGCCTTTTTGCGCTGGATGAACTTGGCGCCCCGGCCTTCGGGCTGTTATTTTTGGGCGTGGCTTTGTCTGCGGCCTGTTTTTGGCACACGGAGGCCCCTCACAAAGTTTCGCGCCATTCCGAGTCCGGCGGACGAAGTTGGCCAGCCCCACCCCCGAAGGCAATAGCCCACCCGTTTTTGTGGCGTTTCTCCGCTGGACGAACTTGGCGGCCCGGCCTTCGGGCGGTTATTTTTGGGCGCGGCTTTACCCGCGGCCTATTTTTGGCACACGGAGGCCGCTCGCAAAGTCTCGCGGCATTCAGAGTCCGGCAGACGAAGTTGGCCCGCCCCACCCCCCAAGGCGCCCACCCGTTTTTGTGGCCTTTTTCCGCTGGACGAACTTGGCGCCCCGGCCTTCGGGCGGTTATTTTTGGGCGCGGCTTTGCCCACGGCCTAGTTTTGGCACACGGAAGCCCCTCGCAAAGTTTCACAGCATTCCGAGTCCGGCGGACGAATGTGGGCCAGCCCCACCCCCCAAGGCTATAGCCCGCCCGTTTTTGTGGCCTTTTTCCGCTGGACGAACTTGGTGCCCCAGCCTTCGGGTGGTTATTTTTGGGTGCGGCTTTGCCTGTGTCCTATGTTTGGCACACAGAGGCCCCTCACAAAGTCTCGCGGCATTCCGAGTCGGGCGGACGAAGTTGGCCAGCCCCACCCCCCAAGGCTATAGCCCACCCGTTTTGGTGGCCTTTTTGCGCTGGACAAACATGGCGCCCCGGCCTTCGGGCGGTTATTTTTGGGCGCGGCTTTGTACACGGCCTATTTTTGGCACACGGAGGACCCTCCCATAGTGTCGCACCATTCTGAGTCCGGCGGACGAAGTGGGCCAGCCCCACCCCCCAAGGCTATAGCCCACCCGTTTTTGTGGCCTTTTTCAGCTGGACGAACTTGGCGCCCCGGCCTTCGAGCTGTTATTTTGGGGCGCGGCTTTGCCCGCGGCCTATGTTTGGCACACAGAGGCCCCTCGCAAAGTCTCGCGGAAATCCGAGTCCGGCGGACGAAGTTGGCCAGCCCCACCCCGCAAGGCTATAGCCCACCCGTTTTTTGTGGCCTTTTTGCGCTGGACAAACTTGGCGCCCCGGCCTTCGGCGGTTATTTTTTGGCACGGCTTTGCCCGCGGCCTATTTTTGGCACACGGAGGACCCTCCCATAGTGTCGCGCCATTCCGAGTACGGCGGACGAAGTTGGCCAGCCCCACCCCCGAAGGCAATAGCCCACCCGTTTTTGTGGCGTTTCTCCGCTGGACGAACTTGGCGGCCCGGCCTTCGGGCGGTTATTTTTGGGCGCGGCTTTACCCGCGGCCTATTTTTGGCACACGGAGGCCGCTCGCAAAGTCTCGCGGCATTCAGAGTCCGGCAGACGAAGTTGGCCCGCCCCACCCCCCAAGGCGCCCACCCGTTTTTGTGGCCTTTTTCCGCTGGACGAACTTGGCGCCCCGGCCTTCGGGCGGTTATTTTTGGGCGCGGCTTTGCCCACGGCCTAGTTTTGGCACACGGAAGCCCCTCGCAAAGTTTCGCAGCATTCCGAGTCCGGCGGACGAATGTGGGCCAGCCCCACCCCCCAAGGCTATAGCCCACCCGTTTTTGTGGCCTTTTTGCGCTGGACGAACTTGGCGCCCCGGCCTTCAGTCGGTTATTTTTTGGTGCGGCTTTGTCCACGGCCTATATTTGGCTCACAGAGGCCCCTCACAAATTCTCGCGGCATTCCGAGTCCGGCGGACAAAGTTGGCCAGCCCCACCCCCCAAGGCTATAGCCCACCCGTTTTTGTGGCCTTTTTCCGCTGGACGAACTTGGCGCCCCGGCCTTCGGGCGGTTATTTTTGGGCGCGGCTTTGTACACGGCTATTTTTGGCACACGGAGGACCCTCCCATAGTGTCGCGCCATTCCGAGTCCAGCGGACGAAGTTGGCCAGCCCCACCCCCGAAGGCTATAGCCCACCCGTTTTTGTGGACTTTTTCCGCTGGACGAACTTGTCGCCCCGGCCTTCGGGCGGTTATTTTTGGGCGTGGCTTTGCCCGCGGCCTATTTTTTGCACACGGAGGCCCCTCGTAAAGTCTCGCGGCATTCCGAGTCTGGCGGACGAAGTGGGCCAGCCCCACCCCCCAAGGCTATAGACCACCCGTTTTTGTGGCCTTTTTCCGCTGGACGAACTTGGCGCCCCGGCCTTCGGGTGGTTATTTTTGGGCGCGGCTTTGCCCATGGCCTATGTTTGGCACACAGAGGCCCCTCGCTAAGTCTCGCGGCATTCCGAGTCCGGCGGACAAAGTGGGCCAGCCCCACCCCCCAAGGCTATAGCCCACCTGTTTTTGTGGCCTTTTTCAGTTGGACGAACTTGGCGCCCCGGCCTTCGGGTGGTTATTTTTGGGTGCGGCTTTGCCCGCGGCCTATGTTTGGCACACTGAGGCCCCTCGCAAAGTCTCGCGGCATTCCGAGTCCGGCGGACGAAGTTGGCCAGCCCCACCCCCCAAGGTTACAGCCCACCCGTTTTTGTGGCCTTTTTGCGCTGGACGAACATGGCGCCCCGGCCTTCGGGTGGTTATTTTTTGGCACGGCTTTGCCCGCGGCCTATGTTGGGCACACGTAGGCCCCACGCAAAGTCTCGCGGCATTCCGAGTCCGGCGGACGAAGTTGGCCAGCCCCACCCCCCAAGGCTATAGCCCACCCATTTTTGTGGCCTTTTTCCGCTGGACGAACTTGGCGCCCCGGCCTTCAGGCGGTTATTTTTGGGCGCGGCTTTGCCCGCCTCCTATATTTGGCACACAGAGGCCCCTCGCAAAGTCTCGCGGCATTCCGAGTCCGGCGGACGAAGTGGGCCAGCCCCGCCACCCAAGGTTAGAGCCCACCCGTTTTTGTGGCCTTTTTCCGCTGGACGAACTTGGCGCCCCGGCCGTCGGGGGGTTATTTTGGGGCGTGGCTTTGCCCGTATCCTATATTTGGCACACGGAGGCCCCTCGCAAAGTCTCGCAGCATTCCGAGTCCGGCGGACGAAGATGGCCAGCCCCACCCCCCAGGCTATAGGCCACCCGTTTTTGTGGCCTCTTTCCGCTGTAAGAACTTGGCGCCCCGGCCTTCGGGTGGTTATTTTTGGGCGCGGCTTTGCCCGCCTCCTATATTTGGCACACGGAGGCCCTTCGCAAAGCATCACAGCATTCCGAGTCCGGTGGACGAAGTTGGCCAGCCCCACCCCCCAAGGCTATAGCCCACCCGTTTTTGTGGCCTTTTTCCGCTGGACGAACTTGGCGACCCGGCCTTCGGGCGGTTATTTTTGGGCGCGGCTTTGCCCGCAGCCTATGTTTGGCACACGTAGGCCCCTCGCAAAGTCTCGCGGCATTCCGAGTCCGGCAGACGAAGTTGGCCAGCCCCACCCCCCAAGGCTATAGCCCACCCGTTTTTGTGGCCTTTTTCCGCTGGACGAACTTGGCGCCCCAGCCTTCGGGCGGTTATTTTTGGGCACGGCTTTGCCCGCGGCCTATATTTGGCACACGGAGGCCCCTTACAAAGTCTCGCGGCATTCCGAGTCCGGCGGACGAAGTTGGCCAGCCCCGCCCCCCAAGTCTAGAGCCCACCCGTTTTTGTGGCCTTTTTGCGCTGGACGAACTTGGCGCCCCGGCCTTTGGGCGGTTATTTTTGGGCGCGGCTTTTCCCGTGGCCTTTGTTTGGCACATGGAGGCCCCTCGCAAAGTCTCGGGCCATTCCGAGTCCGGTGGACGAGGTTGGCCAGCCCCACCCTCCAAGGTTATAGCCCACCCGTTTTTGTGGCCTTTTTCCGCTGGATGAACTCGGAGCCCCAGCCTTGGGGCGGTTATTTTTGGGTGCGGCTTTGTCCGTGGCCTATTTTTGGCACAAGGAGGCCCCTCGCAAAGTCTCGCAGCATTTTGAGTCCGGCGGACGAAGTTGGCCAGCCCCACCCCCCAAGGCTATAGCCCACCCGTTTTGTGGCCTTTTTCCGCTGGACGAACTTGGCGCCCCGGCCTTCGGGCGGTTATTTTTGGGCGCGGCTTTGGGCGCGGCCTATTTTTGGCACACGGAGTCCCCTCGCAAAGTCTCGCGGCATTCCGAGTCCGGCAGACGAAGTTGGCCAGCCCCACCCCCCAATGCTATAGCCCAACCGTTTTTGTGGCCTTTTTCCGCTGGACGAACTTGGCGCCTCGGCCTTCGGCGGTTATTTTTGTGCGCGGCTTTGGGCGTGGCCTATTTTTGGCACACGGAGTCCCCTCGCAAAGTCTCGCGGCATTCCGAGTCCGGCGGACGAAGTTGGCCAGCCCCACCCCCCAAGGCTATAGCCGACCCGTTTTTGTGGCCTTTTTCCGCTGGACGAACTTGGTGCCTCTGCCTTCGGGCGGTTATTTTGTGCGCGGATTTGTCCGTGGCCTATGTTTGGCACATGGAGGCCCCTCGCAAAGTCTCGGGACATTCCGAGTCCGGTGGACGAGGTTGGCCAGCCCCACCCTCCAAGCCTATAGCCCACCCGTTTTTGTGGCCTTTTTCCACTGGACGAACTTGGCGCCCCGGCCTTCGGGCGGATATTTTTGGGCGCCGCTTTGTCCGCGGCCTATTTTTGGCACAAGGAGGTCCCTCGCAAAGTCTCGCTGCATTCCGAGTCCGGTGGACGAGGTTGGCCAGCCCCACCCTCCAAGCCTATAGCCCACCCGTTTTTGTGGCCTTTTTCCGCTGGACGAACTTGGCGCCCCGGCCTTCGGGCGGTTAGTTTTGGGCGCGGCTTTTGCCGCGGCCTTTGTTTGGCACATGGAGGCCCCTCGCAAAGTCTCGGGACATTCCGAGTCCGGTGGACGAGGTTGGCCAGCCCCACCCTCCAAGCCTATAGCCCACCCGTTTTTGTGGCCTTTTTCCGCTGGACGAACTTGGCGCCCCGGCCTTCGGCCGGTTATTTTTGGGCACGGCTTTGTCCGCGGCCTATTTTTGGCACAAGGAGGCCCCTCGCAAAGTCTCGCGGCATTCCGAGTCCGGCGGACGAAGTTGGCCAGCCCCAAACCCCAAGGCTATAGCCCACCCGTTTTGTTGCCTTTTTCCGCTGGACGAACTCGGCGCCCCGGCCTTTGGGCGGTTATTTTTGGGCGCGGCTTTGCCCGCGGCCTATTTTTGGCACAAGGAGGCCCCTCGCAAAGTCTCGCTGCTTTCCGAGTCCGGCGGACGAAGTCGGCCAGCCCCACCCCCCAAGGCTATCGCCCACCCGTTTTGTGGCCTTTTTCCGCTGGACGAACTCGGCGCCCCGGCCTTCGAGCGGTTATTTTTGGGCGCGGCTTTGCCCGCGCCCTATTTTTGGCACGAGGAGGCCCCTCGCAAAGTCTCGCTGCTTTTCGAGTCCGGCGGACGAAGTTGGCCAGCCCCACCCCCCAAGGCTATAGCCCTCCCGTTTTTGTGGCCTTTTTCCGCTGGACGAACTCGGCGCCCCGGCCTTCGGGCGGTTATTTTTTGGCGCGGCTTTGTCCGCGGCCTATTTTTGGCACAAGGAGGCCCCTCACAAATTCTCGCGGAATTCCGAGTCCGGCAGACGAAGTTGGCCAGCCCCACCCCCCAAGGCTATAGCCCACCCGTTTTGTGGCCTTTTTCCGCTGGACGAACTTGGCGCCCCGGTCTTCGGGCGGTTATTTTTGGCACACGGAGTCCCCTCAGAAAGTCTCGCGGCATTCCGAGTCCGGCGGACGAAGTTGGCCAGCACCACCCCCCAAGGCTATTGCCCACCCGTTTTGTGGCCTTTTTCCGCTGGATGAACTTGGCGCCCCGGTCTTCGGGCGGTTATTTTTGGCACACGGAGTCCCCTCAGATAGTCTCACGGCATTCCGAGTCCGGCGGACGAAGTTGGCCAGCACCACCCCCCAAGGCTATTGCCCACCCGTTTTGTGGCCTTTTTCCGCTGGATGAACTTGGCGCCCCGGCCTTCGGGCAGTTATTTTTGGGCGCGGCTTTGGGCGCGGCCTATTTTTGGCACACGGAGTCCCCTCACAAAGTCTCACGGCATTCTGAGTCCGGCGGACAAAGTTGGCCAGCGCCACCCCCCAAGGCTATAGCCCACCCGTTTTTGTGGCCTTTTTCCGCTGGACGAACTCGGCGCCCCGGCCTTCGGGTGGTTATTTTTGGGCGCGGCTTTGTCCGCGGCCTATTTTTAGCACACGGAGTCCCCTCACAAAGTCTCGCGGCATTCTGAGTCCGGCGGACGAAGTTGGCCAGCGCCACCCCCCAAGGCTATAGCCGACCCGTTTTTGTGGCCTTTTTCCGCTGGACGAACTTGGCGCCTCTGCCTTCGGGTGGTTATTTTGTGCGCGGATTTGTCCGTGGCCTATGTTTGGCACATGTAGGCCCCTCGCAAAGTCTCGGGACATTCCGAGTCCGGTGGACGAGGTTGGCCAGCCCCACCCTCCAAGCCTATAGCCCACCCGTTTTTGTGGCCTTTTTCCGCTGGACGAACTTGGCGCCCCGGCCTTCGGGCGGATATTTTTGGGCGCCGCTTTGTCCGCGGCCTATTTTTGGCACAAGGAGGCCCCTCGCAAAGTCTCGCTGCATTCCGAGTCCGGTGGACGAGGTTGGCCAGCCCCACCCTCCAAGCCTATAGCCCACACGTTTTTGTGGCCTTTTTCCGCTGGACGAACTTGGCGCCCCGGCCTTCGGGCGGTTAGTTTTGGGCGCGGCTTTTGCCGCGGCCTTTGTTTGGCACATGGAGGCCCCTCGCAAAGTCTCGGGACATTCCGAGTCCGGTGGACGAGGTTGGCCAGCCCCACCCTCCAAGCCTATAGCCCACCCGTTTTTGTGGCCTTTTTCCGCTGGACGAACTCGGCGCCCCGGCCTTCGGGCGGTTATTTTTTGGCGCGGCTTTGTCCGCGGCCTATTTTTGGCACAAGGAGGCCCCTCACAAATTCTCGCGGAATTCCGAGTCCGGCAGACGAAGTTGGCCAGCCCCACCCCCCAAGGCTATAGCCCACCCGTTTTGTGGCCTTTTTCCGCTGGACGAACTTGGCGCCCCGGTCTTCGGGCGGTTATTTTTGGCACACGGAGTCCCCTCAGAAAGTCTCGCGGCATTCCGAGTCCGGCGGACGAAGTTGGCCAGCACCACCCCCCAAGGCTATTGCCCACCCGTTTTGTGGCCTTTTTTCGCTGGATGAACTTGGCGCCCCGGTCTTCGGGCGGTTATTTTTGGCACACGGAGTCCCCTCAGATAGTCTCACGGCATTTCGAGTCCAGCGGACGAAGTTGGCCAGCACCACCCCCCAAGGCTATTGCCCACCCGTTTTGTGGCCTCTTTCCGCTGGATGAACTTGGCGCCCCGGCCTTCGGGCAGTTATTTTTGGGCGCGGCTTTGGGCGCGGCCTATTTTTGGCACACGGAGTCCCCTCACAAAGGCTCGCGGCATTCTGAGTCCGGCGGACAAAGTTGGCCAGCGCCACCCCCCAAGGCTATAGCCCACCCGTTTTTGTGGCCTTTTTCCGCTGGACGAACTCGGCGCCCCGGCCTTTGGGTGGTTATTTTTGGGCGCGGCTTTGTCCGCGGCCTATTTTTAGCACACGGAGTCCCCTCACAAAGTCTCGCGGCATTCTGAGTCCGGCGGACGAAGTTGGCCAGCGCCACCCCCCTAGGCTATAGCCCACCCGTTTTTGTGGCCTTTTTCCGCTGGACGAACTCGGCGCCCCGGCCTTCGGGGGTTATTTTTGGGCGCGGCTTTTTCGGCGGCCTATTTTTGGCACAAGGAGGCCCCTTGCAAAGTCTCGCGGCATTCCGAGTCCGGCGGAGGAAGTTGGCCAGCCCCACCCCTCAAGGCTATAGCCCACCCGTTTTGTGGCCTTTTTCCGCTGGACGAACTCGGCGCCCCGGCCTTCGGGCGGTTATTTTTGGGCGCGGCTTTGCTCGCGGCCTATTTTTGGCACAAGGAGGCCCCTCGCAAAGTCTCACGGCATTCCGAGTCCGGCGGACGAAGTGGGCCAGCCCCACCCCCCAAGGCTATAGCCCACCCGTTTTGTGGCCTTTTTCCGCTGGACGAACTCGGCGCCCCGGCCTTTGGGCGGTTATTTTTGGGCGCGGCTTTGGCTGCGGCCTAGTTTTGGCACAAGGAGGCCCCTCGCAAAGTCTCGCTGCATTCCGAGTCCAGCGGACGAAGTTGGCCAGCCCCACCCCCCAAGGCTATAGCCCACCCGTTTTGTGGCCTTTTTCAGGTGGACGAACTCGGCGCCCAGGCCTTCGGGCGGTTATTTTTGGGCGCGGCTTTGTCCACGGCCTATTTTTGGCACAAGGTGGCCCCTCGCAAAGTCTCGCGGCATACCGAGTCCGGCGGACGAAGTTGGCCAGCCCCACCACCCAAGGCTATAGCCCACCCGTTTTGTGGCCTTTTTCCGCTGGACGAACTTGGCGCCCCGGTCTTCGGGCGGTTATTTTTGGCACACGGAGTCCCCTCAGAAAGTCTCGCGGCATTCCGAGTCCGGAGGACGAAGTTGGCCAGCATCACCCCCCAAGGCTATAGCCCACCCGTTTTGTGGCCTTTTTCTGCTGGACAAACTTGGCGCCCCGGCCTTCGGGTGGTTATTTTTGGGTGCGGTTTTGACCGCGGCCTATTTTTGGCACACGGAGGCCCCTCGCAAAGTCTCGCGGCATTCCGAGTCGGGCGGACGAAGTTGGCCAGCCCCACCCCCCAAGGCTATAGCCCACCCGTTTTTGTGGCCTTTTTCCGCTGGACGAACTTGGCGCCCCGGCCTTCGGGCGGTTATTTTTTCGTGCGGCTTTGCTCGCAGTCTATGTTTGGCACACGGTGACCCCTCACAAAGTCTCGCGGCATTCTGAGTCTGGCGGACGAAGTCGGCCAGCTCCACCCCCCAAGGCTATAGCCCACCCGTTTTTGTGGCCTTTTTCCGCTGGACAAACTTGGCGCCCTGGCCTTCGGGCGGTTATTTTTTGGCGCTGCTTTCCCAGCGGCCTATGTTTGGCACACGGAGGCCTCTCGCAAAGGCTCGCTGCATTCCGAGTCCGGCGGACGAAGTTGGCCAGCCCCACCCCCCAAGGCTATTGCCCACCCGTTTTTGTGGCCTTTTTCTGCTGGACAAACTTGGCGCCCCGGCCTTCAGGCGGTTATTTTTGGGTGCGGTTTTGTCCACGGCCTATTTTTGGCACAAGGTGGCCCCTCGCAAAGTCTCGCGGCATACCGAGTCCGGCGGACGAAGTTGGCCAGCCCCACCACCCAAGGCTATAGCCCACCCGTTTTGTGGCCTTTTTCCGCTGGACGAACTTGGCGCCCCGGTCTTCGGGCGGTTATTTTTGGCACACGGAGTCCCCTCAGAAAGTCTCGCGGCATTCCGAGTCCGGAGGACGAAGTTGGCCAGCACCACCCCCCAAGGCTATTGCCCACCCGTTTTGTGGCCTTTTTCTGCTGGACAAACTTGGCGCCCCGGCCTTCGGGTGGTTATTTTTGGGTGCGGTTTTGACCGCGGCCTATTTTTGGCACACGGAGGCCCCTCGCAAAGTCTCGCGGCATTCCGAGTCTGGCGGACGAAGTTGGCCAGCCCCACCCCCCAAGGCTATAGCCCACCCGTTTTTGTGGCCTTTTTCCGCTGGACGAACTTGGCGCCCCGGCCTTCGGGCGGTTATTTTTTCGTGCGGCTTTGCTCGCAGTCTATGTTTGGCACACGGTGACCCCTCACAAAGTCTCGCGGCATTCTGAGTCTGGCGGACGAAGTCGGCCAGCTCCACCCCCCAAGGCTATAGCCCACCCGTTTTTGTGGCCTTTTTCCGCTGGACGAACTTGGCGCCCTGGCCTTCGGGCGGTTATTTTTTGGCGCTGCTTTCCCAGCGGCCTATGTTTGGCACACGGAGGCCTCTCGCAAAGGCTCGCTGCATTCCGAGTCCGGCGGACGAAGTTGGCCAGCCCCACCCCCCAAGGCTATTGCCCACCCCGTTTTTGTGGCCTTTTTCTGCTGGACAAACTTGGCGCCCCGGCCTTCAGGCGGTTATTTTTGGGTGCGGTTTTGACCGCGGCCTATTTTTGGCACACGGCGGCCCCTCGCAAAGTCTCGCGGCATTCCGAGTCCGGCGGACGAAGTTGGCCAGCCCCACCCCCCAAGGCTATAGCCCACCCGTTTTTGTGGCCTTTTTCCTCTGGACGAACTTGGCGCCCCGGCCTTCGGGCAGTTATTTTTGGGTGCGGTTTTGACCGCGGCCTATTTTTGGCACACGGAGGCCCCTCGCAAAGTCTCGCGGCATTCCGAGTCCGGCGGACGAAGTTGGCCAGCCCCACCCCCCAAGGCTATAGCCCACCCGTTTTTGTGGCCTTCTTGCGCTGGCCGAACTTGGCACCCCGGCCTTCGGGCGGTTATTTTTGGGCGCGGCTATGCCCTCGGCCAATGTTTTTCACACGGAGGCCCCACGCAAAGTGTCGGGGCATTCCAAGTCCGGCGGACGAAGCTGGCCAGCCCCACCCCCCAAGGCTATAGCCCACCCGTTTTTGTGGCATTTTTGTGCTGGACGAACTTGGCGCCCCGGCGTTCGGGCGGTTATTTTTGGGCGCGGCTTTGCCCGCAGCCTATGTTTGGCACACGGAGGCCCCTCGCAAAGTCTCGCGGCATCCGAGTCCGGCGGACGAAGCTGGCCAGCCCCACCCCCCAAGGCTATAGCCCACCCGTTTTTGTGGCCTTTTTCCGCTGGACGAACTTGGCGCCCCGGCCTTCGGGCAGTTATTTTTGGGCGCGGCTTTGCCCGGGGCCTAATTTTGGCACTCGGAGGCCCCTCGCAAAGTCTCGCGGCAATCCGAATCCGACGGATGAAGTTGGCCAACCCCACCCCCCAAGGCTATAGCCCACCCGTTTTTGTGGCCTTTTTCCGCTGGACGAACTTGGCGCCCCGGCCTTCGGGCGGTTATTTTTGGGTGCGGCTATGCCTGCGGCCTATTTTTGGCACACCGAGGCCCCTCGCAAAGTCTCGCGGCATTCCGAGTCCGGCGGACGAAGTAGGGCCAGCCCCACCCCCCAAGGCTATAGCCCACCCGTTTTTGTGGCCTTTTTGCGCTGGCCGAACTTGGCACCCCGGCCTTCGGGCGGTTATTTTTGGGCGCGGCTATGCCCGCGGCCTATGTTTTTCACACGGAGGCCCCACGCAAAGTGTCGCGGTATTTCAAGTCCGGCGGACGAAGTGGGCCAGCCCCACCCCCCAAGGCTATAGCCCACCCGTTTTTGTGGCATTTTTGCGCTGGACGAACTTGGCGCCCCAGCCTTCGGGCGGTTATTTCTGGGCGCGGCTTTGCCCGCGGCCTATGTTTGGCACATGGAGGCCCCTCGCAAAGTCTCGCGGCATCCGAGTCCGGCGGACGAAGTTGGCCAGCCCCACCCCCCAAGGCTATAGCCCACCCGTTTTTGTGGCCTTTTTGCCCTGGAGGAACTTGGCGCCCCGGCCTTCGGGCGGTTATTTTTGGGCGCAGCTTTGCCCGCGGCCTATGTTTGGCACACGGAGGCCCCTCGCAAAGTCTCGCGGCATTCCGAGTCCGGCGGACGAAGTTGGCTAGCCCCACCCCCCAAGGCTATTGCCCACCCGTTTTTGTGGCCATTTTCCGCTGGACGAACTTGGCGCCCCGACCTTCGGGCGGTTATTTTTGGGCGCGGCTTTGCCCGCGGCCTATGTTTGGCACACGGAGGCCGCTCGCAAAGTCTCGCGGCATCCGAGTCCGGCGGACGAAGTTGGCCAGCCCCACCCCCCAAGGCTATAGCCCACCCGTTTTTGTGGCCTTTTCGCCCTGGAGGAACTTGGCGCCCCGGCCGTCGGGCGGTTATTTTTGGGCGCGGCTTTGCCCGCGGCCTATGTTTGGCACACGGAGGCCCCTCGCAAAGTCTCGCGGCATTCCGAGTCCGGCGGACGAAGTGGGCCAGCCCCACCCCCCAAGGCTATAGCCCACCCGTTTTTGTGGCCTTTTTGCGCTGGCCGAACTTGGCACCCCGGCCTTCGGGCGGTTATTTTTGGGCGCGGCTATGCCCGCGGCCAATGTTTTTCACACGGAGGCCCCACGCAAAGTGTCGGGGCATTCCAAGTCCGGCAGACGAAGCTGGCCAGCCCCACCCCCCAAGGCTATAGCCCACCCGTTTTTGTGGCATTTTTGCGCTGGACGAACTTGGCGCCCCGGCGTTCGGGCGGTTATTTTTGGGCGCGGCTTTGCCCGCGGCCTATGTTTGGCACACGGAGGCCCCTCGCAAAGTCTCGCGGCATTTCGAGTCCGGCGGACGAAGTTGCCCAGCCCCACCCCCCAAGGCTATAGCCCACCCGTTTTTGTGGCCTTTTTCCTCTGGACAAACTTGGCGCCCCGGCCTTCGGGCTGTTATTTTTTCGTGCGGCTTTGCTCGCAGTCTATGTTTGGCACACGGTGGCCCCTCGGAAAGTCTCGCGGCATTCCGAGTCTGGCGGACGAAGTCGGCCAGCCCCACCCCCCAAGGCTATAGCCCACCCGTTTTTGTGGCCTTCTTGCGCTGGCCGAACTTGGCACCCCGGCCTTCGGGCGGTAATTTTTGGGCGCGGCTATGCCCGCGGCCAATGTTTTTCACACGGAGGCCCCACGCAAAGTGTCGGGGCATTCCAAGTCCGGCGGACGAAGCTGGGCAGCCCCACCCCCCAAGGCTATAGCCCACCCGTTTTTGTGGCATTTTTGTGCTGGACGAACTTGGCGCCCCGGCGTTCGGGCGGTTATTTTTGGGCGCGGCTTTGCCCGCGGCCTATGTTTGGCACACGGAGGCCCCTCGCAAAGTCTCGCGGCATCCGAGTCCGGCGGACGAAGCTGGCCAGCCCCACCCCCCAAGGCTATAGCCCACCCGTTTTTGTGGCCTTTTTCCGCTGGACGAACTTGGCGCCCCGGCCTTCGGGCAGTTATTTTTGGGCGCGGCCTTGCCCGCGGCCTAATTTTGGCACACGGAGGCCCCTCGCAAAGTCTCGCGGCAATCCGAATCCGACGGATGAAGTTGGCCAACCCCACCCCCCAAGGCTATAGCCCACCCGTTTTTGTGGCCTTTTTCCGCTGGACGAACTTGGCGCCCTGGCCTTCGGGCGGTTATTTTTGGGTGCGGCTATGCCCGCGGCCTATTTTTGGCACACCGAGGCCCCTCGCAAAGTCTTGCGGCATTCCGAGACCGGCGGACGAAGTAGGGCCAGCCCCACCCCCCAAGGCTATAGCCCACCCGTTTTTGTGGCCTTTTTGCGCTGGCCGAACTTGGCACCCCGGCCTTCGGGCGGTTATTTTTGGGCGCGGCTATGCCCGCGGCCTATGTTTTTCACACGGAGGCCCCACGCAAAGTGTCGCGGCATTTCAAGTCCGGCGGACGAAGTGGGCCAGCCCCACCCCCCAAGGCTATAGCCCACCCGTTTTTGTGGCATTTTTGCGCTATACGAACTTGGCGCCCCAGCCTTCGGGCGGTTATTTTTGGGCGCGGCTTTGCCCGCGGCCTATGTTTGGCAAACGGAGGCCCCTCGCAAAGTCTCGCGGCATCCGAGTCCGGCGGACGAAGTTGGCCAGCCCCACCCCCCAAGGCTATAGCCCACCCGTTTTTGTGGCCATTTTCCGCTGGACGAACTTGGCGCCCCGACCTTCGGGCGGTTATTTTTGGGCGCGGCTTTGCCCGCGGCCTACGTTTGGCACACGGAGGCCGCTCGCAAAGTCTCGCGGCATCCGAGTCCGGCGGACGAAGTTGGCCAGCCCCACCCCCCAAGGCTATAGCCCACCCGTTTTTGTGGCCTTTTCGCCCTGGAGGAACTTGGCGCCCCGGCCGTCGGGCGGTTATTTTTGGGCGCAGCTTTGCCCGCGGCCTCTGTTTGGCACACGGAGGCCCCTCGCAAAGTCTCGCGGCATTCCGAGTCCGGCGGACGAAGTTGGCTAGCCCCACCCCCCAAGGCTATTGCCCACCCGTTTTTGTGGCCATTTTCCGCTGGACGAACTTGGCGCCCCGACCTTCGGGCGGTTATTTTTGGGCGCGGCTTTGCCCGCGGCCTACGTTTGGCACACGGAGGCCGCTCGCAAAGTCTCGCGGCATCCGAGTCCGGCGGACGAAGTTGGCCAGCCCCACCCCCCAAGGCTATAGCCCACCCGTTTTTGTGGCCTTTTCGCCCTGGAGGAACTTGGCGCCCCGGCCGTCGGGCGGTTATTTTTGGGCGCGGCTTTGCCCGCGGCCTATGTTTGGCACACGGAGGCCCCTCGCAAAGTCTCGCGGCATTCCGAGTCCGGCGGACGAAGCGGGCCAGCCCCACCCCCCAAGGCTATAGCCCACCCGTTTTTGTGGCCTTTTTGCGCTGGCCGAAGTTGGCACCCCGGCCTTCGGGCGGTTATTTTTGGGCGCGGCTATACCCGCGGCCAATGTTTTTCACACGGAGGCCCCACGCAAAGTGTCGGGGCATTCCAAGTCCGGCAGACGAAGCTGGCCAGCCCCACCCCCCAAGGCTATAGCCCACCCGTTTTTGTGGCATTTTTGCGCTGGACGAACTTGGCGCCCCGGCGTTCGGGCGGTTATTTTTGGGCGCGGCTTTGTCCGCGGCCTATGTTTGGCACACGGAGGCCCCACGCAAAGTGTCGGGGCATTCCAAGTCCGGCAGACGAAGCTGGCCAGCCCCACCCCCCAAGGCTATAGCCCACCCGTTTTTGTGGCCTTTTTGCGCTGGCCGAACTTGGCACCCCGGCCTTTGGGCGGTTATTTTTGGGCGCGGCTATGCCCGCGGCCAATGTTTTTCACACGGAGGCCCCACGCAAAGTGTCGGGGCATTCCAAGTCCGGCAGGCGAAGCTGGCCAGCCCCACCGCCCAAGGCTATAGGCCACCCGTTTTTGTGGCATTTTTGCGCTGGACGAACTTGGCGCCCCGGCCTTCGGGCGGTTATTTTTGGGCGCGGCTTTGCCTGCGGCCTATGTTTGGCAAACGGAGGCCCCTCGCAAAGTCTCGCGGCATCCGAGTCCGGCGGACGAAGTGGGCCAGCCCCACGCCCCAAGGCTATAGCCCACCCGTTTTTGTGGCCTTTTTCCTCTGGACGAACTTGGCGCCCCGGCCTTCGGGCTGTTATTTTTTCGTGCGGCTTTGCTCGCAGTCTATGTTTGGCACACGGTGGCCCCTCGCAAAGTCTCGCGGCATTCCGAGTCCGGCGGACGAAGTGGGCCAGCCCCACCCCCCAAGGCTATAGCCCACCCGTTTTTGTGGCCTTTTTGCGCTGGCCGAACTTGGCACCCCGTCCTTCGGGCGGTTATTTTTGGGCGCGGCTATGCCCGCGGCCAATGTTTTTCGCACGGAGGCCCCACGCAAAGTGTCGGGGCATTCCAAGTCCGGTGGACGAAGCTGGCCAGCCCCACCCCCCAAGGCTATAGCCCACCCGTTTTTGTGGCATTTTTGCGCTGGACGAACTTGGCGCCCCGGCGTTTGGGCGGTTATTTTTGGGCGCGGCTTTGCCCGCGGCCTATGTTTGGCACACGGAGGCCCCTCGCAAAGTCTCGCGGCATTCCGAGTCCGGCGGACGAAGTTGCCCAGCCCCACCCCCCGAGGCTATAGCCCACCCGTTTTTGTGGCCTTTTTCCTCTGGACGAACTTGGCGCCCCGGCCTTCGGGCTGTTATTTTTTCGTGCGGCTTTGCTCGCAGTCTATGTTTGGCACACGGTGGCCCCTCGCAAAGTCCCGCGGCATTCCGAGTCTGGCGGACGAAGTCGGCCAGCCCCACCCCCCAAGGCTATAGCCCACCCGTTTTTGTGGCGTTTTTGCGCTGGCCGAACTTGGCACCCCGGCCTTCGGGCGGTTATTTTTGGGCGCGGCTATGCCCGCGGCCAATGTTTTTCACACGGTGGCCCCACGCAAAGTGTCGGGGCATTGCAAGTCCGGCGGACGAAGCTGGCCAGCCCCACCCCCCAAGGCTATAGCCCACCCGTTTCTGTGGCATTTTTGCGCTGGACGAACTTGGCGCCCCGGCCTTCGGGCGGTTATTTTTGGGCGCGGCTTTGCCTGCGGCCTATGTTTGGCAAACGGAGGCCCCTCGCAAAGTCTCGCGGCATCCGAGTCCGGCGGACGAAGTGGGCCAGCCCCACGCCCCAAGGCTATAGCCCACCCGTTTTTGTGGCCTTTTTCCTCTGGACGAACTTGGCGCCCCGGCCTTCGGGCTGTTATTTTTTCGTGCGGCTTTGCTCGCAGTCTATGTTTGGCACACGGTGGCCCCTCGCAAAGTCTCGCGGCATTCCGAGTCCGGCGGACGAAGTGGGCCAGCCCCACCCCCCAAGGCTATAGCCCACCCGTTTTTGTGGCCATTTTGCGCTGGCCGAACTTGGCACCCCGGCCTTCGAGCAGTTATTTTTGGGCGCGGCTATGCCCGCGGCCAATGTTTTTCACACGGAGGCCCCACGCAAAGTGTCGGGGCATTCCAAGTTCGGCGGACGAAGCTGGCCAGCCCCACCCCCCAAGGCTATAGCCCACCCGTTTTTGTGGCATTTTTGCGCTGGACGAACTTGGCGCCCCGGCGTTCGGGCGGTTATTTTTGGGCGCGGCTTTGCCCGCGGCCTATGTTTGGCACACGGAGGCCCCTCGCAAAGTCTCGCGGCATTCCGAGTCCGGCGGACGAAGTTGCCCAGCCCCACCCCCCGAGGCTATAGCCCACCCGTTTTTGTGGCCTTTTTCCTCTGGACGAACTTGGCGCCCCGGCCTTCGGGCTGTTATTTTTTCGTACGGCTTTGCTCGCAGTCTATGTTTGGCACACGGTGGCCCCTCGCAAAGTCTCGCGGCATTCCGAGTCTGGCGGACGAAGCTGGCCAGCCCCACCCCCCTAGGCTATAGCCCACCCGTTTTTGTGGCATTTTTGCGTTGGACGAACTTGGCGCCCCGGCGTTCGGGCGGTTATTTTTGGGCGCGGCTTTGCCCGCGGCCTATGTTTGGCACACGGAGGCCCCTCGCAAAGTCTCGCGGCATTCCGAGTCCGGCGGACGAAGTTGCCCAGCCCCACCCCCCGAGGCTATAGCCCACCCGTTTTTGTGGCCTTTTTCCTCTGGACGAACTTGGCGCCCCGGCCTTCGGGCTGTTATTTTTTCGTACGGCTTTGCTCGCAGTCTATGTTTGGCACACGGTGGCCCCTCGCAAAGTCTCGCGGCATCCGAGTCCGGCGGACGAAGTGGGCCAGCCCCACGCCCCAAGGCTATAGCCCACCCGTTTTTGTCGCCTTTTTCCGCTGGACGAACTTGGCGCCCCGGCCTTCGGGCGGTTAATTTTGGGCGCGGCTTCATCCGCGGCCTATTTTTAGCACACAGAGGCCCCTCGCAAAGGCTCGCGGCATTCCGAGTCCGGCGGACGAAGTGGGCCAGCCCCACCCCCCAAGGCTATAGCCCACCCGTTTTTGTGGCCTTTTTCCGCTGGACGATCTTGGCGCCCCGGCCTTCGGGCGGTTATTTTTGGGCGCGGCTTTACCCGTGGCATATTTTTGGCACACAGAGGACCCTCGCAAAGTCTCGCTGCATTCCGAGTCCGGCGGACGAAGTTGGCTAGCCCCACCCCCCCAAGGCTATAGCCCACCCGTTTTTGTGGCCTTTTTGCGCTGGCCGAACTTGGCACCCCGGCCTTCAGGCGGTTATTTCTTGGCCCGGCTATGCCTGCGGCCTATGTTTTACACACGGAGGCCCCTCGCAAAGTCTCGCGGCATTTCGAGTCCCGCGGACGAAGTTGGCCAGCCCCACCTCCCAAGGCTATAGCCCACCCGTTTTTGTGGCCTTTTTCCGCTGGACGAACTTGGCGCCCCGGCCTTCGGGCGGTTATTTTTGGGCGCGCTTTTGACCGCGGCCTATTTTTGGCACACGGAGTCCCCTCGTAAAGTCTCGTGGCATTCCGAGTCCGGCGGACGAAGTGGGCCAACCCCACCCCCCAAGGCTATAGCCCACCCGTTTTTGTGGCGTTTTTCCGCTGGACGAACTTGGCGCCCCGGCCTTCGGGCGGTTATTTTTGGGCGCGGCTTTACCCGTGGCATATTTTTGGCACACGGAGGCCCCACGTAAAGTGTCGCGGCATTCCAAGTCCGGCGGACGAAGTGGGCCAGCCCCAGCCCCCAAGGCTATAGCCCACCCGTTTTTCTGGCATTTTTGCGCTGGACGAACTTGGCGCCCCGGACTTCGGGCAGTTATTTTTGGGCGCGGCTTTGCCCGCGGCCTATGTTTGGCACCCAGAGGCCTCGCGCAAAGTCTCGCGGCATTCCGTGTCCGGCGGACGAAATTGGCCAGCCCCACCCCCCAAGGATATAGCCCACCCGTTTTTGTGGCCCTTTTGCACTAGACGAACTTGGCGCCCCGGCCTTCGGGCGGTTATTTTTGGGCGCGGCTTCATCCGCGGCCTATTTTTAGCACACGGAGGCCCCTCGCGAAGGCTCACGGCATTCCGAGTGCGGCGGACGAAGTTGGCCAGCCCCACCCCCCAAGGCTATAGCCCACCCGTTTTTGTGGCCTTTTTGCCCTGGAGGAACTTGGCGCCCCGGCCATCGGGCGGTTATTTTTGGACACGGCTTTGTCCGCGGCCTATTTTTAGCACGCGGAGGCCCCTCGCAAAGTCTCGCGGCATTCCGAGTCCGGCGGACGAAGTTGGCCAGCCCCACCCCCCAAGGCTATAGCCCACCCGTTTTTGTGGCCGTTTTCCGCTGGACGAACTTGGCGCCCCGGCCTTTGGGCGGTTATTTTTGGGCGCGGCTGTGCCCGCGGCCTATTTTTTGCACACGGAGGGGACTCGCAAAGTCTCGCGCCATTCCGAGTCCGGCGGACGAAGTGGGCCAGCCCCACCCGCCAAGGCTATAGCCCACCTGTATTTGTTGCTTTTTTCCGCTGGACGAACTTGGCACCACGGCCTTCGGGCTGTTATTTTTGGGGACGGTTGTGACCACGGCCTATTTTTGGTACACGGAGGCGCCTCGCAAAGTCTCACGCCATTCCGAGTCCGGCGGACGAAGTTGGCCAGCCCCACCCCCCAAGGCTATAGCCCACCCGTATTTGTGGCTTTTTTCCGCTGGACGAAGTTGGTGCCTCGGCCTTCGGGTGGTTATTTTTGTGCGCGGCTGTGCCCGCGGTCTATTTTTGGCACACGGAGGCGCGCCGCAAAGACTCGCGCCATTCTGAGTCCGGCGGACGAAGTTGGCCAGCCCCACCCCCCAAGGCTATAGCCCACCCTTTTTTGTGGCTTTTTTCCGCTGGACGAAGTTGGTGCCTCGGCCTTCGGGTGGTTATTTTTGTGCGCGGCTGTGCCCGCGGTCTATTTTTGGCACACCGAGGCGCGCCGCAAAGTCTCGCACCATTCCGAGTCCGGCGGACGAAGTCGGCCAGCCCCACCCCCCAAGGCTATAGCCCACCCGTATTTGTGGCGTTTTTCCGCTGGATGAACTTGGCACCCCGGCCTTTGGGCTGTTATGTTCGGGCGCGGCTGTGCCCGCGGCCTATTTTAGGCACACGGAAGCGCCTCGCAAAGTATCGTGCCATTCCGAGTCCGGCGGCGAAGTGGGCCAGCCCCACCCCCCAAGGCTATAGCCCACCTGTATTTGTGGCTTTTTTCCGCTGGACGAACTTGGCGCCCCGGCCTTCGGGCGGTTATTTTTGGGCGCGGCTGTGCCCGCGGTCTATTTTTGGCACACGGAAGTGCCTCACAAACTCTCGCGCCATTCCGAGTCCGGCGGACGAAGTTGGTCAGCCCCACCCCCCAAGGCTATAGCCCACCCGTTTTTGTGGCCTTTTTCCGCTGGACGTACTTGGCGCCCCGGCCTTCGGGCGGTTATTTTTGGGCCCGGCTGTGCCCGGGGCCTATTTTTGGCACACAGACGTGCCTCACAAAGTCTCGCACCATTCCGAGTCCGGCGGACGAAGTTGGCCAACCCCACCCCCCAAGGCTATAGCCCACCCGTTTTTGTGGCCTTTTTCCGCTGGACGAACTTTGCGCCCCGGCCTTCAGGCGGTTAGTTTTGGGCGAGGCTGTGCCCGCGGCCTATTTTTGGCACACGGAGGCGCCTCGTAAAGTCTCGCGCCATTCCCAGTCCGGCGGACGAAGTTGGCCAGCCCCACCCCCCAAGGCTATAGCCCACCCGTATTTGTGGCTTTTTTCCGCTGGACGAACTTGGCGCCCCGGCCTTCGAGTGGTTATTTTTGGGCGCGGCTGTCCCCATCAGCCTATTTTTGGCACACGGAGGTGCCTCGCAAAGTCTCGCACCATTCCGAGTCCGGTGGACGAAGTTGGCCAGCCCCACCCCCCAAGCCTATAGCCCACCCGTTTTTGTGGCCTCTTTCCGCTGGATGAACTTGGTTCCCCGGCCTTCGGGCGGTTATTTTTGGGCGCCGCTGTGACCGCGGCCTATTTTTTTCACACAGAGGCGCCTCGCAAAGTCTCGCGCCATTCCGAGTCCGGCGGACGAAGTTGGCCCGGCCCACCCCCCAAGGCTATAGCCCACCCGTATTTGTGGCCTTTTTCCGCTGGATGAACTTGGCGCCCCGGACTTCGGGCGGTTATTTTTGGGCGCGGCTGTGCTCAAGGCCTATTTTTGGCACACGGAGGCGCCTCACAAAGTCTCGCGCCATTCCGAGTCCGGCGGACGAAGTTGGTCAGCCCCACCCCCCAAGGCTATAGCCCACCCGTTTTTGTGGCCTTTTTCCGCTGGACGAACTTGGCGCCCCGGCCTTCGGGCGGTTATTTTTGGGCGCGGCTGTGCCCAAGGCCTATTTTTGGCACACGGAGGCGCCTCACAAAGTCTCGCGCCATTCCGAGTCCGGCGGACGAAGTTGGCCAGCCCCACCCCCCAAGGCTATAGCCCACCCGTTTTTGTGGCCTTTTTCCGCTGGACGAACTTTGCGCCCCGGCCTTCAGGCGGTTAGTTTTGGGCGAGGCTGTGCCCGCGGCCTATTTTTGGCACACGGAGGCGCCTCGTAAAGTCTCGCGCCATTCCCAGTCCGGCGGACGAAGTTGGCCAGCCCCACCCCCCAAGCCTATAGCCCACCCGTATTTGTGGCCTTTTTCCGCTGGACGAACTTGGCGCCCCGGCCTTCGAGTGGTTATTTTTGGGCGCGGCTGTCCCCATCAGCCTATTTTTGGCACACGGAGGCGCCTCGTAAAGTCTCGCACCATTCCGAGTCCGGCGGACGAAGTTGGCCCGGCCCACCCCCCAAGGCTATAGCCCACCCGTTTTTGTGGCCTTTTTCCGCAGGACGAACTTGGCGCCACGGCCTTCAGGTGGTTTTTTTTGGGCGCGGCTGTTCCCGCGGCCTATTTTTTTCATACAGAGGCGCCTCGCAAAGTCTCGCGCCATTCCGAGTCCGGCGGACGAAGTTGGCCCGGCCCACCCCCCAAGGCTATAGCCCACCCATTTTTGTGGCCTTTTTCCGCCGGACGAACTTGGCGCCATGGCCTTCGGGTGGTTATTTTTGGGCGCGGCTGTGCCCGCGGCCTATTTTTGGCACACGGAGGTGCCTCGCAAAGTCTCGCGCCATTCCGAGTCCGGCGGACGAAGTGGGCCAAGGCCACAAAAACGGGTGGGCTATAGCCTTGGGGGGTGGGGCTGGCCAACCTCTTTTGCCGGACTCGGAATGCCGCGAGACTTTGCGAGGGGCCTCCGTGTGCCAAAAATAGGCCGCGGGCGAAGCCGCGCCCAAAAATAACTGCCCGAAGACCGGGGCGCCAAGTTCGTCCAACGGAAAAAGGCCACAAAAATGGGTGGGCTATAGCCTTGGGGGGTGGGGCTGGCCAACTTCGTCCGCCAGACTCGGAATGCCGCGAGACCTTGCGAGGGGCCTCCGTGTGCCAAACATAGGCCGCGGGTAAAGCCGCGCCCAAAAATAACCGCCCGAAGGCCGGGGCGCCAAGTTCGTCCAGCGCAAAAATGCCACAAAAACGGGTGGGCTATAGCCTTGGGGGGTGGGGCTGGCCCACTTCGTCCGCCGGACTCGGAATGCCGCGAGACTTTCCGAGGGGCCTCCGTGTGCTAAACATAGGCCGCGGGCAAAAGCCACGCCCAAAAATAACCGACCGAAGGCCGGGGCGCCCAAAAATAACCGACCGAAGGCCGGGGCGCCCAAAAATAACCGCCCGAAGGCCGGGGCGCCAATTTCGTCCAGCGGAAAAAGGCCACAAAAACGGGTGGGCTATAGCCTTGGGGGGTGGGGCTGGCCAACCTCTTTTGCCGGACTCGGAATGCCGCGAGACTTTGCGAGGGGCCTTCGTCTGCCAAAAATAGACCGCGGGCAAAGCCGCGCGCAAAAATAACCGCCCGAAGACCGGGGCGCCAAGTTCGTCCAGCGCAAAAATGCCACAAAAACGGGTGGGCTATAGCCTTGGGGGGTGGGGCTGGCCCACTTCGTCCGCCGGACTCGGAATGCCGCGAGACTTTCCGAGGGGCCTCCGTGTGCCAAACATAGGCCGCGGGAAAAAGCCACGCCCAAAAATAACCGACCGAAGGCCGGGGCGCCCAAAAATAACCGACCGAAGGCCGGGGCGCCCAAAAATAACCGACCGAAGGCCGGGGCGCCCAAAAATAACCGCCCGAAGGCCGGGGCGCCAATTTCGTCCAGCGGAAAAAGGCCACAAAAACGGGTGGGCTATAGCCTTGGGGGGTGGGGCTGGCCAACCTCTTTTGCCGGACTCGGAATGCCGCGAGACTTTGCGAGGGGCCTTCGTCTGCCAAAAATAGACCGCGGGCAAAGCCGCGCGCAAAAATAACCGCCCGAAGAACGGGGCGCCAAGTTCGTCCAGCGCAAAAATGCCACAAAAACGGGTGGGCTATAGCCTTGGGGGGTGGGGCTGGCCAACTTCGTCCGCCGGACTCGGAATGCCGCGAGGGTTTGCGAGGGGCGTCCGTGTGCCAAACATAGGCCACGGGCAAAGCCGCGCCCAAAAATAACCGCCCGAAGGCCGGGGCGCCAAGTTCGTCCAGCGGAAAAAGGCCACAAAAACGGGTGGGCTATAACCTTGGAGGGTGGGGCTGGCCAACTTCGTCCGCCGGACTCGGAATGCCGCGAGACTTTGCGAGGGGCCTCCGTGTGCCAAACATAGGCCGCGGGCAAAGCCTCACCCAAAAATAACCACCCGAAGGCCGGGGCGCTAAGTTCGTCCAGCGCAAAAATGCCACAAAAACGGGTGGGCTATAACCTTGGAGGGTGGGGCTGGTCAACTTCGTCCGCCAGACTCGGAATGCCGCGAGACTTTGCGAGGGGCCTCCGTGTGCCAAATATAGGCCGCGGGCAAAGCCGCGCCCAAAAATAACCTCCCCAAGGCCGGGGCGCCAAGTTCGTCCAGCGGAAAAAGGCCACAAAAACGGGTGGGCTATAACCTTGGAGGGTGGGGCTGGCCAACTTCGTCCGCTGGACTCGGAATGCCGCGAGACTTTGCGTGGGGCCTCCGTGTGCCAAACATAGGCCGCGGGCAAAGTCTCACCCAAAAATAACCACCCGAAGGCCGGGGCGCCAAGTTCGTCCAGCGCAAAAATGCCACAAAAACGGGTGGGCTATAGCCTTGGGGGGTGGGGCTGGCCCACTTCGTCCGCCGGACTCGGAATGCTGCGAGACTTTGCGAGGGGCCTCCGTGTACAAAAAATAGGCCGCGGGCAAAGCCGCGCCCAAAAATAACCGCCCAAAGACCGGGGCGCCAAGTTTGTCCAGCGGAAAAAGGCCACAAAAACGGGTGGGCTATAGCCTTGGGGGGTGGGACAGGACCACTTCGTCCGCCTGACTTGGAATGCCGTGAGACATTGCGAGGGGCCTCCGTGTACCCAACATAGGCTGCGTGCAAAGCCGCGCCCAAAAATAACCGCCCGAGGGCCGGGGAGCAATGTTCGTCCAGCGGAAAAAGGCCACAAAAACGGTTGGGCTATAGCCTCGGGGGGTGGGGCTGGTCAACTTCGTCCGCCAGACTCGGAATGCCGCGAGACTTTGCGAGGGGCGTCCGTGTGTCAAAAATAGGCCATGGAAAAAGCCGCGCCCAAAAATAACCGCCCGAAGGCCGGGGCGCCAAGTTCGTCCAGCGGAAAAAGGCCACAAAAACGGGTGGGCTATAGCCTTGGGGGGTGGGGCTGGCCAACTTCGTTCGCCGGACTCGGAATGCCGCGAGACTTTGCGAGGGACGTCCGTGTGCCAAAAATAGGCCGTCGGCAAAGCCGCGCTCAGAAACAACCGCCCGAAGGCTGGGGCGCCAAGTTCGTCCAGCGCAAAAAGGCCACAAAAACGGGTGGGCTATAGCCTTGGGGGGTGGGCCTGGCCTACTTCGTCCGCCATACTCGGAATGCCGTGAGACTTTGTGAGGGTACTCCGTGTGCGAAACATAGGCCGCAGGCAAAGTCGTACCCAAAAATAACCACCCGAAGGCCGGGGCGCCAAGTTCGTCCAGTGGAAAAAGGCCACAAAAACGGGTCGGCTATATCCTTGGGGGATGGGGCTGGCCAACTTCGTCCGCCGGACTCGGAATGCCGCGAGACTTTGCGAGGGGCCTCCGTGTGCCAAACATAGGCTGCGGGCAAAGCCGCGCCCAAAAATAACCGCCCGAAGGCTGGGGCGCCAAGTTCGTCCAGCGCAAAAAGGCCACAAAAACGGGTGGGCTATAGCCTTGGGGGGTGGGCCTGGCCAACTTCGTCCGCCGGACTCGGAATGCCGCGAGACTTTGCGAGGGGCCTCCGTGTGCCAAAAATAGGCCGCGGGCAAAGCCGCGCTCAAAAACAACCTCCCGAAGGCTGGGGCGCCAAGTTCGTCCAGCGCAAAAAGGCCACAAAAACGGGTGGGCTATAGCCTTGGGGGGTGGGCAGGCCAACTTCGTTCGCCGGACTAGGAATGCCGCGAGACTTTGCATGGGCCCTCCATGTGCCAAAAATTGGCCGCGGGTAAAGCCGCGCCCAAAAATAACCGCCCGAAGACCGGGGCGCCAAGTTCGTCCAGCGGAAAATGGCCACAAAAACGGGTGGGCTATAGCCTTGGGGGGTGGGGCTGGCCAACTTCGTCCGCCGGACTCGGAATGCCGTGAGACTTTGCGAGGGGCCTCCGTGTGCCAAATATAGGCCGCGGGCAAAGCCGCGCCCAAAAATAACCGCCCGAAGACCGGGGCTCCAAGTTCGTCCAGCGGAAAAAGGACACAAAAACGGGTGCGCTATAGCCTTGGGGGGTGGGGCTGGCCCACTTCGTCTGCCATACTCGGAATGCCACGAGACTTTGCGAGGGGACTCGGTGTGCCAAACATAGGCCGCGGACAAAGCCGCGCCATAAAATAACCGCCTGAAGGCCGGGGCGCCAAGTTCGTCCAGCGGAAAAAGGCCACAAAAACGGGTCGGCTATAGCCTTGCGGGGTGGGGCTGGCCAACTTCGTCCGCCGGACTCGGAATGCCGCGAGACTTTGCGAGCGGCCTCCGTGTGCCAAAAATAGGCTGTGGCCAAAGCCGCGCCCAAAAATAACCGCCCGAAGACCGGGGCGCCAAGTTCGTCCAGCGGAAAAAGGCCTCAAAAACGGGTGGGCTATAGCCTTGGGGGGTGGGGCTGGCCAACTTCGTCCGCCGGACTCGGAATGCCGTGAGCCTTTGCGAGGGGACTCGGTGTGCCAAACATAGGACGCGGGCAAAGCCGCGCCATAAAATAACTGCCCGAAGGCCGGGTCGCCAAGTTCGTCCAGCGCAAAAAGGCCACAAAAACCGGTGGGCTGCTGCCTTGGGGGGTGGGGCTGGCCAACTTCGTCCGCCGCACTCGGAATGCCGCGAGACTTTGCGAGTGGCCTCCGTGTGCCAAACATAGGCCGCGGGCAAGGCCGCGCCCAAAAATAACCGCCCGAAGGCTGGGGCGCAAAGTTCGTCCAGCGCAAAAAGGCCACAAAAACAGGTGGTCTATAGCCTTGGGGGGTGGGGCTGGCCAACTTCGTCCGCCGGATTTGGAATGCCGTGAGAACTTACGAGGGGCCTCCGTGTGCCAAACATAGGCCGCGGGCAAATCCGTGCCCAAAAATAACCGCCCGAAGGCCGGGGCGCCAAGTTCGTCCAGCGGAAAAAGGCCACAAAAACGGGTGGGCTATAGCCTTGCGGGGTGGGGCTGGCCCACTTCGTCCGCCATACTCGGAATGCCGTGAGACATTGCGAGGGGCCTCCGTGTGGCAAACATAGGCCGCGGGCAAAGCCGCGCCCCAAAATAACCGCCCGAAGGCCGGGCCGCCAAGTTCGTCCAGCGCAAAAAGGCCACAAAATCGGGTCGGCTATAGCGTTGGGGGGTGGGGCTGGCCAACTTCGTCCGCCGGACTCGGAATGCCGCGAGACTTTGCGAGCGGCCTCCGTGTGCCAAAAATAGGCTGCGGCCAAAGCCGCGCCCAAAAATAACCGCCCGAAGACCGGGGCGCCAAGTTCGTCCAGCGGAAAAAGGCCACAAAAACGGGTGGGCTATAGCCTTGGGGGGTGGGGCTGGCCAACTTCGTCCGCCATACTCGGAATGCCGTGAGCCTTTGCGAGGGGACTCGGTGTGCCAAACATAGGACGCGGGAAAAGCCGCGCCATAAAATAACTGCCCGAAGGCCGGGTCGCCAAGTTCGTCCAGCGCAAAAAGGCCACAAAAACCGGTGGGCTGTAGCCTTGGGGGGTGGGGCTGGCCAACTTCATCCGCCGCACTCGGAATGCCGCGAGACTTTTCGAGTGGCCTCCGTGTGCCAAACATAGGCCGCGGGCAAGGCCGCGCCCAAAAATAACCGCCCGAAGGCTGGGGCGCAAAGTTCGTCCAGCGCAAAAAGGCCACAAAAACAGGTGGGCTATAGCCTTGGGGGGTGGGGCTGGCCAACTTCGTCCGCCGGATTCGGAATGCCGTGAGAATTTACGAGGGGCCTCCGTGTGCCAAACATAGGCCGCTGGCAAATCCGTGCCCAAAAATAACCGCCCGAAGGCCGGGGCGCCAAGTTCGTCCAGCGGAAAAAGGCCACAAAAACGGGTGGGCCATAGCCATGGAGGGTGGGGCTGGCCAACTTCGTCCGCCGGAGTCGGAATGCCGCGAGACATTGCGAGGGGCCTCCGTGTGCCAAACATAGGCCGTGGGAAAATCCGCACCCAAAAATAACCGCCCGAAGGCCGGGGTCCCAAGTTCGTCCAGCGCAAAAAGGCCACAAAAACGGGTCGGCTATAGCCTTGGGGGGTGGGGCTGGCCAACTTCGTCCGCCGGATTCGGAATGCCGTGAGAATTTACGAGGGGCCTCCGTGTGCCAAACATAGGCCGCGGGCAAATCCGTGCCCAAAAATAACCGCCCGAAGGCCGGGGCGCCAAGTTCGTCCAGCGGAAAAAGGCCACAAAAACGGGTGGGCTATAGCCTTGGGGGGTGGGGCTGGCCCACTTCGTCCGCCATACTCGGAATGCCGTGAGACATTGCGAGGGGCCTCCGTGTGGCAAACATAGGCCGCGGGCAAAGCCGCGCCCCAAAATAACCGCCCGAAGGCCGGGCCGCCAAGTTCGTCCAGCGCAAAAAGGCCACAAAATCGGGTCGGCTATAGCCTTGGGGGGTGGGGCTGGCCAACTTCGTCCGCCGGACTCGGAATGCCGTGAGCCTTTGCGAGGGGACTCGGTGTGCCAAACATAGGACGCGGGAAAAGCCGCCCCATAAAATAACTGCCCGAAGGCCGGGTCGCCAAGTTCGTCCAGCGCAAAAAGGCCACAAAAACGGGTGGGCTATAGCCTTGGGGGGTGGGGCTGGCCAACTTCGTCCGCCATACTCGGAATGCCGTGAGCCTTTGCGAGGGGACTCGGTGTGCCAAACATAGGACGCGGGAAAAGCCGCGCCATAAAATAACTGCCCGAAGGCCGGGTCGCCAAGTTCGTCCAGCGCAAAAAGGCCACAAAAACCGGTGGGCTGTAGCCTTGGGGGGTGGGGCTGGCCAACTTCATCCGCCGCACTCGGAATGCCGCGAGACTTTTCGAGTGGCCTCCGTGTGCCAAACATAGGCCGCGGGCAAGGCCGCGCCCAAAAATAACCGCCCGAAGGCTGGGGCGCAAAGTTCGTCCAGCGCAAAAAGGCCACAAAAACAGGTGGGCTATAGCCTTGGGGGGTGGGGCTGGCCAACTTCGTCCGCCGGATTCGGAATGCCGTGAGAATTTATGAGGGGCCTCCGTGTGCCAAACATAGGCCGCTGGCAAATCCGTGCCCAAAAATAACCGCCCGAAGGCCGGGGCGCCAAGTTCGTCCAGCGGAAAAAGGCCACAAAAACGGGTGGGCTATAGCCTTGGGGGGTGGGGCTGGCCCACTTCGTCCGCCATACTCGGAATGCCGTGAGACATTGCGAGGGGCCTCCGTGTGGCAAATATAGGCCGCGGGCAAAGCCGCGCCCCAAAATAACCGCCCGAAGGCTGGGGCGCCAAGTTCGTCCAGCGGAAAAAGGCGACAAAAACGGGTGGGCCATAGCCATGGAGGTTGGGGCTGGCCAACTTCGTCCGCCGGACTCGGAATGCCGCGAGACATTGCGAGGGGCCTCCGTGTGCCAAACATAGGCCGTGGGAAAATCCGCACCCAAAAATAACCGCAGGAAAGGCCGGGGTCCCAAGTTCGTCCAGCGCAAAAAGGCCACAAAAACGGGTCGGCTATAGCCTTGGGGGGTGGGGCTGGCCAACTTCGTCCGCCGGATTCGGAATGCCGTGAGAATTTACGAGGGGCCTCCGTGTGCCAAACATAGGCCGCGGGCAAATCCGTGCCCAAAAATAACCTCCCGAAGGCCGGGGCGCCAAGTTCGTCCAGCGGAAAAAGGCCACAAAAACGGGTGGGCTATAGCCTTGGGGGGTGGGGCTGGCCCACTTCGTCCGCCATACTCGGAATGCCGTGAGACATTGCGAGGGGCCTCCGTGTGGCAAACATAGGCCGCGGGCAAAGCCGCGCCCCAAAATAACCGCCCGAAGGCTGGGGCGCCAAGTTCGTCCAGCGGAAAAAGGCCACAAAAACGGGTGGGCCATAGCCATGGAGGGTGGGGCTGGCCAACTTCGTCCGCCGGAGTCGGAATGCCGCGAGACATTGCGAGGGGCCTCCGTGTGCCAAACATAGGCCGTGGGAAAATCCGCACCCAAAAATAACCGCCCGAAGGCCGGGGTCCCAAGTTCGTCCAGCGCAAAAAGGCCACAAAAACGGGTCGGCTATAGCCTTGGGGGGTGGGGCTGGCCAACTTCGTCCGCCGGATTCGGAATGCCGTGAGAATTTACGAGGGGCCTCCGTGTGCCAAACATAGGCCGCGGGCAAATCCGTGCCCAAAAATAACCGCCCGAAGGCCGGGGCGCCTAGTTCGTCCAGCGCAAAAAGGCCACAAAAACGGGTGGGCTATAGCCTTGGGGGGTGGGGCTGGCCAACTTCCTCCGCCGGACTCGGAATGCCGCGAGACTTTGCGAGGGGCCTCCATGTGCCAAAAATAGGCCGCGGGCAAAGCCGCGCCCAAAAATAACTGCCCGAATTCCGGGTTGCCAAGTTCGTCCAGCGGAAAAAGGCCACAAAAACGGGTGGGCTATAGCCTTGGGGGGTTGGGCTGGCCAACTTCGTCCGCCGGACTCGGAATGCCGCGAGGCTTTGTGAGGGGCCTCCGTGTGCCAAACATAGGCCGAGGCAAAGCCACACCAAAAAATAACCGCCCGAAGGCCGGGGCGCCAAGTTCGTCCAGCGCAAAAAGGCCACAAAAACGGGTGGGCTATAACCTTGGGGGGTGGGGCTGGCAAACTTCATCCGCCGGACTCGGAATGCCGCGAGACTTTACGAGGGGACTCCGTGTGCCAAAAATAGACCGCGGGCAAAGTCGTCCCCAAAAATAACCGCCCGAAGCCCGGGGCGCCAAGTTCGTCCAGCGCAAAAAGGCCACAAAAACGGTTGGGCTATAGCGTTGGGGGGTGGGGCTGGCCAACTTCGTCCGCCGGACTCGGAATACCGCGACACTTTACGACGGGACTCCGTGTGCCAAACATAGGCCGCGGGCAAAGCCGTGCCCAAAAATAACCGCCCGAAGGCCGTGGCGCCAAGTTCGTCCAGCGCAAAAAGGCCACAAAAACGGTTGGGCTATAGCCTTGGGGGGTGGGGCTGGCCAACTTCATCTGCCGGACTCGGAATGCCGCGAGGCTTTGCGAGGGGCCTCCATGTGCGAAACATAGGCTGCGGGCAAAGCCGCACCTAAAAATAACCGCCCGAAGGCCTGGGTGTCAAGTTCGTCCAGCGGAAAAAGGCCACAAAAACAGGTGGGCTATAGCCTTGGGGGGTGGGGCTGGCCAACTTCGTCCGCCGGACTCGGAATGCCGCGAGACATAGCGAGGGGCCTCCATGTGCCAAAAATAGGACGCGGGTAATGCCGCGCCCAAAAATAACCGCCCGAAGGCCGGGGCGCCAAGTTCGTCCTGCGCAAAAAGGCCACAAAAATGGGTGGGCTATAGCCATGGGGGGTGGGGCTGGCCAACTTCGTCCGTCGGACTCGGAATGCCGCGAGACTTGGCGAGGGGCCTCCGTGTGCCAAACATAGGCCGCGGGCAAACCGTGCCCAAAAATAACCGCTCGAAGGCCGTGGCGCCAAGTTCATCCAGCGCAAAAAGGCCACAAAAACGGGTGGGCTATATCCTTGGGGGGTGGGGCTGGCCAACTTCGTCCGCCGGACGCGGAATGCCGCGAGACTTGGCGAGGGGCCTCCGTGTACCAAACATAGGCCACGGGCAAAGCCGCACCCAAAAATAACCGCCTGAAGGCCGGGGCGCCAAGTTCGTCCAGCGGAAAAAAGCCACAAAAACGGTTGGGCTATAGCCTTGGGGCGTGGGGCTGGCCCACTTCGTCCGCCGGACTCGGAATGCCGCGAGACTTTGCGAGGGGACTCCGTGTGCCAAACATAGGCCGCGGGCAAACCGCGCCCAAAAATAACCGCTCGAAGGCCGTGGCGCCAAGTTCATCCAGCGCAAAAAGGCCACAAAAACGGGTGGGCTATATCCTTGGGGGGTGGGGCTGGCCAACTTTGTCCGCCGGACTCGGAATGCCGCGAGACTCTGCGAGGGGCCTCCGTGTGCCAAACATAGGCCGCGGGTAAAGCCGCGACCAAAAATAACAGCCCGAAGGATGTGGCGCCAAGTTCGTCCAACGGAAAAAGGCCACAAAAACGGGTGGGCTATAGCCTTGGGGGGTGGGGCTGGCCAACTTCGTCCGTCGGACTCGGAATGCCGCGAGACTTGGCGAGGGGCCTCCGTGTGCCAAAAATAGGCCACGGGCAAACCCGCACCCAAAAATAACTGACCGAAGGCCGGGGCGCCAAGTTCATCCAGCGGAAAAAGGCCACAAAAACGGGCGGGCTATAGCCTTGGGGGGTGGGGCCGGCCAACTTCGTCCGCCGGACGCGGAATGCCGCGAGACTTTGCGAGGGGCCTCCGTGTGCCAAACATACGCCGCGGGAAAAGCCGCGCCAAAAAATAACCGCCCGAAGGCTGGGGCGGCTAGTTCGTCCAGCGCAAAAAGGCCACAAACACGGGTGGGCTATATCCTTGGGGGGTGGGGCTGGCCAACTTTGTCCGCCGGACTCGGAATGCCGCGAGACTCTGCGAGGGGCCTCCGTGTGCCAAACATAGGCCGCGGGTAAAGCCGCGACCAAAAATAACAGCCCGAAGGACGTGGCGCCAAGTTCGTCCAGCGGAAAAAGGCCACAAAAACGGGTGGGCTATAGCCTTGGGGGGTGGGGCTGGCCAACTTCGTCCGTCGGACTCGGAACGCCGCGAGACTTTGCGAGGGGGCTCCGTGTGCCAAACATAGGCCGCGGGCAAAGCCGCGCCCAAAAATAACAGCCCGAATGCCGGGGTGCCAAGTTCGTCCAGCGGAAAAAGGCCACAAAAACGGGTGGGCTATAGCCTTGGGGGGTTGGGCTGGCCAACTTCGTCCGCCGGACTCGGAATGCCGCGAGGCTTTGCGAGGGGCCTCTGTGTGCCAAACATAGGCCGAGCCAAAGCCACGCCAAAAAATAACCGCCCGAAGGCCGGGGCGCCAAGTTCGTCCAGCGCAACAAGGCCACAAAAACGGGTGGGCTATAACCTTGGGGGGTGGGGCTGGCCAACTTCATCCGCCGGACTCGGAATGCCGTGAGACTTTGCGAGGGGACTCCGTGTGCCAAAAATAGACCGCGGGCAAAGTCGCCCCCAAAAATAACCGCCCAAAGGCCGGGGCGCCAAGTTCGTCCAGCGCAAAAAGGCCACAAAAACGGGTGGGCTATAGCGTTGGGGGGTGTGGCTGGCCAACTTCGTCCGCCGGACTCGGAATACCGCGAGACTTTACGAGGGGACTCCGTGTGCCAAACATAGGCCGCGGGCAAAACCGCGTCCAAAAATAACCGCCGGAAGGCCGTGGCGCCAAGTTCGTCCAGTGCAAAAAGGCCACAAAAACGGTTGGGCCATAGCCTTGGGGGGTGGGGCTGGCCAACTTCATCTGCCGGACTCGGAATGCCGCGAGGCTTTGCGAGGGGCCTCCATGTGCCAAACATAGGCTGCGGGCAAAGCCGTGCCTAAAAATAACCGCCCGAAGGCCTGGGTGTCAAGTTCGTCCAGCGGAAAAAGGCCACAAAAACAGGTGGGCTATAGCCTTGGGGGGTGGGGCTGGCCAACTTCGTCCGCCGGACTCGGAATGCCACGAGACTTTGCGAGGGGCCTCCGTGTACCAAACATAGTCCGCGGGCAAAGCCGCACCCAAAAATAACCGCCTGAAGGCCGGGGCGCCAAGTTCGTCAAGCGGAAAATGGCCACAAAAACGGTTGGGCTATAGCCTTGGGGCGTGGGGCTGGCCGACTTCGTCCGCCGGACTCGGAATGCCGCGAGACTTTACGAGGGGCCTCCGTGTGCCAAAAATGGACCGCGGACAAAGCCGTACCCAAAAATAACCTCCCGAAGGCCAGGGCGCCAAGTTCATCCAACGGAAAAAGGCTACAAAAACGGGTGGGCTATAGCCTTGGGGGGTGGGGCTGGATAACTTCGTCCGCCGGACTCGGAACGCCGCGAGACTTTGCGAGGGGACTCCGTGTGCCAAACATAGGCCGCGGGCAAAGCCGCGCCTAAAAATAACCGCCCGAAGGCCGTGGCGCCAAGTTCGTCCAGCGCAAAAAGGCCACAAAAACGGGTGGGCTATATCCTTGGGGGGTGGGTCTGGCAAATTTGTCCGCCGGACTCGGAATGCTGCGAGACTCTTCGAGGGGCCTCCGTGTGCCAAACATAGGCCGCGGGTAAAGCCGCGACCAAAAATAACAGCCCGAAGGACGTGGCGCCAAGTTCGTCCAGCAGAAAAAGGCCACAAAAACGGGTGGGCTATAGCCTTGGGGGTGGGGCTGGCCAACTTCGTCCGCCAGACTCGGAATGCCGTGAGACTTTGTGACGGGCCTCTGTGTGACAAACATAGGCCGCGGTCAAAGCCGCGCCCAAAAATAACCGCCCAAAGGCCGGGGTGTCAAGTTCGTCCAGCTGAAAAAGGCCACAAAAACGGGTGGGCTATAGCCTTGGGGGGTAGGGCTGGCCAACTTCGTCCGCCGGACTCGGAATGCCGCGAGACTTTGCGAGGGGCCTCCGTGTGCCAACCATATGCTGCGGGCAAAGCCGCTCCCAAAAATAACCGCCCGAAGGCCGGTGCACCATGTTCGTCCAGCGGAAAAAGACCACAAAAACGGGTGGGCTATAGCCTTGGGGGGTGGGGCTGGCCAACTTCGTCCGCCGGACTCGGAATGCCGCGAGACTTTGCGAGGGGCCTCCGTGTGCCAAACATAGGCCGCGGGTAAAGCCGCGACCAAAAATAACAGCCCGAAGGACGTGGCGCCAAGTTCGTCCTGCGGAAAAAGGCCACAAAAACGGGTGGGCTATAGCCTTGGGGGGTGGGGCTGGCCCATTTCGTCCACCGGACTCGGAATGCCGTGAGACTTTGCGACGGGCCTCCGTGTGACAAACATAGGCCATGGTCAAAGCCGCGCCCAAAAATAACCGCCCGAAGGCCGGGGCGCCAAGTTCGTCCAGCGGAAAAAGGCTACAAAAACGGGTGGGCTATAGCCTTGGGGGGTGGGGCTGGCCAACTTCGTCCGCTGGACACGGAATGTCGTGAGACTTTACGAGGGGCCTCCGTGTACAAAACTTAGGCCGCGGTCAAAGCCGCGCCCAAAAATAACCGCCCGAAGGCCGGGGCGCCAAGTTCGTCCAGCGCAAAAAGGCCACAAAATCGGGTGGGCTATAGCCTTGGGGGGTGGGGCTGGCCAACTTCGTCCGCCGGACTCGGAATGCCGCGAGACTTTGCAAGGGCCTCCATGTGCTAAAAATAGGCCGCGGGCTAAGCCGCGCCCAAAAACAACCACCCGAAGGCCGGGGCGCCAAGTTCGTCCAGCGCAAAAAGGCCACAAAAACGGGTAGGCTAAAGACTTGGGGGGTGGGGCTTGCCAACTTTGTCCGCCGGACTCAGAATGCCGTGAGACTTTGCGAGTGGCCTCCGTGTGACAAAAATAGGCTGCGGGCACAGCCGCGCCCAAAAATAAACGCCCGAAGGCCGGGGCGCCAAGTTCGTCCAGCGGAAAAAGGCCACAAAAACGGGTGGGCTATAGCCTTGGGGGGTGGGGCTGGCCAACTTCGTCTGACGGACTCGGAATGCCGCGAGACTTTGCGAGGGGCCTCTCTGGGACATACATAGGCCGCGGGCAAAGCCGCACCCAAAAATAACAGCCCGAAGGCCGTGGCGCCAGGTTCGTCCAGCGCAAAAAGGCCACAAAACCGGGTGGGCTATAGCCTTGGGGGGTGGGGCTGGCCAACTTCGTCCGCCGGACTCGGAATGCCGCGAGACTTTGCGAGGGGCCTCTGTGTGCCAAACATATGCCGCGGACAAAGCCGCTCCCAAAAATAACCACCCGAAGGCCGGTGCGCCATGTTCGTCCAGCGGAAAAAGGCCACAAAAACGGGTGGGCTATAGCCTTGGGGGGTGGGGCTGGCCAACTTCGTCCGCCGGACTCGGAATGCCGCGAGACTTTGCGAGGGTCCTTCGTGTGCCAAAAATAGGCCGCGGGCAAAGACGCGCCCAAAAATAACCCCCCAAAGGCTGGGGCGCCAAGTTCGTCCAGCGGAAAAAGGCCACCAAAACGGGTGGGCTATAGCCTTGGGGGGTGGGGCTGGCCAACTTCGTCCGCCGGACTCGGAAGGACGCGAGACTTTGCGACGGGTCTCCGTGTGCCAAACATAGGCCGCGGGCAGAGCCACGCCCAAAAATAACCGCCCGAAGGCCGGGGCGCCAAGTTCGTCCAGCGGAAAAAGTCCACAAAAATGGGTGCGCTATAGCCTTGGGGGGTAGGGCTGGCCAACTTCGTCCGCCGGACTCGGAATGCCGGAAGACTTTGCGAGGGGCCTCCATGTGCCAAAAATAGGCCGCGGGCAAAGCTGTACCCAAAAATAACCGCCCGAAGGCCGGGGCGCCTAGTTCGTCCAGCGGAAAAAGGCCACAAAAACGGGTGGGCTATAGCCCTGGGGGGTGGGGCTGGCCAACTTCGTCCGCCGGACTCGGAATGCCGCGAGACTTTGCGAGGGGCCTCCGTGTGCCAAACATAGGCCGCGGGCTAAGCCGCACCCAAAAAATAACCTCCCAAAGGCCGTGGCGCCAAGTTCGTCCAGCGCAAAAAGGCCACAAAAACGGGTGGGCTATAGCCTTGGGGGGTGGGGCTGGCCAACTTCGTCCGCCGGACTCGGAATGCCGCGAGACTTTGCGAGGGGCCTCCTTGTGCCAAACATAGGCCACGGGCGAAGCCGCTCCCAAAAATAACCGCCCGAAGGCCGGCGCGCCATGTTTGTCCAGCGGAAACAGGCCACAAAAACGGGTGGGCTATAGCCTTGGGGGGTGGGGCAGGCCAACTTCGTCCTCCGTACTCGGAATGCCGCGAGACTTTGCGAGGGGCCTCCGTGTGCCAAAAATAGGCCGCGGGCAAAGACGCGCCCAAAAACAACCCCCCAAAGGCCGGGGCGCCAAGTTCGTCCAGCGGAAAAGGGCCACCAAAACGGGTGGGCTATAGCCTTGGGGGGTAGGGCTGGCCAACTTCGTCCGCCGGACTCGGAATGCCGGAAGACTTTGCGAGGGGCCTCCATGTGCCAAAAATATGCCGCGGGCAAAGCTGTACCCAAAAATAACCGCCCGAAGGCCGGGGCGCCTAGTTCGTCCAGCGGAAAAAGGCCACAAAAACGGGTGGGCTATAGCCTTGAGGGGGTGGGGCTGGCCAACTTCGTCCGCCGGACTCTGAATGCCGCGAGACTTTGCGAGGGGCCTCCGTGTGCCAAACATAGGCTGCAGGCAAAGCCGCACCTAAAAATAAACGCCCGAAGGCCTGGGTGTCAAGTTCGTCCAGCGGAAAACGGCAACAAAAACGGGTGGGCTATAGCCTTGGGGGGTGGGGCTGGCCAACTTCGTCCGCCGGACTCGGAATGCCACGAGAATATGCGAGGGGACTCTGTGTACCAAACATAGGCCGCGGGAAAAGCCGCACCCAAAAATAACCGCCTGAAGGCCGGGGCGCCAAGTTCGTCCAGCGCAAAAAGGCCACAAAAACAGGTGGGCTATAGCCTTGGGGGGTGGGGCTGGCCCACTTCGTCCGCGGGACATGGAATGCCGCGAGACTTTGCGAGGGGCCTCCGTGTGCCAAACATAGGCTGCAGGCAAAGCCGCACCTAAAAATAACCGCCCGAAGGCCTGGGTGTCAAGTTCGTCCAGCGGAAAACGGCAACAAAAACGGTTGGGCTATAGCCTTGGGGCGTGGGGCTGGCCAACTTCGTCCGCCGGACTCGGAATGCCGTGAGACTTTACGAGGGGCCTCTGTGTGCCACATATGGACCGTGGGCAAAGCCGCGCCCAAAAATAACAGCCCGAAGGCCGGGGCGCCAAGTTCGTCCAGCGGAAAAAGGCCACAAAAACGGGTGGGCTATAGCCTTGGGGGGTGGGGCTGGCCCACTTCGTCCGCCGGACTTGGAATGCCACGAGACTTTGCGAGGGGCCTCCGTGTCCCAAACATGGAGTGCAGGCAAAGCCGCGCCTAAAAATAACCGCCCGAAGGCCTGGGTGTCAAGTTCGTCCAGCGGAAAACGGCAACAAAAACGGGTGGGCTATAGCCTTGGGGGGTGGGGCTGTCCAACTTCGTCCGCCGGACTCGGAATGCCACGAGAATATGCGAGGGGACTCCGTGTGCCAAACATAGGCCGCGTGCAAATCCGCGCCCAAAAATAACCGCCCGAAGGCCGAGGCGCCAAGTTCGTCCAGCGCAAAAAGGCCACAAAAACGGGTGGGCTATAGCCTTGGGGGGTGGGGCTGGCCCTCTTCGTCCGCCGGACTTGGAATGCCGCGAGACTTTGCGAGGGGCCTCCGTGTACCAAACATAGGCCGCGGGCAAAGCCGCACCCCAAAATAACCGCCCGATGACCAGGGCCCCAAGTTCGACCAGCGGAAAAAGGCCACCAAAACGGGTAGGCTATAGCCTTGGGGGGTGGGGCTGGCCAACTTCGTCCGCCGGACTCGGAATGCCGCGAGACTTTACGAGGGGCCTCCGTGTGACAAACATAGGCCGCGGGCGAAGCCGCGCCCAAAAATAACAACCCGAAGGCCGGGGTGTCAAGTTCGTCCAGCGGAAAAAGGCCACAAAAACGGATGGGCTACAGCCTTGGGGGGTGGGGCTGGCCAACTTCGTCCGCCGGACTCGGAATGTCGCGAGACTTTACGAGGGGCCTCCGTGTGCCAAACAAGGACCGCGGGCAAAGCCGCACCCAAAAATAACCACCCGAAGGCCGGGGCGCCAAGTTCGTCCAGCGGAAAAAGGCCACAAAAACGGGTGGGCTATAGCCTTGGGGGGTGGGGCTGGCCAACTTCGTCCGCCGGACTCGGAACGCCGCGAGACTTTGCGAGGGGACTCCGTGTGCCAAACATAGGCCACGGGCAAAGCCGCGCCCAAAAATAACCGCCC
This sequence comes from Citrus x limon, assembly GCA_034663535.1. Classification (NCBI taxonomy): domain Eukaryota; kingdom Viridiplantae; phylum Streptophyta; class Magnoliopsida; order Sapindales; family Rutaceae; genus Citrus; species Citrus x limon. The sequence continues at coordinate 34,317,318 of CM067998.1, read as the reverse complement.
GAAGGCCGAGGCGCCAAGTTCGTCCAGCGCAAAAAGGCCACCAAAATGGGTGGGCTATATCCTTGGGGGCTGGGGCTGGCCAACTTTGTCCGCCGGACTCGGAATGCCGCGAGACTCAGCGAGGGGCCTCCGTGTGCCAAACATAGGCCGCGTGCTAAGCCGCGCCCAAAAATAACCGCCTGAAGGCCGAGGCGCCAAGTTCGTCCAGCGCAAAAAGGCCACCAAAACGGGTGGGCTATAGCCTTGGGGGGTGGGGCTGGCCAACTTCGTCCGCCGGACTCGGAATGCCACGAGAATATGCGAGGGGACTCTGTGTACCAAACATAGGCCGCGGGCAAAGCCGCACCCAAAAATAACCGCCTGAAGGCCGGGGCGCCAAGTTCGTCCAGCGGAAAACGGCAACAAAAACGGTTGGGCTATAGCCTTGGGGCGTGGGGCTGGCCAACTTCGTCCGCCGGACTCGGAATGCCGTGAGACTTTACGAGGGGCCTCCGTGTGCCACGCATAGACCGTGGGCAAAGCCGCACCCAAAAATAACAGCCCGAAGGCCGGGGCGCCAAGTTCGTCCAGCGGAAAAAGGCCACAAAAACGGGTGGGCTATAGCCTTGGGGGGTGGGGCTGGCCCACTTCGACCGCCGGACTTGGAATGCCGCGAGACTTTGCGAGGGGCCTCCGTGTCCCAAACATGGAGTGCAGGCAAAGCCGCGCCTAAAAATAACCGCCCGAAGGCCTGGGTGTCAAGTTCGTCCAGCGGAAAACGGCAACAAAAACGGGTGGGCTATAGCCTTGGGGGGTGGGGCTGGCCCACTTCGTCCGCCGGACTTGGAATGCCACGAGACTTTGCGAGGGGCCTCCGTGTCCCAAACATGGAGTGCAGGCAAAGCCGCGCCTAAAAATAACCGCCCGAAGGCCTGGGTGTCAAGTTCGTCCAGCGGAAAACGGCAACAAAAACGGGTGGGCTATAGCCTTGGGGGGTGGGGCTGGCCAACTTCGTCCGCCGGACTCGGAATGCCACGAGAATATGCGAGGGGACTCCGTGTGCCAAACATAGGCCGCGGGCAAAGCCGCGCCCAAAAATAACCGCCCGAAGGCCGAGGCGCCAAGTTCGTCCAGCGCAAAAAGGCCACAAAAACGGGTGGGCTATATCCTTGGGGGGTGGGGCTGGCCAACTTTGTCCGCCGGACTCGGAATGCCACGAGAATATGCGAGGGGACTCTGTGTACCAAACATAGGCCGCGGGCAAAGCCGCACCGAAAAATAACCGCCTGAAGGCCGGGGCGCCAAGTTCGTCCATCGCAAAAAGGCCACAAAAACGGGTGGGCTATAGCCTTGGGGGGTGGGGCTGGCCCACTTCGTCCGCCGGACTTGGAATGCCGTGAGACTTTGCGAGGGGCCTCCGTGTACCAAACATAGGCCGCGGGCAAAGCCGCGCCCCAAAATAACCGCCCGATGACCAGGGCCCCAAGTTCGACCAGCGGAAAAAGGCCACCAAAACGGGTGGGCTATAGCCTTGGGGGGTGGGGCTAGCCAACTTCGTCCGCCGGACTCGGAATGCCGCGAGACTTTACGAGGGGCCTCCGTGTGACAAACATAGGCCGCGGGCAAAGTCGCGTTCAAAAATAACCGCCCTAAGGCCGGGGCGCCAAGTTCGTCCAGCGCAAAAAGACCACAAAAACGATTGGGCTATAGCCTTGGGGGGTGGGGCTGGCCAACTTCATCCGCTGGACTCGGAATGCCGGGAGACCTTGCGAGGGGCCTCCGTGTGCCAAAAATAGGCCGCGGGAAAAGCCGCGCCCAAAAATAACCACCCGAAGGCCGGGGCGCCAAGTTCGTCCAACGCAAAAAGGCTACAATAACGGGTGGGCTATAACCTTGGGGGGTGGGGCTGGCCGACTTCGTCCGCCGGACTCGGAATGCCGCGAGACTTTGCGAGGGGCCTCCGTGTGCCACACATAGACCGTGGGCAAAGCCGTACCCAAAAATAACAGCCCGAAGGCCGGGGCGCCAAGTTCGTCCAACGCAAAAAGGCCACCAAAACGGGTGGGCTATATCCTTGGGGGGTGGGGCTGGCCAACTTTGTCCGCCGGACTCGGACTGTCGCGAGACTTTGCGAGGGGCCTCCGTGTGCCACACATAGACCGTGGGCAAAGCCGTACCCAAAAATAACAGCCCGAAGGCCGGGGCGCCAAGTTCGTCCAACGCAAAAAGGCCACCAAAACGGGTGGGCTATATCCTTGGGGGGTGGGGCTGGCCAACTTTGTCCGCCGGACTCGGAATGCCGCGAGACTCAGCGAGGGGCCTCCGTGTGCCAAACATTGGCCGCGGCTAAAGCCGCGCCCAAAAATAACCGCCCGAAGGAAGTGGCGCCAAGTTCGTGCAGCGGAAAAAGGCCACAAAAACGGGTGGGCTATAGCCTTGCGGGGTGGGGCTGGCCAACTTCATCCGCCGGACTCGGAATGCCGCGAGACTTTGCGAGGGGCCTCCGTGTGCCAAACATAGGCCGCGGGCAAAGTCGCGTCCAAAAATAACAACCCGAAGGCCGGGGTATCAAGTTCGTGCAGCGGAAAAAGGCCACAAAAACGGGTGGGCTACAGCCTTGGGGGGTGGGGCTGGCCAACTTCGTCCGCCGGACTCGGACTGTCGCGAGACTTTGCGAGGGGCCTCCGTGTGCCACACATAGACCGTGGGCAAAGCCGTACCCAAAAATAACAGCCCGAAGGCCGGGGCGCCAAGTTCGTCCAACGCAAAAAGGCCACCAAAACGGGTGGGCTATATCCTTGGGGGGTGGGGCTGGCCAACTTTGTCCGCCGGACTCGGAATGCCGCGAGACTCAGCGAGGGGCCTCCGTGTGCCAAACATTGGCCGCGGCTAAAGCCACGCCCAAAAATAACCGCCCGAAGGAAGTGGCGCCAAGTTCGTGCAGCGGAAAAAGGCCACAAAAACGGGTGGGCTATAGCCTTGCGGGGTGGGGCTGGCCAACTTCATCCGCCGGACTCGGAATGCCGCGAGACTTTGCGAGGGGCCTCCGTGTGCCAAACATAGGCCGCGGGCAAAGTCGCGTCCAAAAATAACCTCCCTAAGGCCGGGGCGCCAAGTTCGTCCAGCGCAAAAAGACCACAAAAACGATTGGGCTATAGCCTTGGGGGGTGGGGCTGGCCAACTTCATCCGCTGGACTCGGAATGCCGGGAGACCTTGCGAGGGGCCTCCGTGTGCCAAAAATAGGCCGCGGGAAAAGCCGCGCCCAAAAATAACCACCCGAAGGCCGGGGCGCCAAGTTCGTCCAACTCAAAAAGGCTACAATAACGGGTGGGCTATAACCTTGGGGGGTGGGGCTGGCCGACTTCGTCCGCCGGACACGGAATGCCACGAGACTTTGCGAGGGGCCTCCATGTGCCAAACATAGGCCGCGGGCAAAGCCGCACCCAAAAATAACCGCCTGACGGCCGGCGCGCCAAGTTCGTGCAGCGCAGAAAGGCCACAAAAACGGTTGGGCTATAGCCTTGCGGGGTGGGGCTGGCCAACTTCATTCGCCGGACTCGGAATGCCGCGAGACTTTGCGAGGGGCCTCCGTGTGCCAAAAATAGGCCGCGGGCAAAGTCGCGTCCAAAAATAACCGCCCTAAGGCCGGGGCGCCAAGTTCGTCCAGCACAAAAAGACCACAAAAACGGGTGGGCTATAGCCTTGCGGGGTGGGGCTGGCCAACTTCATTCGCCGGACTCAGAATGCCGCGAGACTTTGCGAGGGGCCTCCGTGTGCCAAAAATAGGCCGCGGGCAAAGTCGCGTTCAAAAATAACCGCCCTAAGGCCGGGGCGCCAAGTTCGTCCAGCGCAAAAAGACCACAAAAACGATTGGGCTATAGCCTTGGGGGGTGGGGCTGGCCAACTTCATCCGCTGGACTCGGAATGCCGGGAGACCTTGCGAGGGGCCTCCGTGTGCCAAAAATAGGCCGCGGGAAAAGCCGCGCCCAAAAATAACCACCCGAAGGCCGGGGCGCCAAGTTCGTCCAACGCAAAAAGGCTACAATAACGGGTGGGCTATAACCTTGGGGGGTGGGGCTGGCCGACTTCGTCCGCCGGACTCGGAATGCCGCGAGACTTTGCGAGGGGCCTCCGTGTGCCACACATAGACCGTGGGCAAAGCCGTACCCAAAAATAACAGCCCGAAGGCCGGGGCGCCAAGTTCGTCCAACGCAAAAAGGCCACCAAAACGGGTGGGCTATATCCTTGGGGGGTGGGGCTGGCCAACTTTGTCCGCCGGACTCGGAATGCCGCGAGACTCAGCGAGGGGCCTCCGTGTGCCAAACATAGGCCGCGGCTAAAGTCGCGTCCAAAACTAACCGCCCTAAGGCCGGGGCGCCAAGTTCGTCCAGCGCAAAAAGACCACAAAAACGGGTGGGCTATATCCTTGGGGGGTGGGGCTGGCCAACTTTGTCCGCCGGACTCGGAATGCCGCGAGACTCAGCGAGGGGCCTCCGTGTGCTAAACATAGGCCGCGGCTAAAGCCGCGCCCAAAAATAACCGCCCGAAGGACGTGGCGCCAAGTTCGTGCAGCGGAAAAAGGCCACAAAAACGGGTGGGCTATAGCCTTGCGGGGTGGGGCTGGCCAACTTCATCCGCCGGACTCGGAATGCCGCGAGACTTTGCGAGGGGCCTCCGTGTGAAAAACATAGGCCGCGGGCGAAGCCACGCCCAAAAATAACAACCCGAAGGCCGGAGTGTCAAGTTCGTCCAGCGGAAAAAGGCCACAAAAACGGGTGGGCTACAGCCTTGGGGGGTGGGGCTGGCCAACTTCGTCCGCCGGACTCGGAATGTCGCGAGACTTTGCGAGGGGCCTCCGTGTGCCACACATAGACCGTGGGCAAAGCCGTACCCAAAAATAACAGCCCGAAGGCCGGGGCGCCAAGTTCGTCCAACGCAAAAAGGCCACCAAAACGGGTGGGCTATATCCTTGGGGGGTGGGGCTGGCCAACTTTGTCCGCCGAACTCGGAAGGCCGCGAGACTCAGCGAGGGGCCTCCGTGTGCCAAACATAGGCCGCGGCTAAAGTCGCGTCCAAAAATAACCGCCCTAAGGCCGGGGCGCCAAGTTCGTCCAGCGCAAAAAGACCACAAAAACGGGTGGGCTATATCCTTGGGGGGTGGGGCTGGCCAACTTTGTCCGCCGGACTCGGAATGCCGCGAGACTCAGCGAGGGGCCTCCGTGTGCTAAACATAGGCCGCGGCTAAAGCCGCGCCCAAAAATAACCACCCGAAGGACGTGGCGCCAAGTTCGTGCAGCGGAAAAAGGCCACAAAAACGGGTGGGCTATAGCCTTGCGGGGTGGGGCTGGCCAACTTCATCCGCCTGACTCGGAATGCCGTGAGACTTTGCGAGGGGCCTCCGTGTGCCAAAAATAGGCCGCGGGCAAAGTCGCGTCCAAAAATAACCGCCCTAAGGCCGGGGCGCCAAGTTCGTCAAGCACAAAAAGACCACAAAAACGGGTGGGCTATAGCCTTGCGGGGTGGGGCTGGCCAACTTCATTCGCCGGACTCGGAATGCCGCGAGACTTTGCGAGGCGCCTCCGTGTGCCAAAAATAGGCCGCGGGCAAAGTCGCGTCCAAAAATAACCGCCCTAAGGCCGGGGCGCCAAGTTCGTCCAGCACAAAAAGACCACAAAAACGGGTGGGCTATAGCCTTGCGGGGTGGGGCTGGCCAAATTCCTTCGCCGGACTCGGAATGCCGCGAGACTTTGCGAGGGGCCTCCGTGTGACAAAAATAGGCCGCGGGCAAAGTCGCGTCCAAAAATAACCGCCCTAAGGCCGGGGCGCCAAGTTCGTCCAGCGCAAAATGACCACAAAAACGATTGGGCTATAGCCTTGGGGGGTGGGGCTGGCCAACTTCGTCCGCTGGACTCGGAATGCCGGGAGACCTTGCGAGGGGCCTCCGTGTGCCAAAAATAGGCCGCGGGAAAAGCCACGCCCAAAAATAACCACCCGAAGGCCGGGGCGCCAAGTTCGTCCAACGCAAAAAGGCTACAATAACGGGTGGGCTATAGCCTTGGGGCGTGGGGCTGGCCAACTTCGTCCGCCGGACTCGGAATGCCGCGAGACTTCGCTAGGGGCCTCTGTGTGCCAAAAATAGGCCGCGGGCAAAGTCGCGTCCAAAAATAACCGCCCTAAGGCCGGGGCGCCAAGTTCGTCCAGCGCAAAAAGGCCACAAAAACGGTTGGGCTATAGCCTTGGGGCATGGGGCTGGCCAACTTCGTCCGCCGGACTCGGAATGCCGCGAGACTCAGCGAGGGGCCTCCGTGTGCCAAACATAGGCCGCGGGCAAAGCCGTGCCCAAAATTAACCGCCCGAAGGCTGGGGCGCCAATTTCGTCCAGCGCAAAAACGCCGCAAAAACGGGTGGGTATAGTCTTGGGGGGTGGGGCCGGCCCACATCGTCCGCCGGACTCAGAATGCCACGAGACTTTGCGAGGGGCCTCCGTGTGCCAAAAATAGGGTGCGGGCAAAGCCGCGTCCAAAAATAACCGCCCGAAGGCCGTGGCGCCAAGTTCGTCCAGCGCAAAAAGGCCACAAAAATGGGTGGGCTATATCCTTGGGGGGTGGGGCTGGCCAACTTCGTCCGCCGGACTCGGAATGCCGCGAGACTTTGCGAGGGGCCTCCGTGTGCCAGAAATAGGCCGCGGCCAAAGTCGTGTCCAAAAATAACCGCCCTAAGGCCGGGGCACCAAGTTCGTCCAGCGCAAAAAGACCACAAAAACGATTCGGCTATAGCCTTGGGGGGTGGGGCTGGCCAACTTCGTCCGCTGGACTCGGAATGCCGCGAGACTCAGCGAGGGGCCTCCGTGTGCCAAACATAGGCCGTGGATAAAGCCGCGCGCAAAAATAACCGCCCGAAGGACTGGGCGCCAATTTCGTCCAGCGCAAAAACGCCGCAAAAACGGGTGGGTATAGTCTTGGGGGGTGGGGCCGGCCAACATCGTCCGCCGGACTCGGAATGCCGCGAGACTCAGCGAGGGGCCTCCGTGTGCCAAACATAGGCCGCGGGCAAAGCCGCGCCCAAAATTAACCGCCCGAAGGCCGGGGCGCCAAGTTCGTCCAGCGCAAAAAGGCCACAAAAACGGGTGGGCTATAGCCTTGGGGGGTGGGGCTGGCCAACTTCGTCCGCCGGACTCGGAACGCCGCGAGACTTTGCGAGGGGACTCCGTGTGCCAAACATAGGCCGCGGGCAAAGCCGCGCCCAGAAATAACCGCCCGAAGGCCGTGGCGCCAAGTTCGTCCAGCGCAAAAAGGCCATAAAAACGGGTGGGCTATAGCCTTGTGGGGTGGGGCTGGCCAACTTCGTCTGCCGGACTCGGAATGCTGCGAGACTCAGCGAGGGTCCTCCGTGTGCCAAACATAGGCCGCGGGTAAAGCCGCGCCCAAAAATAACCACCCGAAGGACGTGGCGCCAAGTTCGTCCAGCGGAAAAAGGCCACAAAAACGGGTGGGCTATAGCCTTGGGGGGTGGGGCTGGCCAACTTCGTCCGCCGGACTCGGAATGCCGCGAGACTTTGCGAGGGGCCTCCGTGTGACAAAAATAGGCCGCGGGCAAAGTCGCGTCCAAAAATAACCGCCTGAAGGCTGGGGCGCCAAGTTCGTCCAGCGCAAAAAGGCCACAAAAACGGTTGGGCTCTAGACTTGGGGGGTGGGGCTGGCCAACTTCGTCCGCCGGACTCGGAACGCCGCGAGACTTTGCGAGGGGACACCGTGTGCTAAACATAGGCCGCGGGCAAAGCCGCGCCCAAAAATAACAGCCCGAAGGCCGTGGCGCCAAGTTCGTCCAGCGCAAAAAAGGCCACAAAAACGGGTGGGCTATGTCCTTGGGGGGTGGGGCTGGCCAACTTCGTCCGCCGGACTCGGAACGCCGCGAGACTTTGTGAGGGGACACCGTGTGCCAAACATAGGCCGTGGGCAAAGCCGCGCCCAAAAATAACCCCCCGAAGGCCGTGGCGCCAAGTTCGTCCAGCGCAAAAAGGCCACAAAAACGGGTGGGCTATATCCTTGGGGGGTGGGGCTGGCCAACTTCGTCCGCCGGACTCGGAATGCCGCAAGACTTTGCGAGGGGCCTCCGTGTTACAAACATAGGCCGCGGGCAAAGCCGCGCCCAAAAATAACCGCCCGAAGGCCGGGGTGGCAAGTTCGTCCAGCGGAAAAAGGCCACAAAAACGGGTGGGCTATAGCCTTGGGGGGTGGGGCTGGCCAACTTCGTCCGCCGGACTCCGAATGCCGCGAGACTTTGCGAGGGGCCTCCGTGTGCCAAACATAGGCCGCGGGCAAAGCCGCGCAAAAAAAAAACCGACCGAAGGACTGGGCGCCAATTTCGTCCAGCGCAAAAACGCCGCAAAAATGGGTGGGTATAGTCTTGGGGGGTGGGGCCGGCCCACATCGTCCGCCGGACTCGGAATGCCGTGAGACTTTGCGAGGGGCCTCCGTGTGCCAAAAATAGGCCGCGGACAAAGCCGCGCCCCAAAATAACCGCCCGAAGACCAGGGCGCCAAGTTCGTCCAGCGGAAAAAGCCACAAAAACGGGTGGGCTATAGCCTTGCGGGGTGGGGCTGGCCAACTTCATCCGCCGGACTCGGAATGCCGCGAGACTCAGCGAGGGCCCTCCGTGTACCAAACTTAGGCCGCGGGTAAAGCCGCGCCCAAAAATAACCGCCCGAAGGACGTGGCGCCAAGTTCGTCCAGCGGAAAAAGGCCACAAAAACGGGTGGGCTATAGCCTTGGGGGGTGGGGCTGGCCAACTTCGTCCGCCGGACTCGGAATGCCGCAAGACTTTGCGAGGGGCCTCCGTGTTACAAACATAGGCCGCGGGCAAAGCCGCACCCAAAAATAACCGCCCGAAGGCCGGGGTGGCAAGTTCGTCCAGCGGAAAAAGGCCACAAAAACGGGTGGGCTATAGCCTTGGGGGTGGGGCTGGCCAACTTCGTCCGCCGGACTCGGAACGCCGCGAGACTTTGCGAGGGGACACCGTGTGCCAAACATAGGCCGTGGGCAAAGCCGCGCCCAAAAATAACCCCCCGAAGGCCGTGGCGCCAAGTTCGTCCAGCGCAAAAAGGCCACAAAAACGGGTGGGCTATAGCCTTGGGGGGTGGGGCTGGCCAACTTCGTCCGCCGGACTCGGAATGCCGCAAGACTTTGCGAGGGGCCTCCGTGTTACAAACATAGGCCGCGGGCAAAGCCGCACCCAAAAATAACCGCCCGAAGGCCGGGGTGGCAAGTTCGTCCAGCGGAAAAAGGCCACAAAAACGGGTGGGCTATAGCCTTGGGGGTGGGGCTGGCCAACTTCGTCCGCCGGACTCGGAACGCCGCGAGACTTTGCGAGGGGACACCGTGTGCCAAACATAGGCCGTGGGCAAAGCCGCGCCCAAAAATAACCCCCCGAAGGCCGTGGCGCCAAGTTCGTCCAGCGCAAAAAGGCCACAAAAACGGGTGGGCTATATCCTTGGGGGGTGGGGCTGGCCAACTTCGTCCGCCGGACTCGGAATGCCGCGACACTTTGCGAGGGGCCTCCGTGTGACAAACATAGGCCGCAGGCAAAGCCGCACCCAAAAATAACCGCCCGAAGGCCGGGGTGGCAAGTTCGTCCAGCGGAAAAAGGCCACAAAAACGGGTGGGCTATAGCCTTGGGGGGTGGGGCTGGCCAACTTCGTCCGCCGGACTCCGAATGCCGCGAGACTTTGCGAGGGGCCTCCGTGTGCCAAACATAGGCCGCGGGCAAAGCCGCGCAAAAAAAAAACCGACCGAAGGACTGGGCGCCAATTTCGTCCAGCGCAAAAACGCCGCAAAAATGGGTGGGTATAGTCTTGGGGGGTGGGGCCGGCCCACATCGTCCGCCGGACTCGGAATGCCGTGAGACTTTGCGAGGGGCCTCCGTGTGCCAAAAATAGGCCGCGGACAAAGCCGCGCCCCAAAATAACCGCCCGAAGACCAGGGCGCCAAGTTCGTCCAGCGGAAAAAGCCACAAAAACGGGTGGGCTATAGCCTTGCGGGGTGGGGCTGGCCAACTTCATCCGCCGGACTCGGAATGCCACGAGACTTTGCGAGGGGCCTCCGTGTGCCAAAAATAGGCCGCGGGCAAAGTCGCGTCCAAAAATAACCGCCCTAAGGCCAGGGCACCAAGTTCGTCCCGCGCAAAAAGACCACAAAAACGATTGGGCTATAGCCTTGGGGGGTGGGGCTGGCCAACTTCGTCCGCTGGACTCGGAATGCCGCGAGACTCAGCGAGGGGCCTCCGTGTGCCAAACATAGGCCGTGGGTAAAGCCGTGCCCAAAAATAACTGCCCGAAGGACTGGGCGCCAATTTCGTCCAGCGCAAAAACGCCGCAAAAACGGGTGGGTATAGTCTTGGGGGGTGGGGCCGGCCAACATCGTCCGCCGGACTCGGAATGCCGCGAGACTCAGCGAGGGGCCTCCGTGTGCCAAACATAGGCCGCAGGTAAAGCCGCGCCCAAAAATAACTGCCCGAAGGACTGGGCGCCAATTTCGTCCAGCGCAAAAACGCCGCAAAAACGGGTGGGTATAGTCTTGGGGGGTGGGGCCGGCCAACATCGTCCGCCGGACTCGGAATGCCGCGAGACTCAGCGAGCGCCCTCCGTGTACCAAACTTAGGCCGCGGGTAAAGCCGCGCCCAAAAATAACTCCCCGAAGGCCGTGGCGCCAAGTTCGTCCAGCGGAAAAAGGCCACAAAAACGGGTGGGCTATAGCCTTGGGGGGTGGGGCTGTCCAACTTCGTCCGCCGGACTTGGAATGCCGCGAGACTTTGCGAGGGGCCTCCGTGTTACAAACATAGGCCGCGGGCAAAGCCGCGCCCAAAAATAACCGCCCGAAGGCCGGGGTGGCAAGTTCGTCCAGCGGAAAAAGGCCACAAAACCGGGTGGGCTATATCCTTGGTGGGTGGGGCTGGCCAACTTTGTCCGCCGGACTCGGAATGCCGCGAGACTCAGCGAGGGGCCTCCGTGTGCCAAACATAGGCCGCGGGTAAAGCCGCGCTCAAAAATAACTCCCCGAAGGCCGTGGCGCCAAGTTCGTCCAGCGCAAAAAGGCCACAAAACCGGGTGGGCTATATCCTTGGTGGGTGGGGCTGGCCAACTTCGTCCGCCGGACTTGGAATGACGCGAGACTTTGCGAGGGGCCTCCGTGTTACAAACATAGGCCGCGGGCAAAGCCGCGCCCAAAAATAACCGCCCGAAGGCCGGGGTGGCAAGTTCGTCCAGCGGAAAAAGGCCACAAAACCGGGTGGGCTATATCCTTGGTGGGTGGGGCTGGCCAACTTTGTCCGCCGGACTCGGAACGCCGCGAGACTTTGCGAGGGGACACCGTGTGCCAAACATAGGGCGCGGGCAAAGCCGCGCCCAAAAATAACTCCCCGAAGGCCGTGGCGCCAAGTTCGTCCAGCGCAAAAAGGCCACAAAACCGGGTGGGCTATATCCTTGGTGGGTGGGGCTGGCCAACTTTGTCCGCCGGACTCGGAATGCCGCGAGACTCAGCGAGGGGCCTCCGTGTGCCAAACATAGGCCGCGGGTAAAGCCGCGCTCAAAAATAACCGCCCGAAGGACGTGGCGCCAAATTCGTCCAGCGGAAAAAGGCCACAAAAACGGGTGGGCTATAGCCTTGGGGGATGGGGCTGGCCAACTTCGTCCGCCGGACTCGGAATGCCGCGACACTTTGCGAGGGGCCTCCGTGTGACAAACATAGGCCACGGGCAAAGCCGCGCCCAAAAATAACCGCCCGAAGGCCGGGGTGGCAAGTTCGTCCATTGGAAAAAGGCCACAAAAACGGGTGGGCTATAGCCTTGGGGGGTGGGGCTGGCCAACTTCGTCCGCCGGACTCCGAATGCCGCGAGACTTTGCGAGGGGCCTACGTGTGCCAAACATAGGCCGCGGGCAAAGCCGCACAAAAAAATAACCGACCGAAGGACTGGGCGCCAATTTCGTCCAGCGCAAAAACGCCGCAAAAATGGGTGGGTATAGTCTTGGGGGGTGGGGCCGGCCCACATCGTCCGCCGGACTCGGAATGCCGCGAGACTTTGCGAGGGGCCTCCGTGTGCCAAAAATAGGCCGCGGACAACGCCGCGCCCCAAAATAACCGCCCGAAGACCAGGGCGCCAAGTTCGTCCAGCGGAAAAAGGCCACAAAAACGGGTGGGCTATAGCCTTGCGGGGTGGGGCTGGCCAACTTCATCCGCCGGACTCGGAATGCCGCGAGACTTTGCGAGGGGCCTCCGTGTGCCAAAAATAGGCCGCGGGCAAAGTCGCGTCCAAAAATAACCGCCCTAAGGCCAGGGCACCAAGTTCGTCCCGCGCAAAAAGACCACAAAAACGATTGGGCTATAGCCTTGGGGGGTGGGGCTGGCCAACTTCGTCCGCTGGACTCGGAATGCCGCGAGACTCAGCGAGGGGCCTCCGTGTGCCAAACATAGGCCGTGGGTAAAGCCGTGCCCAAAAATAACTGCCCGAAGGACTGGGCGCCAATTTCGTCCAGCGCAAAAACGCCGCAAAAACGGGTGGGTATAGTCTTGGGGGGTGGGGCCGGCCAACATCGTCCGCCGGACTCGGAATGCCGCGAGACTCAGCGAGGGGCCTCCGTGTGCCAAACATAGGCCGCAGGTAAAGCCGCGCCCAAAAATAACTGCCCGAAGGACTGGGCGCCAATTTCGTCCAGCGCAAAAACGCCGCAAAAACGGGTGGGTATAGTCTTGGGGGGTGGGGCCGGCCAACATCGTCCGCCGGACTCGGAATGCCGCGAGACTCAGCGAGCGCCCTCCGTGTACCAAACTTAGGCCGCGGGTAAAGCCGCGCCCAAAAATAACTCCCCGAAGGCCGTGGCGCCAAGTTCGTCCAGCGGAAAAAGGCCACAAAAACGGGTGGGCTATAGCCTTGGGGGGTGGGGCTGGCCAACTTCGTCCGCCGGACTTGGAATGCCGCGAGACTTTGCGAGGGGCCTCCGTGTTACAAACATAGGCCGCGGGCAAAGCCGCGCCCAAAAATAACCGCCCGAAGGCCGGGGTGGCAAGTTCGTCCAGCGGAAAAAGGCCACAAAACCGGGTGGGCTATATCCTTGGTGGGTGGGGCTGGCCAACTTTGTCCGCCGGACTCGGAATGCCGCGAGACTCAGCGAGGGGCCTCCGTGTGCCAAACATAGGCCGCGGGTAAAGCCGCGCTCAAAAATAACTCCCCGAAGGCCGTGGCGCCAAGTTCGTCCAGCGCAAAAAGGCCACAAAACCGGGTGGGCTATATCCTTGGTGGGTGGGGCTGGCCAACTTCGTCCGCCGGACTTGGAATGCCGCGAGACTTTGCGAGGGGCCTCCGTGTTACAAACATAGGCCGCGGGCAAAGCCGCGCCCAAAAATAACCGCCCGAAGGCCGGGGTGGCAAGTTCGTCCAGCGGAAAAAGGCCACAAAACCGGGTGGGCTATATCCTTGGTGGGTGGGGCTGGCCAACTTTGTCCGCCGGACTCGGAACGCCGCGAGACTTTGCGAGGGGACACCGTGTGCCAAACATAGGGCGCGGGCAAAGCCGCGCCCAAAAATAACTCCCCGAAGGCCGTGGCGCCAAGTTCGTCCAGCGCAAAAAGGCCACAAAACCGGGTGGGCTATATCCTTGGTGGGTGGGGCTGGCCAACTTTGTCCGCCGGACTCGGAATGCCGCGAGACTCAGCGAGGGGCCTCCGTGTGCCAAACATAGGCCGCGGGTAAAGCCGCGCTCAAAAATAACCGCCCGAAGGACGTGGCGCCAAATTCGTCCAGCGGAAAAAGGCCACAAAAACGGGTGGGCTATAGCCTTGGGGGATGGGGCTGGCCAACTTCGTCCGCCGGACTCGGAATGCCGCGACACTTTGCGAGGGGCCTCCGTGTGACAAACATAGGCCACGGGCAAAGCCGCGCCCAAAAATAACCGCCCGAAGGCCGGGGTGGCAAGTTCGTCCAGCGGAAAAAGGCCACAAAAACGGGTGGGCTATAGCCTTGGGGGGTGGGGCTGGCCAACTTCGTCCGCCGGACTCCGAATGCCGCGAGACTTTGCGAGGGGCCTACGTGTGCCAAACATAGGCCGCGGGCAAAGCCGCACAAAAAAATAACCGACCGAAGGACTGGGCGCCAATTTCGTCCAGCGCAAAAACGCCGCAAAAATGGGTGGGTATAGTCTTGGGGGGTGGGGCCGGCCCACATCGTCCGCCGGACTCGGAATGCCGCGAGACTTTGCGAGGGGCCTCCGTGTGCCAAAAATAGGCCGCGGACAACGCCGCGCCCCAAAATAACCGCCCGAAGACCAGGGCGCCAAGTTCGTCCAGCGGAAAAAGGCCACAAAAACGGGTGGGCTATAGCCTTGCGGGGTGGGGCTGGCCAACTTCATCCGCCGGACTCGGAATGCCGCGAGACTTTGCGAGGGGCCTCCGTGTGCCAAAAATAGGCCGCGGGCAAAGTCGCGTCCAAAAATAACCGCCCTAAGGCCGGGGCGCCAAGTTCCTCCAGCGCAAAAAGACCACAAAAACGATTGGGCTATAGCCTTGGGGGGTGGGGCTGGCCAACTTCGTCCGCTGGACTCGGAATGCCGGGAGACCTTGCGAGGGGCCTCCGTGTGCCAAAAATAGGCCGCGGGAAAAGCCACGCCCAAAAATAACCACCCGAAGGCCGGGGCGCCAAGTTCGTCCAACGCAAAAAGGCTACAATAACGGGTGGGCTATAACCTTGGGGGGTGGGGCTGGCCGACTTCGTCCGCCGGACTCGGAATGCCGCGAGACTTTGCGAGGGGCCTCCATGTGCCAAACATAGGCCGCGGGCAAAGCCGCACCCAAAAATAACCGCCTGACGGCCGTGGCGCCAAGTTCGTGCAGCGCAGAAAGGCCACAAAAACGGTTGGGCTATAGCCTTGGGGCGTGGGGCTGGCCAATTTCGTCCGCCGGACTCGGAATGCCGCGAGACATTGCTAGGGGCCTCCGTGTGCCAAAAATAGGCCGCGGGCAAAGTCGCGTCCAAAAATAACCGCCCTAAGGCCGGGGCGCCAAGTTCGTCCAGCGGAAAAAGGCCACAAAAACGGGTGGGCTATAGCCTTGGGGGATTGGGCTGGCCAACTTCGTCCGCCGGACTCGGAATGCCGCGAGACTTTACGAGGGGCCTCCATGTGCCAAAAATAGGCCGCGGGCAAAGCCGCGCCCCAAAATAACCGCCCGAAGACCAGGGCCCCAAGTTCGTCCAGCGGAAAAAGGCCACAAAAACGGGTGGGCTATAGCCTTGGGGGGTGGGGCTGGCCAACTTCGTCCGCCGGACTCGGAATGCCGCGAGACTCTGCGAGGGGCCTCCGTGTGCCAAACATAGGCCGCGGGGAAAGCCGTGCAAAAAAATAACCGACCGAAGGACTGGGCGCCAATTTCGTCCAGCGCAAAAACGCCGCAAAAACGGGTGGGTATAGTCTTGGGGGATGGGGCCGGCCAACATCGTCCGCCGGACTCGGAAAGCTGCGAGACTTTGCGAGGGGCCTCCGTGTGCCAAACATAGGCCGCGGGCAACGCCGCACAAAAAAATAACTGACCGAAGGACTGGGCGCCAATTTCGTCCAGCGCAAAAACGCCGCAAAAACGGGTGGGTATAGTCTTGGGGGGTGGGGCCGGCCCACATCGTCCGCCGGACTCGGAATGCCACGAGACTTTACGAGGGGCCTCCGTGTGCCAAAAATAGGCCGCGGGCAAAGCCGCGTCCAAAAATAACCGCCCGAAGGCCGTGGCGCCAAGTTCGTCCAGCGCAAAAAGGCCACAAAAACGGGTGGGCTATATCCTTGGGGGGTGGGGCCGGCCAACTTTGTCCGCCGGACTCGGAATGCCGCGAGACACAGCGAGGGGCCTCCGTGTGCCAAACATAGGCCGCGGGTAAAGCCGCGCACAAAAATAACCGCCCGAAGGACGTAGCGCCAAGTTCGTCCAGCGGAAAAAGGCCACAAAAACGGGTGGGCTATAGCCTTGGGGGGTGGGGCTGGCCAACTTCGTCCGCCCGACTCGGAATGCCGCGAGACTTTGCGAGGGGCCTCCGTGTGACAAACATAGGCTGCGGGCAAAGCCGCGCCCAAAAATAACCTCCCGAAGGCCGGGGTGTCAAGTTCGTCCAGCGGAAAAAGGCCACAAAAACGGGTGGGCTATAGCCTTGGGGGGTGGGGCTGGCCAACTTCGTCCGCCGGACTCGGAACGCCGCGAGACTTTGCGAGGGGACTCCGTGTGCCAAACATAGGCCGCGGGCAAAGCCGCGCCCAGAAATAACCACCCGAAGGCCGTGGCGCCAAGTTCGTCCAGCGCAAAAAGGCCATAAAAACGGGTGGGCTATAGCCTTGGGGGGTGGGGCTGGCCAACTTCGTCTGCCGGACTCGGAATGCTGCGAGACTCAGCGAGGGTCCTCCGTGTGCCAAACATAGGCCACGGGTAAAGCCGCGCCCAAAAATAACCACCCGAAGGACGTGGCGCCAAGTTCGTCCAGCGGAAAAAGGCCACAAAAACGGGTGGGCTATAGCCTTGGGGGGTGGGGCTGGCCAACTTCGTCCGCCGGACTCGGAATGCCGCGAGACTTTGCGAGGGGCCTCCGTGTGACAAAGATAGGCCGCGGGCAAAGCCGCGCCCAAAAATAACCGCCCGAAGGCCGGGGTGTCAAGTTCGTCCAGCGGAAAAAGGCCACAAAAACGGGTGGGCTATAGCCTTGGGGGATGGGGCTGGCCAACTTCGTCCGCCGGACTCGGAACGCCGCGAGATTTTGCGAGGGGACTCCGATTGCCAAACATAGGCCGCGGGCAATGCCGCGCCTAAAAATAACTGTCCGAAGGCCGGGGTGTCAAGTTCGTCCAGCGGAAAAAGGCCACAAAAACGGGTGGGCAATAGCCTGGGGGGGTGGGGCTGTCCAACTTCGTCCGCCGGACTCGGAATACCGCGAGACTTTGCGCGGGGACTCCGTGTGCCAAACATAGGCCACGGGTAAAGCCGCGCCCAAAAATAACCGCCCGAAGGCCGTGGCGCCAAGTTCGTCCAGCGCAAAAAGGCCACAAAAACGGTTGGGCTATAGCCTTGGGGGGTGGGGCAGGCCAACTTCATCCGCCGGACTCGGATTGCCGCGAGACTTTCCGAGGGGCCTCCGTGTGCCAAACATTGGCTGCGGTCAAAGCCGCGCCTAAAAATAACTGCCCGAAAGCCGGGGTGTCAAGTTCGTCCAGCGGAAAAAGGCCACAAAAACGGGTGGGCAATAGCCTGGGGGGGTGGGGCTGGCCAACTTCGTCCGCCGGACTCGGAATGCCAAGAGACTTTGCGAGAGGCCTCCATGTACCAAACATAGGCCGCGGGCAAAGCCGCGCCCAAAAATAACCGCTTGAAGGCCGGGGCGCCAAGTTCGTCCAGCGGAAAAAGGCCACAAAAACGGTTGGGCTATAGTCTTGGGGGGTGGGGCCGGCCCACATCGTCCGCCGGGCTCGGAATGCCGCGAGACTTTGATAGGGGCCTCCCTGTGCCAAAAATTGGCTGCGGCCAAAGCCGCACCCCAAAATAACCGCCCGAAGACCAGGGCGCCAAGTTCGTCCAGCGGAAAAAGGCCACAAAAACGGGTGGGCTATAGCCTTGCGGGGTGGGGCTGGCCAACTTCATCCGCCGGACTCGGAATGCCGCGAGACTTTGCGAGGGGCCTCCGTGTGCCAAACATAGGCCGCGGGCAATGCCGCACCCAAAAATAACCGCCCAAAGGCCGTGGCGCGAAGTTCGTCCAGCGCAAAAAGGCCACAAAAACGGGTGGGCTATATCCTTGGGGGGTGGGGCTGGGCAACTTTGTCCGCCGGACTCGGAATGCCGCAAGACTCTGCGAGGGGCCTCCGTGTGCCAAACATAGGCCGTGGGTAAAGCCGCGCCCAAAAATAACCGCCCGAAGGCCGGGGCGCCAAGTTCGTCCAGCGGAAAAAGGCCACAAAAACGGGTGGGCTATAGCCTTGGTGGGTGGGGCTGGCCCACTTCGTCCGCCGGACTTGGAATGCCGTGAGACATTGCGAGGGGCCTCCGTGTGCCAAAAATTGGCCGCGGGCAAAGCCGCGCCCGAAAATAAACGCCCGAAGGCCGGGGCGCCAAGTTCGTCCAGCGGAAAAAGGCCACAAAAACGGGTGGGCTATAGCCTTGGTGGGTGGGGCTGGCCCACTTCGTCCGCCGGGCTTGGAATGCCGTGAGACATTGCGAGGGGCCTCCGTGTGCCAAAAATTGGCCGCGGGCAAAGCCGCGCCCGAAAATAAACGCCCGAAGGCCGGGGCGCCAAGTTCGTCCAGCGGAAAAAGGCCACAAAAACGGGTGGGCTATAGCCTTGGGGGGTGGAGCTGGCCAACTTCGTCCGCCGGACTCGGAATGCCGCGAGACCTTGCGAGGGGACTCCGTGTGCCAAACATAGGACGCGGGCATAGCCGCAACCAAAAATAACCGCCCGAAGGCCGGGGCGCCAAGTTCGTCCTGCGGAAAAAGGCCACAAAAACGGGTGGGCTATAGCCTTGGGGGGTGGGGCTGGCCAACTTCGTCCGCCGGACTCGGAATGCCGCGAGACTTTGCGAGGGGCATCCGTGTGCCAAACATAGGCTGTGGGCAAAGCCGTAACCAAAATTATCCGCCCGAAGGCCGTGGCGCCAAGTTCGTCCAGCGCAAAAAGGCCATAAAAACGGGTGGGCTATAGCCTTGGGGGGTGGGGCTGGCCAACTTCGTCTGCCGGACTCGGAATGCTGCGAGACTCAGCGAGGGTCCTCCGTGTGCCAAACATAGGCCGCGGGTAAAGCCGCGCCCAAAAATAACCACCCGAAGGACGTGGCGCCAAGTTCGTCCAGCGGAAAAAGGCCACAAAAACGGGTGGGCTATAGCCTAGGGGGGTGGGGCTGGCCAACTTCGTCCGCCGGACTCGGAATGCCGCGAGACTTTGCGAGGGGCCTCCGTGTGACAAAGATAGGCCGCGGGCAATGCCGCGCCCAAAAATAACCGCCCGAAGGCCGGGGTGTCAAGTTCGTCCAGCGGAAAAAGGCCACAAAAACGGGTGGGCTATAGCCTTGGGGGATGGGGCTGGCCAACTTCGTCCGCCGGACTCGGAACGCCGCGAGATTTTGCGAGGGGACTCCGATTGCCAAACATAGGCCGCGGGCAATGCCGCGCCTAAAAATAACTGCCCGAAGGCCGGGGTGTCAAGTTCGTCCAGCGGAAAAAGGCCACAAAAACGGGTGGGCAATAGCCTGGGGGGGTGGGGCTGTCCAACTTCGTCCGCCGGACTCGGAATACCGCGAGACTTTGCGCGGGGACTCCGTGTGCCAAACATAGGCCGCGGGTAAAGCCGCGCCCAAAAATAACCGCCGAAGGCCGTGGCGCCAAGTTCGTCCAGCGCAAAAAGGCCACAAAAACGGTTGGGCTATAGCCTTGGGGGGTGGGGCAGGCCAACTTCATCCGCCGGACTCGGATTGCCGCGAGACTTTCCGAGGGGCCTCCGTGTGCCAAACATTGGCTGCGGTCAAAGCCGCGCCTAAAAATAACTGCCCGAACGCCGGGGTGTCAAGTTCGTCCAGCGGAAAAAGGCCACAAAAACGGGTGGGCAATAGCCTGGGGGGGTGGGGCTGGCCAACTTCGTCCACCGGACTCGGAATGCCAAGAGACTTTGCGAGAGGCCTCCATGTACCAAACATAGGCCGCGGGCAAAGCCGCGCCCAAAAATAACCGCTTGAAGGCCGGGGCGCCAAGTTCGTCCAGCGGAAAAAGGCCACAAAAACGGGTGGGCAATAGCCTGGGGGGGTGGGGCTGGCCAACTTCGTCCACCGGACTCGGAATGCCAAGAGACTTTGCGAGAGGCCTCCATGTACCAAACATAGGCCGCGGGCAAAGCCGCGCCCAAAAATAACCGCTTGAAGGCCGGGGCGCCAAGTTCGTCCAGCGGAAAAAGGCCACAAAAACGGGTGGGCTATAGCCTTGCGGGGTGGGGCTGGCCAACTTCATCCGCCGGACTCGGAATGCCGCGAGACTTTGTGAGGGGCCTCCGTGTGCCAAACATAGGCCGCGGGCAAAGCCACACCCAAAAATAACCGCCCAAAGGCCGTGGCGCGAAGTTCGTCCAGCGCAAAAAGGCCACAAAAACGGGTGGGCTATATCCTTGGGGGGTGGGGCTGGGCAACTTTGTTCGCCGGACTCGGAATGCCGCAAGACTCTGCGAGGGGCCTCCGTGTGCCAAACATAGGCCGCGGGTAAAGCCGCGCCCAAAAATAACCGCCGAAGGCCGTGGCGCCAAGTTCGTCCAGCGCAAAAAGGCCACAAAAACGGTTGGGCTATAGCCTTGGGGGGTGGGGCAGGCCAACTTCATCCGCCGGACTCGGATTGCCGCGAGACTTTCCGAGGGGCCTCCGTGTGCCAAACATTGGCTGCGGTCAAAGCCGCGCCTAAAAATAACTGCCCGAACGCCGGGGTGTCAAGTTCGTCCAGCGGAAAAAGGCCACAAAAACGGGTGGGCTATAGCCTTGGGGGGTGGGACTGGCCAACTTCGTCCGCCGGACTCGGAATGCCGCGAGACTTTGTGAGGGGCCTCCGTGTGCCAAACATAGGCCGCGGGCAAAGCCGCACCCAAAAATAACCGCCCAAAGGCCGTGGCGCGAAGTTCGTCCAGCGCAAAAAGGCCACAAAAACGGGTGGGCTATATCCTTGGGGGGTGGGGCTGGGCAACTTTGTTCGCCGGACTCGGAATGCCGCAAGACTCTGCGAGGGGCCTCCGTGTGCCAAACATAGGCCGCGGGTAAAGCCGCGCCCAAAAATAACCGCCCGAACGCCGGGGCGCCAAGTTCGTCCAGCGGAAAAAGGCCACAAAAACGGGTGGGCTATAGCCTTGGTGGGTGGGGCTGGCCCACTTCGTCCGCCGGACTTGGAATGCCGTGAGACATTGCGAGGGGCCTCCGTGTGCCAAAAATTGGCCGCGGGCAAAGCCGCGCCCAAAAATAAACGCCCGAAGGCCGGGGCGCCAAGTTCGTCCAGCGGAAAAAGGCCACAAAAACGGGTGGGCTATAGCCTTGGGGGGTGGGACTGGCCAACTTCGTCCGCCGGACTCGGAATGCCGCGAGACCTTGCGAGGGGACTCCGTGTGCCAAACATAGGACGCGGGCAAAGCCGCAACCAAAAATAACCGCCCGAAGGCCGGGGCGCCAAGTTCGTCCTGCGGAAAAAGGCCACAAAAACGGGTGGGCTATAGCCTTGGGGGGTGGGGCTGGCCAACTTCGTCCGCCGGACTCGGAATGCCGCGAGACTTTGCGAGGGGCATCCGTGTGCCAAACATAGGCTGTGGGCAAAGCCGTAACCAAAATTAACCGCCCGAAGGCCGGGGCGCCAAGTTCGTCCAGCGCAAAAAGGCCACAAAAACGGGTGGGCTATAGCCTTGGGGGGTGGGGCTGGCCAACTTCGTCCGCCGGACTCGGAATGCCGCGAGACTTTGCGAGGGACATCCGTGTGCCAAACATAGGCCGCGGGTAAAGCCGCGCCCAAAAATAACCGCCGAAGGCCGTGGCGCCAAGTTCGTCCAGCGCAAAAAGGCCACAAAAACGGTTGGGCTATAGCCTTGGGGGGTGGGGCAGGCCAACTTCATCCGCCGGACTCGGATTGCCGCGAGACTTTCCGAGGGGCCTCCGTGTGCCAAACATTGGCTGCGGTCAAAGCCGCGCCTAAAAATAACCGCCCGAAGGCCGGGGCGCCAAGTTCGTCCAGCGCAAAAAGGCCACAAAAACGATTGGGCTATAGCCTTGGGGGGTGGGGCTGGCCAACTTCGTCCGCCGGACTCGGAACGCCGCGAGATTTTGCGAGGGGACTCCGAGTGCCAAACATAGGCCGCGGGCAAAGCCGCACCCAAAAATAACCGCCCAAAGGCCGTGGCGCCAAGTTCGTCCAGCGCAAAAAGGCCACAAAAACGGGTGGGCTATATCCTTGGGGGGTGGAGCTGGGCAACTTTGTCCGCCGGACTCGGAATACCGTAATACTCTGCGAGGGGCCTCCGTGTGCCGAACATAGGCCGCGGGTAAAGCCGCGCCCAAAAATAACCGCCCGAAGGCCGGGGCGCCAAGTTCGTCCAGCGGAAAAAGGCCACAAAAACGGGTGGGCTATAGCCTTGGTGGGTGGGGCTGGCCCACTTCGTCCGCCGGACTTGGAATGCCGTGAGACATTGTGAGGGGCCTCCGTGTGCCAAAAATTGGTCGCGGACAAAGCCGCGCCCGAAAATAACCGCCCGAAGGCCGGGGCGCCAAGTTCGTCCAGCGGAAAAAGGCCACAAAAACGGGTGGGCTATAGCCTTGGGGGGTGGGGCTGGCCGACTTCGTCCGCCGGACTCGGAATGCCGCGAGACTTTGCGAGGGGCCTCCATGTGCCAAACATAGGCCGCGGGCAAAGCCGAGCCCAAAATTAACCACCCGAAGGCCGGGGCGCCAAGTTCGTCCAGCGCAAAAAGGCCACAAAAACGGGTGGGCTATAGCCTTGGGGGGTGGGGCTGGCCAACTTCGTCCGCCGGACTCGGAATGCCGCGAGACATTGCGAGGGGCTTCCGTGTGCGAAACATAGGCCGCGGGCAAAGCCGAGCCCAAAAATAACAGCCCGAAGGCCGGGGCGCCAAATTAGTCCAGCGCAAAAAGGCCGCAAAAACGGGTGGGCTATAGCCTTGGGGGTGGGGCTGGCCAACTTCGTCCGCCGAACTCGGAATGCCGCGAGACTTTGCGAGGGTCCTCCATGTGCCAGAAATAGGCCGCGGGAAAAGCCTTGCCAAAAAATAACCGCCCAAAGGCCGGGGCGCCAAGTTCGCCCAGCGGAAAAAGGCCACAAAAACGGGTGGGCTATAGCCTTCGGGGGTGGGGCTGGCCCACTTCGTCCGCCGGACTGGGAATGCCGCGAGACTTTGCGAGGGGTCTCCGTGTGCCAAATATAGGACGCGGGGAAAGCCGCAACCAAAAATAACCGCCCGAAGGCCGGGGCGCCAAGTTCGTCCAGCGGAAAATGGCCACAAAAACGGGTGGGCTATAGCCTTGGGCGGTGGGGCTGGCCAACTTCGTCCTCCGGACTCGGAATGCCGCGAGACCTTGCGAGGGGTCTCCATGTGCCAAACATAGGACGCGGGGAAAGCCGCAACCAAAAATAACCGCTCGAAGGCCGGGGCGCCAAGTTCGTCCAGCGCAAAAAGGCCACAAAAACGGGTGGGCTATAGCCTTGGGGGGTGAGGTTGGCCAACTTCGTCCGCCGGACTCGGAATGCCGTGAGACTTTGCGAGGGGGATCCGTGTGCCAAACATAGGCTGTGGGCAAAGCCGTGCCCAAAATTAACCGCCCGAAGGCCGGGGCGCCAAGTTCGTCCAGCGCAAAAAGGCCACAAAAACGGGTGGGCTATAGCCTTGGGGGGTGGGGCTGGCCGACTTCGTCCGCCGGACTCGGAATGCCGCGAGACTTTGCGAGGGGCCTCCGTGTGCCAAAAATAGGCCGCGGCCAAAGTCGCATCCAAAAATAACCGCCCGAAGGCCGGGGCGCCAAGTTCGTCCAGCGGAAAAAGGCCACAAAAACGGGTGGGCTATAGCCTTGCGGGGTGGGGCTGGCCAACTTCATCCGCCGGACTCGGAATGCCGCGGGACTTTGCGAGGGGCCTCCGTGTGCCAAAAATAGGCCGCGGGCAAAGTCGCATCCAAAAATAACCGCCCGAAGGCCGGGGAGCCAAGTTCATTCAGCGCAAAAAGGCCACAAAAACGGGTGGGCTATAGCCTTGGGGGGTGGGGCTGGCCAACTTCGTCCGCCAGACTCGGAATGCCGCGAGACCTTGCGAGGGGACTCCGTGTGCCAAACATAGGATGCGGGCAAAGCCGCAACCAAAAATAACCGCCCGAAGGCCGGGGCGCCAAGTTCGTCCAGCGGAAAAAGTCCACAAAAACGGGTGGGCTATAGCCTTGGGGGGTGGGGCTGGCCAACTTCGTCCACCGGACTCGGAATTCCACGAGACTTTGCGAGGGGCATCCTTGTGCCAAACATAGGCTGTGGGCAAAGCCGCAACCAAAATTAACCGCCCGAAGGCCGGGGCGCCAAGTTCGTCCAGCGGAAAAAGGCCACAAAAACGGGTGGGCTATAGCCTTGGGGGGTGGGGCTGGCCAACTTCGTCCTCCGGACTCGGAATGCCGCTAGACTTTGCGAGGGGCCTCCGTCTACCAAAAATAGGCCGCGGGCAAAGCCGAGCCCAAAAATAACAGCCCGAAGGCCGGGGCGCCAAGTTAGTCCAGCGCAAAAAGGCCGCAAAAACGGGTGGGCTATAGCCTTGGGGGTGGGGCTGGCCAACTTCGTCCGCCGAACTCGGAATGCCGCGAGACTTTGCGAGGGTCCTCCATGTGCCAGAAATAGGCCGCGGGAAAAGCCTTGCCCAAAAATAACCGCCCGAAGGCCGGGGCGCCAAGTTCGCCCAGCGGAAAAAGGCCACAAAAACGGGTGGGCTATAGCCTTCGGGGGTGGGGCTGGCCCACTTCGTCCGCCGGACTGGGAATGCCGCGAGACTTTGCGAGGGGTCTCCGTGTGCCAAATATAGGACGCGGGGAAAGCCGCAACCAAAAATAACCGTCCGAAGGCCGGGGCGCCAAGTTCGTCCAGCGGAAAATGGCCACAAAAACGGGTGGGCTATAGCCTTGGGCGGTGGGGCTGGCCAACTTCGTCCTCCGGACTCGGAATGCCACGAGACCTTGCGAGGGGTCTCCGTGTGCCAAACATAGGATGCGGGGAAAGCCGCAACCAAAAATAACCGCTCGAAGGCCGGGGCGCCAAGTTCGTCCAGCGCAAAAAGGCCACAAAAACGGGTGGGCTATAGCCTTGGGGGGTGAGGTTGGCCAACTTCGTCCGCCGGACTCGGAATGCCGTGAGACTTTGCGAGGGGATCCGTGTGCCAAACATAGGCTGTGGGCAAAGCCGTGCCCAAAATTAACCGCCCGAAGGCCGGGGCGCCAAGTTCGTCCAGCGCAAAAAGGCCACAAAAACGGGTGGGCTATAGCCTTGGGGGGTGGGGCTGGCCAACTTCGTCCGCCGGACTCGGAATGCCGCGAGACTTTGCGAGGGGCCTCCGTGTGCCAAAAATAGGCCGCGGGCAAAGTCGTATCCAAAAATAACCGCCCGAAGGCCGGGGCGCCAAGTTCGTCCAGCGGAAAAAGGCCACAAAAACGGGTGGGCTATAGCCTTGCGGGGTGGGGCTGGCCAACTTCATCCGCCGGACTCGGAATGCCGCGAGACTTTGCGAGGGGCCTCCGTGTGCCAAAAATAGGCCGCGGGCAAAGTCGCATCCAAAAATAACCACCCGAAGGCCGGGGCGCCAAGTTCATTCAGCGCAAAAAGGCCACAAAAACGATTGGGCTATAGCCTTGGGGGGTGGGGCTGGGCAACTTTGTCCGCCGGACTCGGAATGCCGCAAGACTCTGAGAGGGGACTGCGAGTGCCAAACATAGGCCGCGGGTAAAACCGCGTCCAAAAATAACTGCCCGAAGGCCGGGGCGCCAAGTTAGTCCAGCGCAAAAAGGCCGCAAAAACGGGTGGGCTATAGCCTTGGGGGGTGGGGCTGGCAAACTTCGTCCGCCGGACTCGGAATGCCGCGAGACTTAGCGAGGGGCCTCCGTGTGACAAAGATAGGCCGCGGGCAAAGCCGCGCCCAAAAATAACCGCCCGAAGGCCGGGGTGTCAAGTTCGTCCAGCGGAAAAAGGCCACAAAAACGGGTGGGCTATAGCCTTGGGGGGTGGGGGCTGGCCAACTTCGTACGCCGGACTCGGAATGCCGCGAGACTTTGCGTGGGGCCTCCGTGTGATAAACATAGGCCGCGGGCAATGCCGCGCCAAAAAATAACCGCCCGAAGGCCGGGGTGTCAAGTTCGTCCAGCGGAAAAAGGCCACAAAAATGGGTGGGCTATAGCCTTGGGGGGTGGGGCTGGCCAACTTCGTCCGCCGGACACGGAATGCCGTGAGACATTGCGAGGGGCCTCCGTGTGCCGAAAATTGGCCGCGGGCAAAGCTGCGCCCAAAAATAACCGCCCGAAGGCCGGGGCGCCAAGTTCGTCCAGCGGAAAAAGGCCACAAAAACGGGTGGGCTATAGGCTTGGGGGGTGGGGCTGGCCAACTTCGTCCGCCGGACTCGGAATGCCGCTAGACTTTGCGAGGGGCCTCCGTCTGCCAAAAATAGGACTCGGCCAAAGCCGCGCCCAAAAATAACCGCCCGAAGGCCGGGGAGCCAAGTTCCTCCAGCGGAAAAAGGCCACAAAAATGGGTGGGCTATAGCCTTGGTGGGTGGGGCTGGCCCACTTCGTCCGCCGGACACGGAATGCCGTGAGACATTGCGAGGGGCCTCCGTGTGCCAAAAATTGGCCGCGGTCAAAGCCGCGCCCAAAAATAACCGCCCGAAGGCCGGGGCGCCAAGTTCGTCCAGCGGAAAAAGGCCACAAAAACGGGTGGGCTATAGGCTTGGGGGGTGGGGCTGGCCAACTTCTTCCGCCGGACTCGGAATGCCGCTAGACTTTGCGAGGGGCCTCCGTCTGCCAAAAATAGGCCTCGGCCAAAGCCGCGCCCAAAAATAACCGCCCGAAGGCCGGGGAGCCAAGTTCCTCCAGCGGAAAAAGGCCACAAAAACGGGTGGGCTATAGCCTTGGGGGGTGGGGCTGGCCAACTTTGTCCGCCGGACTCGGAATGCCGCGAGACCTTGCGAGGGGACTCCGTGTGCCAAACATAGGATGCGGGCAAAGCCGCAACCAAAAATAACCGCCCGAAGGCCGGGGCGCCAAGTTCGTCCAGCGGAAAAAGGCCACAAAAACGGGTGGGCTATAGCCTTGGGGGGTGGGGCTGGCCAACTTCGTCCACCGGACTCGGAATTCCACGAGACTTTGCGAGGGGCATCCTTGTGCCAAACATAGGCTGTGGGCAAAGCCGCAACCAAAATTAACCGCCCGAAGGACGGGGCGCCAAGTTCATCCAGCGGAAAAAGGCCACAAAAACGGGTGGGCTATAGCCTTGGGGGGTGGGGCTGGCCAACTTCGTCCTCCGGACTCGGAATGCCACGAGACTTTGCGAGGGGCCTTCGTGTGCCAAACAAAGAACCCGGACAAGGCCGCAACCAAAAATAACCGCCCGAGGGCCGTGGCGCCAAGTTTGTCCAGTGGAAAAAGGCCACAAAAACGGGTGGGCTATAGCCTTGGGGGGTGGGGCTGGCCGACTTCGTCCGCCGGACTTGGAATGCCGCGAGACATTGCGAGGGGCCTCCGTGTGGCAAAAATAGGCCGCGGGCAAAGCCGCGCCCAAAAATAATCGCCCGAAGGCCGGGGCGCCAAGTTCGTCCAGCGGAAAAAGGCCACAAAAATGGGTGGGCTATAGCCTTGAGGGGTGGGGCTGGCCAACTTCGTCCGCCGGACTCGGAATGCCGCTAGACTTTGCGAGGGGCCTCCGTGTGCCAAAAATAGGCCGCGGGCAATGGCGCGGCCAAAAATAACCGCCCGAAGGCCGGGGAGCCAAGTTCGTCCAGCGGAAAAAGGCCACAAAAACGGGTGGGCTATAGCCTTGGGGGGTGGGGCTGGCCAACTTCGTCCTCCGGACTCGGAATGCCGCGAGATCTTGCGAGGGATCTCCGTGTGCTAAACATAGGACGCGGGGAAAGCCGCAACCAAAAATAACCGCCCGAAGGCCGGGGCGCCAAGTTCGTCCAGCGAAAAATGGCCACAAAAACGGGTGGGCTATAGCCTTGGGGGGTGGGGCTGGCCATCTTCGTCCGCCGGACTCGGAATGGCGCGAGACTTTGCGAGGGGCCTCCGTGTGCCAAAAATAGGGCGCGGGCAAAGCAGCGTCCAAAAATAACCGCTCGAAGGCCGGGGCGCCAAGTTCGTCCATCGGAAAAAGGCCACAAAAACGGGTGGGCTATAGCCTTGGGGGGTGGGGCTGGCCAACTTCGTCCGCCGGACTCGGAATGCCGCGAGAGTTTGCGAGGGGCCTCCGTGTGCCAAAAATAGGCCGCGGGCAAAGCCGCGTCCGAAAATAACTGCCCGAGGGCCGGGGCGCCAAGTTCGTCCAGTGGAAAAAGGCCACAAAAACGGGTGGGCTATAGACTTGGGGGGTGGGGCTGGCCAACTTCGTCCGCCGGACTCGGAATGCCGCGAGACTTGGTGAGGGGCCTCCGTCTGTCAAAAATAGGCCTCGGGCAATGGCGCGGCCAAAAATAACCGCCCGAACGCCGGGGAACCAAGTTCGTCCAGCGGAAAAAGGCCAGAAAAACGGGTGGGCTATAGCCTTGGGGGGTGGGGCTGGCCAACTTCGTCCGCCGGACTCGGAATGCCGCGAGACTTTGCGAGGGGCCTCCGTGTGCCAAAAATAGGCCGCAGGCAAAGCCGCGCCCAAAAATAACCACCCGAAGGCCGGGGCGCCAAGTTCGTCCAGCGGAAAAAGGCCACAAAAACGGGTGGGCTATAGCCTTGGGGGGTGGGGCTGGCCAACTTCGTCCGCCGGACTCAGAATGCCGCTAGACTTTGCGAAGGGCCTCCGTGTGCCAAAAATAGGCCGCGGGCAAAGCCAGACCCAAAAATAACCACCCGAAGGCCGGGGAGCCAAGTTCGTCCAGCGGAAAAAAGGCCACAAAAACGGGTGGGTTATAGCCTTGGGGGGTGGGGCTGGCCAACTTCGTCCGCCGGACTCGGAATGCCGCGAGACCTTGTGAGGGGCCTCCGTGTGCCAAACATAGGCCGTGGGTAAAGCCGCACCAAAAACTAACCGCCCGAAGGCCGAGGCGCCAAGTTCGTCCAGCGCAAAAAGGCCACAAAAACGGGTGGGCTATATAGCCTTGGGGGGTGGAGCTGGCCAACTTCGTCCGCCGGACTCGGAATGCCGCGAGACTTTGCGAGGGACCTTCGTGTACCAAACAAAGGACCCGGGCAAAGCCGTAACCAAAAATAACCGCCCGAAGGCCGGGGCGCCAAGTTCGTCCAGCCCAAAAAGGCCACAAAAACGGGTGGGCTATAGCCTTGGGGGGAGGGGCTGGCCAACTTCGTCCGCCGGACTCAGAATGCCGCGAGACTTTGCGAGTGGCCTCCGTGGGCCAAACATAGGCTGCGGGCAAAGTCGCGTCCAAAAATGACCGCCCGAAGGCCGGGGCGCCAAGTTCGTCCAGCGCAAAAAGGGCACAAAAACGGGGTGGGCTATAGCCTTGGGGGGTGGGGCTGGCCAACTTCGTCCGCCGGACTCGGAATGCCGTGAGAGTTTGCGAGGGGCCTCCGTGTGCCAAAAATAGGCCGTGGAAAAAGCCGTTCCCAAAAATAACCGCCCGAAGGCCGGGGCGCCAAGTTCGTCCAGCGCATAAAGGAAATAAAAACGGGTGGGCTATAGCCATGGGGAGTGGGGCTGGCCAACTTCGTCCGCCGGACTCGGAATGCCGCAAGACTTTGCGAGGGGCCTCCGTGTGCCAAAAATAGGCCGCGGACAAAGCCGCGCCCAAAAATAACCGCCCGAAGGCCGGGGCGCCATGTTCGTCCAGCGGAAAAAGGCCACAAAAACGGGTGTGCTATAGCCTTGGGGGGTGGGGCTGGCCCACTTCGTCCGCCGGACTCGGAATGCCGCGAGACTTTGCGAGGGGCCTCCGTGTGCCAAACATAGGCCGCGGACAAAGCCGCGACCAAAAATAACCGCCCGAAGGCCGGGGCGCCAAGTTTGTCCCGCGCAAAAAGTCCACAAAAACGGGTGGGCTATAGCCTTGGGGAGTGGGGCTGGCCAACTTCGTCCGCCCGACTACGAATGCCGCGAGACTTTGCGAGGGGCCTCCGTGTGCCAAACAT
The DNA here is from genome assembly GCA_034663535.1 of Citrus x limon. Taxonomy (NCBI): domain Eukaryota; kingdom Viridiplantae; phylum Streptophyta; class Magnoliopsida; order Sapindales; family Rutaceae; genus Citrus; species Citrus x limon. The sequence goes on along the minus strand of CM067998.1, from coordinate 34,287,506 downwards.
AGGCTGCGGACAAAGCCACACCCAAAAATTACCGTCCGAAGGCCAGGGCGATAAGTTCGTCCAGCGGAAAAAGGCCACAAAAACGGGTGGGCTATAGCCTTGGGGGGTGGGGCTGGCCCACTTCGTCCGCCGGACTCGGAATGCCGCGAGACTTTGCGAGGGGCATCCGTGTGCCAAACATAGGCCGCGGACAAAGCCGCACCCAAAAATAACCGCCCGAAGGCCGGGGCGCCAAGTTTGACCCGCGCAAAAAGTCCACAAAAACGGGTGGGCTATAGCCTTGGGGGTTGGGGCTGGCCAACTTCGTCCGCCGGACTTGGAATGCCTCAAGACTTTGCGAGGGGCCTCCGTGTGCCAAACACAGGCCGCGGACAAAGCCGCGCCCAAAAATAATCACCCGAAGGCTGGGGCGCCAAGTTTGTCCCGCGCAAAAAGTCCACAAAAACGGGTGGGCTATAGCCTTGGGGGTTGGGGCTGGCCAACTTCGTCCGCCGGACTCGGAATGCCTTAAGTCTTTGCGAGGGGCCTCCGTGTGCCAAAAACAGGCCGCGAACAAAGCCGGGCCCAAAAATAACCACCCGAAGGCCGGGGAGCCAAGTTCGTCCCGCGCAAAAAGGCCACAAAAACGGGTGGGCTATAGCCTTGGGGGTTGGGGCTGGCCAACTTCGTCCGCCGGACTCGGAATGCCGCGAGACTTTCCGAGGGGCCTCTGTGTGCCAAAAATAGGACGCAGACAAAGGCGCGCCGAAAAATAACCGCCCGAAGGCCGGGGCGCCAATATCGTCCAGCGGAAAAAGGCCACAAAAACGCGTTGGCTATAGCCTTGGGGGGTGGGGATGGCCAACTTCGTCCGCCGGGCTCGGAATTCCGCAAGACTTTGCGAGGGGCCTCCGTACGCCAAAAATAGGCCGCGGCCAGAGCCGCGCCCAAAAATAACCGCCCGAAGGCCGGGGCGCCAAGTTCGTCCAGCGCAAAAAGGGCACAAAAATGGGTGCGCTATAGCCTTGGGGGGTGGGGCTGGCCGACTTCGTCCGCCGGACTCAGAATGCCGCGAGACTTTGCGAGTGGCCTCCGTGGGCCAAACGTAGGCTGCGGGCAAAGTCGCGTCCAAAAATGACCGCCCGAAGGCCGGGGCGCCAAGTTCGTCCAGCGCAAAAAGGGCACAAAAACGGGTGGGCTATAGCCTTGGGGGGTGGGGCTGGCCAACTTCGTCCGCCGGACTCGGAATGCCGCGAGAGTTTACGAGGGGCCTCCGTGTGCCAAAAATAGGCCGTGGAAAAAGCCGCACCCAAAAATAACCGCCCGAAGGCCGGGGCGCCAAGTTCGTCCAGCGCATAAAGGAAATAAAAACGGGTGGGTTATAGCCATGGGGAGTGGGGCTGGCCAACTTCGTCCGCCGGACTCGGAATACCGCAAGACTTTGCGAGGGGCCTCCGTGTGCCAAAAATAGGCCGCGGACAAAGCCGCGCCCAAAAATAACCGCCCGAAGGCCGGGGCGCCATGTTCGTCCAGCGGAAAAAGGCCACAAAAACGGGTGGGCTATAGCCTTGGGGGGTGGGGATGGCCAACTTCGTCCGCCGGGCTCGGAATTCCGCAAGACTTTGCGAGGGGCCTCCGTACGCCATAAATAGGCCGCGGCCAGAGCCGCGCCCAAAAATAACCGCCCGAAGGCCGGGGCGCCAAGTTCGTCCACCGCAAAAAGGGCACAAAAATGGGTGGGCTATAGCCTTGGGGGGTGGGGCTGGCCGACTTCGTCCGCCGGACTCGGAATGCCGCGAGACTATGCGAGGGGCCTCCGTGTGCCAAACATAGGCCGCGGGCAAAGCCGCGCAAAAAATAACCGCCCGAAGGCCGGGGCGCCAAGTTCGTCCAGCGCAAAAACGACACAAAAACGGGTGGGCTATAGCCTTGGGGGGTGGGGGCTGGCCGACTTCGTCCGCCGGACTCGGAATGCCGCGAGACTTTGCGAGGGGCCTCCGTGTGCCAAACATAGGCCGCGGGCAAAGCGGCGCAAAAAATAACCGCCCGAAGGCCGGGGCGCCAAGTTCGTCCAGCGCAAAAACGACACAAAAACGGGTGGGCTATAGCCATGGGGAGTGGGGCTGGCCAACTTTGTCCGCCGGACTCGGAATGCCGCGAGACTTTGCGAGGGGCCTCCGTGTGCCAAACATAGGCCGCGGACAAAGCCGCGCCCAAAAATAACCGCCCGAAGGCCGGGGCGCCAAGTTCGTCCAGCGCAAAAAGGACAGAAAAACGGGTGGGCTATAGCATTGGGGGGTGGGGCTGGCCGACTTCGTCCGCCGGACTCGGAATGCCGCGAGACTTTGCGAGGGGCCTCCGTGTGCCAAACATAGGCCGCGGGCAAAGCGGCGCAAAAAATAACCGCCCGAAGGCCGGGGCGCCAACTTCGTCCAGCGCAAAAACGACACAAAAACGGGTGGGCTATAGCCATGGGGAGTGGGGCTGGCCAACTTTGTCCGCCGGACTCGGAATGCCGCGAGACTTTGCGAGGGGCCTCCGTGTGCCAAAAATAGGCAGCGGGAAAAGCCGCGCCCAAAAATAACCGCCCGAAGGCCGGGGAGCCAAGTTCGTCCAGCGCAAAAAGGACAGAAAAACGGGTGAGCTATAGCCTTGGGGGGTGGGGCTGGCCGACTTCGTCCGCCGGACTCGGAATGCCGCGAGACTTTGCGAGGGGCCTCCGTGTGCCAAAAATAGGCCGCGGAAAAAGCCGCACCCAAAAATAACCGCCCGAAGGCCGGGGCGCCAAGTTCGTGCAGCGCAAAAAGGCTACAAAAACGGGTGGGCTATAGCCTTGGGGAGTGGGGCTGGCCCACTTCGTCCGCCGGACTCGGAATGCCCGAGACTTTGCGAGGGGCCTCCGTGTGCCAAACATAGGCCGCGGACAAAGCCGCGCCCAAAAATAACTGCCCGAAGGCCGGGGAACCAAGTTCGTCCAGCGCAAAAAGGCCAGAAAAACGGGTGGGCTATAGCCTTGGGGGGAGGGGCTGGCCAACTTCGTCCGCCGGGCTCGGAATGCCGCGAGACTTTGCGAGGGGCCTCCGTGTGCCAAACATAGGCCGCGGACAAAGCCGCGCCCAAAAATAACCGCCCGAAGGCCGGAGCGCCAAGTTTGTCCCGCGCAAAAAGTCCACAAAAACGGGTGGGCTATAGCCTTGGGGGTTGGGGCTGGCCAACTTCGTCCGCCGGACTCGGAATGCCTCAAGACTTTGCGAGGGGCCTCCGTGTGCCAAAAATAGGCCGCGGACAAAGCCGCGCCCAAAAATAACCGCCCGAAGGCCGGGGCGCGAAGTTCGTCCAGCGCAAAAAGGCCACAAAAACGGGTGGGCTATAACCTTGGGGGGTGGGGCTGGCCTACTTCATCCGCCGGACTCGGAATGCCGCGAGACTTTGCGAGGGGCCTCCGTGTGCCAAAAATAGGCAGCGGGAAAAGCCGCGCCCAAAAATAACCGCCCGAAGGCCGGGGAGCCAAGTTCGTCCAGCACAAAAAGGACAGAAAAACGGGTGGGCTATAGCCTTGGGGGGTGGGGCTGGCCAACTTCGTCCGCCGGACTCGGAATGTCGCGAGACTTTGCGAGGGGGCTCCGTGTGCCAAAAATAGGCCGCAGACAAAGGCGCGCCCAAAAATAACCACCCTAAGGCCGGGGCGCCAAGTTCGTCCAGCGCAAAAAGGCCACAAAAACGGGTGGGCTATAACCTTGGGGGGTGGGGCTGGCCTACTTCATCCGCCGGACTCGGAATTCCGCGAGACTTTGCGAGGGGCCTCCGTGTGCCAAAAATAGGCAGCGGGAAAAGCCGCGCCCAAAAATAACCGCCCGAAGGCCGGGGACCAAGTTCGTCCAGCGCAAAAAGGAACGAAAAATGGGTGGGCTATAGCCTTGGGGGGTGGGGCTGGCCGACTTGGTCCGTCGGACTCGGAATGCCGCGAGACTTTGTGAGGGGCCTCCGTGTGCCAAACATAGGCCGCGGGCAAAGCGGCGCTAAAAATAACCGCCCGAAGGCCGGGGCGCCAAGTTCGTCCAGCGCAAAAAGGACAGAAAAACAGGTGGGCTATAGCCTTGGGGGGTGGGGCTGGCCGACTTCGTCCGCCGGACTCGGAATGCCGCGAGACTTTGCGAGGGGCCTCCGTGTGCCAAACATAGGCCGTGGGCAAAGCGGCGCAAAAAATAACCGCCCGAAGGCCGGGGCGCCAACTTCGTCCAGCGCAAAAACGACACAAAAACGGGTGGGCTATAGCCATGGGGAGTGGGGCTGGCCAACTTTGTCCGCCGGACTCGGAATGCCGCGAGACTTTGCGAGGGGCCTCCGTGTGCCAAACATAGGCCGCGGACAAAGCGGCGCCCAAAAATAACCGCCCGAAGGCCGGGGCGCCAAGTTCGTCCAGCGCAAAAAGGACAGAAAAACGGGTGGGCTATAGCCTTGGGGGGTGGGGCTGGCCGACTTCGTCCGCCGGACTCGGAATGCCGCGAGACTTTGCGAGGGGCCTCCGTGTGCCAAACATAGGCCGCGGGCAAAGCGGCGCAAAAAATAACCGCCCGAAGGCCGGGGCGCCAACTTCGTCCAGCGCAAAAACGACACAAAAACGGGTGGGCTATAGCCATGGGGAGTGGGGCTGGCCAACTTTGTCCGCCGGACTCGGAATGCCGCGAGACCTTGCGAGGGGCCTCCGTGTGCCAAAAATAGGCAGCGGGAAAAGCCGCGCCGAAAAATAACCGCCCGAAGGCCGGGGAGCCAAGTTCGTCCAGTGCAAAAAGGACAGAAAAACGGGTGAGCTATAGCCTTGGGGGGTGGGGCTGGCCGACTTCGTCCGCCGGACTCGGAATGCCGCGAGACTTTGCGAGGGGCCTCCGTGTGCCAAAAATAGGCAGCGGGAAAAGCCGCGCCCAAAAATAACCGCCCGAAGGCCGGGGCGCCAAGTTCGTCCAGCGCAAAAAGGACAGAAAAACGGGTGGGCTATAGCCTTGGGGGGTGGGGCTGGCCGACTTCGTCCGCCGGACTCGGAATGCCGCGAGACTTTGCGAGGGGCCTCCGTGTGCCAAACATAGGCCGCGGGCAAAGCGGCGCAAAAAATAACCGCCCGAAGGCCGGGGCGCCAACTTCGTCCAGCGCAAAAACGACACAAAAACGGGTGGGCTATAGCCATGGGGAGTGGGGCTGGCCAACTTTGTCCGCCGGACTCGGAATGCCGCGAGACTTTGCGAGGGGCCACCGTGTGCCAAAAATAGGCAGCGGGAAAAGCCGCGCCAAAAAATAACCGCCCGAAGGCCGGGGAGCCAAGTTCGTCCAGTGCAAAAAGGACAGAAAAACGGGTGAGCTATAGCCTTGGGGGGTGGGGCTGGCCGACTTCGTCCGCCGGACTCGGAATGCCGCGAGACTTTGCGAGGGGCCTCCGTGTGCCAAAAATAGGCCGCGGAAAAAGCCGCACCCAAAAATAACCGCCCGAAGGCCGGGGCGCCAAGTTCGTGCAGCGCAAAAAGGCCACAAAAACGGGTGGGCTATAGCCTTGGGGAGTGGGGCTGGCCCACTTCGTCCGCCGGACTCGGAATGCCCGAGACTTTGCGAGGGGCCTCCGTGTGCCAAACATAGGCCGCGGACAAAGCCGCGCCCAAAAATAACTGCCCGAAGGCCGGGGAACCAAGTTCGTCCAGCGCAAAAAGGCCAGAAAAACGGGTGGGCTATAGCCTTGGGGGGAGGGGCTGGCCAACTTCGTCCGCCGGGCTCGGAATGCCGCGAGACTTTGCGAGGGGCCTCCGTGTGCCAAACATAGGCCGCGGACAAAGCCGCGCCCAAAAATAACCGCCCGAAGGCCGGAGCGCCAAGTTTGTCCCGCGCAAAAAGTCCACAAAAACGGGTGGGCTATAGCCTTGGGGGTTGGGGCTGGCCAACTTCGTCCGCCGGACTCGGAATGCCTCAAGACTTTGCGAGGGGCCTCCGTGTGCCAAAAATAGGCCGCGGACAAAGCCGCGCCCAAAAATAACCGCCCGAACGCCGGGGCGCCAAGTTCGTCCAGCGCAAAAAGGCCACAAAAACGGGTGGGCTATAACCTTGGGGGGTGGGGCTGGCCTACTTCATCCGCCGGACTCGGAATGCCGCGAGACTTTGCGAGGGGCCTCCGTGTGCCAAAAATAGGCAGCGGGAAAAGCCGCGCCCAATAATAACCGCCCTAAGGCCGGGGCGCCAAGTTCGTCCAGCGCAAAAAGTCCACAAAAACGGGTGGGCTATAACCTTGGGGGGTGGGGCTGGCCTACTTCATCCGCCGGACTCAGAATGCCACGAGACTTTGCGAGGGGTCTCCGTGTGCCAAAAATAGGCAGCGGGAAAAGCCGCGCCCAAAAATAACCGCCCGAAGGCCGGGGCGCCAAGTTCGTGCAGCGCAAAAAGGCCACAAAAACGGGTGGGCTATAGCCTTGGGGGTTGGGGCTGGCCCACTTCGTCCGCCGGACTCGGAATGCCTGAGACTTTGCGAGGGGCCTCCGTGTGCCAAACATAGGCCGCGGACAAAGCCGCGCCCAAAAATAACTGCCCGAAGGCCGGGGAACCAAGTTCGTCCAGCGCAAAAAGGCCAGAAAAACGGGTGGGCTATAGCCTTGGGGGGAGGGGCTGGCCAACTTCGTCCGCCGGGCTCGGAATGCCGCGAGACTTTGCGAGGGGCCTCCGTGTGCCAAACATAGGCCGCAGACAAAGGCGCGCCCAAAAATAACCACCCTAAGGCCGGGGCGCCAAGTTCGTCCAGCGCAAAAAGGCCACAAAAACGGGTGGGCTATAACCTTGGGGGGTGGGGCTGGCCTACTTCATCCGCCGGACTCGGAATTCCGCGAGACTTTGCGAGGGGCTTCCGTGTGCCAAAAATAGGCAGCGGGAAAAGCCGCGCCCAAAAATAACCGCCCGAAGGCCGGGGACCAAGTACGTCCAGCGCAAAAAGGAACGAAAAATGGGTGGGCTATAGCCTTGGGGGGTGGGGCTGGCCGACTTGGTCCGCCGGACTCGGAATGCCGCGAGACTTTGTGAGGGGCCTCCGTGTGCCAAACATAGGCCGCGGAAAAAGCCGCACCCAAAAATAACCGCCCGAAGGCCGGGGCGCCAAGTTCGTGCAGCGCAAAAAGGCCACAAAAACGGGTGGGCTATAGCCTTGGGGAGTGGGGCTGGCCCACTTCGTCCGCCGGACTCGGAATGCCCGAGACTTTGCGAGGGGCCTCCGTGTGCCAAACATAGGCCGCGGACAAAGCCGCGCCCAAAAATAACTGCCCGAAGGCCGGGGAACCAAGTTCGTCCAGCGCAAAAAGGCCAGAAAAACGGGTGGGCTATAGCCTTGGGGGGAGGGGCTGGCCAACTTCGTCCGCCGGGCTCGGAATGCCGCGAGACTTTGTGAGGGGCCTCCGTGTGCCAAACATAGGCCGCAGACAAAGGCGCGCCCAAAAATAACCACCCTAAGGCCGGGGCGCCAAGTTCGTCCAGCGCAAAAAGGCCACAAAAACGGGTGGGCTATAACCTTGGGGGGTGGGGCTGGCCTACTTCATCCGCCGGACTCGGAATTCCGCGAGACTTTGCGAGGGGCTTCCGTGTGCCAAAAATAGGCAGCGGGAAAAGCCGCGCCCAAAAATAACCGCCCGAAGGCCGGGGACCAAGTTCGTCCAGCGCAAAAAGGAACGAAAAATGGGTGGGCTATAGCCTTGGGGGGTGGGGCTGGCCGACTTGGTCCGCCGGACTCGGAATGCCGCGAGACTTTGTGAGGGGCCTCCGTGTGCCAAACATAGGCCGCGGGCAAAGCGGAGCTAAAAATAACCGCCCGAAGGCCGGGGCGCCAAGTTCGTCCATCGCAAAAACGACACAAAAACGGGTGGGCTATAGCCATGGGGAGTGGGGCTGGCCAACTTTGTCCGCCGGACTCGGAATGCCGCGAGATTTTACGAGGCGCCTCCGTGTGCCAAACATAGGCCGCGGACAAAGCCGCGCCCAAAAATAACCGCCCGAAGGCCGGAGCGCCAAGTTTGTCCCGCGCAAAAAGTCCACAAAAACGGGTGGGCTATAGCCTTGGGGGTTGGGGCTGGCCAACTTCGTCCGCCGGACTCGGAATGCCTCAAGACTTTGCGAGGGGCCTCCGTGTGCCAAAAATAGGCCGCGGACAAAGCCGCGCCCAAAAATAACCGCCCGAACGCCGGGGCGCCAAGTTCGTCCAGCGCAAAAAGGCCACAAAAACGGGTGGGCTATAACCTTGGGGGGTGGGGCTTGCCTACTTCATCCGCCGGACTCGGAATGCCGCGAGACTTTGCGAGGGGGCTCCGTGTGCCAAAAATAGGCCGCAGACAAAGGCGCGCCCAAAAATAACCACCCTAAGGCCGGGGCGCCAAGTTCGTCCAGCGCAAAAAGGCCACAAAAACGGGTGGGCTATAACCTTGGGGGGTGGGGCTGGCCTACTTCATCCGCCGGACTCAGAATGCCACGAGACTTTGCGAGGGGCCTCCGTGTGCCAAAAATAGGCAGCGGGAAAAGCCGCGCCCAAAAATAACCGCCCGAAGGCCGGGGAGCCAAGTTCGTCCAGCGCAAAAAGGCCACAAAAACGGGTGGGCTATAACCTTGGGGGGTGGGGCTGGCCTACTTCATCCGCCGGACTCGGAATGCCGCGAGACTTTGCGAGGGGCCTCCGTGTGCTAAAAATAGGCAGCGGGAAAAGCGGCGCCCAAAAATAACTGCCCGAAGGCCGGGGAGCCAAGTTCGTCCAGCACAAAAAGGACAGAAAAACGGGTGGGCTATAGCCTTGGGGGGTGGGGCTGGCCATCTTCGTCCGCCGGACTCGGAATGCCGCGAGACTTTGCGAGGGGGCTCCGTGTGCCAAAAATAGGCCACAGACAAAGGCGCGCCCAAAAATAACCGCCCTAAGGCCGAGGCGCCAAGTTCGTCCAGCGCAAAAAGGCCACAAAAACGGGTGGGCTATAACCTTGGGGGGTGGGGCTGGCCTACTTCATCCGCCGGACTCGGAATGCCGCGAGACTTTGCGAGGGGCCTCTGTGTGCCAAAAATAGGCAGCGGGAAAAGCCGCGCCCAAAAATAACCGCCCGAAGGCCGGGGACCAAGTTCGTCCAGCGCAAAAAGGAACGAAAAACGGGTGGGCTATAGCCTTGGGGGGTGGGGCTGGCCGACTTCGTCCGCCGGACTCGGAATGCCGCGAGACTTTGTGAGGGGCCTCCATGTGCCAAACATAGGCCGCGGGTAAAGCGGCGCTAAAAATAACCGCCCGAAGGCCGGGGCGCCAAGTTCGTCCATCGCAAAAACGACACAAAAACGGGTGGGCTATAGCCATGGGGAGTGGGGCTGGCCAACTTTGTCCGCCGGACTCGGAATGCCGCGAGATTTTGTGAGGCACCTCCGTGTGCCAAACATAGGCTGTGGACAAAGCCGCGCCCAAAAATAACCGCCCAAAGGCCGGGGCGCCAAGTTTGTCCCGCGCAAAAAGGCCAGAAAAACGGGTGGGCTATACCCTTGGGGGGTGGGGCTGGCCAACTTCGTCCGCCGGACTCGGAATGCCGCGAGACTTTGCGAGGGGGCTCCGTGAGCCAAAAATAGGCCGCAGACAAAGGCGCGCCCAATAATAACCGCCCTAAGGCCGGGGCGCCAAGTTCGTCCAGCGCAAAAAGTCCACAAAAACGGGTGGGCTATAACCTTGGGGGGTGGGGCTGGCCTACTTCATCCGCCGGACTCAGAATGCCACGAGACTTTGCGAGGGGCCTCCGTGTGCCAAAAATAGGCAGCGGGAAAAGCCGCGCCCAAAAATAACCGCCCGAAGGCCGGGGCGCCAAGTTCGTCCAGCGCAAAAACGACACAAAAACGGGTGGGCTATAGCCTTGGGGGGAGGGGCTGGCCAACTTCGTCCCCCGGACTCGGAATGCCGCGAGACTTTGCGAGGGGCCTCCGTGTGCCAAACATAGGCCGCGGACAAAGCCGCGCCCAAAAAAAACCGCCCGAAGGCCGGGGCGCCAAGTTTGTCCCGCGCAAAAAGTCCACAAAAACGGGTGGGCTATAGCCTTGGGGGTTGGGGCTGGCCAACTTCGTCCGCCGGACTCGGAATTCCTCAAGACTTTGCGAGGGGCCTCCGTGTGCCAAAAATAGGCCGCGGACAAAGCCGCGCCCAAAAATAACCGCCCGAAGGCCGGGGCGCCAAGTTCGTCCAGCGCAAAAAGGCCACAAAAACGGGTGGGCTATAGCCTTGGGGGATGGGGCTGGCCCACTTCGTCCGCCGGACTCGGAATGCCGCGAGACTTTGCGAGGGGCCTCCGTGTGCCAAAAATAGGCCGCGGCCAAAGCGGCGCAAAAAATAACCGGCCGAAGGCCGGGGGGCCAAGTTCATCCAGCGCAAAAACGACACAAAAACGGGTGGGCTATAGCCTTGGGGGGAGGGGCTGGCCAACTTCGTCCGCCGGGCTCGGAATGCCGCGAGACTTTGCGAGGGGCCTCCGTGTGCTAAACATAGGCCGCGGACAAAGCCTCGCCCAAAAATAACCGCCCGAAGGCTGGGGCGCCAAGTTTGTCCCGCGCAAAAAGTCCACAAAAACGGGTGGGCTATAGCCTTGGGGGTTGGGGCTGGCCAACTTCGTCCGCCGGACTCGGAATGCCGCGAGACTTTGCGAGGGGCCTCCGTGTGACAAAAATAGGCCGCGGGAAAAGCCGTGCCCAAAAATAACCGCCCGAAGGCCGGGGAGCCAAGTTCGTCCAGCGCAAAAAGGACAGAAAAATGGGTGGGCTATAGCCTTGGGGAGTGGGGCTTGCTGACTTCGTCCGCCGGACTCGGAATGCCGCGAGACTTTGCGAGGGGCCAAATTTGCCAAAAATAGGCCGCGGGCAAAGCCGCGTCCAAAAATAACCGCCCAAAGGCCGGGGTGCCAGGTTCGTCCAGCGCAAAAAGGGCACAAAAACGGGTGGGCTATAGCCTTGGGGGGTGGGGCTGGCCGACTTCGTCCGCCGGACTCGGAATGCCGCGAGACTTTGCGAGGGGCCTCCGTTTGCCAAACATAGGCCGCGGCCAAAGCGGCGCAAAAAATAACCGCCCGAAGGCCGGGGCGCCAAGTTCGTCCAGCGCAAAAACGACACAAAAACGGGTGGGCTATAGCCATGGGGAGTGGGGCTGGCCAACTTTGTCCGCCGGACACGGAATGCGGCGAGACTTTGCGAGGGGCCTCCGTGTGCCAAACATAGGCCGCGGACAAAGCCGCGCCCAAAAATAACTGCCCGAAGGCCGGGGCGCCAAGTTTGTCCCGCGCAAAAAGTCCACAAAAACGGGTGGGCTATAGCCTTGGGGGTTGGGGCTGGCCAACTTCGTCCGCCGGACTCGGAATGCCTCAAGACTTTGCGAGGGGCCTCCGTGTGCCAAAAATAGGCCGTGGACAAAGCCGCACCCAAAAATAACCGCCCGAAGGCCGGGGCGCCAAGTTCGTGCAGCGCAAAAAGGCCACAAAAACAGGTGGGCTATAGCCTTGGGGAGTGGGGCTGGCCTACTTCGTCCGCCGGACTCGGAATGCCGCGAGATTTCGCGAGGGGCCTCCGTGTACCAAACATAGGCCGCGGACAAAGCCGCACCCAAAAATAACTACCCGAAGGCCGGGGAACCAAGTTCGTCCAGTGCAAAAACGCCAGAAAAATGGGTGGGCTATAGCCTTGGGGGGAGGGGCTGGCCAACTTCGTCCGCCGGACTCGGAATGCCGCGAGACTTTGCGAGGGGCCTCCGTGTGCCAAACATAGGCCGCGGACAAAGCCGCGCCCAAAAATAACCGCCCGAAGGCCGGGGCGCCAAGTTTGTCCCGCGCAAAAAGTCCACAAAAACGGGTGGGCTATAGCCTTGGGGGTTGGGGCTGGCCAACTTCGCCCGCCGGACTCGGAATGCCTCAAGACTTTGCGAGGGGCCTCCGTGTGCCATAAATAGGCCGCAGACAAAGCCGCGCCCAAAAATAACCGCCCGAAGGCCGGGGCGCCAAGTTTGTCCCGCGCAAAAAGTCCACAAAAACGGGTGGGCTATAGCCTTGGGGGTTGGGGCTGGCCAACTTCGCCCGCCGGACTCGGAATGCCTCAAGACTTTGCGAGGGGCCTCCGTGTGCCATAAATAGGCCGCAGACAAAGCCGCGCCCAAAAATAACCGCCCGAAGGCCGGGGCGCCAAGTTCGTCCAGCGCAAAAAGGCCACAAAAACGGGTGGGCTATAGCTTTGGGCGGTGGGGCTGGCCAACTTCGTCCGCCGGACTCGGAATGCCGCGAGACTTTCCGAGGGGCCTCTGTGTGCCAAAAATAGGACGCAGACAAAGGCGCGCCCAAAAATAACCGCCCAAAGGCCGGGGCGCCAAGTTCGTCCAGCGGAAAAAGGCCACAAAAACGGGTTGGCTATAGCCTTGGGGGGTGGGGCTGGCCAACTTCGTCCGCCGGGCTCGGAATTCCGCAAGACTTTGCGAGGGGCCTCCGTGCACCAAAAATAGGCCGCGGCCAGAGCCACGCCCATAAATAACCGCCCGACGGCCGGGGCGCCAAGTTCGTCTAGCGCAAAAAGGGCACAAAAACGGGTGGGCTATAGCCTTGGGGGGTGGGGCTGGCCGACTTCGTCCGCCGGACTCGGAATGCCGTGAGACTTTGCGAGGGGCCTCCGTGTGCCAAACATAGGCCGCGGCCAAAGCGGCGCAAAAAATAACCGCCCGAAGGCCGGGGCGCCAAGTTCGTCCAGCGCAAAAACGACACAAAAACGGGTGGGCTTTAGCCATGGGGAGTGGGGCTGGCCAACTTTGTCCGCCGGACTCGGAATGCCGCGAGACTTTGCGAGGGGCCTCCGTGTGCCAAACATAGGCCGCGGACAAAGCCGCGCCCAAAAATAACCACCCGAAGGCCGGGGCGCCAAGTTTGTCCCGCGCAAAAAGTCCACAAAAACGGGTGGGCTATAGCCTTGGGGGTTGGGGCTGGCCAACGTCGTCCGCCGGACTCGGAATGCCTCAAGACTTTGCGAGGTTCCTCCGTTTGACAAAAATAGGCCGCGGACAAAGCTGCGCCCAAAAATAACCGCCCGAAGGCCGGGGCGCCAAGTTCGTCCAGCGCAAAAAGGCCACAAAAACGGGTGGGCTACAGCCTTGGGGGGTAGGGCTGGCCCACTTCGTCCGCCGGACTCGGAATGCCGCGAGACTTTGCGAGGGGCCTCCGTGTACCAAACATAGGCCGCGGACAAAGCCGCGCCCAAAAATAACCGCCCGAAGGCCGGGGAGCCAAGTTCGTCCCGCGCAAAAAGGCCACAAAAACGGGTGGGCTATAGCCTTGGGGGTTGGGGCTGGCCAAATTCGTCCGCCGTACTCGGAATGCCGCGAGACTTTCCGAGGGGCCTCTGTGTGCCAAAAATAGGACGCAGACAAAGGCGCGCCCAAAAATAACCGCCCAAAGGCCGGGGCGCCAAGTTCGTCCAGCGGAAAAAGGCCACAAAAACGGGTGGGCTATAGCCTTGGGGGGTGGGGCTGGCCGACTTCGTCCGCCGGGCTCGGAATTCCGCAAGACTTTGCGAGGGGCCTCCATGCACCAAAAATAGGCCGCGGCCAGAGCCACACCCAAAAATAACCGCCCGAAGGCCGGGGCGCCAAGTTCGTCCAGCGCAAAAAGGCCACAAAAACGGGTGGGCTATAGCCTTGGGGGGTAGGGCTGACCCACTTCGTCCGCCGGACTCGGAATGCCGCGAGACTTTGCGAGGGGCCTCCGTGTACCAAACATAGGCCGCGGACAAAGCCGCGTCCAAAAATAACCGCCCGAAGGCCGGGGCGCCAAGTTTGTCCCGCGCAAAAAGTCCACAAAAACGGGTGGGCTATAGCCTTAGGGGTTGGCGCTGGCCAACTTCATCCGCCGGACTCGGAATGCCTCAAGACTTTGGGAGGGGCCTCCGTGTGCCAAAAATAGGCCGCGGACAAAGCCGCGCCCAAAAATAACCGCCCGAAGGCCGGGGAGCCAAGTTCGTCCCGCGCAAAAAGGCCACAAAAACGGGTGGGCTATAGCCTTGGGGGTTGGGGCTGGCCAACTTCGTCCGCCGGTCTCGGAATGCCGCGAGACTTTCCGAGGGGCCTCTGTGCGCCAAAAATAGGACGCAGCCAGAGCCGCGCCCAAAAATAACCGCCCGAAGGCCGGGGCGCCAAGTTCGTCCAGCGGAAAAAGGCCACAAAAACGGGTTGGCTATAGCCTTGGGGGGTGGGGCTGGCCAACTTCGTCCGCCGGGCTCGGAATTCCGCAAGACTTTGCGAGGGGCCTCCGTGCGCCAAAAATAGGCCACGGCCAGAGCCACGCCCAAAAATAACCGCCCGAAGGCCGGGGCGCCAAGTTCGTCCAGCGCAAAAAGTGCACAAAAACGGGTGGGCTATAGCCTTGGGGGGTGGGGCTGGCCGACTTCGTCCGCCGGACTCGGAATGCCGCGAGACTTTGCGAGGGGCCTCCATGTGCCAAACATAGGCCGCGGCCAAAGCGGCACAAAAAATAACCGCCCGAAGGCCGGGGCGCCAAGTTCGTCCAGCACAAAAACGACACAAAAACGGGTGGGCTATAGCCATGGGGAGTGGGGCTGGCCAACTTTGTCCGCCGGACTCGGAATGCCGCGAGACTTTGCGAGGGGCCTCCGTGTGCCAAACATAGGCTGCGGACAAAGCCGCGCCCAAAAATAACCGCCCGAAGGCCGGGGCGCCAAGTTCGTCCAGCGCAAAAAGGGCACAAAAACGGGTGGGCTATAGCCTTGGGGGGTGGGGCTGGCCGACTTCGTCCGCCGGACTCGGAATGCCGCGAGACTTTGCGAGGGGCCTCCGTGTGCCAAACATAGGCCGCGGCCAAAGCTACGCAAAAAATAACCGCCCGAAGGCCGGGGCGCCAAGTTCGTCCAGCGCAAAAACGACACAAAAACGGGTGGGCTATAGCCACGGGGAGTGGGGCTGGCAAACTTTGTCCGCCAGACTCGGAATGCCGCGAGACTTTGCGAGGGGCCTCCGTGTGCCAAACATAGGCCGCGGACAAAGCCGCGCCCAAAAATAACCGCCCGAAGGCCGGGGCGCCAAGTTTGTCCCGTGCAAAAAGGCCAGTAAAACGGGTGGGCTATAGCCTTGGGGGGTGGGGCTGGCCGACTTCGTCCGCCGGACTCGGAATGCCGCGAGACTTTGCGAGGGGCCTCCATGTGCGAAACATAGGCCGCGGCCAAAGCGGCGCAAAAAATAACCGCCCGAAGGCCGGGGCGCCAAGTTCGTCCAGCGCAAAAACGACACAAAAACGGGTGGGCTATAGCCATGGGGAGTGGGGCTGGCCAACTTTGTCCGCCGGACTCGGAATGCCGCGAGACTTTGCGAGGGGCCTCCGTGTGCCAAACATAGGCCGCGGACAAAGACGCGCCCAAAAATAACCGCTCGAAGGCCGGGGCGCCAAGTTTGTCCCGCGCAAAAAGGCCAGAAAAACGGGTGGGCTATAGCCTTGCGGGGTGGGGCTGGCCAACTTCGTCCGCCGGACTCGGAATGCCGCGAGACTTTGCGAGGGGGCTCCGTGTGCCAAAAATAGGCCGCAGACAAAGGCGAGCCCAAAAATAACCGCCCTAAGGCAGGGGCGCCAAGTTCGTCCAGCACAAAAAGGCCACAAAAACGGGTGGGCTATAACCTTGGGGGGTGGGGCTGGCCTACTTCATCCGCCGGACTTGGAATGCCGCGAGACTTTGCGAGGGGCCTCCGTGTGCCAAAAATAGGCAGCGGGAAAAGCCGCGCCCAAAAATAACCGCTCGAAGGCCGGGGAGCCAAGTTCGTCCAGCGCAAAAAGGACAGAAAAACGGGTGGGATATAGCCTTCGGGGGTGGGGCTGGCCAACTTCGTCCGCCGGACTCAGAATGCCGCAAGACTTTGCGAGGGGCCTCCGTGTGCCAAACATAGGCTGCGGACAAAGCCGCGCCCAAAAATAACCGCCCGAAGGCCGGGGCGCCAAGTTCGTCCAGCGCAAAAAGGGCACAAAAACGGGTGGGCTATAGCCTTGGGGGGTGGGGCTGGCCGACTTCGTCCGCCGGACTCGGAATGCCGCGAGACTTTGCGAGGGGCCTCCGTGTGCCAAACATAGGCCGCGGCCAAAGCTGCGCAAAAAATAACCGCCCGAAGGCCGGGGCGCCAAGTTCGTCCAGCGCAAAAACGACACAAAAACGGGTGGGCAATAGCCACGGGGAGTGGGGCTGGCAAACTTTGTCCGCCGGACTCGGAATGCCGCGAGACTTTGCGAGGGGCCTCCGTGTGCCAAACATAGGCCGCGGACAAAGCCGCGCCCAAAAATAACCGCCCGAAGGCCGGGGCGCCAAGTTTGTCCCGTGCAAAAAGGCCAGTAAAACGGGTGGGCTATAGCCTTGGGGGGTGGGGCTGGCCGACTTCGTCCGCCGGACTCGGAATGCCGCGAGACTTTGCGAGGGGCCTCCATGTGAGAAACATAGGCCGCGGCCAAAGCGGCGCAAAAAATAACCGCCCGAAGGCCGGGGCGCCAAGTTCGTCCAGCGCAAAAACGACACAAAAACGGGTGGGCTATAGCCATGGGGAGTGGGGCTGGCCAACTTTGTCTGCCGGACTCGGAATGCCGCGAGACTTTGCGAGGGGCCTCCGTGTGCCAAACATAGGCCGCGGACAAAGCCGCGCCCAAAAATAACCGCCCGAAGGCCGGGGCGCCAAGTTTGTCCCGCGCAAAAAGGCCAGAAAAACGGGTGGGCTATAGCCTTGCGGGGTGGGGCTGGCCCACTTCGTCCGCCAGACTCGGAATGCCGCGAGACTTTGCGAGGGGGCTCCGTGTGCCAAAAATAGGCCGCAGACAAAGGCGAGCCCAAAAATAACCGCCCTAAGGCAGGGGCGCCAAGTTCACCAGCACAAAAAGGCCACAAAAACGGGTGGGCTATAACCTTGGGGGGTGGGGCTGGCCTACTTCATCCGCCGGACTCGGAATGCCGCGAGACTTTGCGAGGGGCCTCCGTGTGCCAAAAATAGGCAGCGGGAAAAGCCGCGCCCAAAAATAACCGCTCGAAGGCCGGGGAGCCAAGTTCGTCCAGCGCAAAAAGGACAGAAAAACGGGTGGGCTATAGCCTTCGGGGGTGGGGCTGGCCAACTTCGTCCGCCGGACTCAGAATGCCGCAAGACTTTGCGAGGGGCCTCCGTGTGCCAAAAATAGGCCGCGAGCAAAGCCGCGCCCAAAAATAACCGCCCGAAGGCCGGGGCGCCAAGTTCGTGCAGCGCAAAAAGGCCACAAAAACGGGTGGGCTATAGCCTTGGGGAGTGGGGCTGGCCCACTTCGTCCGCCGGACTCGGAATGCCCGAGACTTTGCGAGGGGCCTCCGTGTGCCAAACATAGGCCGCGGACAAAGCCGCGCCCAAAAATAGGCCGCGGGCAAAGCCGCGCCCAAAAATAACCGCCCGAAGGCCGGGGCGCCAAGTTCGTGCAGCGCAAAAAGGCCACAAAAACGGGTGGGCTATAGCCTTGGGGAGTGGGGCTGGCCCACTTCGTCCGCCGGACTCGGAATGCCCGAGACTTTGCGAGGGGCCTCCGTGTGCCAAAAATAGGCCGCAGACAAAGGCGCGCCCAAAAATAACCGCCCTAAGGCCGGGGCGCCAAGTTCGCCCAGCGCAAAAAGGCCACAAAAACGGGTGGGCTATAGCCTTGGGGAGTGGGGCTGGCCAACTTCGTCCGCCGGACTACGAATGCCGCGAGATTTTGCGAGGGGCCTCCGTGTGCCAAACATAGGCCGCGGACAAAGCCGCCGCCAAAAATAGACGTCCGAAGGCCGCGGCGCAAAGTTCGTCCAGCGGAAAAAGACCACAAAAACGGGTGGGCTATAGCCTTGGGGGGTGGGGCTGGCCAACTTCGTCCGCCGGACTCGGAATGCCACGAGACTTTGCGAGGGGCCTCCGTGTGCCAAACATAGGCCGCGAACAAGGCCTCGCCCAAAAATAACGAACCGAAGGCCGGCGCGCCAAGTTCGTCCAGCGCAAAAAGGCCACAAAAACGCGTGGGCTATAGCCTTGGGGGGTGGGGCTGGCCTACTTCGTCCGCCGAACTCGGAATGCCGGGAGACTTTGCGAGGGCCTCGGTGTGCCAAAAATCGGCCGCAGTCAAAGCCGCGCCCAAAAATAACCACCCAGAGGCCGGGGCGCCAAGTTCGTCCAGCGTAAAAAGGCCACAAAAACGGGTGGGCTATAGCCTTCTGGGGGTGGGGCTGGCCAACTTCGTCCGCCGGACTCAGAATGCCGCAAGACTTTGCGAGGGGCCTCCGTGTGCCAAAAATAGGCCGCGAGCAAAGCCGCGCCCAAAAATAACCGCCCGAAGGCCGGGGCGCCAAGTTCGTGCAGCGCAAAAAGGCCACAAAAACGGGTGGGCTATAGCCTTGGGGAGTGGGGCTGGCCCACTTCGTCCGCCGGACTCGGAATGCCCGAGACTTTGCGAGGGGCCTCCGTGTGCCAAACATAGGCCGCGGACAAAGCCGCGCCCAAAAATAGGCCGCGGGCAAAGCCGCGCCCAAAAATAACCGCCCGAAGGCCGGGGCGCCAAGTTCGTGCAGCGCAAAAAGGCCACAAAAACGGGTGGGCTATAGCCTTGGGGAGTGGGGCTGGCCCACTTCGTCCGCCGGACTCGGAATGCCCGAGACTTTGCGAGGGGCCTCCGTGTGCCAAAAATAGGCCGCAGACAAAGGCGCGCCCAAAAATAACCGCCCTAAGGCCGGGGCGCCAAGTTCGCCCAGCGCAAAAAGGCCACAAAAACGGGTGGGCTATAGCCTTGGGGGGTGGGGCTGGCCAACTTCGTCCGCCGGACTCGGAATGCCACGAGACTTTGCGAGGGGCCTCCGTGTGCCAAACATAGGCCGCGAACAAGGCCTCGCCCAAAAATAACGAACCGAAGGCCGGCGCGCCAAGTTCGTCCAGCGCAAAAAGGCCACAAAAACGCGTGGGCTATAGCCTTGGGGGGTGGGGCTGGCCTACTTCGTCCGCCGAACTCGGAATGCCGGGAGACTTTGCGAGGGCCTCGGTGTGCCAAAAATCGGCCGCAGTCAAAGCCGCGCCCAAAAATAACCACCCAGAGGCCGGGGCGCCAAGTTCGTCCAGCGTAAAAAGGCCACAAAAACGGGTGGGCTATAGCCTTCTGGGGGTGGGGCTGGCCAAGTTCGTCCGCTGGACTCAGAATGCCGCGAGACTTTGCGAAGGGCCTCCGTGTGCCAAAAATAGACCGCGGACAAAGCCGCGCCCAACAATACCCGACCGAAGGCCGGGGCGCCAAGTTCGTCCAGCGGAAAAAGGCCACAAAAACGGGTGGGCTATAGCCTTGGGGGCTGGGGCTGGCCCACTTCGTCCGCCGGACTCAGAATGCCGCGTGAATTTGCGAGGGGGCTCCGTGTGCCAAAAGTAGGCCGCAGTCAAAGCCGCCCCCAAAAATAACCGCCCGAAGGCCGGGGCGCCAGGTTCGTCCAGCGCAAAAAGGCCACAAAAACGGGTGGGCTATTGCCTTGGGGGGTGGGGCTGGCCAACTTCGTCCGCCGAACTCGGAATACCGGGAGACTTTGCGAGGGGCCTCCGTGTGCCAAAAATCGGCCGCAGTCAAAGCCGCGCCCAAAAATAACCACCCGAAGGCCGGGGCGCCAAGTTCGTCTAGCGTAAAAAGGCCACAAAAACGGGTGGGCTATAGCCTTCTGGGGGTGGGGCTGGCCAACTTCGTCCGCTGGACTCAGAATGCCGCGAGACTTTACGAAGGGCCTCCGTGTGCCAAAAATAGACCGCGGACAAAGCCGCGCCCAACAATACCTGACCGAAGGCCGGGGCGCCAAGTTCGTCCAGCGGAAAAAGGCCACAAAAACGGGTGGGCTATAGCCTTGGGGGGTGGGGCTGGCCATCTTCGTCCGCCGGACTCGGAATGCCGGGAGACTTTGCGAGGGGCCTCCGTGTGCCAAAATTAGGCCGCGGGCAATGCCGCGCCCAAAAATAACCGCCCGAAGGCCGGGGCGCCAAGTTCGTCCAGCGCAAAAAGGCCACAAAAACGGGTGGGCTATAGCCTTGGGGGGTGGGGCTGGCCATCTTCGTCCGCCGGACTCGGAATGCCGCGAGACTTTGCGACGGGCCTCCGTGTGCCAAAAATAGGCCGCGGACAATGCCGCGCCCAAAAATAACCGCCCGAAGGCCGGGGCACCAAGTTCGTCCAGCGCAAAAAGGCCACAAAAACGGGTGGGCTATAGCCTTGGGGGGTGGGGCTGGCCAACTTCATCCACCAGACTCGGAATGCCGCGAGACTTTTCGAGGAGCCTCCGTGTACCAAACATAGGCTGCGGGCAAAGCCGCGCCCAAAAATAACCGCCCGAAGGCCGGGGCGCTAAGTTCGTCCAGCGGAAAAAGGCCATAAAAACGGGTGGGCTATAGCCTTGGGGGATGGGGCCGGCCAACATCGTCCGCCGGACTCGGAATGCCGCGAGACTTTCCAAGGGGCCTCCATGTGCCAAACATAGGCCGCGGGCAATGCCGCGCCCACAAATAACCCCCCGAAGGCCCGGGGCCAAGTTCGTCCAGCGGAAAAAGGCCACAAAAACGCGTGGGCTATAGCTTTGGGGGGTGGGGCTGGCCTACTTCGTCCGCCGAACTCGGAATGCCGGGAGACTTTGCGAGGGGCCTCCGTGTGCCAAAAATCGGCCGCAGTCAAAGCCGCGCCCAAAAATAACCACCCGAAGGCCGGGGCGCCAAGTTCGTCCAGCGTAAAAAGGCCACAAAAACGGGTGGGCTATAGCCTTTGGGGTGGGGCTGGCCACCTTCATCCGCCGGACTCGGAATGCCGCGAGACTTTGCGAGGGGCCTCCGTGTGCCAAAAGTAGGCCGCAGTCAAAGCCGCCCCCAAAAATAACCACCCGAAGGCCGGGGCGCCAGGTTCGTCCAGCGCAAAAAGGCCACAAAAACGGGTGGGCTATTGCCTTGGGGGGTGGGGCTGGCCAAGTTCGTCCGCCGGACTCGGAATGCCGCGAGACTTTGCGAGGGGCCTCTATGTGCCAAAAATAGGGCGCGGACAAAGCCGTGCCCAAAAATAACCGCCCGAAGGCCGGGGCGCCAATTTCGTCCAGCGGAAAAAGGCCACAAAATCGGGTGGGCTATAGCCCAGGGGGGTGCGGCTGGCCAACTTCGTCCGCCGGACTCGGAATGCCGCGAGACTCTACGAGGGACCTCTGTGTGCCAAGCATAGGCCGCGAACAATGCCGCGCCCAAAAATAACTGCCCGAAGGCCGGGGCGCCAAGTTCGTCCAGCGGAAAAAAGCCACAAAAACAGGTGGGCTATAGCCTTGGGGGGTGGGGCTGGCCAACACCTTCCGCCGGACTTGGAATGCCGCGAGACTTTGCGAGGGGCCTCCGTATGCCAAACATAGGCCGCGGGCAAAGCTACGCCCAAAAATAAGCGCCCGAAGGCCGGGCCGCCAAGTTCATCCAGCAGAAAAAGGCCACAAAAACGGGTGGGCTATAGCCTTGGGGGGTGGGGCTGGCCAACTTCATCCGCCGGACTCGGAATGGCGCGAGACTTTGCGAGGGGCCTCCGTGTGCCAAAAATAGACCGCGGACAAAGCCGCGCCTAAAAATAACCGCCCGAAGGCCGGGGCGCAAAGTTCGTCCAGCGGAAAAAGACCACAAAACCGGGTGGGCTATAGCCTTGGGGGGTGGGGCTGGCCAACTTCGTCCGCCGGACTCGGAATGCCGCGAGACTTTGCGAGGGGCCTCCGTGTGCCAAACATAGGCCGTAAGCAAAGCCTCACCCAAAAATAACGGCCCGAAGGCCGGCGCGCCAAGTTCGTCCAGCGCAAAAAGGCCACAAAAACGGGTGGGCTATAGCCTTTTGGGGGTGGGGCTGGCCAACTTCGTCCGCCGGACTCGGAATGCCGCGAGACTTTACGAAGGGCCTCCGTGTGCCAAAAATAGGCCGCGGACAAAGCCGCGCCCAACAATACCCGACCGAAGGCCGGGACGCCAAGTTCGTCCAGCGGAAAAAGGCCACAAAAACGGGTGGGCTATAGCCTTGGGGCGTGGGGCTGGCCAACTTCATCCGCCGGACTCGGACTCGGAATGCCGTGAGACTTTGCGAGGTGCCTCCGTGTACCAAAAATAGGCCGCGGGCAAAGCCGCACCCAAAAATAACCGCCCGAAGGCCGGGGCGCCAAGTTCGTCCAGCGGAAAAAGGCCACAAAAACGGGTCGGCTATAGCCTTGGGGGCTGGGGCTGGCCCACTTCGTCTGCCGGACTCGGAATGCAGCGAGACTTTGCGAGGGGCCTCTGTGTGCCAAAAATAGGCAGCGGGCAAGCCCGCGGCCAAAAATAACCGCCCGAACGCCGGGGCGCCAAGTTCGTCCAGCGCAAAAAGGCCACAAAAACGGGTGGGCTATAGCCTTGGGGGGTGGGGCTGGCCAACTTCATCCGCCGGACTCGGACTCGGAATGCAGCGAGACTTTGCGAGGGGCCTCTGTGTGCCAAAAATAGGCAGCGGGCAAGCCCGCGGCCAAAAATAACCGCCCGAACGCCGGGGCGCCAAGTTCGTCAAGCGGAAAAAGGCCACAAAAACGGGTGGGCTATAGCCTTTGGGGCTGGGGCTGGCCCACTTCGTCCGCCGGACTCGGAATGCCGCGAGATTTTGCGAGGGGCCTCCGTGTGCCTAAAATATGCCGCGGGCAAAGCCGCGCCCAAAAATAACCGCCCGAAGGCCGGGGCGCCAAGTTCGTCCAGCGCAAAAAGGCCACAAAAACGGGTGGGCTATAGCCTTGGGGGGTGGGGCTGGCCAACTTCATCCGCCGGACTCGGACTCGGAATGCTGTGAGACTTTGCGAGGGGCCTACGTGTACCAAAAATAGGCCGCGGGCAAAGCCGCACCCAAAAATAACCGCCCGAAGGCCGGGGCGCCAAGTTCGTCCAGCGGAAAAAGGCCACAAAAACGGGTGGGCTATAGCCTTTGGGGCTGGGGCTGGCCCACTTCGTCCGCCAAACTCGGAATGCCGCGAGACTTTGCGAGGGGCCTCCGTGTGCCAAAAATAGGCCGCGGGCAAGGCCGCACCCAAAAATAACCGCCCGAAGGCCGGGGCACCAAGTTCGTCATGCGGAAAAAGGCCACAAAAACGGGTGGGCTATAGCCTTGGGGGGTGGGGCTGGCCAACTTCGTCCGCCGGACTCGGAATGCCGCGAGACTTTGCGAGGGGCCTCCGTGTGCCAAACATAGGCCGTAAGCAAAGCCTCACCCAAAAATAACGGCCCGAAGGCCGGCGCGCCAAGTTCGTCCAGCGCAAAAAGGCCACAAAAACGGGTGGGCTATAGCCTTTTGGGGGTGGGGCTGGCCAACTTCGTCCGCCGGACTCGGAATGCCGCGAGACTTTACGAAGGGCCTCCGTGTGCCAAAAATAGGCCGCGGACAAAGCCGCGCCCAACAATACCCGACCGAAGGCCGGGACGCCAAGTTCGTCCAGCGGAAAAAGGCCACAAAAACGGGTGGGCTATAGCCTTGGGGCGTGGGGCTGGCCAACTTCATCCGCCGGACTCGGACTCGGAATGCCGTGAGACTTTGCGAGGTGCCTCCGTGTACCAAAAATAGGCCGCGGGCAAAGCCGCACCCAAAAATAACCGCCCGAAGGCCGGGGCGCCAAGTTCGTCCAGCGGAAAAAGGCCACAAAAACGGGTCGGCTATAGCCTTGGGGGCTGGGGCTGGCCCACTTCGTCTGCCGGACTCGGAATGCAGCGAGACTTTGCGAGGGGCCTCTGTGTGCCAAAAATAGGCAGCGGGCAAGCCCGCGGCCAAAAATAACCGCCCGAACGCCGGGGCGCCAAGTTCGTCCAGCGCAAAAAGGCCACAAAAACGGGTGGGCTATAGCCTTGGGGGGTGGGGCTGGCCAACTTCATCCGCCGGACTCGGACTCGGAATGCAGCGAGACTTTGCGAGGGGCCTCTGTGTGCCAAAAATAGGCAGCGGGCAAGCCCGCGGCCAAAAATAACCGCCCGAACGCCGGGGCGCCAAGTTCGTCAAGCGGAAAAAGGCCACAAAAACGGGTGGGCTATAGCCTTTGGGGCTGGGGCTGGCCCACTTCGTCCGCCGGACTCGGAATGCCGCGAGATTTTGCGAGGGGCCTCCGTGTGCCTAAAATATGCCGCGGGCAAAGCCGCGCCCAAAAATAACCGCCCGAAGGCCGGGGCGCCAAGTTCGTCCAGCGCAAAAAGGCCACAAAAACGGGTGGGCTATAGCCTTGGGGGGTGGGGCTGGCCAACTTCATCCGCCGGACTCGGACTCGGAATGCTGTGAGACTTTGCGAGGGGCCTACGTGTACCAAAAATAGGCCGCGGGCAAAGCCGCACCCAAAAATAACCGCCCGAAGGCCGGGGCGCCAAGTTCGTCCAGCGGAAAAAGGCCACAAAAACGGGTGGGCTATAGCCTTTGGGGCTGGGGCTGGCCCACTTCGTCCGCCAAACTCGGAATGCCGCGAGACTTTGCGAGGGGCCTCCGTGTGCCAAAAATAGGCCGCGGGCAAGGCCGCACCCAAAAATAACCGCCCGAAGGCCGGGGCACCAAGTTCGTCATGCGGAAAAAGGCCACAAAAACGGGTGGGCTATAGCCTTGGGGGGTGGGGATGGCCAACTTCATCCGCCGGACACAGACTCGGAATGCCGTGAGACTTTGTGAGGGGCCTCCGCGTGCCAAAAATAGGCCGCGGGCAAAAGCCGCAGCCCAAAATAACCGCCCGAAGGCCTGGGCGCCAAGTTCGTCCATCGGAAAAAGGCCACAAAAACGGGTGGGCTATAGCATTGGGGGATGGGGCTGGCCCACTTTGTCCGCCGGACTCGGAATGCCACGAGACTTTGTGAGGGGCCTCCGTGTGCCAAAAATAGGCTACAGGTAAAACCGCGCCCAAAAATAATTGCCCAAAGGCCGGGGCGCCAAGTTCGTCAAGCGGAAAAAGGCCACAAAAACGGGTGGGATATAGCCTTGGCGTGTGGGGCTGGCCAACTTTGTCCGCCGGACTCGGAATGCCGCGAGACTTTGCGAGGGGCCTCCATGTGCAAAAAATAGGCCGCGGGCAAAGCCGCGCCCAAAAATAACCGTCCGAAGGCCGGGGCGCCAAGTTCGTCCAGCGGAAAAAGGCTACAAAAACGGGTGGGCTATAGCCTTGGGGGTTGGGGCTGGCGAACTTCGTCCGCCGGACTCGTAATGCCGCGAGAATTTGTGAAGGGCCTCTGTGTGCCAAAAATAGGCCGCTGGCAAAGCTGCGGCCAAAAATAACCGCCCGAAGGCCGGGGCGCCAAGTTCGTCCAGCGGAAAAAGGCTAGAAAAACGGGTGGGCTATAGCCTTGGGGGGTGGGGCTGGCCAACTCCGTCCGCCGGATGCAGAATGCAGCGAGACTTTGCGAGGTGCCTCCGTGTGGCAAAAATAGGCCGCGGGCAAAGCCGCGCCT
Organism: Citrus x limon; assembly: GCA_034663535.1. Lineage (NCBI taxonomy): Eukaryota > Viridiplantae > Streptophyta > Magnoliopsida > Sapindales > Rutaceae > Citrus > Citrus x limon. Next base: position 34,262,071 of record CM067998.1, on the reverse strand, counting down.
AAAAATAACCGCCCGAAGGCCGGGGCGCCAAGTTCGTCCAGCGGAAAAAGGCCACAAAAACGGGTGGGCTATAGCCTTGGGGGGTGGCGCTGGCCAACTTCGTCCGCCTACTCGGAATTCCGTGACACTCTGCGAGGGGCCTCCGTGTGCCATAAATAGGCCGCGGGATAAGCCGCGCCCAAAAATAACCGCCCGAACGCCGCGGCGCCAAGTTTGTCCAGCGGAAAAAGGCGACAAAAACGGGTGGGCTAGCCTTGGGGGGTGGGGCTGGCCCACTTCGTCCGCCGGACTCGGAATCCCGCGAGACTTTGCGAGGGGCCTCCGTGTGCCAAAAATAGGCCGCGGGCAAAGCCGCGTCCAAAAATAACCGCCCGAAGGCCGGGGCGCCAAGTTCGTCCAGCGCAAAAAGGCCACAAAAACGGGTGGGCTATAGCCTTGGGGGGTGGGGCTGGCCAACTTCGTCCGCCTACTCGGAATGCCGCGAGACTTTGCGAGGGCCCTCCGTGTGCCAAAAATAGGCCGCGGGCAAGGCCGCGCCCAAAAATAACCGCCCGAACGCCGGGGCACCAAGTTCGTCAAGCGGAAAAAGGCCACAAAAACGGGTGGGCTATAGCCTTAGGGGCTGGGGCTGGCCCACTTCGTCCGCCGGACTCGGAATGCCGCGAGACTTTGCGAGGCGCCTCCGTGTGCCAAAAATAGGCCGCAGGCAAAGCCGTGCCCAAAAATAACTGCCCAAAGGCCAAGTCGCCAAGTTCGTCCAGCGGAAAAAGGCCACAAAAACGGGTGGGCCATAGCCTTGGGGGGTGGGGCTGGCCGACTTCGTCCGCCGGACTCGGAATGCCGCGAGACTTTGCGAGGGGCCTCCGTATGCCAAAAATAGGCCGCGGTCAAATCCGCGCCCAAAACTAACTGCCCGAAGGCCGGGGCGCCAATTTCGTCCAGCGGAAAAAGGCCACAAAAACGGGTGGGCTATAGCCTTGGGGGGTGGGGCTGGCCAACTTCGTCCGCCGGACTCGGAATGCCGCGAGACTTTACGAGCGTCCTCCATATGCCAAAAATAGGCCGCGGGCAAAGCCGCGCCTAAAAGTAACCGCCCGAAGGCCGGGGCGCCAAGTTCGTCCAGCGGAAAAAGGCCACAAAAACGGGTGGGCTATAGCCTTGGGGGGTGGGGCTGGTCCACTTCGTCCGCCGGACTCAGAATGCCGCGAGACTTTAGGAGGGGCCTCCGTGTCCCAAACATAGGCCGCGGGGAAAGCCGCGCCCAAAAATAACCGCCCGAAGGCCGGGTTGCCAAGTTCGTCCAGCGGAAACAGGCCACAAAAACGGGTGGGCTATAGCCTTGGGGGGTGGGGCTGGCCTACTTCGTCCGCCGGACTCGGAATGCCGCGGGACTTTGCGAGGGGCCTCCGTGTACCAAACATAGGGTGCGGGCAAAGCCGCGCCCAAAAATAACCGCCCGAAGGCCGGGGCGCCAGGTTCGTCCTGCGGAAAAAGGCCACAAAAACGGGGGGGGCTATAACCTTGGGGGGTGGGGCTGGCCAACTTCGTCCGCCGGACTCGGAATGGCGCGAGACTTTGCGAGGGGACTCCATGTGCCATACCTAGGCTGCGGGCAAAGCTGTACCCAAAAATAACCGCCCGAAGGCCGGGGCGCCAAGTTCGTCCTGCGGAAAAAGGCCACAAAAACGGGTGGGCTATAGCGTTGGGGGGTGGGGCTGGCCCACTTCGTCTGCCGGACTCGGAATGCCGCGAGAGTTTGCGAGGGGCCTCCGTGTGCCAAAAATATGCCGCGGGCAAAGCCGCACACAAAAATAACCGCCCGAAGGCCGGGGCGCCAAGTTCGTCCAGCGGAAAAAGGCCACAAAAACGGGTGGGCTCTAGCCTTGGGGGGTGGGGCTGGCCAACTTCGTCCGACAGATTCGGAATGCCGCGAGACTTTGCGAGGGGCCTCCGTGTGCCAAAGATAGGCCGCGGGCAAAGCCGCAGCCAAAAATAACCGTCCAAAGGCCGGGGCGCCAAGTTCGTCCAGCGGAAAAAGGCCACAAAAACGGGTGGGCTATAGCCTTGGGGGATGGGGCTGGCCAACTTCCTCCGCCGGACACGGAATGCCACGAGACTTTGCGAGGTGCCTCTGTGTGCCAAAAATAGGCCGGGGGCAAAGCCGCGCCCAAAAATAACCACCCGCAGGCCGGGGCGCCAAGTTCGTCCAGCGGAAAAAGGCCACAAAAATGGGTGGGCTATAGCCTTGGGGGGTGGGGCTGGCCAACTTCGTCCGCCGGACTCGGAATGCCGCGAGACTTTGCGAGGTGCCTCTGTGTGCCAAAAATAGGCCGGGGGCAAAGCCGCGCCCAAAAATAACCACCCGCAGGCCGGGGCGCCAAGTTCGTCCAGCGGAAAAAGGCCACAAAAATGGGTGGGCTATAGCCTTGGGGGGTGGGGCTGGCCAACTTCGTCCGCCGGACTCGGAATGCCGCGAGACTTTATGAGCGTCCTCCATATGCCAAAAATAGGCCACGGGCAAAGCCACGCCTAAAAGTAACCACCTGAAGGCCGGGGCGCCAAGTTCGTCCAGCGGAAAAAGGCCACAAAAACGGGTGGGCTATAGCCTTGGGGGGTGGGGCTGGTCCACTTCGTCCGCCGGACTCGGAATGCCGCGAGACTTTAGGAGGGGCCTCCGTGTGCCAAACATAGGCCGCGGGGAAAGCCGCACCCAAAAATAACCGCCCGAAGGCCGGGTTTCCAAGTTCGTCCAGCGGAAACAGGCCACAAAAACGGGTGGGCTATAGCCTTGGGGGGTGGGGCTGGCCCACTTCGTCCGCCGGACTCGGAATGCCGCGAGCCTTTGCAAGGGGCCTCCGTGTGCCAAAAATAGGCTGCGGACAATGCCGCGCCCAAAAATAACTGCCCGAAGGCCGGGGAGCCAAGTTCGTCCAGCGCAAAAACGCCACAAAAATGGGTGGGCTATAGCCTTGGGGGGTGGGGCTGGCCAACTTCGTCCGCCGGACTCGGAATGCCGCGAGACTTTGCGAGGGTCCTCCGTGTGCCAAACATAGGCCGCGGCCAAAGCCGTGCCCAAAAATAACCCCCCGAAGGCCGGGGCGCCAAGTTCGTCCAGCGCAAAAAGGCCACAAAAACGTGTGGGCTATAGCCTTGGGGGGTGGGGCTGGCCAACTTCGTCCGCCGGACTCGGAATGCCGCGAGACTTTGCGAAGGGCCTCCGTGTGCCAAACATAGGCCATGGGCAAAGCCGCGCCCAAAAATAACTGCCCGAAGCCCGGGGCGCCAAGTTCGTCCAGCGGAAAAAGGCCACAAAAACGGGTGGGCTATAGCCTTGGGGGGTGGGGCTGGCCAACATCTTCCGCCGGACGCGGAATGCCGGAAGACATTGCGAGGGGCCTCCATGTGCCAAAAAAACGCCGCGGGCAAAGCCGCGCGCAAAAATAACCGCACGAAGGCAGGGGCACCAAGTTCGTCCAGCGGAAAAAGGCCGCAAAAATGGGTGGGCTATAGCCCTGGGGGGTGGGGCTGGCCAACTTTGTCCGCCGGACTCGGAATGCCGTGAGACTTTGCGAGGGGCCGCCGTGTGCCAAACATAGGCCGCGGGAAAAGCCGCGCCCAAAAATAGCCGCCCAAAGGCCGGGGCGCCAAGTTCATCCAGCGCAAAAAGGCCACAAAAATGGGTGGGCTATAGCCTTGGGGGGTGGGGCTGGCCAACTTCGTCCGCCGTATTCGGAATGCCGCGAGACTTTACGAGGGGCCTCCGTGTACCAAACATATGCCGCGGCCAATGCCGAGCCCAAAAATAACTGCCCGAAGGACGGGGCGCCATGTTTGTCCAGCGCAAAAAGGCCACAAAAACCGGTGGGCAATAGCCTTGGGGAGTGGGGCTCGCCAACTTCGTTTGCCGGACTCGGAATGCCATGAGACTTTGCGAGGGGCCTCCGTGTGCCGAACATAGGCCGCGGCCAAAGCGGCGCCCAAAAAGAACCGCCCGAAGGCCGGGGCGCCAAGTTCGTCCAGCGGAAAAAGGCCACAAAAATGGGTGGGCTATAGCCTTGGGGGGTGGGGGTGGGGCTGGCCAACTTCGTACTCCGGAAGCGGAATGCCGCGAGACTTTGCGTGGGGCCTCCGTGTGCCAAACATAGGCTGCGGGTAGAGCCGCGCCCAAAAATAACGGCCCGAAGGCTGGGGCGAAAAGTTCGTCCAGCGGAAAAAGGCCACAAAAACGGGTGGGCTATAGCCTTGGGGGGTGGGGCTGGCCCACTTCGTCCGCCAGACTCGGAATGCCGCAAGACTTTGCGAGGGGCCTCCGTGTGCCAAACATAGGCCGGGACCAATGCCGTGCCCAAAAATAACCGCCCGAAGGCCGGGGCGCCAAGTTCGTCCAGCGCAAAAACGCCACAAAAATGGGTGGGCTATAGCCTTGGGGGGTGGGAATGGCCAACTTCGTCCGCCGGACTCGGAATGCCGCGAGACTTTGCGAGGGGCCTCCGTGTGCCAAACATAGGCCGGGACCAATGCCGCGCCCAAAAATAACCGCCCGAAGGCCGGGGCACCAAGTTCGTCCAGCGCAAAAAGGCCACAAAAACGGGTGGGCTATAGCCTTTGGGGGTGGGGCTGGCCCACTTCGTCCGCCGGACACGGAATGCCACGAGACTTTTCGAGGGGCCTTCCTGTGCCAAAAATAGGCCGCAGGCAAAGCCGCGCCCAAAAATAACCGCCCGAAGGCCGGGGCGCCAAGTTCGTCCAGCGCAAAAAGGCCACAAAAACGGGTGGGCTATAGCCTTTGGGGGTGGGGCTGGCCAACTTCGTCCGCCGGACTCGGAATGCCATGAGACTTTGCTAGGTGCCTCCGTGTGCAAAAAATAGGCCGCTTGCAAAGCCGCGACCAAAAATAACCGCCCCCAGGCCGGGGCGCCAAGTTCGTCCAGCGGAAAAAGTCCACAAAAACGGGTGGCCTATAGCCTTGGGGGGTGGGGCTGGCCAACTTCGTCCGCCGGACTCGGAATACCGCGAGACTTTGCGAGGGGCCTCCGTGTGCCATAAATAGGCCGCGGACAAAGCCGTGCCCAAAAATAACCGCCCGAAGGCCGGGGCACCAAGTTCGTCCAGCGCAAAAAGGCCACAAAAACGGGTGGGCTATAGCCTTTGGGGGTGGGGCTGGCCAACTTCGTCCGCCGGACTCGGAATGCCACGAGAATTTTCGAGGGGCATCCGTGTGCCAAAAATAGGCCGCAGGCAAAGCCGCGCCCAAAAATAACTGGCCGAAGGCCGGGGCGCCAAGTTCGTCCAGCGCAAAAAGGCCACAAAAACGGGTGGGCTATAGCCTTGGGGGGTGGGGCTGGCCAACTTCGTCCGCCGGACTCGGAATGCCGCGAGACTTTGCGAGGTGCCTCCGTGTGCCAAAAATAGGCCGCGGGCAAAGCCGCGACCAAAAATAACCGCCTGCAGGCCGGGGCGCCAAGTTCGTCCAGCGGAAAAAATCCACAAAAACGGGTGGGCTATAGCCTAGGGGGGTGGGGCTGGCCAAGTTCGTCCGCCGGACTCGGAATGGGGCTAGACTTTGCGAGGTGCCTCTGTGTCCCAAAGATAGGCCGTGGCCACCGCCGCACCAAAAAATAAGGGCCCGAAGGTCCCGTCCCCAAGTTAGTCCGCCGCAAAAATGCCCAAAAAACTGTTGGGCTATAGCCTTGGGGGGAGGGGCGGGCCAAGTTCGTCCGCCGGACTCGGAATGGGGCCATACTTTGCGAGGGGCCTCCGTGTGCCAAAAATTGGGCACGGGCACTACCGCGCACAAAAATAAGACCCCGAAGGTCCCGTCCCCAAGTTCGTCCGCCGCAAAAATGGCCAAAAAAGGGGTGGGCTATAGCCTTGGGGGGAGGGGCTGGCCAAGTTCGTCCGCCGGACTCGGAATGGGGCCAGACTTTGCGAGGGGCCTCCGTGTGTCAAAAATAGGCCGCGGGCACTGCCGCGCCCAAAAATAAGCGGCCGAAGGTCCCGTCCCCAAGTTCGTCCGCCGCAAAAATGCCCAAAAATCAGGTGGGCTATAGCCTTGGGGGGAGGGGCTGGCCAAGTTCGTCCGCCGGACTCTGAATGGGCCCAGACTTTGCGAGGGGCCTCCGTGTGCCAAAAATAGGCCGCGGGCACTGCCGCGTCCAAAAATAAGTGGCCGAAGGTCCCGTCCCCAAGTTCGTCCGCCGCAAAAATGCCCAAAAAACAGGTGGGCTATAGCCTTGGGGGGAGGGGCTGGCCAAGTTCGTCCGCCGGACTCTGAATGGGGCTAGACTTTGCGAAGGGGCCTCTGTGTGCCAAAAATAGGCCGCGGGCACTGCCGCACCCAAGTTCGTCTGCTGCAAAAATGCCCAAAAAAGGGGTGGGCTATAGCCTTGCGGGGAGGGGCTGGCCAAGTTCGTCCGCCGGACTCGGAATGGGGCCAGACTTTGCGAGGGGCCTCCGTGTGCCAAAAATAGGCTGCGGGCACTTCCGTGACCAAAAATAAGCGCCCGAATGTCCCGTCCCCAAGTTCGTCCGCCGCAAAAATGCCCAAAAAATGGGTGGGCTATAGCCTTGGGGGAGGGGCTGGCCAAGTTCGTCCGCCGGACTCGGAATGGGGCCACACTTTGCGAGGGGCTTCCATGTGCCAAAAATAGGCTGCGGGCACTGCGGCGCCCAAAAATAAGCGCCCGAAGGTCCCGTCCCCAAGTTCGTCCGCTGCAAAAATGCCCAAAAAACGGGTGGGCTATAGCCTTGGGGGGAGGGGCTGGCCAAGTTCGTTCGCCGGACTCGGAATGGGGCCAGACTTTGCGTGGGGCCTCTGTTTGCCAAAAATAGGCCGCGGGCACTGCCGCGCCTGTTGGTCCCATCCCCAAGTTCGTGCACTGCAAAAATGCCCAAAAAACGGGTGGGCTATAGCCTTGGGGGGAAGGGCTGGCCAAGTTCATCCACCGAACTCGGAATGGGGCCAGACTTTGCGAGGGGCCTCCGTGCACCAAAATTAGGCCGCGTGCACTGCCGCACCCAAAGGTCCCGTCCCGAAGTTCGTCCGCCGCAAAAATACCCAAAAAACGGGTGGGCTATAGCCTTGGGGGGAGGGGCTGGCCAAGTTCGTCCGCCGGACTCGGAATGGGGCTAGACTTTGGGAGGGACTCCGTGTGCCAAAAATAGGCCACGGGCACTGCCGCGCCGAAAAATAAGCGCCCGAAGGTCCCGTCCCCAAGTTCGTCTGCTGCAAAAATGCCCAAAAAATCGGTGGGCTATAGCCTTGGGGGGAGGGGCTGGCCAAGTTCGTCCGCCGGACTCGGAATGGGGCCAGACTTTGCGAGGGGCCTCCGTGTGCCAAAAATAGGCCGCAGGCACTGCCGCGTCCAATAATAAGCTCCCGAAGGTCCCGTCCACGAGTTCATCCGCCGCAAACATGCCCAAAAAACGGGTGGGCTATAGCCTTGGGGGGAGGGGCTGGCCAAGTTCGTCCGCCGGACTCGGAATGGGGCAAGCCTTTGCGAGGGGCCTCCGTGTGCCAAAAGTTGGCTATGGGCACTGCCGCGCCCATAAATAAGAGTCCGAAGGTCCTGTCCCAAAGTTCGTCCCCCGCAAAAATGCCCAAAAAACGGGTGGGCTATAGCCTTGGGGGGAGGGGCTGGCCAAGTTCGTCCGCCGGACTCGGAATGGGCCAGACTTTGCGAGGGGCCTCCGTGTGCCAAAAATAGGCCGCGGGCACTGCCGCACCCAAAAATATGCGCCCGAAAGTCCCGTCCCCAAGTTTGTCCGCCGCAAAAATGCCCAAAAAACGGGTGGGCTATAGCCTTGGGGGGAGGGGCTGGCCAAGTTAGTCCGCCGGACTCGGAATGGGGCCAGACTTTGCGAGGGGCCTCCATGTGCCAAAAATAGGCCGCGGGCACTGCCGTGCCAAAAAATAAGCGCCCGAAGTTCCCATCCCGAAGTTCGTCCGCCGCAAAAATGCCCAAAAAACGGGTGGGCTATAGCCTTGGGGGGAGGGGCTGGCCATGTTCGTCCGCCGGACTCAGAATGGGGCCAGACTTTGCGAGGGGCCTCCATGTGCGAAAAATAGGCCGCGGGCACTGCCGCACCAAAAAATAAGCACCCGAAGGTCCCGTCCCCAAGTTCGTCCGCCGCAAAAATGCCCAAAAAACAGGTGGGCTATAGCCTGGGGGGGAGGGGCTGGCCAAGTTCGCCCGCCGGTCTCGGAATGGGGCCAGACTTTGCGAGGGGCCTCTGTGTGCGAAAGGTAGGTTGCAGGCACTGCCGCGCCCAAAAATAAGCACCCGAAGGTCCCGTCCCCAAGTTCGTCCGCCGCAAAAATGCCCAAAAAATGGGTGGGCTATAGCCTTGGGGGGAGGGGCTGGCCAAGTTCGTCCGCCAGACTCGGAATGGGGCCAGACTTTGCGAGGGGCCTTCGTGAGCCAAAAATAGGCCGCGGGCACTGCCGCTCCCAAAAATAAGCGGCCAAAAGTCCCGTCCCCAAGTTCGTCCGCCGCAAAAATGCCCAAAAAACGGCTGGCCAATAGGCTTGGGGGGAGGGGCTGGCCAAGTTCGTCCGCCGGACTCGGAATGGGGCCAGACTTTGCGAGGCGCCTACGTGTGCCAAAGGTAGGCTGCGGGCACTTCCGTGACCAAAAATAAGCGCCCGAATGTCCCGTCCCCAAGTTCGTCCGCCGCAAAAATGCCCAAAAAATGGGTGGGCTATAGCCTTGGGGGGAGGGGCTGGCCAAGTTCGTCCGCCGGACTCGGAATGGGGCCACACTTTGCGAGGGGCTTCCATGTGCCAAAAATAGGCTGCGGGCACTGCGGCGCCCAAAAATAAGCGCCCGAAGGTCCCGTCCCCAAGTTCGTCCGCCGCAAAAATGCCCAAAAAACGGGTGGGTTATAGCCTTGGGGGGAGGGGCTGGCCAAGTTCGTTCGCCGGACTCGGAATGGGGCCAGACTTTGTGTGGGGCCTCTGTTTGCCAAAAATAGGCCGCGGGCACTGCCGCGCCTGTTGGTCCCATCCCCAAGTTCGTGCACTGCAAAAATGCCCAAAAAACGGGTGGGCTATAGCCTTGGGGGGAAGGGCTGGCCAAGTTCATCCACCGAACTCGGAATGGGGCCAGACTTTGCGAGGGGCCTCCGTGCACCAAAATTAGGCCGCGGGCACTGCCGCACCCAAAGGTCCCGTCCCGAAGTTCGTCCGCCGCAAAAATACCCAAAAAACGGGTGGGCTATAGCCTTGGGGGGAGGGGCTGGCCAAGTTCGTCCGCCGGACTCGGAATGGGGCTAGACTTTGGGAGGGACTCCGTGTGCCAAAAATAGGCCACGGGCACTGCCGCGCCGAAAAATAAGCGCCCGAAGGTCCCGTCCCCAAGTTCGTCTGCTGCAAAAATGCCCAAAAAATCGGTGGGCTATAGCCTTGGGGGGAGGGGCTGGCCAAGTTCGTCCGCCGGACTCGGAATGGGGCCAGACTTTGCGAGGGGCCTCCGTGTGCCAAAAATAGGCCGCAGGCACTGCCGCGTCCAATAATAAGCTCCCGAAGGTCCCGTCCACGAGTTCATCCGCCGCAAAAATGCCCAAAAAACGGGTGGGCTATAGCCTTGGGGGGAGGGGCTGGCCAAGTTCGTCCGCCGGACTCGGAATGGGGCAAGCCTTTGCGAGGGGCCTCCGTGTGCCAAAAGTTGGCTATGGGCACTGCCGCGCCCATAAATAAGAGTCCGAAGGTCCTGTCCCAAAGTTCGTCCCCCGCAAAAATGCCCAAAAAACGGGTGGGCTATAGCCTTGGGGGGAGGGGCTGGCCAAGTTCGTCCGCCGGACTCGGAATGGGCCAGACTTTGCGAGGGGCCTCCGTGTGCCAAAAATAGGCCGCGGGCACTGCCGCACCCAAAAATATGCGCCCGAAAGTCCCGTCCCCAAGTTTGTCCGCCGCAAAAATGCCCAAAAAACGGGTGGGCTATAGCCTTGGGGGGAGGGGCTGGCCAAGTTCGTCCGCCGGACTCGGAATGGGGCCAGACTTTGCGAGGGGCCTCCATGTGCCAAAAATAGGCCGCGGGCACTGCCGTGCCAAAAAATAAGCGCCCGAAGTTCCCATCCCGAAGTTCGTCCGCCGCAAAAATGGCCAAAAAACGGGTGGGCTATAGCCTTGGGGGGAGGGGCTGGCCATGTTCGTCCGCCGGACTCAGAATGGGGCCAGACTTTGCGAGGGGCCTCCATGTGCGAAAAATAGGCCGCGGGCACTGCCGCGCCAAAAAATAAGCACCCGAAGGTCCCGTCCCCAAGTTCGTCCGCCGCAAAAATGCCCAAAAAACAGGTGGGCTATAGCCTGGGGGGGAGGGGCTGGCCAAGTTCGCCCGCCGGTCTCGGAATGGGGCCAGACTTTGCGAGGGGCCTCTGTGTGCGAAAGGTAGGTTGCAGGCACTGCCGCGCCCAAAAATAAGCACCCGAAGGTCCCGTCCCCAAGTTCGTCCGCCGCAAAAATGCCCAAAAAATGGGTGGGCTATAGCCTTGGGGGGAGGGGCTGGCCAAGTTCGTCCGCCAGACTCGGAATGGGGCCAGACTTTGCGAGGGGCCTTCGTGAGCCAAAAATAGGCCGCGGGCACTGCCGCTCCCAAAAATAAGCGGCCAAAAGTCCCGTCCCCAAGTTCGTCCGCCGCAAAAATGCCCAAAAAACGGCTGGCCAATAGGCTTGGGGGGAGGGGCTGGCCAAGTTCGTCCGCCGGACTCGGAATGGGGCCAGACTTTGCGAGGCGCCTACGTGTGCCAAAGGTAGGTTACGGGCACGGCCGCGCCCAAAAATAAGCACCCGAAGGCCCCATCCCCAAGTTCGTCCGCCGCAAAAATGCCCAAAAAACGGGTGGGCTATAGCCTTCGGGGGAGGGGCTGGCCAAGTTCGTCCGCCGTACTCGGAATGGGGCCAGACTTTGCGAGGGGCCTACGTGTGCCAAAAATAGGCCATGGGCACTGCCGTGACCAAAAATAAGCGCCCGAAGGTCCCGTCCCCAAGTTCGTCCGCCGCAAAAATGCCCAAAAAACGGGTGGGCTATAGCCTTCGGGGGAGGGGCTGTCCAAGTTCGTCCGCCGGACTCGGAATGGGGCCAGACTTTGCGAGGGGCCTCCGTGTGCCAAAAATAGGCCACGGGCACTGCCACACCCAAAAATAAGTGCACGAAAGTCCCGTCCCCAAGTTCGTCCGCCGCAAAAATGCCCAAAAAATGGGTGGGCAATAGCCTTGGGGGGAGGGGCTGGCCAAGTTCGTCCGCCGGACTCGGAATGGGGCCAGACTTTGTGAGGGGCCTCCGTGTGCCAAAAATAGGCTGCGGGCACTGCCGCGTCCAAAAATAAGCGCCCGAAGGTCCCGTCCCCAAGTTCGTCCTCCGCAAAAATGCCCAAAAAACTGGTGGGCTATAGCCTTGGGGGGACGGGCTGGCCAAGTTCGTCCGCCGGACTCGGAATGGGGCCAGACTTTGCGAGGGGCCTCTGTGTGCCAAAGGTAGGTTGCGGGCACTACCGCACCCAAAAATAAGGACCCGAAGGTCCCGTCCCCAAGTTCGTCCGCCGCAAAAATGCCCAAAAAACGGGTGGGCTATAGCCTTCGGGGGAGGGGCTGGCCAAGTTCGTCCGCCGGACTCGGAATGGGGCCAGACTTTGCGAGGGGCCTCCGTGTGCCAAAGGTAGGTTGCGGGCACTACCGCGCCCAAAAATAAGGACCCGAAGGTCCCGTCCCCAAGTTCGTCCGCCGCAAAAATGCCCAAAAAACGGGTGGGCTATAGCCTTCGGGGGAGGGGCTGGCCAAGTTCGTCCGCCGGACTCGGAATGGGGCCAGACTTTGTGAGGGGCCTCCGTGTGCCAAAAATAGGCCACGGGCACTGCCGCGTCCAAAAATAAGCGCCTGAAGGTCCCGTCCCCAAGTTCCTCCTCCGCAAAAATGCCCAAAAAACTGGTGGGCTATAGCCTTGGGGGGACGGGCTGGACAAGTTCGTCCGCCGGACTCGGAATGGGGCCAGACTTTGCGAGGGGCCTCTGTGTGCCAAAGGTAGGTTGCGGGCACTACCGCGCCCAAAAATAAGGACCCGAAGGTCCCGTCCCCAAGTTCGTCCGCCGCAAAAATGCCCAAAAAACGGGTGGGCTATAGCCTTCGAGGGAGGGGCTGGCCAAGTTCGTCCGCCGGACTCGGAATGGGGCCAGACTTTGCGAGGGGCCTACGTGTGCCAAAAATAGGCCGTGGGCACTGCCGCGACCAAAAATAAGCACCCGAAGGTCCCGTCCCCAAGTTCGCCCGCCGCAAAAATGCCCAAAAAACGGGTGGGCTATAGCCTTCGGGGGAGGGGCTGGCCAAGTTCGTCCGCCGGATTCGGAATGGGGCCAGACTTTGCGAGGGGCCTCCGTGTGCCAAAAATAGGCCACGGGCACTGCCACACCCAAAAATAAGTGCCCGAAAGTCCCGTCCCCATGTTCGTCCGCCGCAAAAATGCCCAAAAAACGGGTGGGCATTAGCCTTGGGGGGACGGGCTGGCCAAGTTCGTCCGCCGGGCTCGGAATGGGGCCAGACTTTGCGAGGGGCCTCCATGTGCCAAAAATAGGCCGCGGGCACTGCCGCGCCGAAAAATAAGTGCCCGAAGGTCCCGTCCCCAAGTTCGTCCGCCGCAAAAATGCCCAAAAAACAGGTGGGCTATAGCCTTGGGGGGAGGGGCTGGCCAAGTTCGTCCGCCGGACTCGGAATGGGACCAGACTTTGCGAGGGGCCTCCGTGTGCCAAACATAGGCCGCGGGCACTGCCGCCCCCAAAAATAAGCGCCCGAAGGTCCCGTCCCCAAGTTCGTCCGTCGCAAAAATGCCCAAAAAACGGCTGGGCAATAGGCTTGGGGGGAGGGGCTGGCCAAGTTCGTCCGCCGGACTCGGAATGGGGTCAGACTTTGCGAGGCGCCTACGTGTGCCAAAAGTAGGTTGCGGGCACTGCCGTGCCCAAAAATAAGCACCCGAAGGCCCCGTCCCCAAGTTCGTCCGCCGCAAAAATGCCCAAAAAACGGGTGGGCTATAGCCTTCGGGGGAGGGGCTGGCCAAGTTCGTCCGCCGGACTCGGAATGGGGCCAGACTTTGCGAGGGGCCTACGTGTTGCAAAAATAGGCCGTGGGCACTGCCGCGACCAAAAATAAGCGCCCGAAGGTCCCGTCCCCAAGTTCGTCCGCCGCAAAAATGCCCAAAAAACGGGTGGGCTATAGCCTTCGGGGGAGAGGCTGGCCAAGTTTGTCCGCCGGACTCGGAATGGGGCCAGACTTTGCGAGGGGCCACCGTGTGCCAAAAATAGGCCACGGGCACTGCCTCACCCAAAAATAAGTGCCCGAAAGTCCCGTCCCCAAGTTCGTCCGCCGCAAAAATGCCCAAAAAACGGGTGGGCATTAGCCTTGCGGGGAGGGACTGGCCAAGTTCGTCCGCCGGACTCGGAATGGGGCCAGATTTTGCGAGGCGCTAACGTGTGCCAAAGGTAGGTTGCGGGCACTGCCGCGCCCAAAAATAACCACCCGAAGGCCCCGTCCCCAAGTTCGTCCGCCGCAAAAATGCCCAAAAAACGGGTGGGCTATAGCCTTCGGGGGAGGGGCTGGCCAAGTTCGTCCGCCGTACTCGGAATGGGGCCAGACTTTGCGAGGGGCCTATGTGTGCCAAAAATAGGCCATGGGCACTGCCGCGACCAAAAATAAGCGCCCGAAGGTCCCGTCCCCAAGTTCGTCCGCCGCAAAAATGCCCAAAAAACGGGTGGGCTATAGCCTTCGGGGGAGGGGCTGGCCATGTTCGTCCGCCGGACTCGGAATGGGGCCAGATTTTGCGAGGCGCCAACGTGTGCCAAAGGTAGGTTGCGGGCACTGCCGCGCCCAAAAATAACCACCCGAAGGCCCCGTCCCCAAGTTCGTCCGCCGCAAAAATGCCCAAAAAACGGGTGGGCTATAGCCTTCGGGGGAGGGGCTGGCCAAGTTCGTCCGCCGGACTCGGAATGGGGCCAGACTTTGCGACGGGCCTCCGTTTGCCAAAAATAGGCCGCGGGCACTGCCGCGCCCAAAAATAAGTGCCCGAAGGTCCCGTCCCCAAGTTCGTCCTCCGCAAAAATGCCCAAAAAACTGGTGGGCTATAGCCTTGGGGGGACGGGCTGGTCAAGTTCGTCCGCCGGACTCGGAATGGGGCCAGACTTTGCGAGGGGCCTCTGTGTGTCAAAAATAGGCCGCGGCCACTGCCGCGCTAAAAAATAAGCGCCCGAAGGTCCCGTCCCCAAGTTCGTCTGCCGCAAAAATGCCCAAAAAACGGGTGGGCTACAGCCTTGGGGGGAGGGGCTGGCCAAGTTCGTCCGCCGGACTCGGAATGGGGCCAGACTTTGCGAGGGGCCTCCATGTGCCAAAAATAGGCCGCGGGCACTGCCACGCCGAAAAATAAGTGCCCGAAGGTCCCGTCCCCAAGTTCGTCCGCCGCAAAAATGCCCAAAAAACAGGTGGGCTATAGCCTTGGGGGGAGGGGCTGGCCAAGTTCGTCCGCCGGTCTCGGAATGGGTCCAGACTTTGCGAGGGGCCTCTGTGTGCCAAAGGTAGGTTGCGGGCAGTACCGCGCCCAAAACTAAGCGCCCAAAGGTCCCGTCCCCAAGTTCGTCCGCCGCAAAAATGCCCAAAAAATGGGTGGGCTATAGCCTTGGGGGGAGGGGCTGGCCAACTTCGTCCGCCGCAAAAATGCCCAAAAAATGGGTGGGCTATAGCCTTGGGGGGAGGGGCTGGCCAAGTTCGTCCACCGGACTCGGAATGGGGCCGGACTTTGCGAGGGGCCTCCGTGAGCCAAAAATAGGCCGCGGGCACTGCCGCACCCAAAAATAAGCGGCCAAAAGTCCCGTCCCCATGTTCGTCCGCCGCAAAAATGCCCAAAAAACGGCTGGGCAATAGGCTTGGGGGGAGGGGCTGGCCAAGTTCGTCCGCCGAACTCGGAATGGGGTCAGACTTTGCGAGGTGCCTACGTGTGCCAAAGGTAGGTTGCGGGCACTGCTGTGCCCAAAAATAAGCACCCGAAGGCCCCGTCCCCAAGTTCGTCCGCCGCAAAAATGCCCAAAAAACGGGTGGGCTATAGCCTTCGGGGGAGGGGCTGGCCAAGTTCGTCCGCCGGTCTCGGAATGGGTCCAGACTTTGCGAGGGGTCTCTGTGTGCCAAAGGTAGGTTGCGGGCACTACCGCGCAAAAAAATAAGCGCCCGAAGGTCCCGTCCCCAAGTTCGTCTGCCGCAAAAATGCCCAAAAAATGGGTGGGCTATAGCCTTGGGGGGAGGGGCTGGCCAAGTTCATCCACCGGACTTGGAATGGGGCCAGACTTTGCGAGGGGCCTCCGTGAGCCAAAAATAGGCCGCGGGCACTGCCGCACCCAAAAATAAGCGGCCAAAATTCCCGTCCCCAAGTTCGTCCGCCGCAAAAATTCCCAAAAAACGGCTGGGCAATAGGCTTGGGGGGAGGGGCTGGCCAAGTTCGTCCGCCGGACTCGGAATGGGGTCAGACTTTGCGAGGCGCCTACGTGTGCCAAAAGTAGGTTGCGGGCACTGCCGTGCCCAAAAATAAGCACCCGAAGGCCCCGTCCCCAAGTTCGTCCGCCGCAAAAATGCCCAAAAAACGGGTGGGCTATAGCCTTCGGGGGAGGGGCTGGCCAAGTTCGTCCGCCGGACTCGGAATGGGGCCAGACTTTGCGAGGGGCCTACGTGTTGCAAAAATAGGCCGTGGGCACTGCCGCGACCAAAAATAAGCGCCCGAAGGTCCCGTCCCCAAGTTCGTCCGCCGCAAAAATGCCCAAAAAACGGGTGGGCTATAGCCTTCGGGGGAGAGGCTGGCCAAGTTTGTCCGCCGGACTCGGAATGGGGCCAGACTTTGCGAGGGGCCACCGTGTGCCAAAAATAGGCCACGGGCACTGCCTCACCCAAAAATAAGTGCCCGAAAGTCCCGTCCCCAAGTTCGTCCGCCGCAAAAATGCCCAAAAAACGGGTGGGCATTAGCCTTGCGGGGAGGGACTGGCCAAGTTCGTCCGCCGGACTCGGAATGGGGCCAGACTTTGCGAGGGGCCTCCGTGTGCCAAAAATAGGCCGCGGGCACTGCTGCCCCAAAAAATAAGCGCCCGAAGGTCCCGTCCCCAAGTTCGTCTGCCGCAAAAATGCCCAAAAAACGGGTGGGCTACAGCCTTGGGGGGACGGGCTGGCCATGTTCGTCCGCCGGACTCGGAATGGGGCCAGACTTTGCGAGGGGCCTCTGTGTGCCAAAAATAGGCCGCGGGCACTACCTCACCCAAAAATAATCGCCCGAAGGTCCCGTCCGCAAGTTTGTCCGGCGCAAAAATGCCCAAAAAACGGGTGGGCTATAGCCTTGGGGGGAGGGGCTGGCCAAGTTCGTCCGCCAGACTCGGAATGGGGCCAGACTTTGCGAGGGGCCTCCGTGTGCCAAAAATAGGCCGCGGGCACTGCCGTACCCAAAAATAAGCGGCCAAAAGTCCCGTCCCCAAGTTCGTCCGCCGCAAAAATCCCGAAAAAATGCGTGGGCTATAGCCTTGGGGGGAGGGGCTGGCCAAGTTCGTCCGCCGGACTCGGAATGGGGCCAGACTTTGCGAGGGGCCTACGTGTGCCAAAAATAGGCCGTGGGCACTGCCGCGACCAAAAATAAGCGCCCGAAGGTCCCGTCCCCAAGTTCGTCCGCCGCAAAAATGCCGAAGAAACGGGTGGGCTATAGCCTTGGGGGGAGGGGCTGGCCAAGTTCGTCCGCCGGACTCGGAATGGGGCCAGACTTTGCGAGGGGCCTTCGTCAGCCAAAAATAGGCTGCAGGCACTACCACGCCCAAAAATAAGCGGTCCCGTCCCCAGGTTCGTCCGCCGCAAAAATCCCCAAAAAACGGGTGGGCTATAGCCTTGGGGGGAGGGGCTGGCCAAGTTCGTCCGCCGGACTCGGAATGGGGCGAGACTTTTCGAGGGGCCTCTGTATGCCAAAAATAGGCTGCGGGCACGGCCGCACCCAAAAATAAGCACCCGAAGGTCCCGTCCCCAAGTTCGTCCGCCGCAAAAATCCCGTAAAAACGGGTGGGCTATAGCCTTGGGGGGTGGGGCTGGCCAAGTTCGTCCGCCGGACTCGGAATGGGGCCAGACTTTGCGAGGGGCCTTCGTGAGCCAAAAATAGGCTGCAGGCACCGCCTCGCCCAAAAATAAGCACCCAAAGGCCCCGTCCCCATGTTCGTCCGCCGCAAAAATCCCCAAAAAACGGGTGGGCTATAGCCTTGGGGGGAGGGGCTGGCCAAGTTCGTCCGCCAGACTCGGAATGGGGCCAGACTTTGTGAGGGGCCTCCGTGTGCCAAAAATAGGCCGCGGGCACTGCCGTACCCAAAAATAAGGGCCCGAAGGTCCAGTCCCCATGTTCGTCCGCCGCAAAAATGCCCAAAAAACGGGTGGGCTATAGCCTTGGGGGGAGGGGCTGGCCAAGTTCGTCCGCCGGACTCGGAATGGGGCCAGACTTTGCGAGGGGCCTCCGTGAGCCAAAAATAGGCCGCGGGCACTGCCGCACCCAAAAATAAGCGGCCAAAAGTCCCGTCCCCAAGTTCGTCCGCCGCAAAAATCCCGAAAAAATGCGTGGGCTATAGCCTTGGGGGGAGGGGCTGGCCAAGTTCGTCCGCCGGACTCGGAATGGGGCCAGACTTTGCGAGGGGCCTTCGTGAGCCAAAAATAAGCTGCAGGCACTGCCACGCCAAAAAATAAGCACCCAAAGGTCCCGTCCCCATGTTCGTCCGCCGCAAAAATCCCCAAAAAACGGGTGGGCTATAGCCTTGGGGGGAGGGGCTGGCCAAATTCATCCGCCGGACTCGGAATGGGGTCAGACTTTGCGAGGCACCTACGTGTGCCAAAGGTAGGTTGCGGGCACTGCCGTGCCCAAAAATAAGCACCCGAAGGCCCCGTCCCCAAGTTCCTCCGCCGCAAAAATGCCCAAAAAACGGGTGGGCTATAGCCTTCGGGGGAGGGGCTGGCCATGTTCGTCCGCCGGACTCGGAATGGGACCAGACCTTGCGAGGGGCCTACGTGTGCCAAAAATAGGCCGTGGGCACTGCCGCGACCAAAAATAAGCGCCCGAAGGTCCCGTCCCCAAGTTCGTCCGCCGCAAAAATGCCGAAGAAACGGGTGGGCTATAGCCTTGGGGGGAGGGGCTGGCCAAGTTCGTCCGCCGGACTCGGAATGGGGCCAGACTTTGCGAGGGGCCTTCGTGAGCCAAAAATAGGCTGCAGGCACTACCACGCCCAAAAATAAGCGGTCCCGTCCCCAGGTTCGACCGCCGCAAAAATCCCCAAAAAACGGGTGGGCTATAGCCTTGGGGGGAGGGGCTGGCCAAGTTCGTCCGCCGGACTCGGAATGGGGCGAGACTTTCCGAGGGGCCTCTGTGTGCCAAAAATAGGCTGCGGGCACGGCCGCGCCCAAAAATAAGCACCCGAAGGTCCCGTCCCCAAGTTCGTCCGCCGCAAAAATCCCGTAAAAACGGGTGGGCTATAGCCTTGGGGGGAGGGGCTGGCCAAGTTCGTCCGCCGGACTCGGAATGGGGCCAGACTTTGCGAGGGGCCTTTGTGAGCCAAAAATAGGCTGCAGGCACTACCACGCCCAAAAATAAGCGGTCCCGTCCCCAGGTTCGTCCGCCGCAAAAATCCCCAAATAACGGGTGGGCTATAGCCTTGGGGGGAGGGGCTGGCCAAGTTCGTCCGCCGGACTCGGAATGGGGCGAGACTTTCCGAGGGGCCTCTATGTGCCAAAAATAGGCTGTGGGCACGGCCGCGCCCAAAAATAAGCACCCGAAGGTCCCGTCCCCAAGTTCGTCCGCCGCAAAAATCCCGTAAAAACGGGTGGGCTATAGCCTTGGGGGGAGGGGCTGGCCAAGTTCGTCCGCCGGACTCGGAATGGGGCCAGACTTTGCGAGGGGCCTTCGTGAGCCAAAAATAGGCTGCAGGCACTGCCTCGCCCAAAAATAAGCACCCAAAGGCCCCGTCCCCATGTTCGTCCGCCGCAAAAATATCCAAAAAACGGG
Source organism: Citrus x limon (assembly GCA_034663535.1). Lineage (NCBI taxonomy): Eukaryota > Viridiplantae > Streptophyta > Magnoliopsida > Sapindales > Rutaceae > Citrus > Citrus x limon. Next base: position 34,243,043 of record CM067998.1, on the reverse strand, counting down.
TGGGCTATAGCCTTGGGGGAGGGGCTGGCCAAATTCGTCCGCAGCACTCGGAATCGGGCCAGACTTTGCGAGGGGCCTCCGTGTGCCAAAAATAGGCCGCGGACACTGCCGCGCCCAAAAATTAGCGCCCCAAGGTCCCGTCCCCAAGTTCATCCGCCGCAAAAATGCCCAAGAAATGGGTGGGCTATAGCCTTGGGGGGAGGAGCTGCCCAAGTTCGTCCGCCGGACTCGGAATGGGCCAGACTTTGCGAGGGGCCTCCGTGTGCCAAAAAAAGGCCGCGGGCACTGCCTCGCCCAAAAATAAGCGCCCGAAGGTCCCGTCCCCAAGTCCGTCCGCCGCAAAAATGCCCAAGAAACGGGTGGGCTATAGCCTTGGGGGGAGGGGCTGGCCAAGTTCGTCCGCCGGACTCGGAATGGGGCCAGACTTTGCGAGGGTCTTCGTGAGCCAAAAATAGGCTGCAGGCACTGCCACGCCCAAAAATAAGCGCCCAAAGGTCCCGTCCCCAGGTTCGTCCGCCGCAAAAATCCCCAAAAAACGGGGTTGCTATAGCCTTGGGGGGAGGGGCTGGCCAAATTCGTCCGCCAGACTCGGAATGGGGCCAGACTTTGCGAGGGGCCTACGTGTTCCAAAAATAGTCCGCAAGCACTGCTACGCCAAAAAACAAGCGCCCGAAGGTCCCGTCCCCAGGTTCGTCCGCCGCAAAAATGCCCAAGAAACGGGTGGGCTATAGCCTTGGGGGGAGGGGCTGGCCAAGTTCGTCCGCCGGACTTGGAATCGGGCCAGACTTTGCGAGGGGCCTCCGTGTGCCAAAAATAGGCCGCGGACACTGCTGCGCCCAAAAATTAGCACCCGAAGGTCCCGTCCCCAAGTTCGTCCGCCGGAAAAATGCCCAAGAAATGGGTGGGCTATAGCCTTGGGGGGAGGGGCTGGCCAAGTTCGTCCACCGGACTCGGAATGGGGCCAGACTTTGCGAGGGGGCTCTGTCTGCCAAAAATAGGCCGCGGGCACAGCCACGCCCAAAAATAAGCTCCCGAAGGTCCCGTCCCCGAGTTCGTCCGCCGCAAAAATCCCCGAAGAACGGGTGGGCTATAGCCTTGGGGGGAGGGGCTGGCCAAGTTCGTCCGCCGAACTCGGAATGGGGCCAGACTTTACGAGGGGCCTTCGTGTGCCAAAAATAGGCTGCAGGCACTGCCGCGCCCAAAAATAAGTGCCCAAAGGTCCCGTCCCCAGGCTCGTCCGCCGTAAAAATGCCCAAGAAACGGGTGGGCTATAGCCTTGGGGGGAGGGGCTGGCCAAGTTCGTCCGCCGGACTCGGAATGGGGCGAGACTTTGCGAGGGGCCTCCATGTTCCAAAAAAAGGCCGCGGGCACTGCCGCGCCCAAAAATAAGCATCCGAAGGTCCCATCCCCAAGTTCGTCCGCAGCAAAAATGCCCAAAAAACGGGTGGGCTATAGCCTTGGGGGGAGGGGCTGGCCAAATTCGTCCGCCAGACTCGGAATCGGGCCAGACTTTGCGAGGGGCCTCCGTGTGCCAAAAATAGGCCGCAGACACTGCCGCGCCCAAAAATTAGCGCCCGAAGGTCCCGTCCCCAAGTTCGTCCGCCGCAAAAATGCCCAAGAAATGGGTGGGCTATAGCCTTGGGGGGAGGGGCTGGCCAAGTTCGTCCGCCGGACTCGGAATGGGGCCAGACTTTACGAGGGGCCTCCGTGTTCCAAAAATAGTCCGCGAGCACTGCTACGCCAAAAAATAAGCGCCCGAAGGTCCCGTCCCCAAGTTCGTCCGCCGCAAAAATGCCCAAGAAACGGGTGGGCTATAGCCTTGGGGGGAGGGGCTGGCCAAGTTCGTCCGCCGGACTCGGAATGGGGCGAGACTTTGCGAGGGGCCTCCGTGTGCCAAAAATAGGCCGCAGGTACTGCTGCGCCCAAAAATAAGCACCCGAAGGTCCCATCCCCAAGGTCGTCCGCCGCAAAAATGCCCAAAAAACGGGTGGGCTATAGCCTTGGGGGGAGGGGCTGGCCAAGTTCGTCCGCGGGACTCGGAATGGGGCCAGACTTTGCGAGGGGCCTCCGTGTGTCAAAAATATGCCACGGGTACTACCGTGCCCAAACATAAGAGCCTGAAGGTCCCGTCCCCAAGTTCGTCCGCCGCAAAAATGCCCAAAAAATGGGTGGGCTATAGCCTTGGGGGGAGGGGCTGGCCAAGTTCGTCCGCCGGACTTGGAATGGGGACAGACTTTGCGAGGGGCCTCCGTGTGCCAAAAATAGGCCGCGGGCACTGTCGCGCCCAAAAATAAGTGCCCGAAGGTCCTGTCCCCAAGTTGTTCCGCCGCAAAAATGCCCAAAAAATGGGTGGGCTATAGCCTTGGGGGGAGGGGCTGGCCAAGTGCGTCCGCCGGACTCGGAATGGGGCCAGACTTTGCGAGGGGCCTCCGTGTGCCAAAAATAGGTCAAGGGCATTGCCGCGCCCAAAAATAAGCGCCTGAAGGTCCCGTCCCCAAGTTCGTCCGCCGCAAAAATGCCCAAAAAATGGGTGGGCTATAGCCTTGGGGGGAGGGGCTGGCCAAGTTCGTCCGCCGCAAAAATGCCCAAAAAACGGGTGGGCTATAGCCTTGGGCGGAGGGGCTGGCGAAGTTCGTCCGCCGGACTCGGAATGGTGCCAGACTTTGCGAGGGGCCTCCGTGTGCCAAAAATAGGCCACGGGCACTGCCGCGCCCAAAAATAAGCGCCCGAAGGTCCCGTCCCCAAGTTCGTCCGCCGCAAAAATGCCCAAAAAACGGGTGGGCTATAGCCTTGGGGGGAGGGGCTGGCCAAGTTCGTCCGCGGGACTCGGAATGGGGCCAGATTTTGCGAGGGGCCTCCGTGTACCAAAAATAGGCCGCAGGTACTGCTGCGCCCAAAAATAAGAGCCCGAAGGTCCCGTCCCCAAGTTCGTCCGCCGCAAAAATGCCCAAAAAATGGGTGGGCTATAGCCTTGGGGGGAGGGGCTGGCCAAGTGCGTCCGCTGGACTCGGAATGGGGACAGACTTTGCGAGGGGCCTCCGTGTGCCAAAAATATGCCACGGGCACTACCGCGCCCAAACATAAGCGCCCGAAGGTCCCGTCCCCAAGTTCGTCCGCCGCAAAAATGCCCAAAAAATGGGTGGGCTATAGCCTTGGGGGGAGGGGCTGGCCAAGTTCGTCCGCCGGACTCGTAATGGGGCCACACTTTGCGAGGGGCCTCCGTGTGCCAAAAATAGGCCGCGGGCACTGTCGCGCCCAAAAATAAGTGCCCGAAGGTCCTGTCCCCAAGTTGTTCCGCCGCAAAAATGCCCAAAAAATGGGTGGGCTATAGCCTTGTGGGGAGGGGCTGGCCAAGTGCGTCCGCCGGACTCGGAATGGGGCCAGACTTTGCGAGGGGCCTCCGTGTGCCAAAAATAGGCCACGGGCATTGCCGCGCCCAAAAATAAGCGCCCGAAGGTCCCGTCCCCAAGTTCGTCCGCCGCAAAAATGCCCAAAAAACGGGTGGGGTGGGCTATAGCCTTGGGGGGAGGGGCTGGCCAAGTTCATCCGCCGCAAAAATGCCCAAAAAAACGGGTGGGCTATAGCCTTGGGGGGAGGGGCTCGCCAAGTTCGTCCGCCGGACTCGGAATGGGGCCAGACTTTGCGAGGCGCCTCCGTGTGCCAAAAACAGGCCGCGGGCACTGCCGCCCCCAAAAATAAGCGCCCGAAGGTCCCGTCCCCAAGTTCGTCCGCCGCAAAAATGCCCAAAAAATGGGTGGGCTATAGCCTTGGGGGGAGGGGCTGGCCAAGTTCATCCGCCGGACTCGGAATGGGGCCATACTTTGCGAGGGGCCTCCATGTGCCAAAAATAGGCCACGGGCACTACCACGCCCAAAAATAAGCGCCCGAAGGTCCCGTCCCCAAGTTCGTCCGCCGCAAAAATGCCCAAAAAACGGGTGGGCTATAGCCTTGGGGGGAGGGGCTGGCCAAGTTCGTCCGCGGGACTCGGAATGGGGCCAGATTTTGCGAGGGGCCTCCGTGTACCAAAAATAGGCCGCAGGTACTGCTGCGCCCAAAAATAAGAGCCCGAAGGTCCCGTCCCCTAGTTCGTCCGCCACAAAAATGCCCAAAAAATGGATGGGCTATAGCCTTGGGGGGAGGGGCTGGCCAAGTGCGTCCTCTGGACTCGGAATGGGGACAAACTTTGTGAGGGGCCTCCGTGTGCCAAAAATAGGCCACGCGCACTGCCATGCCCAAAAATAAGCGCCCGAAGGTCCCGTCACCAAGTTCGTCCGCCGCAAAAATGCCCAAAAAATGGGTGGGCTATAGCCTTGGGCGGAGGGCTGGCCAAGTTCGTCCGCTGGACTCGGAATGGGGCCAAACTTTTCAAGGGGGCTCCGTGTGCCAAAAATAGGCTGCAGGCACTGCCGCGCCCAAAAATAAGCACCGAAGGTCCCGTCCCCAAGTTCGTCCGCCGCAAAAATTGCCAAAAAACGGGTGGGCTATAGCCTTGGGGGGAGGGGCTGGCCAAGTTCGTCCGCCGGACTCGGAATGGGGCCAGACTTTACGAGGGGATTCCGTGTGCCAAAAATCGGCCGCGGGCACTACCGCGCCCTAAAATAAGCGCCCGAAGGTCCCAGCCCCAAGTTCGTCCCACAAAAACGCCCAAAAAACAGGTGGGCTATAGCCTTGGGGAAAGGGGCTGGCCAAGTTCGTCCACCGGACTCGGAATGGGGCCAGACTTTGCGAGGGGCCTCTGTGTACCAAAAATAGCCCAAAAATAAGCGCCTGAAGGTCCCATCCCCAACTTCGTCCGCTGCAAAAATGCCCAAAAAACGGATGGGCTATAGCCTTGGGGGGAGGGGCTGGCCAAGTTCATCCGCCGGACTCGGAATGGGGCCAGACTTTGCGAGGGGATTCCGTGTGCCAAAAATAGGCCGCGGGCACTGCCGCGCCCAAAAATAAGCGCCCGAAGGTCCCGTCCCCAAGTTCGTCCCGCAAAAATGCCCAAAAAACGGATGGGCTATACCCTTGGGGGGAGGGGCTGGCCAAGTTCGTCCGCCGGACTTGGAATGGGGCCAGACTTTGCGAGGCGCCTCCGTGTGCCAAAAATAGGCCGCGGGCACTGCCGCGCCCAGAAATAAGAGCCCGAAGGTCCCGTCCCCAAGTTCGTCCGCCGCAAAAATGCCCAAAAAACGTGTGGGCTATAGCCTTGGGCGGAGGGGATTGCGAGGGGCCTCCGTGTGCCAAAAATAGGCCACGGGCACTGCCGCACTCAAAAATAAGCGCCCGAAGGTCCCTTCCCCAAGTTCGTCCGCCGCAAAAATGCCCAAAAAACGGGTGGGCTATAGCCTTGGGGGGAGGGGCTGGCCAAGTTCGTCCGCCGGACTCGGAATGGGGCCAGACTTTGCGAGGCGCCTCCGTGTGCCAAAAACAGGCCGCGGGCACTGCCGCCCCCAAAAATAAGCGCCCGAAGGTCCCGTCCCCAAGTTCGTCCGCCGCAAAAATGCCCCAAAAATGGGTGGGCTGTGGCCCTGGGGGGAGGGGTGGCCAAGTTTGTCCGCCGGACTCGGAATGGGGCCAGACTTTACGAGGGGATTCCGTGTGCCAAAAATAGGCAGCGGGCACTGCCGCGCCCAAAAAAGAGCGCCCGAAGGTCCCGTCCCCAAGTTCGTCCGCCACAAAAATGCCCAAAAAACGTGTGGGCTATAGCCTTGGGGGGAGGGGCTGGCCAAGTTCGTCCGCGGGACTCGGAATGGGGCCAGATTTTGCGAGGGGCCTCCGTGTACCAAAAATAGGCCGCAGGTACTGCTGTGCCCAAAAATAAGAGCCCGAAGGTCCCGTCCCCAAGTTCATCCGCCACAAAAATGCCCAAAAAATGGGTGGGCTATAGCCTTGGGGGAAGGGGCTGGCCATGTTCGTCCGCCGGACTCGGAATGGGGCCAGACTTTGCGAGGCGCCTCCGTGTGCCAAAAATAGGCCGCGGGCACTGCCGCGCCCAGAAATAAGAGCCCGAAGGTCCCGTCCCCAAGTTCGTCCGCCGCAAAAATGCCCAAAAAACGTGTGGGCTATAGCCTTGGGGGGAGGGGATTGCGAGGGGCCTCCGTGGGCCAAAAATAGGCCACGGGCACTGCCGCACTCAAAAATAAGCGCCCGAAGGTCCTTTCTCCAAGTTCGTCCGCCGCAAAAATGCCCAAAAAACGGGTGGGCTATAGCCTTGGGGGGAGGGGCTGGCCAAGTTCGTCCGCCGGACTTGGATTGGGGCCAGACTTTGCGAGGGGCCTCCGTGTGCAACAAATAGGCCACGGGCACTGCCGCGCCCAAAAATAAGTGCCCGAAGGTCCCGTCCCCAAGTTCGTCCGCCGCAAAAATGCCCAAAAAACAGGTGGGCTATAGCCTTGGGGGAAGGGGCTGGCCATGTTCGTCCGCCGGACTCGGAATGGGGCCAGACTTTGCGAGGGGCCCCCGCATGCCAAAAATAGTCCGCGGGCACAGTCGCGCCCAAAAATAAGCACCCGAAGGTCCCGTCCTGAAGTTCGTCCACCGCAAAAATGCCCAAAAAACGGGTGGGCTAGCCTTGGGGGGAGGGGCTGGCCAAGTTCGTTCGCCGGACTCGGAATGGGGCCAGACTTGGCGAGGGGCCTCCGTGTGCCAAAAAAAGGCTGCGGGCACTGCCACGCCCAAAAATAAGCATCCGAAGGTCCCGTCTCCAAGTTCGTCCGCAGCAAAAATGCCCAAAAAACGGCTGGGCTATAGCCTTGGGGGGAGGGGCTGGCCAAGTTCGTCCGCCGGACTTGTAATGGGGCCAGACTTTGCGATGGGGCTCCGTGTGCCAAAAATAGGCCACGGGCACTACCGCGCCCAAAAATAAGCTCCCAAAGGTCCCGTCTCCATGTTCGTCCGCCGCAAAAAGGCCCAAAAAACGGCTGGGCTATAGCCTTGGGGGGAGGGGTGGCCAAGTTCGTCCGCCGGACTCGGAATGGGGCCAGACTTTGCGAGGGGCCTCCGTGTACCAAAAATAGGCCGAGGGCACTGCCGCGCCCAAAAATAAGTGCCCGAAGGTCCCGTCCCCAAGTTCGTCCGCCGCAAAAATGCCCAAAAAACGGGTGGGCTATAGCCTTGGGGGAAGGGGCTGGCCATGTTCGTCCGCCGGACTCGGAATGGGGCCAGACTTTGCGAGGGGCCCCCGCATGCCAAAAATAGGCCGCGGGCACAGTCGCGCCCAAAAATAAGCACCCGAAGGTCCCGTCCTGAAGTTCGTCCACCGCAAAAATGCCCAAAAAACGGGTGGGCTAGCCTTGGGGGGAGGGGCTGGCCAAGTTCGTTCGCCGGACTCGGAATGGGGCCAGACTTGGCGAGGGGCCTCCGTGTGCCAAAAAAAGGCTGCGGGCACTGCCACGCCCAAAAATAAGCTTCCGAAGGTCCCGTCTCCAAGTTCGTCCGCTGCAAAAATGCCCAAAAAACGGCTGGGCTATAGCCTTGGGGGGAGGGGCTGGCCAAGTTCGTCCGCCGGACTTGTAATGGGGCCAGACTTTGCGATGGGGCTCCGTGTGCCAAAAATAGGCCACGGGCACTACCGCGCCCAAAAATAAGCGCCCAAAGGTCCCGTCTCCATGTTCGTCCGCCGCAAAAATGCCCAAAAAACGGCTGGGCTATAGCCTTGGGGGGAGGGGTGGCCAAGTTCGTCCGCCGGACTCGGAATGCAGCCAGACTTTGCGAGGGGCCTTCGTGTGCCAAAAATAAGCCACGGTCACTGCCGCACCCAAAAATAAGCGTCTGAAGCTCGCGTCCCCAAGTTCATCCGCCGCAAAAATGCCCAAAAAACGGCTGGGCTATAGCCTCGGGGGAAGGGGCTGGCCAAGTTCATCCGCCGGACTTGGAATGGGGCCAGACTTTGCGAGGGGCCTCCGTGTGCCACAAATAGGCCGCGGACACTGCCGCGCCCAAAAAGAAGCGCCCGAAGGTCCCGTCCCCAAGTTCGTCCGCCGCAAAAATGCCCAAAAAACGGCTGGGCTATAGCCCTGGGGGGAGGGGTGGCCAAGTTTGTCCGCCGGACTTGGAATGGGGCCAGACTTTGCGAGGCGCCTCCGTGTGCCAAACTTAGGCTGCTGGCACTACCGCGCCCAAAAATACGCGTCCGAAGGTCCCGTCCCCAAGTTCGTCCGCTGCAAAAATGCAGAAAAAACGGGTGGGCTATAGCCTTGGGGGAAGGGGCTGGCCATGTTCGTCCGCCGGACTCGGAATGGGGCCAGACTTTGCGAGGGGCCCCCGCATGCCAAAAATAGGCCGCGGGCACAGTCGCGCCCAAAAATAAGCACCCGAAGGTCCCGTCCTGAAGTTCGTCCACCGCAAAAATGCCCAAAAAACGGGTGGGCTAGCCTTGGGGGGAGGGGCTGGCCAAGTTCGTTCGCCGGACTCGGAATGGGGCCAGACTTGGCGAGGGGCCTCCGTGTGCCAAAAAAAGGCTGCGGGCACTGCCACGCCCAAAAATAAGCGTCCGAAGGTCCCGTCTCCAAGTTCGTCCGCAGCAAAAATGCCCAAAAAAGGGCTGGGCTATAGCCTTGGGGGGAGGGGCTGGCCAAGTTCGTCCGCCGGACTTGTAATGGAGCCAGACTTTGCGATGGGGCTCCGTGTGCCAAAAATAGGCCACGGGCACTACCGCGCCCAAAAATAAGCGCCCAAAGGTCCCGTCTGCATGTTCGTCCGCCGCAAAAATGCCCAAAAAACGGGTGGGCTATAGCCTTGGGGGAAGGGGCTGGCCATGTTCGTCCGCCGGACTCGGAATGGGGCCAGACTTTGCGAGGGGCCCCCGCATGCCAAAAATAGGCCGCGGGCACAGTCACGCCCAAAAATTAGCACCCGAAGGTCCCGTCCTGAAGTTCGTCCACCGCAAAAATGCCCAAAAAACGGGTGGGCTAGCCTTGGGGGGAGGGGCTGGCCAAGTTCGTTCGCCGGACTCGGAATGGGGCCAGACTTGGCGAGGGGCCTCCGTGTGCCAAAAAAAGGCTGCGGGCACTGCCACGCCCAAAAATAAGCGTCCGAAGGTCCCGTCTCCAAGTTCGTCCGCAGCAAAAATGCCCAAAAAACGGCTGGGCTATAGCCTTGGGGGGAGGGGCTGGCCAAGTTCGTCCGCCGGACTCGGAATGCAGCCAGACTTTGCGAGGGGCCTTCGTGTGCCAAATATAAGCCTCGGTCATTGCCGCGCCCAAAAATAAGCGTCTGAAGCTCGCGTCCCCAAGTTCATCCGCCGCAAAAATGCCCAAAAAACGGCTGGGCTATAGCCTCGGGGGGAGGGGCTGGCCAAGTTCCTCCGCCGGACTTGGAATGGGGCCAGACTTTGCGAGGGGCCTCCGTGTGCCACAAATAGGCCGCGGACATTGCCGCGCCCAAAAATAAGCGCCCGAAGGTCCCGTCCCCAAGTTCGTCCGCCGCAAAAATGCCCAAAAAACGGCTGGGCTATAGCCCTGGGGGGAGGGGTGGCCAAGTTCGTCCGCCGGACTCGGAATGGGGCCAGACTTTGCGAGGGGCCTCCGTGTGCCAAACATAGGCTGCTGGCACTACCGCGCCCAAAAATACGCGTCCGAAGGTCCCGTCCCCAAGTTCGTCCGCTGCAAAAATGCAGAAAAAACGGGTGGGCTATAGCCTTGGGGGGAGGGGATGGCCAAGTTCGTCACTCGGAATGGGGCCATACTTTGCGAGGGGCCTCCGTGTACCAAAAATAGGCCACGGACACTGCCGCGCCCAAAAATAAGCGCCCAAAGGTCCCGTCCCCATGTTCGTCCACCGCAAAAATGCCCAAAAAATGGCTGGGCTATAGCCTTGGTGGGATGGGTGGCCAAGTTCGTCCGCCGGACTCGGAATGGGGCCAGACTTTGCGAGGGGCCTTCGTGTGCCAAAAATAGGCCGCGGGCACTGCCGCGCCCAAAAATAAGCGTCTGAAGCTCCCGTCCCCAAGTTCGTCCGCCGCAAAAATGCCCAAAAAACGGCTGGGCTATAGCCTTGGGGGGAGGGGCTGGCCAAGTTCGTCCGCCGGACTTGGATTGGGGCCAGACTTTGCGAGGGGCCTCCGTGTGCAACAAATAGGCCACGGGCACTGCCGCGCCCAAAAATAAGCGCCCGAAGGTCCCGTCCCCAAGTTCGTCCGCCGCAAAAATGCCCAAAAAACGGGTGGGTTATAACCTTGGTGGGATGGGTGGCCAAGTTCGTCCGCCGGACTCGGAATGGGGCCAGACTTTGCGAGGGGCCTTCGTGTGCCAAAAATAGGCCGCGGGCACTGCCGCGCCCAAAAATAAGCGTCTGAAGCTCCCGTCCCCATGTTCGTCCGCCGCAAAAATGCCCAAAAAACGGGTGGGCTATAGCCTTGGGGGAAGGGGCTGGCCAAGTTCGTCCACCGGACTCGGAATGGGGCCAGACTTTACGAGCCACCTCCGTGTACCAAAAATAGGCCGCGGGCACTGCCACGTCCAAAAATAAGCGCCCTAAGGTCCCGTCCCCAAGTTCGTCCGCAGCAAAAATGCCCAAAAAACGGGTGGGCTATAGCCTTGGGGGAAGGGGCTGGCCAAGTTCGTCCGCCGGACTCGGAATGGGGCCAGACTTTGCGAGGGGCCTCCGTGTGCCAAAAAAAGGCCGCGGGCACTACCGCGCCCAAAAATAAGCGCCCGAAGGTCCCGTCCCCAAGTTCGTCCGGCGCAAAAATACCCAAAAAACAGGTGGTCTATAGCCTTGGGGGGAGGGGCTGGCCAAGTTCGTCCGCCAGACTCATAAATGGGCCAGACATTGCGAGGGGCCTTCGTGTACCAAAAATAGGCCGCGGACACTGCCGCGCCCAAAAAAAAACGCCCGAAGGTCCCGTCCCCAAGTTCGTCCGCCGCAAAAATACCCAAAAAACGGGTGGGCTATAGCCTTGGGGGCAGGGGCTGACCAAGTTCGTCCGCCGGACTCGGAATGGGGCCAGACTTTGCGAGGGGCTTCCGTGTGCCAAAAATAGGCCGCGAATGGGGCCAGCCCCTCCCCCCAAGGCTATAGCTCACCCGTTTTTTGGGCATTTTTGCGGCGGACGAACTTGGGGACGGGACCTTCGGGCGCTTATTTTTTGCCGCAGCAGTGCGCGCCGCCTATTTTTGTCACACGGAGGCCCCTCGAAAAGTCTGGCCCCATTCCGAGTCCGGCGGACGAACTTGGCCAGCCCCTCCCCCCAAGGCTGTAGCCCATATGTTTTTTGGGCATTTTTGCGGCGGACGAACTTGGGGACGGGACCTTCGGGCGCTTCTTTTTGGGTGTGGTAGTGCCCGCGGCTTATTTTTAGCACATGGAGGCCGCTCGCAAAGTCTGGCCCCGCAAAGTCTGGCCCCATTCCAAGTCCGGCGAACGAACTTGGCCCGCCCCTCCCGCCAAGGCTATAGCCCACCCGTTTTTTGGGCATTTTTGCGGCGGACGAACTTGGGGACGGGACCTTGGGGTGCTGATTTTTGGGTGCGGCAGTACCCGCGGCCTATTTTTGGCACACCGAGGCCCCTCGGAAAGTCTGGTCCCATTCCGAGTCCGGCGGACGAACTTGGCCAGCCCCTCCCCCCAAGGCTATAGCCCACCCATTTTTTGGGCATTTTTGCGGCGGACGAACTTGGGGACGGGTCCTTCGGGCGCTTATTTTGGGTGCGGCAGTGCCCACGGCCTATTTATGGCACACGGAGGCCCCTCACAAAGTCTGGCCTCATTCCGAGTCCGGCGGACGAACTTGGCCAGCCCCTCCCCCCAAGGCTATAGCCCACCCGTTTTTTTGGGCATTTTTACGGCGGACGAACTTGGGGACGGGTCCTTCGGGCGCTTATTTTGGGTGCGGCAGTGCCCGCGGCCTATTTTTGGCACGCGGAGGCCCCTCGTAAAGTCTGGCCCCATTCCGAGTCCGGCGGACGAACTTGGCCAGCCCCTCCCCCCAAGGCTATAGCCCACCCATTTTTTGGGCATTTTTGCGGCGGACGAACTTGGGGACGGGTCCTTCGGGCGCTTATTTTTGGACGCGGTAGTGCCCGCAGTGTATTTTTGGCACACGGAGGCCCCTCCCAAAGTCTGGCCCAATTCCGAGTCCGGCGGGCGAACTTGGCCAGCCCCTCCTCCCAAGGCTATAGCCCACCCGTTTTTAGGGCATTTTTGCGGCGGACGAACTTGGGGACGGGACCTTCGGGCGCTTATTTTTGGGGGCGGCAGTGCCCGCGGCCTATTTTTGGCACACGGAGGCTCCTCGCAAAGTCTGGCCGCATTCCGAATCCGGCGGACGAACTTGGCCAGCCCCTCCCCCCAAAGCTATAGCCCACCCGTTTTTTGGGCATTTTTGCAGCGGACGAACTTCGGGACGGGACCTTCGGGCGCTTATTTTTGGGTGCGGCAGTGCTCGCGGCCTATTTTTGGCACACGGAGGCCACTCGCAATGTCTGGCCGCATTCCCAGTCCGGCAGACGAACTTGGCAAGCCCCTCCACCCAAGGCTATAGCCTACCCGTTTTTTGGGCATTTTTGCGGCGGACGAACTTGGGGACGGGACCTTCGGACGCTTATTTTTGGGTGCGGCAGTGCCCACGGCCTATTTTTGGCACACGGTAGGCCCTCGCAAAGTCTAGCCCCATTCCGAGTCCGGCGGACGAACTTGGCCAGCCCCTCCCCCCAAGTGTATAGCCCACCCGTTTTTTGGGAATTTTTTCGGCGGACGAACTTGGGGACGGGACTTTCGGACGCTTATTTTTGGGCGCGGTATTGCCCGCGGCCTATTTTTGGCACACAGAGGCCCCTCGTAAAATCTGGCCCCATTCCGAGTCCGGCGGACGAACTTGGCCAGCCCCTCCCCCCAAGGCTATAGCCCACCCGTTTTTTGGGCATTTTTGCGGCGGAGGAACTTGGGACGGGACCTTCGGGCGCTTATTTTTGGGTGCGGTAGTGCCCACGGCCTATTTTTGGCGCACGGTAGGCCCTTGCAAAGTCTAGCCCCATTCCGAGTCCGGCGGACGAACTTGGCCAGCCCCGTCCCCCAAGGCTATAGCCCACCCGTTTTTTGGGCATTTTTGCGGCGGACGAATTGGGACGGGACCTTCGGGCGCTTATTTTTGGGTGCGGCAGTGCCCACGGCCTATTTTTGGCACACGGTAGGCCCTCGCAAAGTCTAGCCCCATTCCGAGTCCGGCGGACGAACTTGGCCAGCCCCTCCCCCCAAGGCTATAGCCCACCCGTTTTTTGGGCATTTTTGCGGCGGACGAACTTGGGGACAGGACCATCGGGCGCTTATTTTTGGGCGCGGCAGTGTCCGCAGCCTAATTTTGGCAAACGGAGGCCCCTCGCAAAGTCTGGCCCCATTCCGAGTCCGGCGGACGAACTTGGCCAGCCCCTCCCACCAAGGCTATAGCCCACCCGTTTTTTGGGCATTTTTGCGTCGGACGCACTTGGGGACGGGACCTTCGTGCGCGGCAGTGTCCGCGGCCTATTTTTGGCACACGGAGGCCCCTCGCAAAGTCTGGCCGCATTCCGAATCCGGCGGACGAACTTGGCCAGCCCCTCCCCCAAGGCTATAGCCCACCCGTTTTTTGGGGATTTTTGCGGCGGACGAACTTGGGGACAGGACCATCGGGCGCTTATTTTTGGGCGCGGCAGTGTCCACAGCCTAATTTTGGCACACCGGAGGCCCCTCGCAAAGTCTAGCCCCATTCCGAGTCCGGCGGACGAACTTGGCCAGCCCCTCCCCCCAAGGCTATAGCCCACCCGTTCTTTGGGCATTTTTGCGGCGGACGAACTTGGGGACGGGATCTTCGGGCGCTTATTTTTGGGTGCAGTAGTGGCCGCAGCCTATTTTTGGCACACGGAGGCCCCTCGCAATGTCTGGCCGCATTCCGAGTCCGGCGGACGAACTTGGCCAGCCCCTCCCCCCCAGGCTATAGCCCACCCGTTTTTTGGGCATTTTTGCGGCGGACGAACTTGGGGACGGGACCTTCGGACGCTTATTTTTGGGTGCGGGAGTGCCCGCGGCTTATTTTTAGCGCATGGAAGGCCCTCGCAAAGTCTAGCCCCATTCCGAGTCCGGCGGACGAACTTGGCCAGCCCCTCCCCCCAAGGCTATAGCCCACCCGTTTTTTGGGCATTTTTGCGGCGGACGAACTTGGGGACGGGACCTTCAGGCGCTTATTTTTGGGCGGGGCATTGCCCACGGCCTATTTTTGTCACATGGAGGACCCTCGCAAAGTCTGGCCCCATTCCGAGTCCGGCGGACGAACTTGGCCAGCCCCTCCCCCCAAGGCTATAGCCCACCCGTTTTTTGGGCATTTTTGCAGCGGACGAACTTCGGGACGGGACCTTCGGGCGCTTATTTTTGGGTATGGCAGTGCCCGCGGCCTATTTTTGGCGCACGGAAGGCCCTCGCAAAGTCTAGCCCCATTCCGAGTCCGGCGGACGAACTTGGCCAGCCCCCCCCCCAAGGCTATAGCCCATCCGTTTTTTGGGAATTTTTGCGGAGGACAAACTTGGGGACGGGACGTTCGGGGGCTTATTTTTGGGCGCGGCAGTGTCCGCGGCCTAGTTTTGGCTTACGGAGGCCCCTCGCAAAGTCTGGCCCCATTGCGAGTCCGGCGGACGAAGTTGGCCAGCCCCTCCCCCCAAGGCTATAGCCCACCCGTTTTTTGGGCATTTTTGCAGCGGACGAACTTCGGGACGGGACCTTCGGGTGCTTATTTTTGGGTGCGGCAGTGCCCGTGGCCTATTTTTGGCACACGGAGGACCCTCGCAAAGTCTGGCCCCATTCCGAGTCCGGCGGACGAACTTGGCCAGCCCCTCCCCCCAAGGCTATAGCCAACCCGTTTTTTGGGCATTTTTGCGGCCGACGAACTTGGCAAGCCCCTCCCCCCAAGGCTATAGCCCACCTGTTTTTTGGGCATTTTTGCGGCGGACGAACTTGGGGACGGGACCTTCGGGGGCTAATTTTTGGGCGCGGGAGTGCCCGCGGCCTATTTTTGGCACACGGAGGCCCCTCGCAAAGTCTGGCCGCATTCCGAGTCCGGCGGACGAACTTGGCCAGCCCTTCCCCCCATGGCTATAGCCCACCCGTTTTTTCGGCATTTTTGCGGCGGACGAACTTGGGATCCGGACCTTCGGGTGCTTATTTTTGGGAGCGGCAGTCCCCGCGGCCTACCTTCGGGTGCTTATTTTTGGGCGGGGCAGTGCCCGCGGCGTATTTTTGTCACACGGAGGCCCCTCGCAAAGTCTAGCCCAATTCCGAGTCCGGCTGACGAACTTGGCCAGCCCCTCCCCCCAAGGCTATAGCCCATCCGTTTTTTGGGCATTTTTGCGGCGGACGAACTTGGGGACGGGACCGTCGGGGCCTTATTTTTGGGCGCGGCATTGCCCGAGGCCTATTTTTGGCACACGGAGGCCCCTCGCAAAGTCTGGCACCATTACGAGTCCAGCGGACGAACTTGGCCAGCCCCTCCCCCCAAGGCTATAGCCCACCCGTTTTTTGGGCTTTTTTGCGGCGGACGAACTTGGGGACGGGACCTTCGTGCGCGGCAGTGCCCGCCGCCTATTTTTGGCACACGGAGGCCCCTCGCAAAGTCTAGCCGCATTCCGAGTCCGGCGGACGAACTTGGCCAGCCCCTCCCCCGAAGGAAATAGCCCACCCGTTTTTTGGGCATTTTTGCAGCGGACGAACATCGGGACGGGACCTTCGGGCACTTATTTTTGGGCGCGGCAGTGCCTGCGGCCTATTTTTGGCACACGGAGGCCCCTCGCAATGTCTGGCCGCATTCCGAGTGCGGCGGACGAACTTGGCCAGCCCCTCCCCCCAAGGCTATAGCCCACCCGTTTTTTGGGTAATTTTTCCGGCGGACGAACTTGGGGACGGGACCATCGGACGCTTATTTTTGGGTGCGGCAGTGCCCGTGGCCTATTTTTGGCACACGGAGGACCCTCGCAAAGTCTGGCCCCATTCCGAGTCCGGCGGACGAACTTGGCCAGCCCCTCCCCCCAAGGCTATAGCCAACCCGTTTTTTGGGCATTTTTGCGGCGGACGAACTTGGCAAGCCCCTCCCCCCAAGGCTATAGCCCACCTGTTTTTTGGGCATTTTTGCGGCGGACGAACTTGGGGACGGGACCTTCGGGGCTTATTTTTGGGCGCGGCATTGCCCGAGGCCTATTTTTGGCACACGGAGGCCCCTCGCAAAGTCTGGCACCATTACGAGTCCGGCGGACGAACTTGGCCAGCCCCTCCCCCCAAGGCTATAGCCCACCCGTTTTTTGGGCTTTTTTGCGGCGGACGAACTTGGGGACGGGACCTTCGTGCGCGGCAGTGCCCGCCGCCTATTTTTGGCACACGGAGGCCCCTCGTAAAGTCTAGCCGCATTCCGAGTCCGGCGGACGAACTTGGCCAGCCCCTCCCCCGAAGGAAATAGCCCACCCGTTTTTTGGGCATTTTTGCAGCGGACGAACATCGGGACGGGACCTTCGGGCACTTATTTTTGGGCGCGGCAGTGCCTGCGGCCTATTTTTGGCACACGGAGGCCCCTCGCAATGTCTGGCCGCATTCCGAGTGCGGCGGACGAACTTGGCCAGCCCCTCCCCCCAAGGCTATAGCCCACCCGTTTTTTGGGTAATTTTTCCGGCGGACGAACTTGGGGACGGGACCATCGGACGCTTATTTTTGGGTGCGGCAGTGCCCGTGGCCTATTTTTGGCACACGGAGGACCCTCGCAAAGTCTGGCCCCATTCCGAGTCCGGCGGACGAACTTGGCCAGCCCCTCCCCCCAAGGCTATAGCCAACCCGTTTTTTGGGCATTTTTGCGGCGGACGAACTTGGCAAGCCCCTCCCCCCAAGGCTATAGCCCACCTGTTTTTTGGGCATTTTTGCGGCGGACGAACTTGGGGACGGGACCTTCGGGGGCTAATTTTTGGGCGCGGGAGTGCCCGCGGCCTATTTTTGGCACACGGAGGCCCCTCGCAAAGTCTGGCCGCATTCCGAGTCCGGCGGACGAACTTGGCCAGCCCTTCCCCCCATGGCTATAGCCCACCCGTTTTTTCGGCATTTTTGCGGCGGACGAACTTGGGAACCGGACCTTCGGGTGCTTATTTTTGGGAGCGGCAGTCCCCGCGGCCTACCTTCGGGTGCTTATTTTTGGGCGGGGCAGTGCCCGCGGCGTAATTTTGTCACACGGAGGCCCCTCGCAAAGTCTAGCCCAATTCCGAGTCCGGCTGACGAACTTGGCCAGCCCCTCCCCCCAAGGCTATAGCCCATCCGTTTTTTGGGCATTTTTGCGGCAGACGAACTTGGGGACGGGACCGTCGGGGCCTTATTTTTGGGCGCGGCATTGCCCGAGGCCTATTTTTGGCACACGGAGGCCCCTCGCAAAGTCTGGCACCATTACGAGTCCGGCGGACGAACTTGGCCAGCCCCTCCCCCCAAGGCTATAGCCCACCCGTTTTTTGGGCATTTTTGCAGCAGACGAACTTGGGGACGGGACCTTTGGGCGCAGCAGTGCCCGCGCCCTATTTTTGGCACACGGAGGCCCCTCGCAAAGTCTGGCCGCATTCCGAGTCCGGCGGACGAACTTGGCTAGCCCCCCCCCAAGGCTATAGCCCATCCATTTTTTGGGTATTTTTGCGGCGGACGAACTTGGGGACGGGACCTTCAGGCGTTTATTTTTGGGCGAGGCAGTGCCCGCGGCCTATTTTTGGCACACGGTGGACGCTCGCAAAGTCTGGCCCCATTCCGAGTCCGGCGGACGAACTTGGCCAGCCCTTCCCCCCAAGGCTATAGCCCACCCGTTTTTTGGGCATTTTTGCGGCGGACGAACTTGGGGACGGGACCTTCGGGTGCTTATTTTTGGACGCGGCAGTGCCCGCGGCCTTTTTTTGGCACACGGAGGCCCCTCGCAAAGTCTGGCCCCATTCCGAGTCCGGCGGACGAACTTGGCCAGCCCCTCCCCCCAAGGCTATAGCCCACCCGGTTTTTGGGTATTTTTGCGGCAGACGAACTTGGGGACGGGACCTTCGGATGCTTATTTTTGGGCGCGGCAGTGCCCGCAGCCTATTTTTGGCACACGGAGGCCCCTCGCAAAGTCTGGCCCCATTCCGAGTCCAGCGGACGAACTTGGCCAGCCCCTCCCCCCAAGGCTATAGCCCGCCCATTTTTTGGGCATTTTTGCAGCGGAAGAACTTGGGGACGGGACCTTCGGGCGCTAATTTTTGGGTGCGGCAGTGCCCTTGGCCTATTTTTGGCACACGGAGGCCCCTCACAAAGTCTGGCCCCATTCCGAGTCCAGCGGACGAACTTGGCCAGCCCCTCCCCCCAAGGCTATAGCCCACCCGTTTTTTGGGCATTTTTACGGCGGACGAACTTGGGGACGGGACCTTCGGGCGCTTATTTTTGGGCGCGGCAGTGCCCTTGGCCTATTTTTGGCACACGGAGGCCCCTCAAAAAGTCTGGCCCAATTCCGAGACCGGCGGACAAACTTGGCCAGCCCCTCCCCCCAAGGCCATATTCCACACGTTTTTTTGGCATTTTTATGGCGGACGAACTTGGGGACGGGACCTTCGGGGGCTTATTTTTGGGTGTGGCAGTGCCCGTGGCCTATTCTCGGCACACGGAGGGCCCTCGCAAAATCTGGCCGCATTCCGAGTCCGGCGGACGAACTTGGCCAGCCCTTCCCCCCAAGGGTATAGCCCACCCGGTTTTTGGGCATTTTTGCGGCGGACGAACTTGGGGACGGGACCTTCGGGCGCTTATTTTTGGACGCAGCAGTTCCCGCGGCCTATTTTTGGCACACGGAGGCCCCTCGCAAAGTCTGGCCCCATTCCGAGTCCGGCGGACGAACTTGGCCAGCCGCTCCCCCCAAGGCTATAGCCAACCCGTTTTTTGGGCATTTTTGCGGCGGACGAACTTGGCAAGCCCCTCCCCCCAAGGCTATAGCCCATCCGTTTTTTGGGAATTTTTGCGGCGGTCTAACTTGGGGACGGGACCTTCGGGCGCTTATTTTTGGGCGCGGCAGTGTCCGCGGCCTAGTTTTGGCACACGGAGGCCCCTGGCAAAGTCTGGCCCCATTGCGAGTCCGGCGGACGAACTTGGCCAGCACCTCCCCCCAAGGCTATAACCCACCCGTTTTTTGGGCATTTTTGCGGCGGACGAACTTGGGGACGGGACCTTCAGGCGCTTATTTTTGGGCAGGGCAGTGCCCGCGGCCTATTTTTGGCACACGGAGGACACTCGCAAAGTCTGGTCCCATTCCGAGTCCGGCGGACGAACTTGGCCAGCCCTTCCCCTCAAGGCTATAGCCCACCCTGTTTTTGGGCATTTTTGCGGCGGACGAACTTGGGGACGGGACCTTCGGGCGCGTATTTTTGGGCGCGGCAGTTCCCGCGGCCTATTTTTGGCACACGGAGGCCCCTCGCAAAGTCTGGCCCCATTCCGAGTCCGGCGGACGAACTTGGCCAGCCCCTCCCCCCAAGGCTACAGCCCACCCGGTTTTTGGGCATTTTTTCGGCGGACGAACTTGGGGACAGGACCTTCGGGCGCTTATTTTTGGGCGAGGCAGTTACCGCGGACTATTTTTGGCACACGGAGGCCCCTCGTAAAGTCTGGCCCCATTCCGAGTCCGGCGGACGAACTTGGCCAGCCCCTCCCCCCAAGGCTATAGCACACCCATTTTTTGGCCATTTTTGCGTCGGACGAACTTGGGGACGGGACCTTCGTGCGCTTATTTTTGGGCGCGGCAGTGCCCTTGGCCTATTTTTGGCACACGGAGGCCCCTCACAAAGTCTGGCCCCATTCCGAGTCCAGCGGACGAACTTGGCCAGCCCCTCCCCCCAAGGCTATAGCCCACCCGTTTTTTGGGCATTTTTACGGCGGACGAACTTGGGGACGGGACCTTCGGGCGCTTATTTTTGGGCGCGGCAGTGCCCTTGGCCTATTTTTGGCACACGGAGGCCCCTCAAAAAGTCTGGCCCAATTCCGAGACCGGCGGACAAACTTGGCCAGCCCCTCCCCCCAAGGCCATATTCCACACGTTTTTTTGGCATTTTTATGGCGGACGAACTTGGGGACGGGACCTTCGGGGGCTTATTTTTGGGTGTGGCAGTGCCCGTGGCCTATGCTCGGCACACGGAGGGCCCTCGCAAAATCTGGCCGCATTCCGAGTCCGGCGGACGAACTTGGCCAGCCCTTCCCCCCAAGGGTATAGCCCACCCGGTTTTTGGGCATTTTTGCGGCGGACGAACTTGGGGACGGGACCTTCGGGCGCTTATTTTTGGACGCAGCAGTTCCCGCGGCCTATTTTTGGCACACGGAGGCCCCTCGCAAAGTCTGGCCCCATTCCGAGTCCGGCGGACGAACTTGGCCAGCCGCTCCCCCCAAGGCTATAGCCAACCCGTTTTTTGGGCATTTTTGCGGCGGACGAACTTGGCAAGCCCCTCCCCCCAAGGCTATAGCCCATCCGTTTTTTGGGAATTTTTGCGGCGGTCTAACTTGGGGACGGGACCTTCGGGCGCTTATTTTTGGGCGCGGCAGTGTCCGCGGCCTAGTTTTGGCACACGGAGGCCCCTGGCAAAGTCTGGCCCCATTGCGAGTCCGGCGGACGAACTTGGCCAGCACCTCCCCCCAAGGCTATAACCCACCCGTTTTTTGGGCATTTTTGCGGCGGACGAACTTGGGGACGGGACCTTCAGGCGCTTATTTTTGGGCAGGGCAGTGCCCGCGGCCTATTTTTGGCACACGGAGGACACTCGCAAAGTCTGGCCCCATTCCGAGTCCGGCGGACGAACTTGGCCAGCCCTTCCCCTCAAGGCTATAGCCCACCCTGTTTTTGGGCATTTTTGCGGCGGACGAACTTGGGGACGGGACCTTCGGGCGCGTATTTTTGGGCGCGGCAGTTCCCGCGGCCTATTTTTGGCACACGGAGGCCCCTCGCAAAGTCTGGCCCCATTCCGAGTCCGGCGGACGAACTTGGCCAGCCCCTCCCCCCAAGGCTACAGCCCACCCGGTTTTTGGGCATTTTTTCGGCGGACGAACTTGGGGACAGGACCTTCGGGCGCTTATTTTTGGGCGAGGCAGTTACCGCGGACTATTTTTGGCACACGGAGGCCCCTCGTAAAGTCTGGCCCCATTCCGAGTCCGGCGGACGAACTTGGCCAGCCCCTCCCCCCAAGGCTATAGCACACCCATTTTTTGGCCATTTTTGCGTCGGACGAACTTGGGGACGGGACCTTCGTGCGCTTATTTTTGGGCGCGGCAGTGCCCTTGGCCTATTTTTGGCACACGGAGGCCCCTCACAAAGTCTGGCCCCATTCCGAGTCCGGCGGACGAACTTGGCCAGCCCTTCCCCCCAAGGCTATGGCCCATCCGTTTTTTGGGAATTTTTGCGGCGGACGAACTTGGGGACGGGACCCTCGGGCGCTTATTTTTGGGTGCGGCAGTGCCCGCACCCTAGTTTTGGCACACGGAGGCCTGTCGCAAAGTCTGGCCCCATTCCGAGTCCAGCGGACGAACTTGGCCAGCCCCTCCCCCCAAGGCTATAGCCCAACCGTTTTTTTGGCATTTTTGCGGCGGGCGAACTTGGGGACGGGACCTTCGTGCGCTTATTTTTGGGCGCGGCAGTGCCCGCGGCCTATTTTTGGCACACGGAGGCCCCTCGCAAAGTCTGGCCCCATTCCAAGTGCGGCGGACGAACTTGGCCAGCCCCTCCCCCCAAGTCTATAGCCCACCCGTTTTTTGGGCATTTTTGCGGCGGACGAACTTGGGGATGGGACCTTCGGGCCCTTATTTATAGGCGGGGCAGTGCCCGCACCCTATTTTTAGTACACGGAGTCCCCTCGCAAAGTCTGGCCCCATTCCGTGTGCGGCGGACGAACTTGGCCAGCCTCTCCACCCAAGGCTATAGCCCACCCGTTTTTTGGGCATTTTTGCGGCGGGCGAACTTGGGGATGGGCCTTCGGGTGCTTATTTTTAGGCGCGGCAGTGCCCGCGGCCTATTTTTGGTACACGGAGACCCCTCGCAAAGTCTGGCCCCATTCCGTGTGCGTCAGACGAACTTGGCCAGCCTCTCCACCCAAGGCTATAGCCCACCCGTTTTTTGGGCATTTTTGCGGCGGGCGAACTTGGGGACGGGCCTTCGGGCGCTTATTTTTAGGCGCGGCAGTGCACGCGGCCTATTTTTGTCACACAGAGGCCGGTCGCAAAGTCTGGCCTCATTCCGAGTCTGGCGGACGAACTTGGCCAGCCCCTCCCCCCAAGGCTATAGCTCACCCGTTTTTTTGGCATTTTTGCGGCGGGCGAACTTGGGGACGGGACCTTCGGGCGCTTATTTTTGGGCGCCGCAGTGCCCGCGGCCTATTTTTGGAACACGGAGGCCCCTCGCAAAGTCTGGCCCCATTCCGAGTGCGGCGGACGAACTTGGGGACGGGACCTTCGGGCGCTTATTTTTGGGCGCGGCAGTGCCCGCGGCCTATTATTGGCACACGGAGGCCCCTCGTAAAGTCTGCCCCCATTCCTAGTCCGGCGGACGAACTTGGCCAGTCCCTCCCCCCAAGGTATAGCCCACCCGTTTTTTTGGCATTTTTGCTGCGGGCGAATTTGGGGACGGGACCTTCGGGCGCTTATTTTTGGGCGCGGCAGTGGCCGCGTCCTATTTTTGGCACACGGAGGCCCCTCGCAAAGTCTGGCCCCATTCCAAGTGCGGCGGACGAACTTGGCCAGCCCCTCCCCCCAAGTCTATAGCCCACCCGTTTTTTGGGCATTTTTGCGGCGGACGAACTTGGGGACGGGACCTTCGGGCGCGTATTTTTGGGCGCGGCAGTTCCCACGGCCTATTTTTGGCACACGGAGGCCCCTCGCAAAGTCTGGCCCCATTCCGAGTCCGGCGGACGAACTTGGCCAGCCCCTCTTCCCAAGGCTATAGCCCACCCGTTTTTTGGGCATTTTTGCGGCGAACGAACTTGGGGACGGGACCGTCGGGGGCTTATTTTTGGGCACGGCAGTTCCCGCGGCCTATTTTTGGCACACGGAGGCCCCTCGCAAAGTCTGGCCCCGTTCCGAGCCCGGCGGACGAACTTGGCCAGCCCCTCCCCCCAAGGCTACAGCCCACCCCTTTTTTGGGCATTTTTGCGGCGGACGAACTTGGGGACTGGACCATTGGGAGCTTATTTTTGGATGCCGCAGTGCCCGCGGCCTATTTTCGGCACACGGAGGCCCCTCGCAAAGTCTGGCCCCATTCCGAGTCCGGCGGACGAACTTGGCCAGCCCCTCCCCCCAAGGCTATAGCCCACCCATTTTTTGGGCATTTTTCCGGCAGACGAACTTGGGGACGGGACCTTCGGGCGTTTATTTTTGGGCACGGCAGTTCCCGCGGCCGATTTTTGGCACTCGGAGGCCCCTTGCAAAGTCTGGGCCCATTCCGAGTCCGGCGGACGAACTTGGCCAGCCCCTCCCCCCAAGTCTATAGCCCACCTGTTTTTTGGGCATTTTTGCGGCAGACGAACTTGGGGACGGGACCTTCGCGTGCGCTTAATTTTGGACGCGGCAGTGCCCACGGCCTATTTTTGGCACACGGAGGCCCCTCGCAAAGTCTGGCCCCATTCCGAGTCCGGCGGATGAACTTGGCCAGCCCCTCCCCTAAAGGCTATAGCCCACCCGTTTTTTGGGCATTTTTGCGGCGCACGAACTTGGGGACGGAACCTTCGGGGGCTTATTTTTGGGCGCGACAGTGCCCGTGGCCTATTTTTAGCACACGAAGGCCCCCCACAAAGTCTGGCCCCATTCCAAGTCCGGCGGACGAACTTGACCAGCCCCTCCCCCCAAGGCTATAGCCCACCCGTTTTTTGGGCATTTTTGCGGCGGACGAACTTGGGGACGGGTCCTTCGGGCGCTTATTTTTGGGCGCGACAGTTCCCGCGGCCTATTTTTGGCACACGAAGGCCCCCCACAAAGTCTGGCCCCATTCCGAGTCCGGCGGACGAACTTGGCCAGCCCCTCCCCCCAAGGCTATAGCCCACCCGTTTTTTTGGGCATTTTTTCGGTGGACGAACTTGCGGACGGGACCTTCGGGCGCTTATTTTTTGGCGCGGCAGTGTCCGCGCCTATTTTTGGCACACGGAGGCCCCTCGCAAAGTCTGGCCCCATTCCGAGTCCGGCGGACGAACTTGGCCAGCCCTTCCCCCCAAGGCTATGGCCCATCCGTTTTTTGGGCATTTTTACGGCAGACGAACTTGGGGACGGGAACCCTCGGGCGCTTATTTTTGGGTGCGGCAGTGCCCGCACCCTAGTTTTGGCACACGCAGGCCCGTCGCAAAGTCTGGCCCCATTCCGAGTCCGGCGGACGAACTGGCCAGCCCCTCCCCCCAAGGCTATAGCCCAACCGTTTTTTTGGCATTTTTGCGGCGGGCGAACTTGGGGACGGGACCTTCGTGCGCTTATTTTTTGGGCGCGGCAGTGCCCGCGGCCTA
Source organism: Citrus x limon (assembly GCA_034663535.1). Classification (NCBI taxonomy): domain Eukaryota; kingdom Viridiplantae; phylum Streptophyta; class Magnoliopsida; order Sapindales; family Rutaceae; genus Citrus; species Citrus x limon. The sequence continues at coordinate 34,218,612 of CM067998.1, read as the reverse complement.
TTTTTGGCACACGGAGGCCCCTCGCAAAGTCTGGCACTATTACGAGTCCGGCGGACGAACTTGGCCAGCCCCTCCCCCCAAGGCTATAGCCCACCCGTTTTTTGGGCATTTTTGCGGCGGACGAACTTGGGGACGGGACATTTGGGCGCTTATTTTTGGGCACGCCAGTGCCCGCGGCCTATTTTTGGCACACAGAGGCCCCTCACAAAGTCTGGCCCCATTCCGAGTCCGGCGGACGAACTTGACCAGCCCCTCCCCCCAAGGCTATAGCCCACCCGTTTTTTGGGCATTTTTGCAGCGGGACGAACTTGGGGACGGGACCATCGGGCACTTATTTTTGGGCGCGGCATTGCCCGCACCCTATTTTTGGCACACGGAGGCCCATCGCAAAGTCTGGCCCCGTTCCGAGTCCGGCGGACGAACTTGGCCAGCCCCTCCCCCCAAGGCTATAACCCACCCATTTTTTGGGCATTTTTGCGGCGGACGAACTTGGGGACGGGACCTTCAGGCGCTTATTTTTGGGCGGGGCAGTGCCCGCGGCCTATTTTGGCACACGGAGGACCCTCACAATGTCTGGCGCCATTCCCGTGTCCGGCGGACGAACTTGGCCAGCCCTTCCCCCCAAGGCTATAGCCCACCCGGTTTTTGGGCATTTTTGCGGCGGACGAACTTGGGGACGGGACCCGTCGGGGGCTTATTTTTAGGCACGGCAGTTCCCGCGGCCTATTTTTTGGCACACGGAGGCCCCTCGCAAAGTCTGGCACTATTACGAGTCCGGCGGACGAACTTGGCCAGCCCCTCCCCCCAAGGCTATAGCCCACCCGTTTTTTGGGCATTTTTGCGGCGGACGAACTTGGGGATGGCACATTTGGGCACAGCAGTGCCCGCGGCCTATTTTTGGCACACGGAGGCCCCTCGCAAAGTCTGGCCGCATTCCAAGTCCGGCGAACGAACTTGGCCAGCCCCCTCCACCCAAGGCTATAGCCCACCCGTTTTTTGGGCATTTTTGCGGCGGACGAACTTGGGGACGGGACCTTCGGGCGCTTATTTTTGGGCGTGGCAGTACCCACGGCCTATTTTTGGCACACGTAGCCCCTCGCAAAGTCTGCCCCATTCCGAGCCCGGCGGACGAACTTGGCCAGCCCCTCCCCCCAAGGCTACAGCCCACCCGTTTTTTTGGGCATTTTTGCGGCGGACGAACTTGGGGACTGGACCTTCGGGAGCTTATTTTTGGATGCGGCAGTGCCCGCGGCCTATTTTCGGCACACGGAGGCCCCTCGCAAAGTCTGGCCCCATTCCGAGTCCGGCGGACGAACTTGGCCAGCCCCTCACCCCAAGGCTATAGCCCACCCCGTTTTTTGGGCATTTTTCCGGCGGACGAACTTGGGGACGGGACCTTCGGGCCCTTTTTTTTTGGGCGCGGCAGTGCCCACGGCCTATTTTTGGCACTCGGAGGCCCCTCGCAAAGTCTGGCCCCATTCCAAGTCTGTGCGGACGAACTTGGCCAGCCCCTCCCCCCAAGGCTATAGCCCACCCGTTTTTTGGGCATTTTTGCGGCGGTCGAACTTGGGGACGGGACCTTCGGGCGCTTTTTTTTGGGCGCGGCAGTGCCCGCGTCCTATTTTTGGCACACGGAGGCCCCTCGCAAAGTCTGGCCCCATTCCGAGTCCGGCGGATGAACTTGGCCAGCCCCTCCCCTAAAGGCTATAGCCCACCCGTTTTTTGGGCATTTTTGCGGCGGACGAACTTGGGGACGGGACCTTCGGGCGCTTATTTTTGGGCGCGACAGTGCCCGCGGCCTATTTTTTGCACACGAAGGCCCCCCACAAAGTCTGGCCCCATTCCGAGTCCGGCGGACGAACTTGGCCAGCCCCTCCCCCCAAGGCTATAGCCCACCCGTTTTTTGGGCATTTTTGCGGTGGACGAACTTGCGGACGGGACCTTCGGGCGCTTATTTTTTGGTGCGGCAGTGGCCGTGGCCTATTTTTGGCACACGGAGGCCCCTCACAAAGTCTGGCCCCATTCCGAGTCCGGCGGACGAACTTGGCCAGCCCCTCCCCCTAAGGCTATAGCCCACCCGTTTTTTGGGCATTTTTGCGGCGGACGAACTTGGGGATGGGACATTTGGGCACAGCAGTGTCCGCGGCCTATTTTTGGCACACGGAGGCCCCCTCGTAAAGTCTGGCCCCATTCCTAGTCCGGCGAACGAACTTGGCCAGCCCCTCCCCCCAAGGCTATAGCCCACCCGTTTTTTGGGCATTTTTGCGGCGAACGAACTTGGGGACGGGACCGTCGGGGGCTTATTTTTGGGCACGGCAGTTCCCGCGGCCTATTTTTGGCACACGGAGGCCCCTCGCAAAGTCTGGCACTATTACGAGTCCGGCGGACGAACTTGGCCAGCCCCTCCCCCCAAGGCTATAGCCCACCCCGTTTTTTGGGCATTTTTGCGGCGGACGAACTTGGGGACGGGACATTTGGGCGCTTATTTTTGGGCACGCCAGTGCCCGCGGCCTATTTTTGGCACACAGAGGCCCCTCGCAAAGTCCTGGCACTATTACGAGTCCGGCGGACGAACTTGCCAGCCCCTCCCCCCAAGGCTATAGCCCACCCGTTTTTTTGGGCATTTTTGCGGCGGACGAACTTGGGGACGGGACATTTGGGCGCTTATTTTTGGGCACGCCAGTGCCCCGCGGCCTATTTTTGGCACACAGAGGCCCCTCACAAAGTCTGGCCCCATTCCGAGTCCGGCGGACGAACTTGACCAGCCCCTCCCCCCAAGGCTATAGCCCACCCGTTTTTTTGGGCATTTTTGCAGCGGACGAACTTGGGGACGGGACCTTCAGGCGCTTATTTTTGGGCGGGGCAGTGCCCGCGGCCTATTTTTGGCACACGGAGGACCCTCGCAATGTCTGGCCCCATTCCGTGTCCGGCGGACGAACTTGGCCAGCCCTTCCCCCCAAGGCTATAGCCCACCCGGTTTTTCGGCATTTTTGCGGCGGACGAACTTGGGGACGGGGACCGTCGGGGGCTTATTTTTAGGCACGGCAGTTCCCGCGGCCTATTTTTGGCACACGGAGGCCCCTCGCAAAGTCTGGCACTATTACGAGTCCGGCGGACGAACTTGGCCAGCCCCTCCCCCCAAGGCTATAGCCCACCCGTTTTTTGGGCATTTTTGCGGCGGACGAACTTGGGGATGGGACATTTGGGCACAGCAGTGCCCGCGGCCTATTTTTGGCACACGGAGGCCCCTCGCAAAAGTCTGGCCGCATTCCAAGTCCGGCGAACGAACTTGGCCAGCCCCTCCACCCAAGGCTATAGCCCACCCGTTTTTTGGGCATTTTTGCGGCGGACGAACTTGGGGACGGGACCTTCGGGCGCTTATTTTTGGGCGTGGCAGTACCCACGGCCTATTTTTTGGCACACGTAGCCCCTCGCAAAGTCTGGCCCCATTCCGAGCCCGGCGGACGAACTTGGCCAGCCCCTCCCCCCAAGGCTACAGCCCACCCGTTTTTTGGGCAATTTTGCGGCGGACGAACTTGGGGACTGGACCTTCGGGAGCTTATTTTTGGATGCGGCAGTGCCCGCGGCCTATTTTCGGCACACGGAGGCCCCTCGCAAAGTCTGGCCCCATTCCGAGTCCGGCGGACGAACTTGGCCAGCCCCTCACCCCAAGGCTATAGCCCACCCGTTTTTTGGGCATTTTTCCGGCGGACGAACTTGGGGACGGGACCTTCGGGCCCTTTTTTTTGGGCGCGGCAGTGCCCACGGCCTATTTTGGCACTCGGAGGCCCCCTCGCAAAGTCTGGCCCCATTCCAAGTCTGTGCGGACGAACTTGGCCAGCCCCTCCCCCCAAGGCTATAGCCCACCCGTTTTTTGGGCATTTTTGCGGCGGTCGAACTTGGGGACGGGACCTTCGGGCGCTTTTTTTTGGGCGCGGCAGTGCCCGCGTCCTATTTTTGGCACACGGAGGCCCCTCGCAAAGTCTGGCCCCATTCCGAGTCCGGCGGACGAACTTGGCCAGCCCCTCCCCCCAAGGCTATAGCCCACCCGTTTTTTGGGCATTTTTTGCGGCGGTCGAACTTGGGGACGGGACCTTCGTGTGCTTATTTTTGTGCGCGGCAGTGCCCGCGGCCTATTTGTGGCACACGGAAGCCCCTCGCAAAGTCTGGCACTATTACGAGTCCGGCGGACGAACTTGGCCAGCCCCTCCCCCCAAGGGCTATAGCCCACCCGTTTTTTTGGGCATTTTTAAGGCGGACGAACTTGGGGACGTGCCTTCGGATGTTTATTTTTGGGCATGGCAGTGCCCGCGGCCTATTTTTGGCACACGGAGGTCCCTCGCAAAGTCTGGCCCCATTCCGAGTCCGGCGGACGAACTTGGCCAGCCCCTCCCCTCAAGGCTATAGCCCACCCCGTTTTTTGGGCATTTTTACGGCGGACGACCTTGGGGACGGGACCTTCGGGCGCTTATTTTTGGGCGCGCCAGTGCGCGCGGCCTATTTTTGGCACACGGAGGCCCCTCGCAAAGTCTGGCCCCATTCCGAGGTCCGGCGGACGAACTTGGCCAGCCCCTCCCCCCAAGGCTATAGCCCACCCGTTTTTTGGGCATTTTTGCGGCGGACCGAACTTGGGGATGGGACATTTGGGCACAGCAGTGCCCGCGGCCTATTTTTTGGGACACGGAGGCCCCTCGCAAAGTCTGGCCCCATTCCTAGTCCGGCAAACGAACTTGGCCAGCCCCTCCCCCCAAGGCTATAGCCCACCCGTTTTTGGGCATTTTTGCGGCGGACGAACTTGGGGACGGGGACCTTCGGGCGCTTATTTTTGGGCGCGGCAGTGCCCGCGGCCTATTTTGGCACCTCGGAGGCACCTCGCAAGGTCTGGCCCCATTCTGAGTCTGTGCGGACGAACTTTGCCAGCCCCCCCCCCCAAGGCTATAGCCCACCCCGTTTTTTGGGCATTTTTGCGGCGGTCGAACTTGGGGACGGGACCTTCGTGCACTTATTTTTGGACGCGGCAGTGCCCGAGGCCTATTTTTGGCACACGGAGGCCCCTCGCAAAGTCTGGCCCCATTCCGAGTCCGGCGGATGAACTTGGCCAGCCCCTCCCCTAAAGGCTATAGCCCACCCGTTTTTTGGGCATTTTTGCGGCGGACGAACTTGGGGACGGGACCTTCGGGCGCTTATTTTTGGGCGCGACAGTGCCCGCGGCCTATTTTTGGCACACGAAGGCCCCCCACAAAGTCTGGCCCATTCCGAGTCCGGCGGAGGAACTTGGCCAGCCCCTCCCCCCAAGGCTATAGCCCACCCCGTTTTTTGGGCATTTTTCCGGCGGACGAACTTGGGGACAGGACCTTCGGGGGCTTATTTTTTGGCGCGGCAGTGCCCGTGGCCTATTTTTTGGCACACGGAAGCCCCTCGCAAAGTCTCACCCCATTCCGAGTCCGGTGGACGAACTTGGCCATCCCCTCCCCCCAAGGCTATAGCCCACCCGTTTTTTGGGCATTTTTAAGGCGGACGAACTTGGGGACGGGCCTTCGGACGTTTATTTTTGGGTGTGGCAGTCCCCGCGGCCTATTTTTGGCACACGGAGGTCCCTCGCAAAGTCTGGCCCCATTCCGGGTCCGGCGGACGAACTTGGCCAGCCCCTCCCCTCAAGGCTATAGCCCACCTGTTTTTTGGGCATTTTTACGGTGGACGAAGTTGGGGACGGGGACCTTCGGGTGCTTATTTTTGGGCGCGGCAGTGCCCGCGGCCTATTTTTGGCACTCGGAGGCCCCTCGCAAAGTCTGGCCCCATTCCGAGTCTGTGCGGACGAACTTGGCCAGCCCCTCCCCCCAAGGCTATAGCCCACCCGTTTTTTGGGCATTTTTGCGGCGGTCGAACTTGGGGACGGGACCTTCGTGCGCTTATTTTTGGACACGGCAGTGCCCGCGGCCTATTTTTGGCAAACGGAGGCCCCTCGCAAAGTCTGGCCCCATTCCGAGTCCGGCGGATGAACTTGGCCAGCCCCTCCCCCCAAGGCTACAGCCCACCCGTTTTTTGGGCATTTTTGCGGCGGTCGAACTTGGGGACGGGACCTTCGTGCGCTTATTTTTGAACGCGGCAGTGCCCGAGGCCTATTTTTGGCACATGGAGGCCCCTCGCAAAGTCTGGCCCCATTCCGAGTCCGGCGACGAACTTGGCCAGCCCCTCCCCTCAAGGCTATAGCCCACCCGTTTTTTGGGCATTTTTGCGGCGGACGAACTTGGGGACGGGACCTTCGGGCGCTTATTTTTGGGCGCGACAGTGCCCGCGGCCTATTTTTGGCACACGAAGGCCCCCCACAAAGTCTGGCCCCATTCCGAGTCCGGCGGACGAACTTGGTCAGCCCTCCCCCCCCCTAGGCTACAGCCCCACCCGTTTTTTGGGCATTTTTGCGGCGGACGAACTTGGGGATGGGACATTTGGGCACAGCAGTGCCCGCGGCCTATTTTTGGCACACCGGAGGCCCCTCACAAAGTCTGGCCCCATTCCGAGCCCGGCGGACGAACTTGGCCAGCCCCTCCCCCCAAGGCTATAGCCCACCCGTTTTTTGGGCATTTTTGCGGCGGACGAACTTGGGGACTGGACCTTCGGGAGCTTATTTTTGGATGCGGCAGTGCCCGCGGCCAATTTTTGGTACACGGAGGCCCCTCGCAAAGTCTGGCCCCATTCCGAGTCCGGCGGATGAACTTGGCCAGCCCCTCCCCCCAAGGCTATAGCCCACCCGTTTTTTGGGCATTTTTCCGGCGGACGAACTTGGGGACGGGACCCTTCGGGCGCTTATTTTTGGGCGCGGCAGTGCCCGCGGCCTATTTTTGGCACTCGGAGGCCCCTTGCAAAGTCTGGCCCCATTCCGAGTCTGGCGGACGAACTTGGCCAGCCCCTCCCCCCAAGGCTATAGCCCACCCCGTTTTTTGGGCATTTTTTCTGGGGACGAACTTGGGGACGGGACCTTCGGGCGCTTATTTTTGGATGCGGCAGTGCCCACGGCCTATTTTTGGCACACGGAGGCCCCTCGCAAAGTCTGGCCCCATTCCGAGTCCGGCTGACGAACTTGGGCAGCCCCTCCCCCCAAGGCTATAGCCCACCCGTTTTTTGGGGCATTTTTCGGCGGACGAACATGCGGACGGGACCTTCGGGCGCTTATTTTTGGGCGCGGCAGTGCCCGCGGCCTATTTTTGGCACTCGGAGGCCCCTCGCAAAGTCTGGCCCCATTCCGAGTCTGGCGGACGAACTTTGCCAGCCCCCCCCCACCCAAGGCTACAGCCCACCCGTTTTTTGGGCATTTTTGCGGCGGTCGAACTTGGGGACAGGACCTTAGTGCGCTTATTTTTGGGCGTGGCAGTGCCCGTGGCCTATTTTTGGCACACGGAAGCCCCTCGCAAAGTCTGGCCCCATTCCGAGTCCGGTGGACGAACTTGGCCATCCCCTCCCCCCCAAGGCTATAGCCCATCCGTTTTTTGGGCATTTTTAAAGCGGACGAACTAGGGGACGGGCCTTCGGACGTTTATTTTTGGGCGTGGCAGTGCCCGCGGCCTATTTTTGGCACACGGAGGTCCCTCGCAAAGTCTGGCCCCATTCCGAGTCCGGCGGACGAACTTGGCCAGCCCCTCCCCTCAAGGCTATAGCCCACCCGTTTTTTGGGCATTTTTACGGCGGACGAACTTCGGGACGGGACCTTAGGGCGCAGCAGTGCCCGCACCCTATTTTTGGCACACACCGGAGGCCCCTCGCAAAGTCTGGCCCCATTCCGAGTCCGGCGGACGAACTTGGCCAGCCACTCCCCCCAAGGCTATAGCCCACCCGTTTTTTGGGCATTTTTGCGGCGAACGAAGTTGGGGACGGGACCGTCGAGGGCTTATTTTTGGGCACGGCAGTGCCCCGCGGCCTATTTTTGGCACACCGGAGGCCCCTCACAAAGTCTGGCCCCATTCCGAGTCCGGCGGACGAACTTGGGCAGCCCCTCCCCCCAAGGCTATAGCCCACCCGTTTTTTGGGCATTTTTGAGGCGGACGAACTTGGGGATGGGACATTTGGGCACAGCAGTGCCCGCGGGCCTATTTTTGGCACACGGAGGCCCCTCGTAAAGTGTGGCCCCATTCCTAGTCCGGCGAACGAACTTGGCCAGCCCCTCCCCCCAAGGCTATAGCACACCCCGTTTTTTTGGGCATTTTTGCTGGGGACGAACTTGGGGACGGGACCTTCGGGCGCTTATTTTTGGGCGCGGCAGTACCCGCGGCCTATTTTTGGCACATGTAGCCCCTCGCAAAGTCTGGCCCCATTCGGAGCCCGGCGGACGAACTTGGCCAGCCCCTCCCCCCAAGGCTATAGCCCACCCGTTTTTTGGGCATTTTTGCGGCGGACGAACTTGGGGACTGGACCTTTGGGAGCTTATTTTTGGATGCGGCAGTGCCCGCGGCCTATTTTTGGAACACGGAGGCCCCTCGCAAAGTCTGGCCCCATTCCGAGTCCGGCGGACGAACTTGGCCAGCCCCTCCCCCCAAGGCTATAGCCCACCCGTTTTTTGGGCATTTTTCCGGCGGAAGAACTTGGGGACGGGACCTTCGGGCGCGGCAGTGCCCGCGGCCTATTTTTGGCACTCGGAGGCCCCTCGCAAAGTCTGTCCCCATTCCGAGTCTGTGCGGACGAACTTCGCCAGCCCCTCCCCCAAGGGCTATAGCCCACCCGTTTTTGGGCATTTTTGCGGCGGTCGAACTTGGGGACGGGACCTTCGTGCGCTTATTTTTGGGCGCGGCAGTGCCCGGGGCCTATTTTTGGCACACGGAAGCCCTCGCAAAGTCTGGCCCCATTCCGAGTCCGGTGGACGAAACTTGGCCATCCCCTCCCCCCAAGGCTATAGCCCACCCGTTTTTTGGGCATTTTTAAGGCGGACGAACTTGGGGACGGGCCTTTGGATGTTTATTTTTGGGCGTGGCAGTGCCCGTGGCCTATTTTTGGCACACGGAGGTCCCTCGCAAAGTCTGGCCCCATTCCGAGTCCGGCGGACGAACTTGGCCAACCCCTCCCCTCAAGGCTATAGCCCACCCGTTTTTTGGGCATTTTTACGGCGGACGAACTTGGGGACGGGACCTTTGGGTGCTTATTTTTGGGTACGCCAGTGTCCGCAGCCTATTTTTGGCACACGGAGGCCCCTCACAAAGTCTGGCACCATTACGAGTCCGGCGGACGAACTTGGCCAGACCCTCCCCCCAAGGCTATAGCCCACCCGTTTTTTGGGCATTTTTGCGGCGAACGAACTTGGGGACGGGACCGTCGAGGGCTTATTTTTGGGCACGGCAGTACCCACGGCCTATTTGTGGCACACGGAAGCCCCTCGCAAAGTCTGGCACTATTACGAGTCCGGCGGACGAACTTGGCCAGCCCCTCCCCCCCAAGGCTATAGCCCACCTGTTTTTTGGGCATTTTTGCAGCGGACGAACTTGGGGACGGGACATTTGGGCGCTTATTTTTGGGCGCGCCAGTGCCCGCAGCCTATTTTTGGCACACGGAGGCCCCTCACAAAGTCTGGCCCCATTCCGAGTCCGGCGGACGAACATGGCCAGCCCCTCCCCCCAAGGCTATAGCCAACCCGTTTTTTGGGCATTTTTGCGGCGGACGAAACATGGGGATGGGACATTTGGGCATAGTAGTGCCCGCGGCCTATTTTTGGCACACAGAGGCTCTCGCAATGTCTGGCCCCATTCCTAGTCCGGCGAACGAACTTGGCCAGCCCCTCCCCCCAAGGCTATAGCCCACCCGTTTTTTGGGCCTTTTTGTGGCGGACGAACTTGGGGACGGGACCTTCGGGCGCTTATTTTTGGGCGCGGCAGTATCCGCGGCCTATTTTTGGCACACGTAGCCCCTCGCAAAGTCTGGCCCCATTCCGATACCGGCGGACGAACTTGGCCAGCCCCTCCCCCCAAGGCTATAGCCCACCCGTTTTTTGGGCATTTTTGCGGCGGACGAACTTGGGGACTGGACCTTCGGGAGCTTATTTTTGGATGCGGCAGTGCCCACGGCCTATTTTTGGCACACGGAGGCCCCTCGCAAAGTCTGGCCCCATTCCGAGTCCGGCGGACGAACTTGGCCAGCCCCTCCCCCCAAGGCTATAGCCCATCCGTTTTTTGGGCATTTTTAAAGCGGACGAACTAGGGGACGGCCTTCGGACGTTTATTTTTGGGCGTGGCAGTGCCCGCGGCCTATTTTTGGCACACGGAGGTCCCTCGCAAAGTCTGGCCCCATTCCGAGTCCGGCGGACGAACTTGGCCAGCCCCTCCCCTCAAGGCTATAGCCCACCCGTTTTTTGGGCATTTTTACGGCGGACGAACTTCGGGACGGGACCTTAGGGCGCAGCAGTGCCCGCACCCTATTTTTGGCACACGGAGGCCCCTCGCAAAGTCTGGCCCCATTCCGAGTCCGGCGGACGAACTTGGCCAGCCACTCCCCCCAAGGCTATAGCCCACCCGTTTTTTTGGGCATTTTTGCGGCGAACGAAGTTGGGGACGGGACCGTCGAGGGCTTATTTTTGGGCACGGCAGTGCCCGCGGCCTATTTTTGGCACACGGAGGCCCCTCACAAAGTCTGGCCCCATTCCGAGTCCGGCGGACGAACTTGGGCAGCCCCTCCCCCCAAGGCTATAGCCCACCCGTTTTTTGGGCATTTTTGAGGCGGACGAACTTGGGGATGGGACATTTGGGCACAGCAGTGCCCGCGGCCTATTTTTGGCACACACGGAGGCCCCTCGTAAAGTGTGGCCCCATTCCTAGTCCGGCGAACGAACTTGGCCAGCCCCCTCCCCCCAAGGCTATAGCACACCCGTTTTTTGGGCATTTTTGCTGGGGACGAACTTGGGGACGGGACCTTCGGGCGCTTATTTTTGGCGCGGCAGTACCCGCGGCCTATTTTTGGCACATGTAGCCCCTCGCAAAGTCTGGCCCCATTCGGAGCCCGGCGGACGAACTTGGCCAGCCCCTCCCCCCAAGGCTATAGCCCACCCGTTTTTTGGGCATTTTTGCGGCGGACGAACTTGGGGACTGGACCTTTGGGAGCTTATTTTTGGATGCGGCAGTGCCCGCGGCCTATTTTTGGAACACGGAGGCCCCTCGCAAAGTCTGGCCCCATTCCGAGTCCGGCGGACGAACTTGGCCAGCCCCTCCCCCCAAGGCTATAGCCCACCCGTTTTTTGGGCATTTTTCCGGCGGAAGAACTTGGGGACGGGACCTTCGGGCGCGGCAGTGCCCGCGGCCTATTTTTGGCACTCGGAGGCCCCTCGCAAAGTCTGTCCCCATTCCGAGTCTGTGCGGACGAACTTCGCCAGCCCCTCCCCCCAAGGCTATAGCCCACCCGTTTTTTGGGCATTTTTGCGGCGGTCGAACTTGGGGACGGGACCTTCGTGCGCTTATTTTTGGGCGCGGCAGTGCCCGGGGCCTATTTTTGGCACACGGAAGCCCCTCGCAAAGTCTGGCCCCATTCCGAGTCCGGTGGACGAACTTGGCCATCCCCTCCCCCCAAGGCTATAGCCCACCCGTTTTTTGGGCATTTTTAAGGCGGACGAACTTGGGGACGGGCCTTTGGATGTTTATTTTTGGGCGTGGCAGTGCCCGTGGCCCTATTTTTTGGCACACGGAGGTCCCTCGCAAAGTCTGGCCCCATTCCGAGTCCGGCGGACGAACTTGGCCAACCCCTCCCCTCAAGGCTATAGCCCACCCCGTTTTTTGGGCATTTTTTACGGCGGACGAACTTGGGGACGGGACCTTTGGGTGCTTATTTTTGGGTACGCCAGTGTCCGCAGCCTATTTTTGGCACACGGAGGCCCCTCACAAAGTCTGGCACCATTACGAGTCCGGCGGACGAACTTGGCCAGACCCTCCCCCCAAGGCTATAGCCCACCCGTTTTTTGGGCATTTTTGCGGCGAACGAACTTGGGGACGGGACCGTCGAGGGCTTATTTTTGGGCACGGCAGTACCCACGGCCTATTTGTGGCACACGGAAGCCCCTCGCAAAGTCTGGCACTATTACGAGTCCGGCGGACGAACTTGGCCAGCCCCTCCCCCCAAGGCTATAGCCCACCTGTTTTTTGGGCATTTTTGCAGCGGACGAACTTGGGGACGGACATTTGGGCGCTTATTTTTGGGCGCGCCAGTGCCCGCAGCCTATTTTTGGCACACCGGAGGCCCCTCACAAAGTCTGGCCCCATTCCGAGTCCGGCGGACGAACATGGCCAGCCCCTCCCCCCAAGGCTATAGCCAACCCGTTTTTTGGGCATTTTGCGGCGGACGAACATGGGGATGGGACATTTGGGCATAGTAGTGCCCGCGGCCTATTTTTGGCACACAGAGGCTCCTCGCAATGTCTGGCCCCATTCCTAGTCCGGCGAACGAACTTGGCCAGCCCCTCCCCCCAAGGCTATAGCCCCACCCGTTTTTTGGGCCTTTTTGTGGCGGACGAACTTGGGGACGGGACCTTCGGGCGCTTATTTTTGGGCGCGGCAGTATCCGCGGCCTATTTTTGGCACACGTAGCCCCTCGCAAAGTCTGGCCCCATTCCGATACCGGCGGACGAACTTGGCCAGCCCCTCCCCCCAAGGCTATAGCCCACCCGTTTTTTGGGCATTTTTGCGGCGGACGAACTTGGGGACTGGACCTTCGGGAGCTTATTTTTGGATGCGGCAGTGCCCACGGCCTATTTTTGGCACACGGAGGCCCCTCGCAAAGTCTGGCCCCCATTCCGAGTCCGGCGGACGAACTTGGCCAGCCCCTCCCCCCAAGGCTATAGCCCACCCGTTTTTTGGGCATTTTTAAGGCGGACGAACTTGGGGACGGGCCTTCGGACGTTTATTTTTTGGCGCGGCAGTGCCCGCGGCCTATTTTTGGCACACGGAGGCCCCTCGCAAAGTCTGGCCCCATTCCGAGTGCGGCGGACGAACTTGGCCAGCCCCTCCGCTCAAGGCTATAGCCCACCCCGTTTTTTGGGCATTTTTACGACGGACGAACTTGGGGACGGGACCTTTGGGGGCTTATTTTTGGGCACGCCAGAGCCCACAGCCTATTTTTGGCACACGGAGGCCCCTCACAAAGTCTGGCACCATTACGAGTCCGGCGGACGAACATGGCCAGCCCCTCCCCCAAAGGCTATAGCCCAACCCGTTTTTTGGGCATTTTTGCGGCGGTCGAACTTGGGGACGGGACCTTCGTGCGCTTATTTTTGGACGCGGCAGTGCCCACGGCCTATTTTTGGCACTTGGAGGCCCCTCGCAAAGTCTGGCCCCATTCCGAGTCTGTGCGGACGAACTTGGCCAGCCCCTCCCCCCAAGGCTATAGCCCACCCCGTTTTTTGGGCATTTTTGCGGCGGACGAACTTGGGGACGGGACCTTTGGGCGCAGCAGTGCCCGCGCCCTATTTTTGGCACACGGAGGCCCCTCGCAAAGTCTGGCCCCATTCCGAGTCTGTGCGGACGAACTTGGCCAGCCCCTCCCCCCAAGGCTATAGCCAACCCGTTTTTTGGGCATTTTTGCGGCGGACGAACTTGGGGATGGGACATTTGGGCACAGCAGTGCCCACGGCCTATTTTTGGCACACAGAGGCCCCCTCGCAAAGTCTGGCCCCATTCCTAGTCCGGCGAACGAACTTGGCCAACCCCTCCCCCCAAGGCTATAGCCCACCCGTTTTTTGGGCATTTTTGTGGCGGACGAACTTGGGGACGGGACCTTCGGGCGCTTATTTTTGGGCGCGGCAGTACCCGCGGCCTATTTTTGGCACACGTAACCCCTCGCAAAGTCTGGCCCCATTCCGATCCCGGCGGACGAACTTGGCCAGCCCCTCCCCCCAAGGCTATAGCCCACCCGTTTTTTGGGCATTTTTGCGGCGGACGAACTTGGGGACTGGACCTTCGGGAGCTTATTTTTGGATGCGGCAGTGCCCGCGGCCTATTTTTGGCACACGGAGGCCCCTCGCAAAGTCTGGCCCCATTCCGAGTCCGGCGGACGACCTTGGCCAGCCCCTCCCCCCAAGGCTATAGCCCACCCGTTTTTTGGGCATTTTTAAGGCGGACGAACTTGGGGACGGGCCTTCGGACGTTTATTTTTTGGGCACGGCAGTGCCCACGCCTATTTTTGGCACTTGGAGGCCCCTCGCAAAGTCTGGCCCCCATTCCGAGTCTGTGCGGACGAACTTGGCCAGCCCCTCCCCCCAAGGCTATAGCCCACCCCGTTTTTTGGGCATTTTTGTGGCGGACGAACTTGGGGACGGGACCTTCGGGCGCTTATTTTTGGGCGCGGCAGTACCCGCGGCCTATTTTTGGCACACGTAACCCCTCGCAAAGTCTGGCCCCATTCCGATCCCGGCGGAACGAACTTGGCCAGCCCCTCCCCCCAAGGCTATAGCCCACCCGTTTTTTGGGCATTTTTGCGGCGGACGAACTTGGGGACTGGACCTTCGGGAGCTTATTTTTGGATGCGGCAGTGCCCGCGGCCTATTTTTGGCACACGGAGGCCCCTCGCAAAGTCTGGCCCCATTCCGAGTCCGGCGGACGACCTTGGCCAGCCCCTCCCCCCAAGGCTATAGCCCACCCCGTTTTTTGGGCATTTTTAAGGCGGACGAACTTGGGGACGGGCCTTCGGACGTTTATTTTTGGGCACGGCAGTGCCCACGGCCTATTTTTGGCACTTGGAGGCCCCTCGCAAAGTCTGGCCCCATTCGAGTCTGTGCGGACGAACTTGGCCAGCCCCTCCCCCCAAGGCTATAGCCCACCCGTTTTTTTGGGCATTTTTGCGGCGGACGAAGTTGGGGACGGGACCTTTGGGCGCAGCAGTGCCCGCGCCCTATTTTTGGCACATGGAGGCCCCTCGCAAAGTCTGGCCCCATTCCGAGTCCGGCGGACGAACTTGGCCAGCCCCTCCCCCCAAGGCTATAGCCCACCCGTTTTTTGGGCATTTTTGCGGCGAACGAACTTGGGAACGGGACCGTCGGGGGCTTATTTTTGGGCACGGCAGTGCCCGCGGCCTATTTTTGGCACACGGAGGCCCCTCGCAGAGTCTGGCGCCATTCCGAGTTTGTGCGGACGAACTTGGCCAGCCCCTCCCCCCAAGGCTATAGCCCACCCATTTTTTGGGTATTTTTGCGGCGGACAAACTTGGGGATCGGACATTTGGGCACAGCAGTGCCCGCGTCCTATTTTTGGCACACGGAGGTCCCTCGCAAAGTCTGGCCCCATTCCGAGTCTGGCGGACGAACTTGGCCAGCCCCTCCCCCCAAGGCTATAGCCCAACCCGTTTTTTGGGCATTTTTAAGGCGGACGAACTTGGGGACGGGCCTTCGGACGTTTATTTTTGACGCGGCAGTGCCCGCGGCCTATTTTTGGCACACGAAGGCCCCTCGCAAAGTCTGGCCCCATTCCGAGTGCGGCGGACGAACTTGGCCAGCCCCTCCGCTCAAGGCTATAGCCCACCCGTTTTTTGGGCATTTTTACGACGGACGAACTTGGGGACGGGACCTTTGGGAGCTTATTTTTGGGCACGCCAGAGCCCACAGCCTATTTTTGGCACACGGAGGCCCCTTAGAAAGTCTGGCACCATTACGAGTCCGGCGGACGAACATGGCAAGCCCCTCCCCCAAAGGCTATAGCCAACCCGTTTTTTGGGCATTTTTGCGGCGGTCGAACTTGGGGACGGGACCTTCGTGCGCTTATTTTTGGACGCGGCAGTGCCCACGGCCTATTTTTGGCACTCGGAGGCCCCTCGCAAAGTCTGGCCCCATTCCGAGTCTGTGCGGACGAAATTGGCCAGCCCCTCCCCCCAAGGCTATAGCCCACCCGTTTTTTGGGCATTTTTGCGGCGGACGAACATGGGGACGGACCTTTGGGCGCAGCAGTGCCCGCGCCCTATTTTTGCCACACGGAGGCCTCTCGCAAAGTCTGGCCCCATTCCGAGTCTGTGCGGACGAACTTGGCCTGCCCCTCCCCCCAAGGCTATAGCCAACCCGTTTTTTGGGCATTTTTGCGGCGGACGAACTTGGGGATGGGACATTTGGGCACAGCAGTGCCCGCGGCCTATTTTTGGCACACAGAGCCCCTCGCAAAGTCTGGCCCCATTCCTAGTCCGGCGAACGAACTTGGCCAGCCCCTCCCCCCAAGGCTATAGCCCACCCGTTTTTTGGGCATTTTTGTGGCGGACGAACTTGGGGACGGGACCTTCGGGTGCTTATTTTTGGGCGCGGCAGTACCCGCGGCCTATTTTTGGCACACGTAGCCCCTCGCAAAGTCTGGCCCCATTCCGATCCCGGCGGACGAACTTGGCCAGCCCCTCCCCACAAGGCTATAGCCCACCCGTTTTTTGGGCATTTTTGCGGCGGACGAACTTGGGGACTGGACCTTCGGGAGCTTATTTTTGGATGCGGCAGTGCCCGCCGCCTATTTTTGGCACACGGAGGCCCTCGCAAAGTCTGGCCCCATTCCGAGTCCGGCGGACGAACTTGGACAGGCCCCTCCCCCCCAAGGCTATAGCCCACCCCGTTTTTTGGGCATTTTTAAGGCGGACGAACTTGGGGACGGGCCTTCGGACGTTTATTTTTAGGCACGGCAGTGCCCGCGGCCTATTTTTGGCACACGGAGGGCCCTCGCAAAGTCCTGGCCCCATTCCGAGTGCGGCGGACGAACATGGCCAGCCCCTCCCCCCAAGGCTATAGCCAACCCGTTTTTTGGGCATTTTTGCGGCGGTCGAAATTGGGGACGGGACCTTCGTGCGCTTATTTTTGGACGCGGCAGTGCCCACGGCCTATTTTTGGCACTCGGAGGCCCCTCGCAAAGTCTGGCCCCATTCCGAGTGCGGCGGACGAACTTGGCCAGCCCCTCCGCTCAAGGCTATAGCCCACCCGTTTTTTGGGCATTTTTACGACGGACGAACTTGGGGACGGGACCTTTGGGCGCTTATTTTTGGGCACAGCCAGAGCCCACAGCCTATTTTTGGCACACGGAGGCCCCTCACAAAGTCTGGCACCATTACGAGTCCGGCGGACGAACATGGCAGCCCCTCCCCCCAAGGCTATAGCCAACCCGTTTTTTGGGCATTTTTGCGGCGGTCGAAATTGGGGACGGGACCTTCGTGCGCTTATTTTTGGACGCGGCAGTGCCCACGGCCTATTTTTGGCACTCGGAGGCCCCTCGCAAAATCTGGCCCCATTCCGAGTCTGTGCGGACGAACTTGGCCAGCCCCTCCCCCCAAGGCTATAGCCCAACCCTTTTTGGGCATTTTTGCGGCGGACGAACTTGGGGACGGGACCTTTGGGCGCAGCAGTGCCCGCGCCCTATTTTTGGCACACGGAGGCCCCTCGCAAAGTTTGGCCCCATTCCGAGTCCGGCGGACGAACTTGGCCAGCCCCTCCCCCCAAGGCTATAGCCCACCCGTTTTTTGGGGCATTTTTGCGGCGAACGAACTTGGGGACGGGACCGTCGGGGGCTTATTTTTGGGCACGGCAGTGCCCGCGGCCTATTTTTGGCACACGGAGGCCCCTCGCAGAGTCTGGCCCCATTCCGAGTCTGTGCGGACGAACTTGGCCAGCCCCTCCCCCCAAGGCTATAGCCCACCCGTTTTTTGGGTATTTTTGCGGCGGACGAACTTGGGGATCGGACATTTGGGCACAGCAGTGCCCGCGCCCTATTTTTGGCACACGGAGGCCCCTCGCAAAGTTTGGCCCCATTCCGAGTCCGGCGGACGAACTTGGCCAGCCCCTCCCCCCAAGGCTATAGCCCACCCGTTTTTTGGGCATTTTTGCGGCGAACGAACTTGGGGACGGGACCGTCGGGGGCTTATTTTTGGGCACGGCAGTGCCCGCGGCCTATTTTGGCACACCCGGAGGGCCCCTCGCAGAGTCTGGCCCCATTCCGAGTCTGTGCGGACGAACTTGGCCAGCCCCTCCCCCCAAGGCTATAGCCCACCCGTTTTTTGGGCATTTTTGCGGCGAACGAACTTGGGGACGGGACCGTCGGGGGCTTATTTTTGGGCACGGCAGTGCCCGCGGCCTATTTTTGGCACACGGAGGCCCCTCGCAGAGTCTGGCCCCCCATTCCGAGTCTGTGCGGACGAACTTGGCCAGCCCCCTCCCCCCAAGGCTATAGCCCACCCCGTTTTTTGGGCATTTTTACGACGGACGAACTTGGGGACGGGACCTTTGGGCGCTTATTTTTGGGCACGCCAGAGCCCACAGCCTATTTTTGGCACACGGAGGCCCCTCACAAAGTCTGGCACCATTACGAGTCCGGCGGACGAACATGGCCAGCCCCTCCCCCCAAGGCTATAGCCAACCCGTTTTTTGGGCATTTTTGCGGCGGTCGAACTTGGGGACGGGACCTTCGTGCGCTTATTTTTGGACGCGGCAGTGCCCACGGCCTATTTTTGGCACTCGGAGGCCCCTCGCAAAATCTGGCCCCATTCCGAGTCTGTGCGGACGAACTTGGCCAGCCCCCTCCCCCCCAAGGCTATAGCCCAACCCTTTTTTGGGCATTTTTGCGGCGGACGAACTTGGGGACGGGACCTTTGGGCGCAGCAGTGCCCGCGCCCTATTTTTGGCACACGGAGGCCCCTCGCAAAGTTTGGCCCCATTCCGAGTCCGGCGGACGAACTTGGCCAGCCCCTCCCCCCAAGGCTATAGCCCACCCGTTTTTTGGGCATTTTTGCGGCGAACGAACTTGGGGACGGGACCGTCGGGGGCTTATTTTTGGGCACGGCAGTGCCCGCGGCCTATTTTTGGCACACGGAGGCCCCTCGCAGAGTCTGGCCCCATTCCGAGTCTGTGCGGACGAACTTGGCCAGCCCCTCCCCCCAAGGCTATAGCCCACCCGTTTTTTGGGTATTTTTGCGGCGGACGAACTTGGGGATCGGACATTTGGGCACAGCAGTGCCCGCGCCCTATTTTTGGCACACGGAGGCCCCTCGCAAAGTTTGGCCCCATTCCGAGTCCCGGCGGACGAACTTGGCCAGCCCCTCCCCCCAAGGCTATAGCCCACCCGTTTTTTGGGCATTTTTGCGGCGAACGAACTTGGGGACGGGACCGTCGGGGGCTTATTTTTGGGCACGGCAGTGCCCGCGGCCTATTTTTGGCACACCGGAGGCCCCTCGCAGAGTCTGGCCCCATTCCGAGTCTGTGCGGACGAACTTGGCCAGCCCCTCCCCCCAAGGCTATAGCCCACCCCGTTTTTTGGGCATTTTTGCGGCGAACGAACTTGGGGACGGGACCGTCGGGGGCTTATTTTTGGGCACGGCAGTGCCCGCGGCCTATTTTTGGCACACGGAGGCCCCTCGCAGAGTCTGGCCCCATTCCGAGTCTGTGCGGACGAACTTGGCCAGCCCCTCCCCCCAAGGCTATAGCCCACCCGTTTTTTGGGCATTTTTACGACGGACGAACTTGGGGACGGGACCTTTGGGCGCTTATTTTTGGGCACGCCAGAGCCCACAGCCTATTTTTGGCACACGGAGGCCCCTCACAAAGTCTGGCACCATTACGAGTCCGGCGGACGAACATGGCCAGCCCCTCCCCCCAAGGCTATAGCCAACCCGTTTTTTGGGCATTTTTGCGGCGGTCGAACTTGGGGACGGGACCTTCGTGCGCTTATTTTTGGACGCGGCAGTGCCCACGGCCTATTTTTGGCACTCGGAGGCCCCTCGCAAAGTCTGGCCCCATTCCGAGTCTGTGCGGACGAACTTGGCCAGCCCCTCCCCCCAAGGCTATAGCCCACCCGTTTTTTGGCATTTTTTGCGGCGGACGAACTTGGGGACGGGACCTTCGGGGGCTTCTTTATGGGCGCGGCTGTGCCCGTGGCCTATTTTTGGTACACGGAGGCCCCGTCGCAAAGTTTGGCCCCATTCCGAGTCCGGCGGACGAACATGGCCGGCCCCTACCCCCAAGGCTATAGCCCACCCCGTTTTTTGGGCATTTTTGCTGGGGACGAACTTGGGGACGGGACCTTCGGGCGCTTATTTTTGGGCGCGGCAGTACCCGTGGCCTATTTTTGGCACATGTAGCCCCTCGCAAAGTCTGGCCCCATTCGGAGCCCGGCGGACGAAATTGGCCAGCCCCTCCCCCCAAGGCTATAGCCCACCCGTTTTTTGGGCATTTTTGCGGCGAACGAACTTGGGGACGGGACCGTCGGGGGCTTATTTTCGGGCACGGCAGTGCCCGCGGCCTATTTTTGGCACACGGAGGCCCCTCGTAGAGTCTGGCCCCATTCCGAGTCTGTGCGGACGAACTTGGCCAGCCCCTCCCCCCAAGGCTATAGCCCACCCGTTTTTTGGGTATTTTTGCAGCGGACGAACTTGGGGATCGGACATTTGGGCACAGCAGTGCCCGCGGCCTATTTTTCGCACACGGAGGCCCCTTGCAAAGTCTGGCCCCATTCCTAGTCCGGTGAACGAACTTGGCCAGCCCCTCCCCCCAAGGCTATAGGCTACCGGTTTTTTGGGCATTTTTGTGGCGGACGAACTAGCGGACGGGAGCTTCGGGCGCTTATTTTTGGGCACGGCAGTGCCCGCGGCCTATTTTTGGCACACGGAGGCCCCTCGCAAAGTCTGGCCCCATTCCGAGTCTGTGCGGACGAACTTGGCCAGCCCCTCCGCTCAAGGCTATAGCCCACCCCTTTTTTGGGAATTTTTACGACGGACGAACTTGGGGACGGGACCTTTGGGCGCTTATTTTTGGGCACGCCAGAGCCCACAGCCTATTTTTGGCACACCGGAGGCCCCTCACAAAGTCTGGCACCATTACGAGTCCGGCGGACGAACATGGCCAGCCCCTCCCCCCAAGGCTATAGCCAACCCGTTTTTTGGCATTTTTGCGGCGGTCGAAATTGGGGACGGGACCTTCGTGCGCTTATTTTTGGACGCGGCAGTGCCCACGGCCTATTTTTTGGCACTCGGAGGCCCCTCGCAAAGTCTGGCCCCATTCCGAGTCTGTGCGGACGAACTTGGCCAGCCCCTCCCCCCAAGGCTATAGCCCACCCCTTTTTTGGGCATTTTTGCGGCGGACAAACTTGGGGACGGGACCTTTGGGCGCAGCAGTGCCCGCGCCCTATTTTTGGCACACGGAGGCCCCTCGCAAAGTTTGGCCCCATTCCGAGTCCGGCGGACGAACTTGGCCAGCCCCTCCCCCCAAGGCTATAGCCCACCCGTTTTTTGGGCATTTTTGCGGCGAACGAACTTGGGGACGGGACCGTCGGGGGCTTATTTTTGGGCACGGCAGTGCCCGCGGCCTATTTTTGGCACACGGAGGCCCCCTCGCAGAGTCTGGCCCCATTCCGAGTCTGTGCGGACGAACTTGGCCAGCCCCTCCCCCCAAGGCTATAGCCCACCCGTTTTTTGGTATTTTTGCGGCGGACGAACTTGGGGATCGGACATTTGGGCACAGCAGTGCCCGCGGCCTATTTTTGGCACACGGAGGCCCCTCGCAAAGTCTGGCCCCATTCCGAGTCCGGCGGACGAACTTGGCCAGCCCCTCCCCCCAAGGCTATAGCCCACCCGTTTTTTTGGGCATTTTTAAGGCGGACGAACTTGGGGACGGGCCTTCGGACGTTTATTTTTGGGCGCGGCAGTGCCCGCGGCCTATTTTGGCACACGGAGGCCCCTCGCAAAGTCTGGCCCCATTCCGAGTGCGGCGGACGAACTTGGCCAGCCCCTCCGCTCAAGGCTATAGCCCACCCGTTTTTTGGGCATTTTTACGACGGACGAACTTGGGGACGGGACCTTTGGGCGCTTATTTTTGG
Organism: Citrus x limon; assembly: GCA_034663535.1. Lineage (NCBI taxonomy): Eukaryota > Viridiplantae > Streptophyta > Magnoliopsida > Sapindales > Rutaceae > Citrus > Citrus x limon. The sequence goes on along the minus strand of CM067998.1, from coordinate 34,196,842 downwards.
GCACGCCAGAGCCCACAACCTATTTTTGGCACACCGGAGGCCCCTCACAAAGTCTGGCACCATTACGAGTCCGGCGGACGAACATGGCCAGCCCCTCCCCCCAAGGCTATAGCCAACCCGTTTTTTGGGCATTTTTGCGGCGGTCGAACTTGGGGACGGGACCCTTCGTGCGCTTATTTTTGGACGCGGCAGTGCCCACGGCCTATTTTTGGCACTCGGAGGCCCCTCGCAAAGTCTGGCCCCATTCCGAGTCTGTGCGGACGAACTTGGCCAGCCCCTCCCCCCAAGGCTATAGCCCACCCGTTTTTTGGCATTTTTTGCGGCGGACGAACTTGGGGACGGGACCTTCGGGGGCTTCTTTATGGGCGCGGATGTGCCCGTGGCCTATTTTTGGTACACGGAGGCCCGTCGCAAAGTTTGGCCCCATTCCGAGTCCGGCGGACGAACATGGCCGGCCCCTACCCCCAAGGCTATAGCCCACCCGTTTTTTGGGCATTTTTGCTGGGGACGAACTTGGGGACGGGACCTTCGGGCGCTTATTTTTGGGCGCGGCAGTACCCGTGGCCTATTTTTGGCACATGTAGCCCCTCGCAAAGTCTGGCCCCATTCGGAGCCCGGCGGACGAAATTGGCCAGCCCCTCCCCCCAAGGCTATAGCCCACCCGTTTTTTGGGCATTTTTGCGGCGAACGAACTTGGGGACGGGACCGTCGGGGGCTTATTTTTGGGCACGGCAGTGCCCGCGGCCTATTTTTGGCACACGGAGGCCCCTCGCAGAGTCTGGCCCCATTCCGAGTCTGTGCGGACGAACTTGGCCAGCCCCTCCCCCCAAGGCTATAGCCCACCCGTTTTTTGGGTATTTTTGCGGCGGACGAACTTGGGGATCGGACATTTGGGCACAGCAGTGCCCGCGGCCTATTTTTCGCACACGGAGGCCCCTTGCAAAGTCTGGCCCCATTCCTAGTCCGGTGAACGAACTTGGCCAGCCCCTCCCCCCAAGGCTATAGGCTACCGGTTTTTTGGGCATTTTTGTGGCGGACGAACTAGCGGACGGGAGCTTCGGGCGCTTATTTTTGGGCACGGCAGTGCCCGCGGCCTATTTTTGGCACACGGAGGCCCCTCGCAAAGTCTGGCCCCATTCCGAGTCTGTGCGGACGAACTTGGCCAGCCCCTCCCCCCAAGGCTATAGCCCACCCGTTTTTTGGGTATTTTTGCGGCGGACGAACTTGGGGATTGGACATTTGGGCACAGCAGTGCCCGCGGCCTATTTTTGGCACACGTAGCCCCTCGCAAAGTCTGGCCCCATTCCGAGCCCGGCGGACGAACTTGGCCAGCCCCCTCCCCCCAAGGCTATAGGCTACCCGTTTTTTGGGCATTTTTGTGGCGGACGAACTAGCGGACGGGAGCTTCGGGCGCTTATTTTTTGGCGCGGCAGTACCCGCGGCCTATTTCTGGCACACGGAGGCCCCTCGCAAAGTCTGGCCCCATTCCGAGTCCGGCGGACGAACATGGCCAGCCCCTCCCCCCAAGGCTATAGCCCACCCATTTTTTGGCATTTTTTGCGGCGGACGAACTTGGGGACGGGACCTTCGGGCGCTTATTTTTTGGCGCGGCAGTGCCCGCGGCCTATTTTGGGCACCTGGTGGTGGCTCGCAAAGTGTGGCCCCATTCCGAGTCCGGCGGACGAACATGGCCAGCCCCTCCCCCCAAGGCTATAGCCCACCCGTTTTTTGGCATTTTTTGCGGCGGACGAACTTGGGGACGGGACCTTCGGGCGCTTATTTTTGGGCACGGCAGTGCCCGCGGCCTATTTTGGGCACCCATTGGCGGATCGCAAAGTGTGGCCCCATTCCGAGTCCGGTGGACAAACTTGGCCAGCCCCTCCCCCGAAGGCTATAGCCCACCCATTTTTTGGGCATTTTTGCGGCGGACGAACTTGGGGACGGGACCTTCGGGGGCTTATTTTTGGGTTCGGCGGTGCCCGTGGCCTATTTTTGGCACACGGAGGGCCCTCGCAAAGTCTGGCCCCATTACGAGTCCAGCGGACGAACTTGGCCAGCCCCTCCTCCCAAGGCTATAGCCCACCCATTTTTTGGGCTTTTTTACGGTGGACGAACTTGGGGACGGGACCTTCGGGCGCTTATTTTTTGGCGCGTCAGTGCCCGTGGCCTATTTTTGGCACACGGAGGCCCCTCGCAAAGTCTGGCCCCATTCCGAGTCCCACGGACGAACTTGGCCAGCCCCTCCCCCCAGGCTATAGGCTACCCGTTTTTTGGGCATTTTTGTGGCGGACGAACTAGCGGACGGGAGCTTCGGGCGCTTATTTTTGGGCGCGGCAGTACCCGCGGCCTATTTCTGGCACACGGAGGCCCCTCGCAAAGTCTGGCCCCATTCCGAGTCCGGCGGACGAACATGGCCAGCCCCTCCCCCCAAGGCTATAGCCCACCCGTTTTTTGGCATTTTTTGCGGCGGACGAACTTGGGGACGGGACCTTCGGGGGCTTATTTATGGGCGCGGCTGTGCCCGTGGCCTATTTTTGGTACACGGAGGCCCGTCGCAAATTTGGCCCCATTCCGAGTCCGGCGGACGAACATGGCCGGCCCCTACCCCCAAGGCTATAGCCCACCCGTTTTTTGGGCATTTTTGCGGCGGACGAACATGGGGACGAGACCTTCGGGCACTTATTTTTGGGCGCGGGAGTACCCGCGGCCTATTTTTGGCACACGGAGGCCCCTCGCAAAGTCTGGCCTCATTCCGAGTACGGCGGACGAACTTGGCCAGCCCCTCCCCCAAAGGCTATAGCCCACCCGTTTTTTGGGCATTTTTGCGGCGGACGAACTTGGGGACGGGACCTTCGGGCGCTTATTTTTGGGTGCGGTAGTGCCCGCGGCCTATTTTTGGCACACAGAGGCCCCTCGCAAAGTCTGGCCCCATTCCGAGTCCGGCGGACGAACTTGGCCTGCCCCTCCCACAAAGGCTATAGCCCACCCGTTTTTTGGGCATTTTTGCGGCGGACGAACTTGGGACGGGACCTTCGGGGGCTTATTTTTGGGCGAGGGAGTGCCCGCGGCCTATTTTTGGCACACGGAGGCCCCTCGCAAAGTCTGGACCCATTACGAGTCCGGCGGACGAACTTGGCCAGCCCCTCCCCCCAAGGCTATAGCCCTCCTGTTTATTGTGCATTTTTGCGGCGGACGAACTTGGGGACGGGACCTTCGGGCGCTTATTTTTGGGCACGGTAGTGCCCGCGACCTATTTTTGGCACACGGAGGCCCCTCGCAAAGTCTGGCCCCATTCCGAGTCCGGCGGACGAACTTGGCCAGCCCCTCCCCCCAAGGCTATAGCCCACCCATTTTTTGGGCATTTTCGGGGCGGACGAACTTGAGGACGGGACCTTCGGGCGCTTATTTTTTGGCGCGTCAGTGCCCGTGGCCTATTTTTGGCACACGGAGGCCCCTCGCAATGTCTGGCCCCATTCCGAGTCCCACGGACGAACTTGGCCAGCCCCTCCCCCCAAGGCTATAGCCCATCCATTTTTTGGGCATTTTTGCGACGGACGAACTTGGGGACGGGACCTTCGGCCGCTTGTTTTTGGGCGCGGCAGTGCCCGTGGCCTATTTTTGGCACACGGAGGCCCCTCGCAAAGTCTGGCTCGATTCCGAGTCCGGCGGACGAACTTGGCCAGCCCCTCCCCCCAAGGCTATAGCCCACCCGTTTTTTGGGCATTTTTGCGACGGACGAACTTGGGCACGGGACCTCCGGGAGCTTATTTTTGGGCGCGGCAGTGCCCGCAGCCTATTTTTGGCACATGGACACCCCTCGCAAAGTCTGGCCCCATTCCGAGCCCGGCGGACGAACTTGGCCAGCCCCTCCCCCCAAGGCTAAAGCCCACCCGTTTTTTGGGCATTTTTGCTGGGGACGAACTTGGGGACGGGACCTTCGGGCGCTTATTTTTGGGCGCGGCAGTACCCATGGCCTATTTTTGGCACATGTAGCCCCTCGCAAAGTCTGGCCCCATTCGGAGCCCGGCGGACGAAATTGGCCAGCCCCTCCCCCCAAGGCTATAGCCCACCCGTTTTTTGGGCATTTTTGCGGCGGACGAACCTGGGGACGGGAACTTCGGGCGTTTATTTTTGGGTGCGGCAGTGCCCGCGGCCTATTTTTGGCACACGGAGGCCCCTCGCAAAGTCTGGCTCCATTTCGAGTCCGGCGGACGAACTTGGCCAGCCGCTCCCCCCAAGGCTATTGCCCACCTGTTTTTTGGGCATTTTTGCGACGGACGAACTTTGGCACTGGACCTCCGGGAGCTTATTTTTGGGCGCGGCAGTGCCCGCGGCCTATTTTTGGCACATGGAGGCCCCTCGCAAAGTCTGGCCCCCATTCCGAGTCCGGCGGTCGAACTTGGCCAGCCCCACCCCCCAAGGGTTATAGCCCACCCATTTTTTGGGCATTTTTGCGGTGGACGAACTTGGGGACGGGACCTTCGGGCGCTTATTTTAGGGCGCGGCAGTGTCCGCGGCCTATTTTTGGCACACGGAGGCCCCTCGCAAAGTCTGGCTCCATTCCGAGTCCGGCGGACGAACTTGGCCGGCCCCCTCCCCCCAAGGCTATTGCCCACCCGTTTTTTGGGCATTTTTGTGGCGGACGAACTTAGGGACAGGACCTTTGGGCGCAGCAGTGCCCGCGGCCTATTTTTGGCATACGGAGGCCCCTAGCAAAGTCCGGCCCCATTCCGAGCCCGGCGGACGAACTTCGCCAGCCCCTCCCCCAAGGGTATAGCCACCCATTTTTTGGGCATTTTTGCGGCGGACGAACTTGGGGACGGGACCTTCGGGCGCTTATTTTTGGGCGCGGCAGTGCCCGCAGCCTATTTTTGGCACATGGACGCCCCTCGCAAAGTCTGGCCCCATTCCGAGCCCGGCGGACGAACTTCGCCAGCCCCTCCCCCCAAGGGTATAGCCCACCCATTTTTTGGGCATTTTTGCGGCGGACGAACTTGGGGACGGGACCTTCGGGCGATTATTTTTGGGCGCGGCAGTGCCCGCGGCCTATTTTTGGCACACAGAGGACCCTCACAAGGGCTGGCCCCATTCCGAGTCCGGCGGACCAAATTGGCCTGGCCCTCCCCCCAAGGCTGTAGCCCACCCGTTTTTTTGGGCATTTTTGCGGCGGACGAACTTGGGGTCGGGTCCTTCGGGCGCTTATTTTTGGATGCGGCAGTGCCCCGCGGCCTATTTTTGGCACACGGAGGCCCCTCGTAAAGTCTGGCCCGATTCCGAGTCCGGCGGACGAACTTGTCCAGCCCCTCCTCCCAAGGCTATAGCCCAACCGTTTTTTGGGCATTTTTGCGGCGGACGAACTTGCGGACGGGACCTTCGGGCGCTTATTTTTGGGCGCGGCAGTGCCCGTGGCTTATTTTTGAAATACGGAGGCCCCTCGCAAAGTCCGGCCCCATTCCGAGTCCGGCGGACGAACGTGGCCAGCCCCTCCCCCCAAGGCTATAGCCCACCCGTTTTTTGGGCATTTTTGCGGCGGACGAACCTGGGGACGGGAACTTCGGGCGCTTATTTTTGGGTGCGACAGTGCCCGCGGCCTATTTTTGGCACACGGAGGCCCCTCGCAAAGTCTGGCTCCATTCCGAGTCCGGCGGACGAACTTGGCCAGCCCCTCCCCCCAAGGCTATTGCCCACCCGTTTTTTGGGCATTTTTGCGACGGACGAACTTGGGCACTGGACCTCCGGGAGCTTATTTTTGGGCGCGGCAGTGCCCGCGGCCTATTTTTGGCACACGGAGGCCCCTCGCAAAGTCTGGCCCCATTCCGTGTCCGGCGGACGAACTTGGCCAGCCCCTCCCCCCAAGGCTATAGCCCACCCATTTTTTGGGCATTTTTCCGGCGGACGAACTTGGGGACGGGTCCTTCGGGCGCTTATTTTTGGATGCGGCAGTGCCCGCCGCCTACTTTTGGCACACGGGTGCCCCTCGTAAAGTCTGGCCCCATTCCGAGTCCGGCGGACGAACTTGGCCAGCCCCTCCCCCCAAGGCTATAGCCCACCCGTTTTTTGGGCATTTTTGCGGCGGACGAACTTGGGGACGGGACCTTCGGGCGCTTATTTTTTGGTGCGGCAATGGCCGTGTCCTATTTTTGGCACACGTAGGCCCCTCGCAAAGTCTGGCCCCATTCCGAGTCCGACGGACGAACTTGGCCAGGCCCTCCCCCAAGGCTATAGCCCACCCATTTTTTGGGCATTTTTGCGGCGGACGAACTTGGGGACGGGAACTTCGGCCGCTTATTTTAGGGCGCGACAGTGCCCGCGGCCTATTTTTGGCACACGGAGGCCCCTCGCAAAGTCTGGCCCCATTCCGTGTCCGGCGGACGAACTTGGCCAGCCCCTCCCCCCAAGGCTATAGCCCACCCATTTTTTGGGCATTTTTGCGGCGGGCGAACTTGGGGACGGGACCCTCGGGCGCTTATTTTTTGGCGCGGCAGTGCCCGTGGCCTATTTTTGGCACACGGAGGCCCCTCGCAAAGTCTGGCCCCATTCTGAGTCCGGCGGACGAACTTGGCCAGCCCCTTCCCCCAAGGCTATAGCCCACCCGTTTTTTGGGCATTTTTGTGGCGGACGAACTTGGGGACAGGACCTTTGGGCGCAGCAGTGCCCGCGGCCTATTTTTGGCATACGGAGGCCCCTCGCAAAGTCTGGCCCCATTCCGAGCCCGGCGGACGAACTTCGCCAGCCCCTCCCCCCAAGGGTATAGCCCACCCATTTTTTGGGCATTTTTGCGGAGGACGAACTTGGGGACGGGACCTTCGGGCGCTTATTTTTGGGCGCGGCAGTGCCCGCAGCCTATTTTTGGCACATGGACGACCCTCGCAAAGTCTGGCCCCATTCCGAGCCCGGCGGACGAACTTCGCCAGCCCCTCCCCCCAAGGGTATAGCCCACCCATTTTTTGGGCATTTTTGCGGCGGACGAACTTGGGGACGGGACCTTCGGGCGATTATTTTTGGGCGCGGCAGTGCCCGCGGCCTATTTTTGGCACACGGAGGCCCCTCGCAAAGTCTGGCCCCATTCCGTGTCCGGCGGACGAACTTGGCCAGCCCCTCCCCCCAAGGCTATAGCCCACCCATTTTTTGGGCATTTTTGCGGCGGACGAACTTGGGGACGGGACCTTCGCGCGCTTATTTTTGGATGCGGCAGTGCCTGCGGCCTATTTTTGCCACACAGAGGCCCCTCGTAAAGTCTGGCCCCATTCCGAGTCCTGCGGACGAACTTGTCCAGCCCCTCCCCCCAAGGCTATAGCCCACCCATTTTTTGGGCATTTTTGCGGCGGACGAACTTGGGGACGGGAACTTCGGCCGCTTATTTTAGGGCGCGACAGTGCCCGCGGCCTATTTTTGGCACACGGAGGCCCCTCGCAAAGTCTGGCCCCATTCCGTGTCCGGCGGACGAACTTGGCCAGCCCCTCCCCCCAAGGCTATAGCCCAACCGTTTTTTGGGCATTTTTGCGGCGGACGAACTTGCGGACGGGACCTTCGGGCGCTTATTTTTGGGCGCGGCAGTGCCCGTGGCTTATTTTTGAAATACGGAGGCCCCTCGCAAAGTCCGGCCCCATTCCGAGTCCGGTGGTCGAACTTGGCCAGCCCCTCCCCCCAAGGCTATAGCCCACCCGTTTTTTGTGCATTTTTCCGGCGGACGAACTTGGGGACGGGTCCTTCGGGCGCTTATTTTTGGATGCGGCAGTGCCCGCCACCTATTTTTGGCATACGGGTGCCCCTCGTAAAGTCTGGTCCCATTCCGAGTCCGGCGGACGAACTTGGCCAGCCCCTCCCCCCAAGGCTATAGCCCACCCGTTTTTTGGGCATTTTTGCGGCGGACGAACTTGGGGACGGGACCTTCGGGCGCTTATTTTTTGGCGCGGCAGTGGCCGTGGCCTATTTTTGGCACACGGAGGCCCCTCGTAAAGTCTGGCCCCATTCCGAGTCCGACGGACGAACTTGGCCAGGCCCTCCCCCAAGGCTATAGCCCACCCATTTTTTGGGCATTTTTGCGACGGACAAACTTGGGGACGGGAACTTCGGCCGCTTATTTTTGGGCGCGGCAGTGCCCCTGGCCTATTTTTGGCACACGGAGGCCCCTCGCAAAGTCTGGCTCCATTCTGAGTCCGGCGGACGAACTTGGCCAGCCCCTCCCCCCAAGGCTATAGCCCACCCGTTTTTTGGGCATTTTTGCGGTGGACGAACTTGGGGACGGGACCTTCGGGCGCTTATTTTAGGGCGCGGCAGTGCCCGCGGCCTATTTTTGGCACACGGAGGCCCCTCGCAAAGTCTGGCTCCATTCCGAGTCCGGCGGACGAACTTGGCCGGCCCCCTCCCCCCAAGGCTATTGCCCACCCGTTTTTTGGGCATTTTTGTGGCGGACGAACTTAGGGACAGGACCTTTGGGCGCAGCAGTGCCCGCGGCCTATTTTTGGCATACGGAGGCCCCTAGCAAAGTCCGGCCCCATTCCGAGCCCGGCGGACGAACTTCGCCAGCCCCTCCCCCCAAGGGTATAGCCCACCCATTTTTTGGGCATTTTTGCGGCGGACGAACTTGGGGACGGGACCTTCGGGCGCTTATTTTTGGGCGCGGCAGTGCCCGCAGCCTATTTTTGGCACATGGACGCCCCTCGCAAAGTCTGGCCCCATTCCGAGCCCGGCGGACGAACTTCGCCAGCCCCTCCCCCCAAGGGTATAGCCCACCCATTTTTTGGGCATTTTTGCGGCGGACGAACTTGGGGACGGGACCTTCGGGCGATTATTTTTGGGCGCGGCAGTGCCCGCGGCCTATTTTTGGCACACAGAGGACCCTCACAAGGGCTGGCCCCATTCCGAGTCCGGCGGACCAAATTGGCCTGGCCCTCCCCCCAAGGCTGTAGCCCACCCGTTTTTTGGGCATTTTTGCGGCGGACGAACTTGGGGTCGGGTCCTTCGGGCGCTTATTTTTGGATGCGGCAGTGCCCGCGGCCTATTTTTGGCACACGGAGGCCCCTCGTAAAGTCTGGCCCGATTCCGAGTCCGGCGGACGAACTTGTCCAGCCCCTCCTCCCAAGGCTATAGCCCAACCGTTTTTTGGGCATTTTTGCGGCGGACGAACTTGCGGACGGGACCTTCGGGCGCTTATTTTTGGGCGCGGCAGTGCCCGTGGCTTATTTTTGAAATACGGAGGCCCCTCGCAAAGTCCGGCCCCATTCCGAGTCCGGCGGACGAACGTGGCCAGCCCCTCCCCCCAAGGCTATAGCCCACCCGTTTTTTGGGCATTTTTGCGGCGGACGAACCTGGGGACGGGAACTTCGGGCGCTTATTTTTGGGTGCGACAGTGCCCGCGGCCTATTTTTGGCACACGGAGGCCCCTCGCAAAGTCTGGCTCCATTCCGAGTCCGGCGGATGAACTTGGCCAGCCCCTCCCCCCAAGGCTATTGCCCACCCGTTTTTTGGGCATTTTTGCGACGGACGAACTTGGGCACTGGACCTCCGGGAGCTTATTTTTGGGCGCGGCAGTGCCCGCGGCCTATTTTTGGCACATGGAGGCCCCTCGCAAAGTCTGGCCCCATTCCGAGTCCGGCGGTCGAACTTGGCCAGCCCCTCCCCCCAAGGGTATAGCCCACCCATTTTTTGGGCATTTTTGCGGTGGACGAACTTGGGGACGGGACCTTCGGGTGCTTATTTTAGGGCGCGACAGTGCCCGCGGCCTATTTTTGGCACACGGAGGCCCCTCGCAAAGTCTGGCCCCATTCCGTGTCCAGCGGACGAACTTGGCCAGCCCCTCCCCCCAAGGCTATAGCCCACCCATTTTTTGGGCATTTTTCCGGCGGACGAACTTGGGGACGGGTCCTTCGGGCGCTTATTTTTGGATGCGGCAGTGCCCGCCGCCTACTTTTGGCACACGGGTGCCCCTCGTAAAGTCTGGCCCCATTCCGAGTCCGGCGGACGAACTTGGCCAGCCCCTCCCCCCAAGGCTATAGCCCACCCGTTTTTTGGGCATTTTTGCGGCGGACGAACTTGGGGACGGGACCTTCGGGCGCTTATTTTTTGGTGCGGCAATGGCCGTGGCCTATTTTTGGCACACGTAGGCCCCTCGCAAAGTCTGGCCCCATTCCGAGTCCGACGGACGAACTTGGCCAGGCCCTCCCCCAAGGCTATAGCCCACCCATTTTTTGGGCATTTTTGCGGCGGACGAACTTGGGGACGGGAACTTCGGCCGCTTATTTTAGGGCGCGACAGTGCCCGCGGCCTATTTTTGGCACACGGAGGCCCCTCGCAAAGTCTGGCCCCATTCCGTGTCCGGCGGACGAACTTGGCCAGCCCCTCCCCCCAAGGCTATAGCCCACCCATTTTTTGGGCATTTTTGCGGCGGGCGAACTTGGGGACGGGACCCTCGGGCGCTTATTTTTTGGCGCGGCAGTGCCCGTGGCCTATTTTTGGCACACGGAGGCCCCTCGCAAAGTCTGGCCCCATTCTGAGTCCGGCGGACGAACTTGGCCAGCCCCTTCCCCCAAGGCTATAGCCCACCCGTTTTTTGGGCATTTTTGTGGCGGACGAACTTGGGGACAGGACCTTTGGGCGCAGCAGTGCCCGCGGCCTATTTTTGGCATACGGAGGCCCCTCGCAAAGTCTGGCCCCATTCCGAGCCCGGCGGACGAACTTCGCCAGCCCCTCCCCCCAAGGCTATAGCCCACCCGTTTTTTGGGCATTTTTGCGGCGGACGAACTTGGGGACGGGACCTTCGGGCGCTTATTTTTTGGTGCGGCAATGGCCGTGGCCTATTTTTGGCACACGTAGGCCCCTCGCAAAGTCTGGCCCCATTCCGAGTCCGACGGACGAACTTGGCCAGGCCCTCCCCCAAGGCTATAGCCCACCCATTTTTTGGGCATTTTTGCGGCGGACGAACTTGGGGACGGGAACTTCGGCCGCTTATTTTAGGGCGCGACAGTGCCCGCGGCCTATTTTTGGCACACGGAGGCCCCTCGCAAAGTCTGGCCCCATTCCGTGTCCGGCGGACGAACTTGGCCAGCCCCTCCCCCCAAGGCTATAGCCCACCCATTTTTTGGGCATTTTTGCGGCGGGCGAACTTGGGGACGGGACCCTCGGGCGCTTATTTTTTGGCGCGGCAGTGCCCGTGGCCTATTTTTGGCACACGGAGGCCCCTCGCAAAGTCTGGCCCCATTCTGAGTCCGGCGGACGAACTTGGCCAGCCCCTTCCCCCAAGGCTATAGCCCACCCGTTTTTTGGGCATTTTTGTGGCGGACGAACTTGGGGACAGGACCTTTGGGCGCAGCAGTGCCCGCGGCCTATTTTTGGCATACGGAGGCCCCTCGCAAAGTCTGGCCCCATTCCGAGCCCGGCGGACGAACTTCGCCAGCCCCTCCCCCCAAGGGTATAGCCCACCCATTTTTTGGGCATTTTTGCGGAGGACGAACTTGGGGACGGGACCTTCGGGCGCTTATTTTTGGGCGCGGCAGTGCCCGCAGCCTATTTTTGGCACATGGACGACCCTCGCAAAGTCTGGCCCCATTCCGAGCCCGGCGGACGAACTTCGCCAGCCCCTCCCCCCAAGGGTATAGCCCAACCGTTTTTTGGGCATTTTTGCGGCGGACGAACTTGCGGACGGGACCTTCGGGCGCTTATTTTTGGGCGCGGCAGTGCCCGCGGCTTATTTTTGAAATACGGAGGCCCCTCGCAAAGTCCGGCCCCATTCCGAGTCCGGCGGACGAACGTGGCCAGCCCCTCCCCCCAAGGCTATAGCCCACCCATTTTTTGGGCATTTTTGCGGCGGACGAACCTGGGGACGGGAACTTCGGGCGCTTATTTTTGGGTGCGGCAGTGCCCGTGGCCTATCTTTGGCACACGGAGGCCCCTCGCAAAGTCTGGCTCCATTCCGAGTCCGGCGGACGAACTTGGCCAGCCCCTCCCCCCAAGGCTATTGCCCACCCGTTTTTTGGGCATTTTTGCGACGGACGAACTTGGGCACTGGACCTCCGGGAGCTTATTTTTGGGCGCGGCAGTGCCCGCGGCCTATTTTTGGCACATGGAGGCCCCTCGCAAACTCTGGCCCCATTCCGAGTCCGGTGGTCGAACTTGGCCAGCCCCTCCCCCCAAGGCTATAGCCCACCCGTTTTTTGGGCATTTTTCCGGCGGACGAACTTGGGGACGGGTCCTTCGGGCGCTTATTTTTGGATGCGGCAGTGCCCGCCACCTATTTTTGGCATACGGGTGCCCCTCGTAAAGTCTGGTCCCATTCCGAGTCCGGCGGACGAACTTGGCCAGCCCCTCCCCCCAAGGCTATAGCCCACCCGTTTTTTGGGCATTTTTGCGGCGGACGAACTTGGGGACGGGACCTTCGGGCGCTTATTTTTTGGCGCGGCAGTGGCCGTGGCCTATTTTTGGCACACGGAGGCCCCTCGTAAAGTCTGGCCCCATTCCGAGTCCGACGGACGAACTTGGCCAGGCCCTCCCCCAAGGCTATAGCCCACCCATTTTTTGGGCATTTTTGCGACGGACGAACTTGGGGACGGGAACTTCGGCCGCTTCTTTTTGGGCGCGGCAGTGCCCCTGGCCTATTTTTGGCACACGGAGGCCCCTCGCAAAGTCTGGCTCCATTCCGAGTCCGGCGGACGAACTTGGCCAGCCCCTCCCCCCAAGGCTATAGCCCACCCGTTTTTTGGGCATTTTTGCGGCGGACGAACTTGGGGACGGGACCTTCGGGCGCTTATTTTTTGGCGCGGCAGTGGCCGTGGCCTATTTTTGAAATACGGAGGCCCCTCGCAAAGTCCGGACCCATTCCGAGTCCGGCGGACGAACGTGGCCAGCCCCTCCCCCCAAGGCTATAGCCCACCCGTTTTTTGGGCATTTTTGCGGCGGACGAACCTGGGGACGGGAACTTCAGGCGCTTATTTTTGGGTGCGGCAGTGCCCGCGGCCTAGTGTTGGCACACGGAGGCCCCTCGCAAAGTCTGGCTCCATTCCGAGTCCGGCGGACGAACTTGGCCAGCCCCTCCCCCCAAGGCTATAGCCCACCCGTTTTTTGGGCATTTTTGCGGCGGACGAACTTGGGGACGGGACCTTCGGGCGCTTATTTTTTGGCGCGGCAGTGGCCGTGGCCTATTTTTGGCACACGGAGGCCCCTCGCAAAGTCTGGCCCCATTCCGAGTCCGGCGGACGAACGTGGCCAGCCCCTCCCCCCAAGGCTATAGCCCACCCGTTTTTTGGGCATTTTTGCGGCGGACGAACCTGGGGACGGGAACTTCGGGCGCTTATTTTTGGGTACGGCAGTGCCCGCGGCCTAGTGTTGGCACACGGAGGCCCCTCGCAAAGTCTGGCTCCATTCCGAGTCCGGCGGACGAACTTGGCCAGCCTCTCCCCCCAAGGCTATAGCCCACCCGTTTTTTGGGCATTTTTGCGACGGAAGAACTTGGGCACCGGACCTCCGGGAGCTTATTTTTGGGCGCGGCAGTGCCCGCGGCCTATTTTTGGCACATGGAGGCCCCTCGCAAAGTCTGGCCCCATTTTGAGCCCGGCGGTCGAACTTGGCCAGCCCCTCCCCCCAAGGGTATAGCCCACCCATTTTTTGGGCATTTTTGCGGTGGACGAACATGGGGACGGGACCTTCGGGCACTTATTTTTGGGCGCGACAGTGCCCGCGGCCTATTTTTGGCACACGGAGGCCCCTCGCAAAGTCTGGCCCCATTGCGTGTCCGGCGGACGAACTTGGCCAGCCCCTCCCCCCAAGGCTATAGCCCACCCGTTTTTTGGGCATTTTTGCGGCGGACGAACTTGGGGACGGGACCTTCGGGCGCTTATTTTTTGTCGCGGCAGTGGCTGTGCCCTATTTTTGGCACACGGAGGCCCCTTGCAAAGTCTGGCCCCATTCCGAGTCCGACGGACGAACTTGGCCAGGCCCTCCCCCAAGTCTATAGGCCACCCATTTTTTGGGCATTTTTGCGACGAACGAACTTGGGGACGGGAACTTCGGCCGCTTATTTTTGGGCGCGGCAGTGCCCCTGGCCTATTTTTGGCACACGGAGGCCTCTCGCAAAGTCTGGCTCCATTCCGAGTCCGGCGGACGAACTTGGCCAGCCCCTCCCCCTAAGGCTATAGCCCACCCGTTTTTTGGGCATTTTTGCGGCGGACGAACTTGGGGACGGGACCTTCGGGCGCTTATTTTTTGGCGCGGCAGTGGCCGTGGCTTATTTTTGGCACACGGAGGCCCCTCGCAAAGTCTGGCCCCATTGCGAGTCCGACGGACGAACTTGGCCAGGCCCTCCCCCAAGGCTATAGCCCACCCATTTTTTGGGCATTTTTGCGACGGACGAACTTGGGGACGGGAACTTCGGCCGCTTATTTTTGGGCGCGGCAGTGCCCCTGGCCTATTTTTGGCACACGGAGGCCCCTCGCAAAGTCTGGCTCCATTCCGAGTCCGGCGGACGAACTTGGCCAGCCCCTCCGCCCAAGGCTATAGCCCACCCGTTTTTTGGGCATTTTTGCGGCGGACGAACTTGGGGACGGGACCTTCGGGCGCTTATTTTTTGGCGCGGCAGTGGCCGTGGCCTATTTTTGGCACACGGAGGCCCCTCGCAAAGTCTGGCCCCATTCCGAGTCCGGCGGACGAACTTGGCCAGCCCCTCCCCCCAAGTGTATAGCCCACCCGTTTTTTGGGCATTTTTGCGGCGGACGAACTAGGGGACGGGACCTTCGGGCTCTTATTTTTGGGTGCGGCAGTGCCCGCGGCCTATTCTCGGCACACGGAGGGCCCTCGCAAAGTCTGGCCCCATTCCGAGTCCGGCGGACGAACTTGGCCAGCCCCTCCCCCAAAGGCTATAGCCCACCCATTTTTTGGGCATTTTTGCGGCGGACGAACTAGGGGACGGGACCTTCGGGCTCTTATTTTTGGGTGCGGCAGTGCCCGTGGCCTATTCTCGGCACACAGAGGCCCCCTTGCAAAGTCTGGCCCCATTCCGAGTCCGGCGGACGAACTTGGCCAGCCCCTCCCCCCAAGGCTATAGCCCACCCGTTTTTTGGGCATTTGTTCGGCGGACAAACTTGGGGACGGCACCTTCGGGCACTTATTTTTGGGCGCGGCAGTGCCCGCGGCCTAGTTTTAGCACACGGAGGCGCCTCGCAAAGTCTGCCCCAATTCCGAGTCCGGCTGACGAACTTGGCCAGCCCCTCCCCCCAAGACTATAGCCCACCCATTTTTTGGGGATTTTTGCGGCGGACGAACTTGGGGACGGGACCTTCGGCCGCTTATTTTTGGGCGCGGCAGTGCCCGTAGCCTAGTTTTGGCACACGGAGCCCCCTCGCAAAGTTTGGCCCCATTCCGAGTCCGGCGGATGAACTTGGCCAGCCCCTCCCCCCAAGGCTATAGCCCACCCATTTTTTGGGCATTTTTGCGGCGGACGAACTTGGGGACGGGACCTTCGGCCGCTTATTTTTGGGCGCGGCAGTGCCCACTGCCTGTTTTTGGCACACGGAGGCCCCTCGCAAAGTCTGGCCCCATTCCGAGTCCGGCGGACGAACTTGGCCAGCCCCTCCCCCCAAGGCTATAGCCCACCCGTTTTTTGGCCATTTTTGCGGTGGACGAACTTGGGGACGGGACCTTTGGGCGCTTATTTTTGGGCGCGGCAGTGCCCGCGGCCTATTTTTGGCAAACGGAGGCCCCTCGCAAAGTCTAGCCCCATTCCGAGTCCAGCGGACGAACTTGGCCAGCCCCTCACCCCAAGGCTATAGCCCACCCGTTTTTTGGGCATTTTTGCGGCGGACGAACTTGGGGATGGGACCTTCGGGCGCTTATTTTTGTTCGTGGCAGTGCCCGTAGCCTAGTTTTGGCACACGGAGCCCCCTCGCAAAGTTTGGCCCCATTCCAAGTCCGGCGGATGAACTTGGCCAGCCCCTCCCCCCAAGGCTATAGCCCACCCATTTTTTGGGCATTTTTGCGGCGGACGAACTTGGGGACGGGACCTTCGGGGGCTTATTTTTGGGCGCGACAGTGCCCGCGCCCTATTTTTGGCACATAGAGGCCCCTCGCAATGTCTGGCCCCATTCCGAGTCCGGCTGACGAACTTGGCCAGCCCCTCCCCGGAAGGCTATAGCCCACCCATTTTTTGGGCATTTTTGCGGCGGACGAACTTGGGGACGGGACCTTCGGGCGCTTATTTTTGGGTGTGGAAGTGCCCGCGGCCTATTTTTGGCACACGGAGGCCCCCTTGCAAAGTCTGGCCCCATTCCGAGTCCGGCGGACGAACTTGGCCAGCCCCTCCCCCCAAGGCTATAGCCCACCCGTTTTTTGGGCATTTGTTCGGCGGACAAACATGGGGACGGGACCTTCGGGCACTTATTTTTGGGCGCGGCAGTGCCCGCAGCCTAGTTTTAGCACACGGAGGCCCCTCGCAAAGTCTGGCCCCATTCCGAGTCCGGCTGACGAACTTGGCTAGCCCCTCCCCCCAAGGCTATAGCCCACCCGTTTTTTGGGCATTTTTGCGGCGGACGAACTTGGGGACGGGACCTTCGGGCGCTTATTTTTGGGTGCGGCAGTGCCGGCGGCCTATTTTTGGCACACGGAGGCCCCCTTGCAAAGTCTGGCCCCATTCCGAGTCCGGCGGACGAACTTGACCAGCCCCTCCCCCGAAGGGTATAGTCCACCCGTTTTTTGGGCATTTTGGCAGCGGAGGAACTTTGGGACGGGACCTTCGGGCACTTATTTTTGGGCGCGGCAGTGCCCACGGCCTAGTTTTGGCACACGGAGACCCCTCGCAAAGTTTGGCCCCATTACGAGTCCGGCGGACGAACTTGGCCAGCCCCTCCCCCCAAGGCTATAGCCCACCCGTTTTTTGGCCATTTTTGAGGCGGACGAACTTGGGGTCGGTACCTTCGGGAGCTTATTTTTGGGCGCGGCACTGCCCGCGACCTAATTTTGGCACATGGAGGCCCCTCCGAAAGTCTGGCCCCATTCCGAGTCCAACGGACGAACTTGGCCAGCCCCTCCCCCCAAGGCTATAGCCCACCCGTTTTTTTGGCATTTTTGCGGCGGACGAACTTGGGGACGGGACCTTCGGGCCCTTATTTTTGGGCGCGGCAGTGGCCGCGGCCTATTTTTGGCACGCGGAGGCCCCTCGCAAAGTCTGGCCCCATTCCGAGTCCGGCGGACGAACTTGACCAGCCCCTCCCCCGAAGGGTATAGTCCACCCGTTTTTTGGGCATTTTGGCAGCGGACGAACTTTGGGACGGGACCTTCGGGCACTTATTTTTGGGCGCGGCAGTGCCCACGGCCTATTGTTGGCACACGGAGGCGCCCTTGCAAAGTCTGGCCCCATTCCGAGTCTGGCGGACGAGCTTGGCCAGCCCCTCCCCCCAAGGCTATAGCCCACCCGTTTTTTGGGCATTTTTGCGGCAGATGAACTTGGGGACGGGACCTTCGGGCACTTATTTTTGGGCGCGGCAGTGCCCGCGGCCTATATTTGGCAAACGGAGGCCCCTCGCAAAGTCTGGCCCCATTCCGAGTCCAGCGGACGAACTTGGCCAGCCCCTCACCCCAAGGCTATAGCCCACCCGTTTTTTGGGTATTTTTGCGGCGGATGAACTTGGGGACGGGACCTTCGGGCGCTTATTTTTTGGTGCGGCAGTGCCCGTAGCCTAGTTTTGGCACACGGAGACCCCTCGCAAAGTTTGGGCCCATTCCGAGTCCGGCGGACGAACTTGGCCAGCCCCTCCCCCCAAGGCTATAGCCCACCCGTTTTTTGGCCATTTTTGAGGCGGACGAACTTGGGGTCGGTACCTTCGGGAGCTTATTTTTGGGCGCGGCACTGCCCGCGACCTAATTTTGGCACATGGAGGCCCCTCCGAAAGTCTGGCCCCATTCCGAGTCCAACGGACGAACTTGGCCAGCCCCTCCCCCCAAGGCTATAGCCCACCCGTTTTTTTGGCATTTTTGCGGCGGACGAACTTGGGGACGGGACCTTCGGGCCCTTATTTTTGGGCGCGGCAGTGGCCGCGGCCTATTTTTGGCACGCGGAGGCCCCTCGCAAAGTCTGGCCCCATTCCGAGTCCGGCGGACGAACTTGACCAGCCCCTCCCCCGAAGGGTATAGTCCACCCGTTTTTTGGGCATTTTGGCAGCGGACGAACTTTGGGACGGGACCTTCGGGCACTTATTTTTGGGCGCGGCAGTGCCCACGGCCTATTGTTGGCACACGGAGGCGCCCTTGCAAAGTCTGGCCCCATTCCGAGTCTGGCGGACGAGCTTGGCCAGCCCCTCCCCCCAAGGCTATAGCCCACCCGTTTTTTGGGCATTTTTGCGGCAGATGAACTTGGGGACGGGACCTTCGGGCACTTATTTTTGGGCGCGGCAGTGCCCGCGGCCTATATTTGGCAAACGGAGGCCCCTCGCAAAGTCTGGCCCCATTCCGAGTCCAGCGGACGAACTTGGCCAGCCCCTCACCCCAAGGCTATAGCCCACCCGTTTTTTGGGTATTTTTGCGGCGGATGAACTTGGGGACGGGACCTTCGGGCGCTTATTTTTTGGTGCGGCAGTGCCCGTAGCCTAGTTTTGGCACACGGAGACCCCTCGCAAAGTTTGGCCCCATTCCGAGTCCGGCGGACGAACTTGGCCAGCCCCTCCCCCCAAGGCTATAGCCCACCCGTTTTTTGGCCATTTTTGAGGCGGACGAACTTGGGGTCGGTACCTTCGGGAGCTTATTTTTGGGCGCGGCACTGCCCGCGACCTAATTTTGGCACATGGAGGCCCCTCCGAAAGTCTGGCCCCATTCCGAGTCCAACGGACGAACTTGGCCAGCCCCTCCCCCCAAGGCTATAGCCCACCCGTTTTTTTGGCATTTTTGCGGCGGACGAACTTGGGGACGGGACCTTCGGGCCCTTATTTTTGGGCGCGGCAGTGGCCGCGGCCTATTTTTGGCACGCGGAGGCCCCTCGCAAAGTCTGGCCCCATTCCGAGTCCGGCGGACGAACTTGACCAGCCCCTCCCCCGAAGGGTATAGTCCACCCGTTTTTTGGGCATTTTGGCAGCGGACGAACTTTGGGACGGGACCTTCGGGCACTTATTTTTGGGCGCGGCAGTGCCCACGGCCTATTGTTGGCACACGGAGGCGCCCTTGCAAAGTCTGGCCCCATTCCGAGTCTGGCGGACGAGCTTGGCCAGCCCCTCCCCCCAAGGCTATAGCCCACCCGTTTTTTGGGCATTTGTTCGGCGGACGAACTTGGGGACGGGACCTTCGGGCACTTATTTTTGGGTGCGGCAGTGCCCGCGGCCTATATTTGGCACACGGAGGCCCCTCGCAAAGTGTGGCCCCATTCCGAGTCCAGCGGACGAACGTGGCCAGCCCCTTCCCCCAAGGCTATAGCCCACCCGATTTTTGGGCATTTTTGCGGCGGACGAACTTGGGGTCGGTACCTTCGGGATCTTATTTTTGGGCGCGGCACTGCCCGTGACCTAGTTTTGGCACATGGAGGCCCCTCGCAAAGTCTGGCCCCATTCCGAGTCCGGCGGACGAACTTGGCCAGCCCCTCCCCCCAAGACTATAGCCCACCCGTTTTTTGGGCATTTTTGCGGCGGACGAACTAGGGGACGGGACCTTCGGGCGCTTATTTTTGGGTGCGGTAGTGCCCGCAGCCTATTTTTGGCACATAGAGGCCCCTCGCAAAGTCTGGCCCCATTCCGAGTCCGGCAGACGAACTTGGCCAGCCCCTCCCCCCAAGGCTATAGCCCACCCATTTTTTGGCAATTTTTGAGGCGGACGAACTTGGGGTCGGTACCTTCGGGAGCTTATTTTTGGGCGCGGCACTGCCCGCGACCTAGTTTTGGCACATGGAGGCCCCTCGCAAAGTCTGGCCGCATTCCGACTCCGGCGGACGAACTTGGCCAGCCCCTCCCCCCAAGGCTATAGCCCACCCATTTTTTGGGCATTTTTGCGGCGGACGAACTTGGGGACGGGACCTTCGGGCGCTTATTTTTGGGCGCGGCAGTGCCCATGGCCTATTTCTGGCACACCGGAGGCCCCCTTGCAAAGTCTGGCCCCATTCCGAGTCCCGCGGACGAGCTTTGCCAGCCCCTCCCCCCAAGGCTATAGCCCACCCGTTTTTTGGGCATTTGTTCGGCGGACGAACTTGGGGACGGGACCTTCGGGCACTTATTTTTGGGTGCGGCAGTGCCCGTGGCCTATATTTGGCACACGGAGGCCCCTCGCAAAGTGTGGCCCCATTCCGAGTCCAGCGGACGAACGTGGCCAGCCCCTTCCCCCAAGGCTATAGCCCACCCGATTTTTGGGCATTTTTGCGGCGGACGAACTTGGGGTCGGTACCTTCGGGATCTTATTTTTGGGCGCGGCACTGCCCGTGACCTAGTTTTGGCACATGGAGGCCCCTCGCAAAGTCTGGCCCCATTCCGAGTCCGGCGGACGAACTTGGCCAGCCCCTCCCCCCAAGACTATAGCCCACCCGTTTTTTGGGCATTTTTGCGGCGGACGAACTAGGGGACGGGACCTTCGGGCGCTTATTTTTGGGTGCGGTAGTGCCCGCAGCCTATTTTTGGTGCACCGAGACCCTTCGTAAAGTCTGGCCCCATTCCGAGTCCGGAGGACGAACTTGGCCAGCCCCTCCCCCCAAGGCTATAGCCCACCCGTTTTTTGGGCATTTTTGTGGCGGACGAACTTGGGGACGGGACCTTCGGGCGCTTATTTTTGGGAGCGGCAGTGCCCACTGCCTGTTTTTGGCACACGGCGGCCCCTCGAAAAGTCTGGCCCCATTCCGAGTCCGGCAGACGAACTTGGCCAGCCCCTCCCCCCAAGGCTATAGCCCACCCATTTTTTGGCAATTTTTGAGGCGGACGAACTTGGGGTCCGTACCTTCGGGAGCTTATTTTTGGGCGCGGCACTGCCCGCGACCTAGTTTTGGCACATGGAGGCCCCTCGCAAAGTCTGGCCGCATTCCGACTCCGGCGGACGAACTTGGCCAGCCCCTCCCCCCAAGGCTATAGCCCACCCATTTTTTGGGCATTTTTGCGGCGGACGAACTTGGGGACGGGACCTTCGGGGGCTTATTTTTGGGCGCGACAGTGCCCGCGCCCTATTTTTGGCACATAGAGGCCCCTCGCAAAGTCTGGCCCCATTCCGAGTCCGGCAGACGAACTTGGCCAGCCCCTCCCCCCAAGGCTATAGCCCACCCATTTTTTGGCAATTTTTGAGGCGGACGAACTTGGGGTCGGTACCTTCGGGAGCTTATTTTTGGGCGCGGCACTGCCCGCGACCTAGTTTTGGCACATGGAGGCCCCTCGCAAAGTCTGGCCGCATTCCGACTCCGGCGGACGAACTTGGCCAGCCCCTCCCCCCAAGGCTATAGCCCACCCATTTTTTGGGCATTTTTGCGGCGGACGAACTTGGGGACGGGACCTTCGGGCGCTTATTTTTGGGCGCGGCAGTGCCCATGGCCTATTTCTGGCACACGGAGGCCCCCTTGCAAAGTCTGGCCCCATTCCGAGTCCCGCGGACGAGCTTGGCCAGCCCCTCCCCCCAAGGCTATAGCCCACCCGTTTTTTGGGCATTTGTTCGGCGGACGAACTTGGGGACGGGACCTTCGGGCACTTATTTTTGGGTGCGGCAGTGCCCGTGGCCTATATTTGGCACACGGAGGCCCCTCGCAAAGTGTGGCCCCATTCCGAGTCCAGCGGACGAACGTGGCCAGCCCCTTCCCCCAAGGCTATAGCCCACCCGATTTTTGGGCATTTTTGCGGCGGACGAACTTGGGGTCGGTACCTTCGGGATCTTATTTTTGGGCGCGGCACTGCCCGTGACCTAGTTTTGGCACATGGAGGCCCCTCGCAAAGTCTGGCCCCATTCCGAGTCCGGCGGACGAACTTGGCCAGCCCCTCCCCCCAAGACTATAGCCCACCCGTTTTTTGGGCATTTTTGCGGCGGACGAACTAGGGGACGGGACCTTCGGGCGCTTATTTTTGGGTGCGGTAGTGCCCGCAGCCTATTTTTGGTGCACCGAGACCCTTCGTAAAGTCTGGCCCCATTCCGAGTCCGGAGGACGAACTTGGCCAGCCCCTCCCCCCAAGGCTATAGCCCACCCGTTTTTTGGGCATTTTTGTGGCGGACGAACTTGGGGACGGGACCTTCGGGCGCTTATTTTTGGGAGCGGCAGTGCCCACTGCCTGTTTTTGGCACACGGCGGCCCCTCGAAAAGTCTGGCCCCATTCCGAGTCCGGCAGACGAACTTGGCCAGCCCCTCCCCCCAAGGCTATAGCCCACCCATTTTTTGGCAATTTTTGAGGCGGACGAACTTGGGGTCCGTACCTTCGGGAGCTTATTTTTGGGCGCGGCACTGCCCGCGACCTAGTTTTGGCACATGGAGGCCCCTCGCAAAGTCTGGCCGCATTCCGACTCCGGCGGACGAACTTGGCCAGCCCCTCCCCCCAAGGCTATAGCCCACCCATTTTTTGGGCATTTTTGCGGCGGACGAACTTGGGGACGGGACCTTCGGGCACTTATTTTTGGGCGCGGCAGTGCCCATGGCCTATTTCTGGCACAAGGAGGCCCCCTTGCAAAGTCTGGCCCCATTCCGAGTCCGGCGGACGAGCTTGGCCAGCCCCTCCCCCCAAGGCTATAGCCCACCCGTTTTTTGGGCATTTGTTCGGCGGACGAACTTGGGGACTGGACCTTCGGGCACTTATTTTTGGGCGCGGCAGTGCCCGCGGCCTATATTTGGCACACGGAGGCCGCTCGCAAAGTCTGGCCCCATTCCGAGTCCAGCGGACGAACGTGGCCAGCCCTTCACCCCCAGGTTATAGCCCACCCGTTTTTTGGGCATTTTTGCTGCGGACGAACTTGGGGACCGGACCTTCGGCCGCTTATTTTTATGTGCGGCTTTGCCCGCGGCCTATTTTTGGCACACGGAGGCCCCTCGCAAAAACTGGCCCCATTCCAAGTCCGGCGGACGAACTTGGCCAGCCCCACCCCCCAAGGCTATAGCCCACCCGTTTTTTTGGCATTTTTGCGTCGGACGAAATTGGGGTCCGGACCTTCGGGTACTTATTTATTGGGCACGGCTGTTCCCGTGGCCTATTTATGGCACACGGACGCCGCTCGCAATGTCTGGCCCCATTCCGAGTCAGGTAGTCAAACTTGGCCACCCCCACCCCCCAAGGCAATAGCCCACCCGTTTTTTAGGTATTTTTTCGGCGAACGAACTTGGGGACCGGAAGTTCGGGCCCTTATTTTTGGGCGTGGCTGTGTCCGCGGCCTATTTTTTGGCACACGGAGGCCCCTCGCAAAGTCTCGCCCCATTCTGACCCCAGCGGACGAACTTGGCAAGCCCCACCCCCAAAGGCTATAGCCCACCCGTTTTTTGGGCATTTTTGCGGCGGACGAACTCGGGGACCGGACCTTCGGGCAATTATTTTTCCGCGCGGCTGTGCCCGCGGCCTATTTTTGGTATACGGAGGCCCCTCGCAAAGTCTGGCCCCATTCCGAGTCCGGCGGACGAACTTGGCCAGCCCCACCCCCCAAGGCTATAGCCCACCCGTTTTTTGGGCATTTTTGCGTCGGACGAAAATTGGGGACCAGACCTTCGGGTACTTATTTTTGGGCACAGCTATGTCCGCGGCCTATTATTGGCACATGGAGGCCCCTCGCAATGTCTGGCCCCATTCCGAGTCAGGCAGTCGAACTTGGCCACCCCCACCCCCCAAGGCAATAGCCCACCCGTTTTTTTGGGCATTTTTGCGGCGGAGGAACTTGGGGACCGGAAGTTCGGGCAATTATTTTTGGGCGTGACTGTGTCCACGGCCTATTTTTGGCACACGGAGGCCCCTCGCAAAGTCTGGCCCGATTCCGAGTCCGGCGGATGAACTTGGCCAGCCCCACCCCCCAAGGCTATAGCCCACCCGTTTTTTGGGCATTTTTGCTGCGGATGAACTTGGGGACCGGACCTTTGGGAGCTTAGTTTTGGGTGTGGCTGTGACCGCGGCCTATTTTTGGCACACGGAGGCCCCTCGCAAAGTCGGGTCCCATTCCGAGTCCGGCGGACAAACTTGGCCAGCCCCACCCCCCAAGGCTATAGGCCACCCGGTTTTTGGGCATTTTTTCGGCGGACGAACATGGGGACCGGACCTTCGGGCTCTTATTTTTGGGCGCGGCTTTTCCCGCGGCCTATTTTTAGCACACGGAGGCCCCTCGCAATGTCTGGCCCCATTCCGACTCCGGCGGACGAACATGGCCAGCCCCACCCCCCAAGGCTATAGCCCACCCGTTTTTTGGGAATTTTTGCGGCGGACGAACTTGGGGAGCGGGCCTTCGGTCTCTTAATCTTTGGTGCGGCAGTGCCCACAGCCTATGTTTGCCACACAGAGGCCCCTCGCAAAGTCTGGCCCCATTCCGAGTCCGGCGGACGAACTTGGCCAGCCGCACCCCCCTAGGCTATAGCCCACCCGTTTTTTGGGCTTTTTTGCGGCGGACGAACTTGGGGACTGGACCTTCGGGTGCGTATTTTTGGGCGCGGCTGTGCCCGCGGCCTATGTTTGGCACACGGAGGCCCCTCGCAAAGTCTGGCCCCATTCCGAGTCCGGCGGACGAACATGGCCAGCCCCACCCCCCAACGCTATAGCCCACCTGTTTTTTTGGCTTTTTTTGCGGCGGATGAACTTGGGGACCGGACCTACGGGCATTTATTTTTTAGCACGGATGTGCTCACGGCCTATTTTTCACACATGGAGGCCCCTGGCAAAGTAGGCCCCATTCCGAGTCCGGCGGATGAACCTGGCCAGCCCCACCCCCCAAGGCTATATCCCACCCATTGTTTGGGCATTTTTGCGGCGGACGAACTTGGGGACCGGACCGTCGGGCACTTATTTTTGGACGCGGCGATGCCCGCGGACCTATTTCTGGCACACGGAGGCCCCTCGCAAAGTCTGACCCCATTCCGAGTCCGGCGGACGAACTTGGCCAGCCCCACCCCCCAAGGCTATAGCCCACCCGTTTTGTGGGCATTTTTGCGGTGGACGAAAATTGGGGACCAGACCTTCGGGTGCTTATTTTTGGGCACAGCCGTGCCCGCGGCCTATTTTTGGCACATGGAGGCCCCTCGCAAAGTCTGGCCCCATTCTGAGTCCAGCGGATGAACTTGGCCAGCCCCACCCCCCAAGGCTACAGCCCACCCGTTTTTTGGGAATTTTTGCGGTGGACGAACTTGGGGACCGGACCTTCGGGCGATTATTTTTCGGCGTAGTTGTGGCCGCAGCCTATTTTTGGCACACGGAGGTCCCTCGCAAAGTCTGACCCCATACCGAGTCAGGCAGTCGAACTTGGCCACCCCCACCCCCCAAGGCAATAGCCCACCCGTTTTTTGGGCATTTTTGCGGCGAACGAACTTGGGGACCAGAAGTTCGGGCCCTTATTTTTGGGCGTGGCTGTTTACGCGGCCTATTTTTGGTACACGGAGCCCCTCACAAAGTCTGGCCCCATTCCGAGTGCGGCGGACGAACTTGGCCAACCCCACCCCCCAAGGCTATAGCCCACCCGTTTTTTGGACATTTTTGCGGCGGTCGAACTTGGGGACCGGACCTTCGGGCGCTTATTTTTATGTTCGGCTGTGCCCGCGGTCTATTTTTGGCACACGGAGGCCCCTCACAAAGTGTGGCCCCATTCCGAGTCCAGCGGACGATCTTGGCCAGCCCCACCCCCCAAGGCTATGGCCCACCCGTTTTTTGGGCATTTTTGCGGCGGACGAAATTGGGGACCGGACCTTCGGGTGCTTATTTTTGGGCACGGCTGTGCCCGCGGACTATTTTTGGCACACGGAGGCCCCTCGCAATGTCTGACCCCATACCGAGTCAGGCAGTCGAACTTGGCCACCCCCACCCCCCAAGGCAATAGCCCACCCATTTTTTGGGCATTTTTGCGGCGAACGAACTTGGGGACCAGAAGTTCGGGCCCTTATTTTTGGGCGTGGCTGTTTACGCGGCCTATTTTTGGCACACGGAGGCCCCTCACAAAGTGTCGCCCCATTCTGACCCTAGGGGACGAACTTGGCAAGCCCCACCCCCAAAGGCTATAGCCCACCCGTTTTTTGGGCATTTTTGCAACGGACGAACTCGGGGACTGGACCTTCGGGCGCTTATTTTTCGGCGTGGCGGTGCCCGCGGCCTATTTTGGGTATACGGAGGCCCCTCGCAAAGTCTGGCCCCATTCCAAGTCTGGCGGACAAACTTGGCCAGCCCCACCCCCCAAGGCTATAGCCCACCCGTTTTTTGGGCATTTTTGCGGCGGACGAAATTGGGGACCAGACCTTCGGGTGCTTATTTTTGGGCACAGCTGTGCCCGCGGCCTATTTTTGGCACATGGAGGCCCCTCGCAATGTCTGGCCCCATTCCGAGTCAGGTAGTCGAACTTGGCCACCCCCACCCCCCAAGGCAATAGCCCACCCGTTTTTTGGGCATTTTTACTGCGGACGAACATGGGGACCGGACCTTCGGGCTCTTATTTTTGGGCGCGGCTTTCCCCGTGGCCTATTTTTAGCACACAGAGGCCCCTCGCAAAGTCTGGCCCCATTCCGACTCCGGCGGACGAACATGGCCAGCCCCACCCCCCAAGGCTATAGCCCACCCGTTTTTTGGGAATTTTTGCGGCGGACGAACTTGGGGACTGGATCTTCGGGCGCGTATTTTTGGGCGAGGCTGTGCCCGCGGCCTATGTTTTGGACACGGAGGACCCTCGCAAAGTTTGGCCCCATTCCGAGTCCGGTGGACGAACTTGGCCAGCCCCACCCCCAAAGGCTATAGCCCACCCGTTTTTTGGGCATTTTTGCGGCGGATGAACTTGGGGACCGGACCTTCGGGCGCTTATTTTTCGGTGCGGCTGTGGCCGCAGCCTATTTTTGGCACACGGAGGCCCCTCGCAAAGTCTAGCCCCATTCCGATTCCGGCGGACAAACTTGGCCAGCCCCACCCACGAAGGCTATAGCCCACCCATATTTTGGCCATTTTTGCGGAGGACAAACTTCGGGACCGGCCGTCGGGCGCTTATTTTTGCGTGCGGCTGTGGCCATGGCCTATTTTTTGGCACACGGAGGCCCCTCGCAAAGTCTGGCCCCATTCCGAGTCCGGCGGACGAACTTGGCCAGCCCCACACCTGAAGGCTATAGCCCATCCGTTTTTTGGGCATTTTTTATGTGGACGAACTTGGAGACCGGACCTTTGGCCGCCTATTTTTGGTCGCAGCTGTCCCCGCAGCCTATATTTAGCACACGGAGGCCCCTCACAAATTCTGGCCCCATTCCGAGTCCGGCGGATGAACTTGGCCAGCCCCACCCCCCAAGGCTATACCCAACCCGTTTTTTGGGCATTTTTGCGGCGGACGAACTTAGGGACCGGACCCTCGGGTGCTTATTTTTGGGCGCGGCTGTGCCCGTGGCCTATTTCTGGCACACGGTGGCCCCTCGCAAAGTGTGGCCCCATTCCGAGTCCGGCGGACGAACTTGGCCGGCCCCACCCCTCAAGGCTATAGCCCACCCGTTTTTTGGGCATTTTTTTCTGCGGACGAACTTGGGGACCGGACCTTTGGCAGCCTATTTGTGGGCGCAGCTGTCCCCGCGGCCTATATTTAGCACACGGAGGCCCCTCGCAAATTCTGGCCCCATTCCGAGTCCGGCGGATGAACTTGGCCAGCCCCACCCCCCAAGGCTATACCCAACCCGTTTTTTGGCATTTTTGCGGCGGACGAACTTGGGGAGCGGTCCCTCGGGCGCTTATTTTTGGCCACGGCTGTGCCCGTGGCCTATTTCTTGCACACGGTGGCCCCTTGCAAAGTGTGGCCCCATTCCGAGTCCGGCGGACGAACTTGGCCAGCCCCACCCCCAAGGCTATAGCCCACCTATTTTTTGGGCATTTATTCGGCGGACGAACTTGGGGACCGGACCCTCGGGCGCTTATTTTTGGGTGCGGCCGTGTCCATGGCTTATTTTTGGCACACGGAGGCCCCTCCCAAAGTCTGGCCCCATTCCGAGCCCGGCGGACGAACTTGGTCAGCCCCACCCCCCAAGGATATCTCCCACCCATTTTTTGGGCATTTTTGCGGTGGACGAACTGGGGACGGGACATTTGGGCACTTATTTTTGGGTGCGGCTGTGCCCGTGGCCTATTTTTGGCACACGGAGACCCCTCACAAAGTCTGGCCCCATTCCGAGTCTGGCGGACGAACTTGGCCAGCCCCACCCCCCAAGGCTATATAGCCCACCCGTTTTTTACGCATTTTTGCAGCGGACGAACTTGGGGACCGGACCTTTGGGCACTTATTTTTGGGTACGGCTGTTCCCACGGCCTATTTTTGGCACACGGAGACCCCTCGCAAAGTCTGGCCCCATTCTGAGTTCAGCGGACGAACTTGGCCAGCCCCACCCCCCAAGGCTATAGCCCACCTTTTTTTTGGGCTTTTTTGCGGCGGACGAACTTGGGGACCAGTACTTCGGGTGCTCATTTTTGGGTGTGGCTGTGCCCGTGACCTATTTTTGGCACACGTAGGCTCCATTCCGAGTCCGGCGGACGAACTTGGCCAGCCCCACCCCCCAAGGCTATACCGAACCCGTTTTCTGGGCATTTTTGCGGCGGACGAACTTGGGTACCGGACCCTCGGGCGCTTATTTTTGGGCGCGACTGTGCCCGTGGCCTATTTCTGGCACACGGTGGCCCCTCGCAAAGTGTGGCCCCATTCCGAGTCCGGCGGACAAACTTGGCCAGCCCCACCCCTCAAGGCTATAGCCCACCCGTTTTTTGGGCATTTTTTCTGCGGACAAACTTGGGGACCGGACCTTTGGCAGCCTATTTTTGGGCGCAGCTGTCCCCGCGGCCTATATTTAGCACACGGAGGTCCCTCACAAATTCTGGCCCCATTCCGAGTCCGGCGGATGAACTTCGCCAGCCCCACCCCCCAAGGCTATAGCCCACCCGTTTTTTGGGCATTTTTGCGGAGGATGAAATTGGGGACCGGACCTTCGGGCGCTTATTTTTGGGTACGGGTGTGCCCGCGGCCTATTTTTGGCACATGGAGGCCCCTCGCAATGTCTGGCACCAACACGGAGGCCCCTCGCAAAGTCTAGCACCATTCCGAGTCCGGCAGACGAACTTGTCCAGCCCCTCCCCCCAAGGCTATAGCCCACCCGTTTTTTGGCCATTTTTACGGCGGACGAACTTGGGGACCGGACCTTCGGGCACTTATTTTTGGGCGCGGCTGTGACTGCGGCCTATTTTTGGCACACGGGGCCCCTTCGCAACGTCTAGCCACATTCCCAGTCCGGCGGACGAACTTGTCCAGCCCCTCCCCCCAAGGCTATACCCCACCCGTTTTTTGGGCATTTTTACGGCGGACGAACTTGGGGACGGGACCGTCGGGCGCTTATTTTTGGGTGTGGCTGTGCCTGCGGCTTATTTTTGGCTCACGGAGGCCCTCGCAAAGTCTGGCCCCATTCCGAGTCCGGCAGACGAACTTGGCCAGCCCCACCCGCCAAGGATATCTCCCACCCATTTTTTGGATATTTTTGCGGCGGACAAACTTGGGGACCGGACCTTCGGGCACTTATTTTTGGATACGGCTGTACCCATGGCCTATTTTTGGCACGCGGAGGCCCCTCGCAAAGTTTAGCCCCATTTCAAGTCCGGCGGACGAACTTGGCCAGCCCCACCCCCCAAGGCTATAGCCCACCCGTTTTTTGGGCATTTTTGCAGCGGACGAAATTGGGGACCGGACCTTTGGGCACTTATTTTTGGGTACGGCTGTTCCCACGGCCTATTTTTGGCACACGGAGACCCCTCGCAAAGTCTGGCCCCATTCTGAGTTCGGCGGACGAACTTGGCCAGCCCCACCCCCCAAGGCTATATCCCACCTTTTTTTTGGGCTTTATTGCGGCGGACGAACTTGGGGACCAGGAATTCGGTTGCTCATTTTTGGGCGCGGCTGTGCCCGTGACCTATTTTTGGCACACAGAGGCCCCTCGCAAACTCTGGCCCCATTCCGAGTCCGGCGGACGATCTTGGCCAGTCCCTCCCCCCAAGGCTATAGCCCACGCATTTTTTGGTCATTTTTGTGGCGGACGAACTTGTGGACCGGACCGTCGGGCGCTTATTTTTGGGTGTGGCTGTGCCTGCGGCTTATTTTTGGCTCACGGAGGCCCTCGCAAAGTCTGGCCCCATTCCGAGTCCGGCAGACGAACTTGGCCAGCCCCACCCGCCAAGGATATCTCCCACCCATTTTTTGGATATTTTTGCGGCGGACGAACTTGGGGACCGGACCTTCGGGCACTTATTTTTGGATACGGCTGTACCCATGGCCTATTTTTGGCACGCGGAGGCCCCTCGCAAAGTTTAGCCCCATTTCAAGTCTGGCGGACGAACTTGGCCAGCCCCACCCCCCAAGGCTATAGCCCACCCATATTTTGAGCATTTTTGTTGTGCACGAACTTGGGATCCGGACGTTCGGGCGCTTATTTTTGTGTGCAGCTGTGCTCGCGGCCTAATCTTGGCACACGGAGGCCCCTCACAAAGTCTGGCCCCATTCCGAGTCCGGCGGACAAACTTGGCCGGCTTCACCCCCCAAGGCTATAGCCCACCCGTTTTTTGGGCATTTTTGCGTCGGACGAACTTGGTAACCGGACCTTCGAGCACTTATTTTTAGGTACGGCTGTGCCCGCGGCCTATTTTTGGCACACGGAGGCTCCTCGCAAAGTCTGGCCCCATTCCGAGTCCGGCGGACGATCTTGGCCAGTCCCTCCCCCCAAGGCTATAGCCCACGCATTTTTTGGTCATTTTTGTGGCGGATGAACTTGTGGACCGGACCTTCGGGCGCTTATTTTTTGGTGCGGCTGTTCCCGCGGCCTATTTTTGGCACACAGAGACCCCTTGCAAAGTCTGGCCCCATTCCGAGACCGGTGGATGAACTTGGCCAGGCCCACCCCCCAAGGCTATAGCCCACCCATTTTTTGGGTATTTTTGCGGCGGACGAACTTGGGGACCGACCTTCGGGCGTGGCTGTACCCATGGCCTATTTTTGGCACACGGAGGTCCTTCGTAAAGTCTGGCTCCATTCCAAGTCCAGCGGATGAACTCGGCCAGTCCCTCCCCCCAACGCTATGGCCCACCCGTTTTTTGGGCTTTTTTGCGGAGGACGAAATTGGGGACCGGACCATGGGTGCTCATTTTTGGGTGCGGCTGTGCCCGCGGCCCATTTATGGCACACGAAGGCCCCTCGCAAGGTCTGGCCTGATTCCGAGTCCGGCGGACGAAGTTGGCCAGCCCCACTCCCCAAGGCTATAGCCCACCCGTTTTTTGGGCATTTTTGCGGCGGACGAACTTGGGGACCGGACCTTCGGGCGCGGTTGTACCCAAGGCCTATTTTTGGCACACGGAGGCCCCTCGTAAAGTCTGGCCCCATTCCGAGTCCGGCGGACGAACTTGGCCAGCCCCACCCCCCAAGGCTATAGCCCAGCCTTTTTTTGGCCATTTTTACGGCGGACGAACTTGGGGTCCGGACCTTTGGGTGCGGCTGTACCCACGGCCTATTTTTGGCACACGGAGGCCCCTTGCAAAGTCTGGCGCCATTCCGAGTCCGGCGGACCAACTTGGCCAGCCCCATCCCCTAAGGCTATAGCCCACCCGTTTTTTGGGCTTTTTTGCGGCGGACGAACTTGGGGACCGGTCCTTCGGGTGCTTATTTTTTGACGCGGCTGTGCCCATGGCCTATTTTTGGCACACGGAGGCCGCTCGCAAAGTCTGGCCCCATTCCGAGACCGGCGGACGAATTGGCCAGGCCCACGCCAGAAGGCTATAGCCCACCCATTTTTTGAGCATTTTTGCGGAGGACGAACTTGGGAACCGGGCTTTCGGGTGCTTATTTTTGGGTGCGGTTGTGCCCGCGGGCTATTTTTGTCACAAGGGGGCCCCTTACAAAGTCTGGCCCCATTCCGAGTCCGGCGGACAAACTTGGCCAGCTTCACCCCCAAGGCTATAGCCCACCCGTTTTTTGGGCATTTTTTCGGCGGACGAACTTGGTAACCTGACCTTCGAGCACTTATTTTGGGTGCGGCTGTGCCCGCGGCCTATTTTTGGCACATGGAGGCTCCTCGCAAAGTCTGGCCCCATTCTGAGTCCGGCGGACGATCTTGGCCAGTCCCTCCCCCCAAGGCTATAGCCCACCCATTTTTTGGGTATTTTTGCGGCGGACGAACTTGGGGACCGACCTTCGGGCACGGCTGTACCCACGGCCTATTTTTGGCACACGGGGGCCCCTTGCAAAGTCTGGCCCCATTCCGAGTCCGGTGGACGAACTTGGCCAGCCTCACCCCCCAAGGCTATAGCCCACCCGTTTTTTGGGCATTTTTGCGGCGGACGAACTTGGGGACCGGACATTCGAGCACTTATTTTTGGGTGCGGCTGTGCCCGCGGCCTGTTTTTAGCACATGGAGGCCCCTCGCAAAGTCTGGCCCCATTCCGAGACTGGCGGACGAACTTGGTAAGCCCCACCCCCCAAGGTTATAGCCCACCCGTTTTTTGGGCATTTTTGCGGAGGACGAACTTGGGGACCAAACCTTCGGGTGCTTATTTTTTGGGTGCGGCGGTGCCTGCGGCCCTGGTCCCATTTCGAGTCCGGCAGACGAACTTGGCCTGCCCCACCCCCCACGGCTATAGCCCACCCTTTTCTTGGGCAATTTTTGCGGCGGACGAACTTGGGGACCAGACCTTCGGGCGCTTATTTTTGGGTACGGCTGTGCCCGCCGGCTAATTTTGGCACACGGGGGCCCCTTACAAAGTCTAGCCCCATTCCGAGTCCGGCAGACGAACTTGGCCAGCTTCACCCCCCAAGGCTATAGCCCACCCGTTTTTTGGGCTTTTTTGCGGCGGACGAACTTGGGGACCGGACCTTTGAGCATTTATTTTTGGGCACGGCTGTGCCCGCGGCCTATTTTTGGCACACGGAGGCTCCTCACAAAGTCTGGCCCCATTCCGAGTCCGGCGGACGATCTTGGCCAGCCCCTCCCCCCAAGGCTATAGCCCACGAATTTTTTGGGCATTTTTGCGGCGGACAAACTTGGGGGCCGGACCTTCGGGCGCTTATTTTTTGACGTAGCAGTGCCCGCGGCCTATTTTTGGCACACGGGGGCCCCTCGCAAAGTCTGTCCCCATTCTGAGTCCGGCGGACGAACTTGGCCAGCCCCACCCCGCAAGGCTATAGCCCACCCGTTTTTTGGGCATTTTTGCGGCGGACGAACTTGGGGACCGGACCTTCGGGTGATTATTTTTTGCGTCCGGCTGTGCCCGTGGCTTATTTTTGGCACACGGAGGCCCCTCACAAAGTCTGGCCCCATTCCGAGTCCGGCGGACGAACTTGCCCAGCCCACCCCCCAAGGCTATAGCCCACCTTTTTTTTGGCTTTTTTGCGGCGGACGAGCTTTGGGACCGGACCTTCGGGGGCTCATTTTTGGGCGCGGCTGTGTCCGTGACCTATTTTTGGCACATGGAGGCCCCTCGCAAAGTCTCGCCCCATTCCGAATCCGGCGGACGAACTGGGCCAACCCCACCCCCCAAGGCTAGAGCCCACCCGTTTTTTGGGCATTTTTGCGGCGGACGAACTTGGGGACCGGACTTTCGGGCATATATTTTTGGGCGCGGCTGTCCCCACGGCCCATTTATGGAACACGAAGGCCCCTCACAAAGTCTGGCCTGATTCCGAGTCCGGCGGACGAACTTGGCCAGCCCCACTCCCCAAGGCTATAGCCCACCCGTTTTTTGGGCATTTTTTCGGCGGACGAACTTGGGGACCGGACCTTCGGGCGCGGTTGTACCCACGACCTATTTTTGGCACACGGAGGCCCCTCGCAATGTCTGGCCCCATTCCGAGACCGGCGGACGAACTTGGCCAGGCCCACCCCCCAAGGCTATAGCCCACCCGTTTTTTGGGCATTTTTGCGGCGGTCGAACTTGGGGACCGGACCTTCGGGCGCTTATTTTTGGGCGCGGCTGTGTCCACGGCCTATTTTTGGTACACGGACGCCCCTCGCAAAGTCTGTCCCCTTTCCGAGTCCGGCGGACGAATTTCGCCAGCCCCTCCCCCCAAGCCAATAGCCCACCCGTTTTTTTGGGCATTTTTGCGGCGGACGAACTTGGGGACGGTACCTTCGGGCGCTTATTTTTGGGCACGGCAGTGCCCACGGCCTATTTTTGGCACACATAGGCCCCTCGCAAAGTCTGGCCCCATTCCGAGTCCGGCGGACGAACTTGGCCAGCCCCTCCCCCCAAGCCTATAGCTCACCCGTTTTTTGGGCATTTTTGCGGCGGACGAACTTGGGGACGGGACCTTCGGGTGCTTATTTTTGGGTGCGGCAGTGCCCGCGGCCTATTTTTGCCACACGGAGGGCCCTCGCAAAGTCTGGCCCCATTCCAAGTCCGGCGGACGAACTTGGCCAGCCCCTCCTCCCAAGGCTATAGCCCACCCGTTTTTTGGGCATTTTTGCGGCGGACGAACTTGGGGACGGGCCCTTCGGGCGCCTATTTTTGGGTGCGGCAGTGCCCGCGCCCTATTTTTGGCACACGGAGGCCCCTCGCAAAGTCTGGCCCCATTCCGAGTCCACCGGACGAACTTGGCCAGACCCTCCCCCCAAGGCTATAGCCCACCCGTTTTTTGGGCATTTTTGCGGCGGACGAACTTGGGGACGGGACCTTCGGGTGTTTTTTTTTGGGCGCGGCAGTGCCCGCGGCCTATTTTTGGTACACGGAGGCCCCTCGCAAATTCTGGCCCCATTCTGAGTCCGGCGGACGAACTTGGCCAGCTCCTCCCCCAAAGGCTATAGCCCACCCGTTTTTTGGGCATTTTTGCGGCGGGCGAACTTGCGGACGGGACCTTCGGGCGCTTATTTTTGGACACGGCAGTGCGCGTGGCCTATTTTTGGCACACGGAGGTCCCTCGCAAAGTCTGGCCCATTTCCGAGTCTGGAGGACGCACTTGGCCAGCCCCCCCCCCCCAAGGCTATAGCCCACCCGTTTTTTGGGTATTTTTGCGGCGCACGAACTTGGAGACGGGACCTTCGGGCGCTTATTGTTGGGCACGGCAGCGCCCTCGGCCTTTTTTTGGCACACCGGAGGCCCCTCGCAAAGTCTGGCCCATTTCCGAGTCTGGCGGACGCACTTGGCCAGCCCCCCCCCCCCCCCCAAGGCTATAGCCCACCCGTTTTTTGGGTATTTTTGCGGCGCACGAACTTGGAGACGGGACCTTCGGGCGCTTATTGTTGGGCACGGCAGCGCCCTCGGCCTTTTTTTGGCACACGGAGGCCCCTCGCAAAGTCTGGCCCCATTCCGAGTCCGGCGGACGAACTTGGCCACCCCTCCCCCCAAGGCTATAGGCCAGCCGTTTTTTGGGCATTTTAGCGGCGGACGAACTAGGGGACGGGACCTTTGGGCGCTTATTTTTGGGCGCGGCAGTGCCCGCGGCCTATGTTTGGCACATGGAGACCCCTCGCAAAGTCTGGCTCCATTCCGAGTCCGGCGGACGAACTTGGCCAGACCCTCTCCCCAAGGCTATAGCCCACCCGTTTTTTGGGCATTTTTGCGGCGGACGAACTTGGGGACGGGAACTTCGGGCTTTTTTTTTTGGGCGCGGCCGTGCCCGCGGTCTATTTTTGGCACACGGAGGCCCATCGCAAAGTCTAGCCCCATTCCGAGTCCGGCGGACGAACTTGGCCAGCCCCATCCCCCAAGGCTATAGCCCACCCATTTTTTGGGCATTTTTACGGCGGACGAACTTGGGGACGGGACCTTCGGGCGCTGATATTTGGGTGCGGCAGTGCCCGCGGCCTATTTTTGGCACACGGAGACCCCTCGCAAAGTCTGGCCCCATTCCGAGTCCGGCGGACGAACTTGGCCAGACCCTCCCCCCAAGCTATAGCCCACCCATTTTTTGGGCATTTTTGCGGCGGACGAACTTGGGGACGGGACCTTCGGGCACTTATATTTGGGCGCGGCAGTACCCGCGGCCAATTTTTGGCACACGGAGAACCCTCGCAAAGTCTGGCACCATTCCGAGTCCGGCGGACGAACATGGCCAGCCCCTCCCCCCAAGGCTATAGCCCACCCATTTTTTGGCCATTTTTGCGGCGGACGAACTCGGGGACGGGACCTTCAGGCACTTATTTTTGGGCACGGTAGTGGCCGGTGCCTATTTTTGGCAAACGGAGGCCCCTCGCAAAGTCTGGCCCTATTCCGAGTCCGGCGGACGAACTTGGCCGGCCCCTCCCCCCAAGGCTATAGCCCACCCGTTTTTTTGGCATTTTAGCGGTGGACGAACTAGGGGACGGGACCTTTGGGCGCTTATTTTTGGGCGCGGCAGTGCCCGTGACCTATTTTTGTTACACGGAGTCCCTTCGCAAAGTCTGGCCCTATTCCGAGTCCGGCGGACGAACTTGGCCAGCCCCTCCCCCCAAGGCTATAGCCCAACCGTTTTTTGGGCATTTTTGCGGCGGACGAACTTAGGGACGGGACCTTCGGGCGCTTATTTTTGGGCGCGGCAGTGCCCGCAGCCTTTTTTTGGCACACGGAGGCCCCTCGCAAAGTCTGGCCCCATTCCGAGTCCGGCGGACGAACTTGGCCAGCCCCTCCCCCCAAGCCTCTAGCTCACCCGTTTTTTGGGCATTTTTGCGGCGGACGAACTTGGGGACGGGACCTTCGGGTGCTTATTTTTGGGTGCGGCAGTTCCCGCGGCCTATTTTTGCCACACGGAGGGCCCTCGCAAAGTCTGGCCCCATTCCAAGTCCGGCGGACGAACTTGGCCAGCCCCTCCTCCCAAGGCTATAGCCCACCCGTTTTTTGGGGATTTTTGCGGCAGACGAACTTGGGGACGGCACCTTCGGGCAATTATTTTAGGGTGCGGCAGTGTCCACGGCCTATTTATGGCACACGGAGGCTCGTCGCAAACTCTGGCCCCATTCCGAGTCCGGCGGACGGACTTGGCCAGACCCTCCCCCCAAGGCTATAGCCCACCCGTTTTTTGGGCATTTTTGCGGCAGACGAACTTCGGGACGGGACCTTCGGGCGCTTATTTTTGGACGCGGCAGTGTCCGCGGCCTATTTTTGGCACACGGAGGCCCCTCGCAAAGTCTGGCCCCATTCCGAGTCCGGCGGACGAACATGGCCAGCCCCTCCCCCCAAGGCTATAGCCCACCAGTTGTTTGGGAATTGTAGTTCGGGCGCCTATTTTTGGGCGCGGCAGTGCCCGCGGCCTATTTTTGGCACACGGAGACCCCTCGCAAAGTCTGGCCCCATTCCGAGTCCGGCGGACGAACTTGGCCAGACCCTCCCCCCAAGCTATAGCCCACCCATTTTTTGGGCATTTTTGCGGCGGACGAACTTGGGGACGGGACCTTCGGGCACTTATATTTGGGCGCGGCAGTACCCGCGGCCAATTTTTGGCACACGGAGAACCCTCGCAAAGTCTGGCACCATTCCGAGTCCGGCGGACGAACATGGCCAGCCCCTCCCCCCAAGGCTATAGCCCACCCATTTTTTGGCCATTTTTGCGGCGGACGAACTCGGGGACGGGACCTTCAGGCACTTATTTTTGGGCACGGTAGTGGCCGGTGCCTATTTTTGGCAAACGGAGGCCCCTCGCAAAGTCTGGCCCTATTCCGAGTCCGGCGGACGAACTTGGCCGGCCCCTCCCCCCAAGGCTATAGCCCACCCCGTTTTTTTGGCATTTTAGCGGTGGACCGAACTAGGGGACGGGACCTTTGGGCGCTTATTTTTGGGCGCGGCAGTGCCCGTGACCTATTTTTGTTACACGGAGTCCCTTCGCAAAGTCTGGCCCTATTCCGAGTCCGGCGGACGAACTTGGCCAGCCCCTCCCCCCAAGGCTATAGCCCAACCGTTTTTTGGGCATTTTTGCGGCGGACGAACTTAGGGACGGGACCTTCGGGCGCTTATTTTTGGGCGCGGCAGTGCCCGTAGCCTTTTTTTGGCACACGGAGGCCCCTCGCAAAGTCTGGCCCCATTCCGAGTCCGGCGGACGAACTTGGCCAGCCCCTCCCCCCAAGCCTCTAGCTCACCCCGTTTTTTGGGCATTTTTGCGGCGGACGAACTTGGGGACGGGACCTTCGGGTGCTTATTTTTGGGTGCGGCAGTTCCCGCGCCTATTTTTGCCACACGGAGGGCCCTCGCAAAGTCTGGCCCCATTCCAAGTCCGGCGGACGAACTTGGCCAGCCCCTCCTCCCAAGGCTATAGCCCACCCGTTTTTTGGGGATTTTTGCGGCAGACGAACTTGGGGACGGCACCTTCGGGCAATTATTTTAGGGTGCGGCAGTGTCCACGGCCTATTTATGGCACACGGAGGCTCGTCGCAAACTCTGGCCCCATTCCGAGTCCGGCGGACGGACTTGGCCAGACCCTCCCCCCAAGGCTATAGCCCACCCGTTTTTTGGGCATTTTTGCGGCAGACGAACTTCGGGAC
Organism: Citrus x limon; assembly: GCA_034663535.1. Taxonomy (NCBI): domain Eukaryota; kingdom Viridiplantae; phylum Streptophyta; class Magnoliopsida; order Sapindales; family Rutaceae; genus Citrus; species Citrus x limon. The sequence goes on along the minus strand of CM067998.1, from coordinate 34,158,333 downwards.
GGGACCTTCGGGCGCTTATTTTTGGACGCGGCAGTGTCCGCGGCCTATTTTTGGCACACGGAGGCCCCTCGCAAAGTCTGGCCCCATTCCGAGTCCGGCGGACGAACATGGCCAGCCCCTCCCCCCAAGGCTATAGCCCACCAGTTGTTTGGGAATTGTAGTTCGGGCGCCTAATTTTTGGGCGCGGCAGTGCCCGCGCCCTATTTTTGGCACACGGAGGCCCCTCGCAAAGTCTGGCCCCATTCCGAGTCCACCGGACGAACTTGGCCAGACCCTCCCCCCAAGGCTATAGCCCACCCGTTTTTTGGGCATTTTTGCGGCGGATGAACTTGGGGACGGGACCTTCGGGTGTTTTTTTTTTGGGCGCGGCAGTGCCCGCGGCCTATTTTTGGTACACGGAGGCCCCTCGCAAATTCTGGCCCCATTCTGAGTCCGGCGGACGAACTTGGCCAGCTCCTCCCCCCAAGGCTATAGCCCACCCGTTTTTTGGGCATTTTTGCGGCGGACGAACTTGGGGACGGGACCTTCGGACGCGTATTTTTGGGCGCGGCAGTGCCCGCGGCCTATTTTTGGCACACGGAGACCCCTCGCAAAGTCTGGCCCCATTCCGAGTCCGGCGGACGAACATGGCCAGCCCCTCCACCCAAGGCTATAGCCCACCCATTTTTTGGGCATTTTTGCGGCGGACGAACTCGGGGACGGGACCTTCAGGCACTTATTTTTGGGCACGGTAGTGGCCGGTGCCTATTTTTGGCAAACGGAGGCCCCTTCGCAAAGTCTGGCCCTATTCCGAGTCCGGCGGACGAACTTGGCCAGCCCCTCCCCCCAAGGCTATAGCCCAACCGTTTTTTGGGCATTTTTGCGGCGGACGAACTTAGGACGGGACCTTCGGCGCGCTTATTTTTGGGCGCGGCAGTGCCCGCGGCCTTTTTTTGGCACACGGAGGCCCCTCGCAAAGTCTGGCCCCATTCCGAGTCCGGCGGACGAACTTGGCCAGCCCCTCCCCCCAAGGCTATAGCCCACCCGTTTTTTGGGCATTTTTACGGTGGACGAACTTGGGGAAGGGACCTTCGGGTGCTTATTTTTGGGCACGGCAGTGCCCGCGGCCTATTTGTGGCACACGGAGGCCCCTCGCAAAGTCTGGCCCCATTCCAAGTCCGGCGGACGAACTTGGCCAGCCCCTCTCCCCAAGGCTATAGCCCAACCGTTTTTTGGGCATTTTTGCGGCGGACGAACTTGGGGACGGGAGCTTCAGACACTTATTTTTGGGCGCGGCAGTGCCCGCGGCCTATTTTTGGCACACGAAGGCCCCTCGCAAAGTCTGGCCCCATTCCGAGTCCGGCGGACGAACTTGGCCACCCATCCCCCCAAGGCTATAGCCCAGCCGTTTTTTGGGCATTTTTGCGGTGGACGAACATGGGGACGGGACCTTTCGGCGCTTATTTTTGGGCGCGGTAGTGCTCGTGGCCTATTTTTGGCCCACGGAGGCCCCTCGCAAAGTCTGGCCCCATTCCGAGTGCGGCGGACGAACTTGGCCATCCCCTCCCCCCAAGGCTATAGCCCACCCGTTTTTTCGGCATTTTTGCAGCGGTCGAACTTGGGGACGGGACCTTCGGACGCGTATTTTTGGGCGCGGTAGTGGCCGCAAGCCTATGTTTGGCACACGGAGGCCCCTCGCAAAGTCTGTCTCCATTCCGAGTCCGGCGGACGAACTTGGCCACCCCTCCCCCCAAGGCTATAGCCCAGCCGTTTTTTTGGCATTTTTGCGGCGGACGAACTTGGGGACGGGATCTTCAGACGCTTAGTTTTGGGCGCGGCAGTGACCCGCGGCTTATTTTTGGCACACGAAGGCCCCTCGCAAAGTCTGGCTCCATTCCGAGTCCGGCGGACGACCTTGGCCACCCCTCCCCCCAAGGCTATAGCCCAGCCGTTTTTTGGGCATTTTTGCGGCGGACGAACTTGGGGACGGGACCTTCGGGCGCTTATTTGTGGGGGCGGCAGTGCCCGCAGCCTAGTTTTGGCACAGGGAGGCCCCACGCAAAGTCTGGCCCCATTCCAAGTCCGAGGGACGAACTTGGCCAGCCCCTCCCCCCAGGCTATAGCCCACCCATTTTTTCGGCATTTTTGCGGCGGACGAACTTGGGGACGGGACCTTCGGGCGCGTATTTTTGGGCGCGGTAGTGCCCGCGGCCTATGTTTGGCACACGGAGGCCCCTCGCAAAGTCTGGCCCCATTCCGAGTCCGGCGGACGAACTTGGCCAGCCCCCTCCCCCCAAGGCTCTAGCCCACCCATTTTTTGGGCATTTTAGCGGCGGACGAACTTGGTGACGGGACCTTCGGCCGCTTATTTTTGGGCGCGGCAGTGTCCGCGGCCTATTTGTGGCCCACGAAGGCCCCTCGCAAAGTCTGGCCCCATTCCGAGTCCGGAGGACGAACTTGGGCAGCCCCCTCCCCCCAAGGCTATAGCCCTCCCATTTTTTGGGCATTTTTGCGGCGGTCGAACTTGGGGACGGGATCTTCGGGCGCTTATTTTTGGGCGCAGCAGTGCTCGTGGCCTATTTTTGACACACGGAGGCCCCTCGCAAAGTCTGGCCCCATTCCGAGTCCGGCGGACAAACTTGGCCAGTCCCTCCCCCCAAGGCTATACCCACCCGTTTTTTGGGCATTTTTGCGGCGGACGAACTTGGGGATGGGACCTTTGGGCGCTTCTTTTTTGGCGCAGCATTGCCCGCGGTCTATTTTTGGCACACCGGAGGCCCATCGCAAAGTCTAGCCCCATTCCGAGTCCGGCGGACGAACTTGGCCAGCCCCATCCCCCAAGGCTATAGCCCACCCATTTTTTGGGCATTTTTGCGGCGGACGAACATGGGGACGGGACCTTCGGGCGCTGATATTTGGGTGCGGCAGTGCCCGCGGCCTAGTTTTGGCACAACGGAGGCCCCACGCAAAGTCTGGCCCCATTCCAAGTCCGAGGGACGAACTTGGCCAGCCCCTCCCCCCAAGGCTATAGCCCACCCATTTTTTCGGCATTTTTGCGGCGGACGAACTTGGGGACGGGACCTTCGGGCGCGTATTTTTGGGCGCGGTAGTGCCCGCGGCCTATGTTTGGCACACGGAGGCCCCTCGCAAAGTCTGGCCCCATTCCGAGTCCGGCGGACGAACTTGGCCAGCCCCTCCCCCCAAGGCTCTAGCCCACCCATTTTTTGGGCATTTTAGCGGCGGACGAACTTGGTGACGGGACCTTCGGCCGCTTATTTTTGGGCGCGGCAGTGTCCGCGGCCTATTTGTGGCCCACGAAGGCCCCTCGCAAAGTCTGGCCCCATTCCGAGTCTGGAGGACGAACTTGGGCAGCCCCTCCCCCCAAGGCTATAGCCCTCCCATTTTTTGGGCATTTTGCGGCGGTCGAACTTGGGGACGGGATCTTCGGGCGCTTATTTTTGGGCGCAGCAGTGCTCGTGGCCTATTTTTGACACACGGAGGCCCCTCGCAAAGTCTGGCCCCATTCCGAGTCCAGCGGACAAACTTGGCCAGTCCCTCCCCCCAAGGCTATACCCACCCGTTTTTTGGGCATTTTTGCGGCGGACGAACTTGGGGATGGGACCTTTGGGCGCTTCTTTTTTGGCGCAGCATTGCCCGCGGTCTATTTTTGGCACACGGAGGCCCATCGCAAAGTCTAGCCCCATTCCGAGTCCGGCGGACGAACTTGGCCGGCCCCATCCCCCAAGGCTATAGCCCACCCATTTTTTGGGCATTTTTGCGGCGGACGAACATGGGGACGGACCTTCGGGCGCTGATATTTGGGTGCGGCAGTGCCCGCGGCCTATATTTGGCACACGGAGGCCCATCGCAAAGTCTGGCCCCATTCCGAGTCCGGCGGACGAACTTGGACAGCCCCTCCCCCCAAGGCTATAGCCCACCCATTTTTTGGGCATTTTTGCGGCGGACGAACTTGGGGACGGGACCTTCGGACGCGTATTTTTGGGCGCGGTAGTGCCCGCAGCCTATGTTTGCCACACGGAGGCCCCTCGTAAAGTCTGGCCCCATTCCGAGTCCGGCGGAGAAACTTGGCCACCCCTCCCCCCAGGGCTATAGCCCAGTCGTTTCTTGGGCATTTTTGCGGTCGACGAACTTGGGGACGGGACCTTTGGGCGCTGCTGTGCCCACGGCCTATTTTTGTCACACGGAGGCCCCTCGCAAAGTCTGGCCCCATTCCGAGTCCGGTGGACGAACTTGGCCAGCCCCTCCCCCCAAGGCTATAGCCCAGCCGTTTTTTGGGCATTTTTGCGGCGGACGAACTTGGGGACGGGACCTTCGGGCACTTATTTTTGGGTGCGGCAGTGCTCGCGGCCATTCCGAGTCTGGCGGACGAACTCGGCCAGCCCCACCCCCCAAGGCTATAGCCAACCCCGTTTTTTGGGCATTTTTGCGGCCGACGAACTTGGAGACGCGACATTCGATCGCTTATTTTTGGGCGATTATTTTTGGGGCGCGGCAGTGCCCGCGGCCTATATTTGGCACACGGAGGCTCCTCGCAAAGTCTGGCCCCATTCCGAGTCCGGCGGACGAACTTGGCCAGCCCCTCCCCCCAAGGCTCTAGCCCACCCATTTTTTGGGCATTTTAGCGGCGGACGAACTTGGTGACGGGACCTTCGGCCCGCTTATTTTTGGGCGCGGCAGTGTCCGCGGCCTATTTGTGGCCCACGAAGGCCCCTCGCAAAGTCTGGCCCCATTCCGAGTCTGGAGGACGAACTTGGGCAGCCCCTCCCCCCAAGGCTATAGCCCTCCCATTTTTTGGGCATTTTTGCGGCGGTCGAACTTGGGGACGGGATCTTCGGGCGCTTATTTTTGGGCGCAGCAGTGCTCGTGGCCTATTTTTGACACACGGAGGCCCCTCGCAAAGTCTGGCCCCATTCCGAGTCCGGCGGACAAACTTGGCCAGTCCCCTCCCCCCAAGGCTATACCCACCCCGTTTTTTGGGCATTTTTGCGGCGGACGAACTTGGGGATGGGACCTTTGGGCGCTTCTTTTTTGGCGCAGCATTGCCCGCGGTCTATTTTTGGCACTACGGAGGCCCATCGCAAAGTCTAGCCCCATTCCGAGTCCGGCGGACGAACTTGGCCGGCCCCATCCCCCAAGGCTATAGCCCACCCATTTTTTGGGCATTTTTGCGGCGGACGAACATGGGGACGGGACCTTCGGGCGCTGATATTTGGGTGCGGCAGTGCCCGCGGCCTATATTTGGCACACGGAGGCCCATCGCAAAGTCTGGCCCCATTCCGAGTCCGGCGGACGAACTTGGACAGCCCCTCCCCCCCAAGGCTATAGCCCACCCATTTTTTGGGCATTTTTGCGGCGGACGAACTTGGGGACGGGACCTTCGGACGCGTATTTTTGGGCGCGGTAGTGCCCGCAGCCTATGTTTGCCACACGGAGGCCCCTCGTAAAGTCTGGCCCCATTCCGAGTCCGGCGGAGAAACTTGGCCACCCCTCCCCCAGGGCTATAGCCCAGTCGTTTCTTGGGCATTTTTGCGGTCGACGAACTTGGGGACGGGACCTTTGGGCGCTGCTGTGCCCACGGCCTATTTTTGTCACACGGAGGCCCCTCGCAAAGTCTGGCCCCATTCCGAGTCCGGTGGACGAACTTGGCCAGCCCCTCCCCCCAAGGCTATAGCCCAGCCGTTTTTTTGGGCATTTTTGCGGCGGACGAACTTGGGGACGGGACCTTCGGGCACTTATTTTTGGGTGCGGCAGTGCTCGCGGCCATTCCGAGTCTGGCGGACGAACTCGGCCAGCCCCACCCCCCAAGGCTATAGCCAACCCGTTTTTTGGGCATTTTTGCGGCCGACGAACTTGGAGACGCGACATTCGATTATTTTTGGGCGATTATTTTTGGGCGCGGCAGTGCCCGCGGCCTATATTTGGCACACGGAGGCTCCTCGCAAAGTCTGGCCCCATTCCGAGTCCGGCGGACGAACTTGGCAAGCCCCTCCCGCCAAGGCAATGGCCCACCCGTTTTTTGGGCATTTTTGCGGCTGACGAACTTGGGGACGGGACCTTCGGGCGATTATTTTTGGGCGCGGCAGTGCCCGCGGCCTATATTTGGCACACGGAGGCTCCTCGCAAAGTCTGGCCCCATTCCAAGTCCGGCGGACGAACTTGGCAAGCCCCTCCCGCCAAGGCAATGGCCCACCCGTTTTTTGGGCATTTTTGCGGCTGACGAACTTGGGGACGGGACCTTCGGGTAATTATTTTTGGGCGCGGCAGTACCCACGGCCTATTTTTGGCACACGGAGGCCCCTCGCAAAGTCTGGCCCCATTCCGAGTCCGGCGGACGAACTTGGCCAGCCCCTCCCCCCAAGGCTATAGCCCACCCGTTTTCTGGGCATTTTTGCGGCGGACGAACTTGGGGAAGGAACCTTTGGGCTCTTATTTTAGGGAACGGCAGTGCCAACGGCCTATTTTTGGCACACGGAGGCCCCTCGCAAAGTCTGGCACCATTCCGAGTCCGGCGGGCGAACTTGGCCAGCCCCTCTCCCCAAGGCTATAGCCAACCCGTTTTTTGGGCATTTTTGCGGCCGACGAACTTGGGGAAGGGACCTTTGGGCTCTTATTTTAGGGAACGGCAGTGCCAACGGCCTATTTTTGGCACACGGAGGCCCCTCGCAAAGTCTGGCACCATTACGAGTCCGGCGGGCGAACTTGGCCAGCCCCTCTCCCCAAGGCTATAGCCAACCCGTTTTTTGGGCATTTTTGCGGCCGACGAACTTGGGGAAGGGACCGTCGGGCGCGGCAGTGCCCGCGGCCTATTTTTGGCACACGGAGGCCCCTCGCAAAGTCTGGCCCCATTCCGAGTCCGGCGGACGAACTTGGCCAGCCCCTCCCCCCAAAGCTATAGCCCACCCATTTTTTGGGCATTTTTGCGGCGGACGAACTTGGGGACGGGACCTTCGGGAACTTATTTTTGGGCGCAGCAGTGCGCGCGGCCTATTTTTGGCACACGGAGGCCCCTCGCATAGTCTGGTCCCATTCCGAGTCCGGCAGACGAACTTGGCCAGCCCCTCCCCCCAAGGCTATAGCCCACCCGTTTTTTTGTCATTTTTGCGGCGGAAGAACTTGGGGACGGGACCTTCGGGCGCTTATTTTTGGGCGCGGCAGTGCCCGCGGCCTATTTTTGGCACACAGAGGCCCCTCGCAAAGTCTGGCCCCATTCCGAGTCCGGCGGGCGAACTTGGCCACCCATCCCCCCAAGGCTATAGGCCACCCGTTTTTTGGGCATTTTTGCGGCCGACAAACTTGGGGACGGGACCTTCGGGCGATTAGTTTTGGGCGCGGCAGTGCGCACACCCTATTTTTGGCACACGGAGGCCCCTCGCAAAGTCTGGTCCCATTCCGAGTCTGGCGGACGAACTTGGCCAGCCCCTCCCCCCAAGGCTATAGCCCACCCATTTTTTGGGCATTTTTGCGGCGGACAAACATGGGGACGGGACCTTCGGGCGTTTATTTTTTGGCGCAGCAGTGCCCGCGGCCTATTTTTGGCACACGGAGGCCCCTCGCAAAGTCTGGCCCCATTCCGAGACCGGCGGGCGAACTTGGCCAGGTCCTCCCCCCAAGGCTATAGCCCACCCGTTTTTTGGGCATTTTTGCGGGCGACGAACTTGGGGATGGGACCTTCGGGTGCGGCAGTGCCCGCGGCCTATTTTTGGCACACGGAGTCCCCTCACAAAGTCTGGCCCCATTCCGAGTCCGGCAGGCGAACTTGGCCACCCCTCCCCCCAAGGCTATAGCCCACCCGTTTTTTGGGCAATTTTGCGGCCGACGAACTTGGGGACGGGACCTTCGGGCGATTTGTTTTGGGCGTGGCAGTGCCCACGCCCTATTTTTGGCACACGGAGGCCCCTCGCAAAGTCTGGCCCCATTCCGAGTCTGGCGGACGAACTTGGCCAGCCCCTCCCCCCAAGGCTATAGACCACCCATTTTTTGGGCATTTTTGCGGCGGACGAAGTTGGGGACGGGACCTTCGGGCGTTTATTTTTGGACGCGGCAGTGCCCGCGGCCTATTTTTGGCACACGGAGGCCCCTCAAAAAGTCTGGCCCCATTCCGAGTCCGGCGGGCGAACTTGGCCAGCCGCTCCCCCCAAGGCTATAGCCCACCCGTTTTTTGGGCATTTTTGCGGCCGACGAACTTGGGGACGGGACCTTCGGGCGCGGCAGTGTCCGCGGCCTATTTTTGGCACACGGAGGCCCCTCGCAAAGTCTAGCCCCATTCCGAGTCCGGCGGACGAACTTGGCCAGCCCCTCCCCCAAGGCTATAGCCCACCCATTTTTTGGGCATTTTTGCAGCGGACGAACTTGGGGACGGGACCTTCGGGCACTTATTTTTGGGCGCGGCAGTGCCTGCGGCCTATTTTTGGCACACGGAGGCCCCTCGCAAAGTCTGGCCCCATTCCGAGACCGGCGGGCGAACTTGGCCAGGTCCTCCCCCCAAGGCTATAGCCCACCCGTTTTTTGGGCATTTTTGCGGGCGACGAACTTGGGGATGGGACCTTCGGGTGCGGCAGTGCCCGCGGCCTATTTTTGGCACACGGAGTCCCCTCACAAAGTCTGGCCCCATTCCGAGTCCGGCAGGCGAACTTGGCCACCCCTCCCCCCAAGGCTATAGCCCACCCGTTTTTTGGGCAATTTTGCGGCCGACGAACTTGGGGACGGGACCTTCGGGCGATTTGTTTTGGGCGTGGCAGTGCCCACGCCCTATTTTTGGCACACGGAGGCCCCTCGCAAAGTCTGGCCCCATTCCGAGTCTGGCGGACGAACTTGGCCAGCCCCTCCCCCCAAGGCTATAGACCACCCATTTTTTGGGCATTTTTGCGGCGGACGAAGTTGGGGACGGGACCTTCGGGCGTTTATTTTTGGACGCGGCAGTGCCCGCGGCCTATTTTTGGCACACGGAGGCCCCTCAAAAAGTCTGGTCCCATTCCGAGTCCGGCAGACGAACTTGGCCAGCCCCTCCCCCCAAGGCTATAGCCCACCCGTTTTTTTTGTCATTTTTGCGGCGGAAGAACTTGGGGACGGGACCTTCGGGCGCTTATTTTTGGGCGCGGCAGTGCCCGCGGCCTATTTTTGGCACACAGAGGCCCCTCGCAAAGTCTGGCCCCATTCCGAGTCCGGCGGGCGAACTTGGCCACCCATCCCCCCAAGGCTATAGGCCACCCGTTTTTTGGGCATTTTTGCGGCCGACAAACTTGGGGACGGGACCTTCGGGCGATTAGTTTTGGGCGCGGCAGTGCGCACACCCTATTTTTGGCACACGGAGGCCCCTCGCAAAGTCTGGTCCCATTCCGAGTCTGGCGGACGAACTTGGCCAGCCCCTCCCCCCAAGGCTATAGCCCACCCATTTTTTGGGCATTTTTGCGGCGGACAAACTTGGGGACGGGACCTTCGGGCGTTTAATTTTTGGCGCAGCAGTGCCCGCGGCCTATTTTTGGCACACGGAGGCCCCTCGCAAAGTCTGGCCCCATTCCGAGACCGGCGGGCGAACTTGGCCAGGTCCTCCCCCCAAGGCTATAGCCCACCCGTTTTTTGGGCATTTTTGCGGGCGACGAACTTGGGGATGGGACCTTCGGGTGCGGCAGTGTCCGCGGCCTATTTTTGGCACACGGAGGCCCCTCGCATAGTCTGGTCCCATTCCGAGTCCGGCAGACGAACTTGGCCAGCCCCTCCCCCCAAGGCTATAGCCCACCCGTTTTTTTGTCATTTTTGCGGCGGAAGAACTTGGGGACGGGACCTTCGGGCGCTTATTTTTGGGCGCGGCAGTGCCCGCGGCCTATTTTTGGCACACAGAGGCCCCTCGCAAAGTCTGGCCCCATTCCGAGTCCGGCGGGCGAACTTGGCCACCCATCCCCCCAAGGCTATAGGCCACCCGTTTTTTGGGCATTTTTGCGGCCGACAAACTTGGGGACGGGACCTTCGGGCGATTAGTTTTGGGCGCGGCAGTGCGCACACCCTATTTTTGGCACACGGAGGCCCCTCGCAAAGTCTGGTCCCATTCCGAGTCTGGCGGACGAACTTGGCCAGCCCCTCCCCCCAAGGCTATAGCCCACCCATTTTTTGGGCATTTTTGCGGCGGACAAACTTGGGGACGGGACCTTTGGGCATTTATTTTTTGGCGCAGCAGTGCCCGCGGCCTATTTTTGGCACACGGAGGCCCCTCGCAAAGTCTGGCCCCATTCCGAGACCGGCGGGCGAACTTGGCCAGGTCCTCCCCCCAAGGCTATAGCCCACCCGTTTTTTGGGCATTTTTGCGGGCGACGAACTTGGGGATGGGACCTTCGGGTGCGGCAGTGCCCGCGGCCTATTTTTGGCACACGGAGTCCCCTCACAAAGTCTGGCCCCATTCCGAGTCCGGCAGGCGAACTTGGCCACCCCTCCCCCCAAGGCTATAGCCCACCCGTTTTTTGGGCAATTTTGCGGCCGACGAACTTGGCGACGGGACCTTCGGGCGATTTGTTTTGGGCGTGGCAGTGCCCACGCCCTATTTTTGGCACACGGAGGCCCCTCGCAAAGTCTGGCCCCATTCCGAGTCTGGCGGACGAACTTGGCCAGCCCCTCCCCCCAAGGCTATAGACCACCCATTTTTTGGGGATTTTTGCGGCGGACGAAGTTGGGGACGGGACCTTCGGGCGTTTATTTTTGGACGCGGCAGTGCCCGCGGCCTATTTTTGGCACACGGAGGCCCCTCAAAAAGTCTGGCCCCATTCCGAGTCCGGCGGGCGAACTTGGCCAGCCGCTCCCCCCAAGGCTATAGCCCACCCGTTTTTTGGGCATTTTTGCGGCCGACGAACTTGGGGACGGGACCTTCGGGCGCGGCAGTGCCCGCGGCCTATTTTTGGCACACGGAGGCCCCTCGCAAAGTCTGGCCCCATTCCGAGTCCGGCGGACGAACTTGGCCAGCCCCTCCCCCAAGGCTATAGCCCACCCATTTTTTGGGCATTTTTGCAGCGGACGAACTTGGGGACGGGACCTTCGGGCACTTATTTTTGGGCGCGGCAGTGCCTGCGGCCTATTTTTGGCACACGGAGGCCCCTCGCAAAGTCTGGCGCTATTCCGAGTCCGGCGGACGAACTTGGCCAGCGCCAACCCCGAAGGCTATAGCCCATCCGTTTTTTGGGTATTTTTGCGGCGGACGAACTTGGGGACGGGACTATCGTGAACTTATTTTTGGGCACGGCAGTGTCCGCGGCCTATTTTTGGCACACGAAGGCCCCTCGCATAGTCTGGCCCCATTCCGAGTCCGGCGGACGAACTTGGCCAGCCCCTCCCCCCAAGGCTATAGCCCACCCATTTTTTTGTCATTTTTGCGGCGGAAGAACTTGGGGACGGGACCTTCGGGCGCTTATTTTTGGGCACGGCAGTGCCCGCGGCCTATTTTTGGCACACAGAGTCCCCTCGCAAAGTCTGGCACCATTCCGAGTCCGGCGGGCGAACTTGGCCACCCCTCCTCCCAAGGCTATAGCCTACCCATTTTTTGGGCAGTTTTGCGGCCGACAAACATGGGGACGGGACCTTCGGGCGATTAGTTTTGGGCGCGGTAGTGCCCACGCCCTATTTTTGGCACACGGAGGCGCCTCGCAAAGTCTGGTCCCATTCCGAGTCTGGCGGACGAACTTGGCCAGCCCCTCCCCCCAAGGCTATAGCCCACCCATTTTTTTGTCATTTTTGCGGCGGAAGAACTTGGGGACGGGACCTTCGGGCGCTTATTTTTGGGCACGGCAGTGCCCGCGGCCTATTTTTGGCACACAGAGTCCCCTCGCAAAGTCTGGCACCATTCCGAGTCCGGCGGGCGAACTTGGCCACCCCTCCTCCCAAGGCTATAGCCTACCCATTTTTTGGGCAGTTTTGCGGCCGACAAACATGGGGACGGGACCTTCGGGCGCTTATTTTCGGGCGCGGCAGTGCCCACGGCCTATTTTTGGCACACAGAGGCCCCTTGCAAAGTCTGGCCCCATTCCGAGTCCGGCGGGCGAACTTGGCCACCCCTCCCCCCAAGGCTATAGCCCACCCGTTTTTTGGGCATTTTCGCGGCCGAAAAACTTGGGGACGGGACCTTCAGGCGATTAGTTTTGGGCGCGGCAGTGCCCACGCCCTAGTTTTGGCACACGGAGGCCCCTCGCAAAGTCTGGCCCCATTCCGAGTCCGGCGGGCGAACTTGGCCAGGTCCTCCCCCCAAGGTTATAGCCCTCCCGTTTTTTGGGCATTTTTACGGGCGACGAACTTGGGGACGGGACCTTCGGGCGCTTATTTTTGGGTGCGGCAGTGCCCGCGGCCATTCCGAGTTTGGCGGACGAACTTGGCCAGCCCCACCCCCCAAGGCTATAGCCCACCCGTTTTTGGGCATTTTTGCGGGCGACGAACTTGGGGATGGGAACTTCGGGCGCGGCAGTGCCCGTGGCCTATTTTTGGCACACGGAGTCCCCTCACAAAGTCTGGCCCCATTCCGAGTCCGGTGGACGAACTTGGCAAGCCCCTCCCGCCAAGGCAATAGCCCACCAGTTTTTTGGGCATTTTTGCGGCGGACGAACTTGGGGACGGGACCTTCGGCCGCTTATTTTTGGGTGCGGCAGTGCCCGTGGCCATTCCGAGTCTGGTGGACGAACTTGGCCGGCCCCACCCCCCAAGGCTATAGCCCACCCGTTTTTTGGGCATTTTTGCGGCCGACGAACTTGGGGACGCGACCTTCGATCGCTTATTTTTGGTCGCGGCAGTGTCTGCGGCCTATTTTTGGCACACGGAGGCTCCTCGCAAAGTCTGGCCACATTCCGAGTCCGCCGGATGAACTTTGCAAGCCCCTCCCGCCAAGGCAATAGCCCACCCGTTTTTTTGTCATTTTTGCGGCGGAAGAACTTGGGGAAGGGACCTTCGGGCACTTATTTTTGGGCGCGGCAGTGCCCACGGCCTATTTTTGGCACACACAGGCCCCTCGCAAAGTCCAGCCCCATTCCGAGTCCGGCGGGCGAACTTGGCCAGCCCCACCCCCCAAGGCTATAGCCCACCCGTTTTTGGGCATTTTTGCGGGCGACGAACTTGGGGATGGGACCTTCGGGCGCGGCAGTGCCCGCAGCCTATTTTTGGCACACGGAGTCCCCTCACAAAGTCTGGCCCCATTCCGAGTCCGGTGGACGAACTTGGCAAGCCCCTCCCGCCAAGGCAATAGCCCACCAGTTTTTTGGGCATTTTTGCGGCGGACGAACTTGGGGACGGAACCTTCGGGCTCTTATTTTTGGGATCGGCAGGGCCAACAGCCTATTTTTGGTATACGGAGGCCCCTCGCAAAGTCTGGCCCCATTCCGAGTCCGTTGGACGAACTTGGCCAGCCCCTCCCCCAAAGGCTATAGCCCACCCGTTTTTTAGGCATTTTTGCGGCGGACGAACTTGGGGACGGAACCTTCGGGCTCTTATTTTTGGGAGCGGCAGTGCCAACGGCCTATTTTTGGCATACGGAGGCCCCTCGCAAAGTCTGGCCCCATTCCGAGTCCAGCGGACGAACTTGGCAAGCCCCTCCCCCTAAGGCTATAGCCCACCCGTTTTTTAGGCATTTTTGCGGCGGACGAACTTGGGGACGGGACCTTCGGGCGATTATTTTTGGGCGCGGCAGTGCCCGCGGCCTATTTTTAGCACACGGAGGCCCCTCGCAAAGTCTGGCCCCATTCCGAGTCCGGCGGGCGAACTTGGCCAGCCCCTCTCCCCAAGGCTATAGCCCACCCGTTTTTTGGGCATTTTTACGGCCGACGAACTTGGGGAAGGGACCTTCGGGTGCGGCAGTGCCCGCGGCCTAGTTTTGGCACACGGAGGCCCCTCGCAAAGTCTGACCCCATTCCGAGTCCGGCGGACGAAGTTGGCCAGCCCCTCCCCCCAAAGGTATAGCCCACCCATTTTTGGGCATTTTTGCGGCGGACGAACTTGGGGACGGGACCTTCGGGTACTTATTTTTGGGCGCGGCAGTGCCCGCGGCCTATTTTTGGCACACGGAGTCCCCTCGTATAGTCTGGCCCCATTCCGAGTCCGGCGGACGAACTTGGCCAGCCCCTCCCCCCAAGGCTATAGCCCACGCGTTTTTTTGTCATTTTTGCGGCGGAAGAACTTGGGGAAGGGACCTTCGGGCACTTATTTTTGGGCGCGGCAGTGCCCACGGCCTATTTTTGGCACACACAGGCCCCTCGCAAAGTCCAGCCCCATTCCGAGTCCGGCGGGCGAACTTGGCCACCCCTCCCCCCAAGGCTATAGCCCACCCGTTTTTTGGGCATTTTCGCAGCCGACAAACTTGGGGACGGGACCTTCGGGCGATTAGTTTTGGGCGCGGCAGTGCCCACGTCCTATTTTTGGCACACGGAGGCCCCTCGCAAAGTCTGGTTCCATTCCGAGTCTGGCGGACGAACTTGCCCAGCCCCTCCCCCCAAGGCTATAGCCCACCCATTTTTTGGGCATTTTTGCGGCGGACAAACTTGGGGACGGGACCTTCGGGTGTTTATTTTTGGGCGCGGCAGTGCCCGCGGCCTATTTTTGGCACACGGAGGCCCCTCGCAAAGTCTGGCCCCATTCCGAGTCCGGCGGGCGAACTTGGCCAGGTCCTCCCCCCAAGGCTATAGCCCTACCGTTTTTTGGGCATTTTTGCGGGCGACGAACTTGGGGACGGGACCTTCGGGCGCTTATTTTTGGGTGCGGCAGTGCCCGCGGCCATTCCGAGTCTGGCGGACGAACTTGGCCAGCCCCACCCCCCAAGGCTATAGCCCACCCGTTTTTTGGGCATTTTTGCGGCCGACGTACTTGGGGACGCGACCTTCGATCGCTTATTTTTGGTCGCGGCAGTGTCCGCGGCCTATTTTTGGCACATGGAAGCCCCTCGCTAAGTCTGGCCCCATTCCGAGTCCGGCGGACGAACTTGGCAAGCCCCTCCCGCCAAGGCAATAGCCCACCCATTTTTTGGGCATTCTTGCGGCTGACGAACTTGGGGACGGGACCTTCGGGTGATTATTTTTGGACGCGGCAGTACCCACGGCCTATTTTTGGCACACGGAGGCCCCTCGCAAAGTCTGGCCCCATTCCGAGTCCGGCGGACGAACTTGGACAGCCCCTCCCCCCAAGGCTATAGCCCACCCGTTTTCTGGGCATTTTTGCGGCGGACGAACTTGGGGACTGAACCTTCGGGCTCTTATTTTTGGGAGCGGCAGTGCCAACGGCCTATTTTTGGCATACGGAGGCCCCTCGCAAAGTCTGGCCCCATTCCGAGTCCGGCGGACGAACTTGGCAAGCCCCTCCCCCTAAGGCTATAACCCACCCGTTTTTTAGGCATTTTTGCGGCGGACGAACTTGGGGACGGGACCTTCGGGCTATTATTTTTGGGCGCGGCAGTGCCCGCGGCCTATTTTTAGCACACGGAGGCCCCTCGCAAAGTCTGGCCCCATTCCGAGTCCGGCGGGCGAACTTGGCCAGCCCCTCTCCCCAAGGCTATAGCCCACCCGTTTTTTGGGCATTTTTGCGGCCGACGAACTTGGGGACGGGACCTTCGGGCACTTATTTTTGGGTGCGGTAGTGTCCGTGGCCTATTTTTCGCACACGGAGGCCCCTCGCATAGTCTGGCCCCATTCCGAGTCCGGCGGACGAACTTGGCCAGCCCCTCCCCCCAAGGCTATAGCCCCCCCGTTTTTTTGTCATTTTTGCGGCGGAAGAACTTGGGGACGGGACCTTCGGGTGCTTTTTTTTGGGCGGGGTAGTGCCCACGGCCTATTTTTGGCACACAGAGGCCCCTCGCAAAGTCTGGCCCCATTCCGAGTCCGGCGGGCGAACTTGGCCAGCCCCTCCCCCCAAGGCTATAGCCCACCCGTTTTTTGGTCATTTTTGTGGCGGACGAACTTGGGGACGGGACCTTCGGGCGCTTATTTTTTGGCACGTCAATATCCGCGGCCTTTTTTTGGCACACGGAGGCCCCTCGCAAACTGTGGCCCCATTCCGATTCCGGCGGACGAACTTGGCCAGCCCCTCCCCCCAAGGCTATAGCCCACCCGTTTTTTGGGCATTTTTGCGGCCGACAAACTTGGGGACGGGACCTTCGGGCGTTTATTTTTGGGCGCGGCAGTGCCCACGGCCTATTTTTGGCACACGGAGGCCCCTCGCAAAGTCTGGCGCCATTCCGAGTCCGGGGGACGAACTTGGCCAGCCCCAACCCCCAAGGCTATATAGCCCACCCGTTTTTTGGGCATTTTTGCGGCGGACGAACTTGGGGACGGGACCTTCGGGTGATTATTTTTGGGCGCGGCAGTGCCCGCGGCCTATTTTTAGCACACGGAGGCCCCTCGCAAAGTATGGCCCCATTCCGAGTCCGGCGGCCGAACTTGGCCAGCCCCTCTCCCCAAGGCTATAACCCACCCGTTTTTTGGGCATTTTTGCGGCCGACGAACTTGGGGACGGGACCTTCGGGCACTTATTTTTGGGTGCGG
This sequence comes from Citrus x limon, assembly GCA_034663535.1. Lineage (NCBI taxonomy): Eukaryota > Viridiplantae > Streptophyta > Magnoliopsida > Sapindales > Rutaceae > Citrus > Citrus x limon. The sequence continues at coordinate 34,141,846 of CM067998.1, read as the reverse complement.
CAGTGTCCGTGGCCTATTTTTCACACACGGAGGCCCCTCGCATAGTCTGGCCCCATTCCGAGTCCGGCGGACGAACTTGGCCAGCCCCTCCCCCCAAGGCTATAGCCCCCCCGTTTTTTTGTCATTTTTGCGGCGGAAGAACTTGGGGACGGGACCTTCGGGTGCTTTATTTTGGGCGCGGTAGTGCCCACGGCCTATTTTTGGCACACAGAGGCCCCTCGCAAAGTCTGGCCCCATTCCGAGTCCGGCGGGCGAACTTGGCCAGCCCCTCCCCCCAAGGCTATAGCCCACCCGTTTTCTGGGCATTTTTGCGGCGGACGAACTTGGGGACGGAACCTTCGGGCTATTATTTTTGGGAGCGGCAGTGCCAACGGCCTATTTTTGGCATACGGAGGCCCCTCGCAAAGTCTGGCCCCATTCCGAGTCCGGCGGGCGAACTTGGCCAGCCCCTCCGCCCAAGGTTATAGCCCACCCGTTTTTTGGTCATTTTTGTGGCGGACGAACTTGGGGAAGGGACCTTCGGGTGCTTATTTTTCGGCACGTCAATATCCGCGGCCTTTTTTTGGCACACGGAGGCCCCTCGCAAACTCTGGCCCCATTCCGAGTCCGGCGGACGAACTTGGCCAGCCCCTCCCCCCAAGGCTATAGCCCACCCGTTTTTTGGGCATTTTTGCGGCCGACAAACTTGGGGACGGGACCTTCGGGCGTTTATTTTTGGGCGCGGCAGTGCCCACGGCCTATTTTTGGCACACGGAGGCCCCTCGCAAAGTCTGGCGCCATTCCGAGTCCGGGGGACGAACTTGGCCAGCCCCAACCCCCAAGGCTATATAGCCCACCCGTTTTTTGGGCATTTTTGCGGCGGACGAACTTGGGGACGGGACCTTCGGGTGATTATTTTTGGGCGCGGCAGTGCCCGCGGCCTATTTTTAGCACACGGAGGCCCCTCGCAAAGTCTGGCCCCATTCCGAGTCCGGCGGGCGAACTTGGCCAGCCCCTCTCCCCAAGGCCAGAACCCACCCGTTTTTTGGGCATTTTTGCGGCCGACGAACTTGGGGACGGGACCTTCGGGCACTTATTTTTGGGTGCGGCAGTGTCCGTGGCCTATTTTTCGCACACGGAGGCCCCTCGCATAGTCTGGCCCCATTACGAGTCCGGCGGACGAACTTGGCCAGCCCCTCCCCCCAAGGCTATAGCCCCCCCGTTTTTTTGTCATTTTTGCGGCGGAAGAACTTGGGGACGGGACCTTCGGGTGCTTTATTTTGGGCGCGGTAGTGCCCACGGCCTATTTTTGGCACACAGAGGCCCCTCGCAAAGTCTGGCCCCATTCCGAGTCCGGCGGGCGAACTTGGCCAGCCCCTCCCCCCAAGGCTATAGCCCACCCGTTTTCTGGGCATTTTTGCGGCGGACGAACTTGGGGACGGAACCTTCGGGCTCTTATTTTTGGGAGCGGCAGTGACCGCGGCCTATTTTTGGCACACGGAGGACCCTCGCAAAGTGTGGCCCCATTCCGAGTCCGGCGGACGAACTTGGCCAGCCCCGCGTGAAGTCTAGCCCCATTCCCCCCAAGGCTATAGCCCACCCATTTTTTGGGCATTTTTGTGGCGGACGAACTTGGGACGGGACCTTCGGGCGCTTATTTTTTGGCGCGGATGTGCCCGCGGTCTATTTTTGGCATACGGAGGCCCCTCGCAAAGTCTGGCCCCATTCCGAGTCCGGTGGACGAACTTGGCCAGCCCCTCCCGCCAAGGCTATAGCCCACCCGTTTTTTGGGCATTTTTGCGGCGGATGAACTTGGGGACGGAACCTTCAGGCACTTATTTTTAGGCGCGGCAGTGCCCGTGGACTATTTTTGGCACACGGAGGCCCCTCGCAAAGTCTGGCCCCATTCCGAGTCCGGTGGACGAACTTGGCCAGCCCCTCCCGCCAAGGCTATAGCCCACCCGTTTTTTGGGCATTTTTGAGTCGGACGTACATGGGGACGGGACCTTTCGGCGCTTACTTTTGGGCGCGGCAGTGCCCGCGGCCTATTTTTGGCACACAGAGGCCCCTCGCAAAGTCTGGCCCCATTCCGAGTCTGGCGGACGAACTTGGGCAGCCCCTCCGCGCAAGGCTATAGCCCACCCGTTTTTTGGGCATTTTTGCGGCGGATGAACTTGGGGACGGAACCTTCAGGCACTTATTTTTAGGCGCGGCAGTGCCCGTGGACTATTTTTGGCACACGGAGGCCCCTCGCAAAGTCTGGCCCCATTCCGAGTCCGGTGGACGAACTTGGCCAGCCCCTCCCGCCAAGGCTATAGCCCACCCGTTTTTTGGGCATTTTTGAGTCGGACGTACTTGGGGACGGGACCTTTCGGCGCTTACTTTTGGGCGCGGCAGTGCCTGCGGCCTATTTTTGGCACACAGAGGCCCCTCGCAAAGTCTGGCCCCATTCCGAGTCCGGCGGACGAACTTGGCCAGCCCCTCCGCGCAAGGCTATAGCCCACCCGTTTTTTGGGCATTTTTGCGGCGGACGAACTTGGGGACGGGACCTTCGGGCGCTTATTTTTAGGCGCGGCAGTGCCCATGGACTATTTTTGGCACACGGAGGACCCTCGCAAAGTCTGGCCCCATTCCAAGTCCGGCGGACGAACTTGGCCAGCCCCTCGTAAACTCTGGCCCCATTCCCCCCAGGCTATAGCCCACCCATTTTTTGGGCATTTTTACGGCGGACGAACTTGGGACAGGACCTTCGGGCGCTTATTTTTTGGTGCGGCTGTGCCCGCGGTCTATTTTTGGCACACGGAGGCCCCTCGCAAAGTCTGGCCCCAATCCGAGTCCGGCGGACGAACTTGGCAAGCCCCTCCCCCTAAGGCTATAGCCCACCCGTTTTTTAGGCATTTTTGCGGCGGACGAACTTGGGGACGGGACCTTCGGGCGATTATTTTTGGGCGCGGCAGTGCCCGCGGCCTATTTTTAGCACACGGAGGCCCCTCGCAAAGTCTGGCCCCATTCCGAGTCCGGCGGGCGAATTTGGCCAGCCCCTCTCCCCAAGGCCATAGCCCACCCATTTTTTGGGCATTTTTGCGGCCGACGAACATGGGGACGGGACCTTCGGGCACTTATTTTTGGGTGCGGCAGTGTCCGTGGCCAATTTTTCGCACACGGAGGCCCCTCGCATAGTCTGGCCCCATTCCGAGTCCGGTGGACGAACTTGGCCAGCCCCTCCCCCCAAGGCTATAGCCCACCCATTTTTTGGGCATTTTTGCGGCGGACGAACTTGGGGACGGGACCTTCGGGCGCTTATTTTTGGGCGCGGCAGTGCCCGTGGCCTATTGTTGGCACACGGAGGCCCCTCGCAAAGTCTGGCCCCATTCCGAGTCCGGCGGACGAACTTGGCCAGCCCCTCCCCCCAAGGCTATAGCCCACACATTTTTTGGGCATTTTTGCGGCGGACGAACTTGGGGACGGGACCTTCGGGCGCTTATTTTTGGGCACGGCAGTGCCCGCGGCCTATTTTTGGCACACGGAGGCACCTCACAAAGTCTGGCCCCATTCCGAGTCCGGCGGACGAACTTGGCCAGCCCCTCCCCCCAAGGCTATAGCCCACCCGTTTTTTGGGCATTTTTTCGGCGGACGAACTTGGGGATGGGACCTTCGGGCGCTTATTTTTGGCCGCGGTACTGCCCGCGGCCTATTGTTGGCAGACAGAGGCCCCTCGTAAAGTCTGGCCCCATTCCGAGTCCGGCGGACGAACTTGGCCAGCCCCTCCCCCCAAGGCTATAGCCCACCCATTTTTTGGGCATTTTTGCGGCGGACGAACTTGGGGACGTGACCTTTGGCTGCTTATTTTTGGGCGCGGCAGTGCCCGCAGCCTATTTGTGGCACACGGAGACCCCTCGCAAAGTCTGGCCCCATTCCGAGTCCGGAGGACGAACTTGGGCAGCCCCTCCCCCCAAGGCTATAGCCCACCCGTTTTTTGGGCATTTTTGCAAAGGACGAACTTGGGGACGGGACCTTCGGGCACTTTTTTTTTAGTGCGGCATCATTTGTGGCCTATTTTTGGCACACGAGGGCCCCTCGCAAAGTCTGACCCCATTCCGAGTCCGGCGGACGAACTTGGCCAGCCCCTCCCCCCAAGGCTATAGCCCACCCGTTTTTTGGGAATTTTTGCGGCGGATGAACGTGGGGACGGGACCTTCGAGCACATATTTTTGGGCACGGCAGTGCCCGCGGCCTATTTTTGGCACACGGATGCCCGTCGCAAAGTCTGGCCCCATTCCGACTCCGGCGAATGAACATGGCCAGCCCCTCCCCCCAAGGCTAGCCCACCCGTTTTTTGGGATTTTTGCGGCGGACGAACTTGGGGGCGGGACCTTCGGGCGCTTATTTTTGGACGCGACTGTGCCCGCGGCCTATTTTGGGCACACGGAGGCCCCTCGCAAAGTCTGGCCCCATTCCGAGTCCGGCGGACGAACTTGGCCAGCCCCCCCCCCCAAGGCTATAGCCCACACGTTTTTTGGGCAATTTTGCGGCGGACGAACTTGGGGACGGGACCTTCGGGTGCGTATTTTTGGGCGCGGTAGTGCCCGCGGCCTATGTTTGGCACACGGAGGCCCCTCGTAAAGTCTGGCCCCATTCCGAGTCCGGAGGGCGAACTTGGGCAGCCCCTCCCCCCAAGGCTATAGCCCACCCGTTTTTTGGGCATTTTTGCGGTGGACGAACTTGGGGACGGGACCTTCGGGTGCTTTTTTTTTAGTGCGGCACTGCCCGCGGCCTATTTTTAGCACACGAGGGCCCCTCGCAAAGTCTGGCCCCATTCCGAGTCCGGCCGACGAACTTGGCCAGCCCCTCCACCCAAGGCTATAGCCCACCCATTTTTTCAGCATTTTTGCGGCGGACGAACCTGGGGACGGGACCTTCGGGCACGTATTTTTGGGCGCGGTAGTGCCCGCGGCATATGTTTGGTACATGGAGGCCCCTCGCAAAGTCTGACCCCATTCCGAGTCCGGCGGACGAACATGGCCAGCCCCACCCCCCAAGGCTATAGCCCACCCGTTTTTTGGGCATTTTTGCGGCGGACGAACTTGGGAACGTGACCTTCGGCTGCTTATTTTTGGGCGTGGCAGTGTCCGCGGCCTATTTGTTGCACACGAAGGCCCCTCGCAAAGTCTAGCCCCATTCCGAGTCCGGAGGACGAACTTGGGCACCCCTCCCCCCAAGGCTATAGCCCACCCGTTTTTTGGGCATTTTTGCGGCGGATGAACTTGGGGACGGAACCTTCGGGCGCGGTAGTGCCCACGGCCTATTTTTGGTACACGGAGGCCCCTCGCAAAGTCTGGCCCCATTCCGAGTCCGGCGGACAAACTTGGCCAGCCCCTCCCCCCAAGGCTATAGCCCACCCGTTTTTTGGGCATTTTTGCGGCGGACGAACTTGGGGACGGGACCTTCGGGCGCTTATTTTTGGGCGCGGCAGTGCCCGTGGCGTTTTTTTGGCACACGGAGGCCCCTCGCAAAGTCTGACCCCATTCCGAGTCCGGCGAACGAACTTGGCCAGCCCCTCCCCCCAAGGCTAGCCAACCCGTTTTTTGGGCATTTTTGCGGTGGACGAACTTGGGGACGGGACCTTCGGGCGCGTATTTTTGGGCGCGGTATTGCCCACGGCCTAGTTTTGGCATGCGGAGGCCCCTCACAAAGTCTGGCCCCATTCCGAGTCCGGCGGACGAACATGGCCAGCCCCTCCCCCCAAGGCTATGGCCCACCCGTTTTTTGGGCATTTTTGCGGTGGACGAACTTGGGGACTGGACCTTCGGGTGGTTATTTTTGGGAACGGCAGTGCCCGCGGCCTAGTATTGGCACACGGAAGCCCCTCGTAAAGTCTGGCCCCATTCCAAGTCCGGCGGACAAACTTGGCCAGCCCCTCCCCCCAAGGCTATAGCCCACCCATTTTTTGGGCATTTTTGCGAAGGACGAACTTGGGGACGGGACCTTCGGGTGCTTATTTTTTAGCGCGGCATTGCCCGCGGCCTTATTTTCGCAGACGAGGTCCCCTCGCAAAGTCTGGCCCCATTCCGAGTCCGGCAGACGAACTTGGCCAGCCCCTCCCCCCAAGGCTATAGCCGACCTGTTTTTTCGGCATTTTTGCGGCGGACGAACTTGGGGATGGGACCGTCGGGCACGTATTTTTGGGTGCGGGAGTGCCTGCGGCCTATGTTTGGCACACGGAGGCCCCTCGCAAAGTCTGGCCCCATTCCAAGTCCGGCGGACGAACTTGGCCAGCCCCTCCCCCCAAGGCTATAACCCACCCATTTTTTGGTCATTTTTGCGGCGGACGAACTTGGGGACGGGACCTTCGGCTGCTTATTTTTGGGCGCGGCAGTGCCCGCGGCCTATTTGTGGCACACGGAGGCCGCTCGCAAAGTCTGGCCCCATTCCGAGTCCGGAGGGCGAACTTGGGCAGCCCCTCCCCCCAAGGCTATAGCCCACCCGTTTTTTGGGCATTTTTGCGAATGACGAACTTGAGGACGGGAACTTTGGGCGCTTATTTTTGGGCGCGGCAGTGCCCGTGGCCTATTTTTGTCACACGGAGGCCCCTCGCAAAGTCTGGCAGCATTCCGAGTCCGGCGGACGAACTTGGCCAGCCCCTCCCCCCAAGGCTATAGCCCACCCGTTTTTTGGGCATTTTTGCGGCGCACGAACTTGGGGACGGGACCTTCGGTCCTTTTATTTTTGGGCGCGGTAGTGCCCGCGGCCTATGTTTGGTACACGGAGGCCCCTCGCAAAGTCTGGCCCCATTCCGAGTCCGGCGGACGAACTTGGCCAGCCCCTCCCCCCAAGGCTATAGCCCACCCGTTTTTTGGGCATTTTTGCAAACGACGAACTTGGGGACGGGACCTTCGGGCACTTTTTTTTTAGCGCGACATCATCCGCAGCCTATTTTTGGCACACGAGGGCCACTCGCAAAGTCTGGCCCCATTCCGAGTCCGGCGGACGAACTTGGCCAGCCCCTCCCCCCAAGGCTAGCCCACCCGTTTTTTGGGATTTTTGCGGCGGACAAACTTGGGGACGGGACCTTCGGGGACTTATTTTTGGGCGCGACTGTGCCCGCGGCCTATTTTTGGCACACGGAGGCCCCTCGCAAAGTCTTGCCCCATTCCAAGTCTGGCGGACGAACTTGGCCAGCCCCTCCCCCCAAGGCTATAGCCCACCCGTTTTTTGGGCATCTTTGCAGCGGAAAAACTTGGGGGCTGGACCTTTGGGCGCGGCAGTGCTCGTGGCCTATTTTTGTCACACGGAGGCCCCTCGCAAAGTCTGGCAGCATTCCGAGTCCGGCGGACGAACTTGGCCAGCCCCTCCCCCCAAGGCTATAGCCCACCCGTTTTTTGGGCATTTTTACGGCGGACGAATTTGGGGACGGGACCTTCGGGCGCTTATTTTTGGGAGCGGCAGTGCCCGCGGCCTAGTTTTGGCACACGGAGTCCCCTCGCAGAGTCTGGCCCCATTCCAAGTCCGGCGGACGAACTTGGCCAGCCCCTCCCCCCAAGGCTATAGCCCACCCGTTTTTTGGGCATCTTTGCGGCGGAAGAACTTGGGGGCTGGACCTTTGGGCGCGGCAGTGCCCGTGGCCTATTTTTGACACACGGAGGCCCCTCGCAAAGTCTGGCCCCATTCCGAGTCTGGCGGACGAACATGGCCAGCCCCTCCCCCCAAGGCTATAGCCCACCCATTTTTTGGGCATTTTTGCGGCGGACGAACTTGGGGACGGGACCTTCGGCCGCTTATTTTTGGGTGCGGCAGTGGCCACGGCCTATTTGTGGCACACGAAGGCCCCTCACAAAGTCTAGCGCCATTCCGAGTCCGGAGGACGAACTTGGGCAGCCCCTCCCCCCAAGGCTATAGTCCACCCGTTTTTTGGGCATTTTTACGGCGGACGAATTTGGGGACGGGACCTTCGGGTGCTTATTTTTGGGAGCGGCAGTGCCCGCGGCCTAGTTTTGGCACACGGAGTCCCCTCGCAAAGTCTGGCCCCATTCCAAGTCCGGCGGACGAACTTGGCCAGCCCCTCCCACCAAGGCTATAGCCCACCCGTTTTTTGGGCATCTTTGCGGCAGAAGAACTTGGGGGCTAGACCTTTGGGCGCGGCAGTGCCCGTGGCCTATTTTTGACACAAGGAGGCCCCTCGCAAAGTCTGGCCCCATTCCGAGTCTGGCGGACGAACATGGCCAGCCCCTCCCCCCAAGGCTATAGCCCACCCATTTTTTGGGCTTTTTTGCGGCGGACGAACTTGGGGACGGGACCTTCGGCCGCTTATTTTTGGGTGCGGCAGTGGCCACGGCCTATTTGTGGCACACGAAGGCCCCTCACAAAGTCTAGCACCATTCCGAGTCCGGAGGACGAACTTGGGCAGCCCCTCCCCCCAAGGCTATAGTCCACCCGTTTTTTGGGCATTTTTTCGGCGGACGAACTTGGGGACGGGACCTTCGGGTGCTTAATTTTGGGTGCGGCAGTGCCCGCGGCCTATTTTTGGCACACGGAGGCCCTTCGCAAAGTCTGGCCCCATTCCAAGCCCGGCGGATGAACTTGGCCAGCCCCTCCCCCCAAGGCTAAAGCCCACCCATTTTTTCAGCATTTTTGCGGCGGACGAACTTGGGGACGGGACCTTCGGGCACGTATTTTTGGGCGCGGTAGTGCCCGCGGCATATGTTTGGTACATGGAGGCCCCTCGCAAAGTTTGGCCCCATTCCGAGTCCGGCGGACGAACATGGCCGGCCCCACCCCCCAAGGCTATAGCCCACCCGTTTTTTGGGCATTTTTGCGGCGGACGAACTTGGGAACGTGACCTTCGGCTGCTTATTTTTGGGCGCGGCAGTGTCCGCGGCCTATTTGTGGCACACGGAGGCCCCTCGCAAAGTCTAGCCCCATTCCGAGTCCGGAGGACGAACTTGGGCACCCGTCCCCCCAAGGATATAGCCCACCCGTTTTTTGGGCATTTTTGCGGCGGATGAACTTGGGGACGGGACCTTTGGGCGCTTATTTTTGGGCGCGACTGTGCCCGCGGCCTATTTTTGGCACACGGAGGCCCCTCGCAAAGTCTTGCCCCATTCCAAGTCCGGCGGACGAACTTGGCCAGCCCCTCCCCCCAAGGCGATAGCCCACCCGTTTTTTGGGCATCTTTGCGGCGGAAGAACTTAGGGGCTGGACCTTTGGGCGCGGCAGTGCCCGCGGCCTATTTTTGACACACGGAGGCCCCTCGTAAAGTCTGGCCCCATTTCGAGTCCGGCGGACGAACTTGGCCAGCCCCACCCCCCAAGGCTATAGCCCACCCGTTTTTTGGGCATCTTTGCGGCGGAAGAACTTGGGGGCTGGACCTTTGGGCGCGGCAGTGCCCACGGCCTATTTTTGACACACGGAGGCCCCTTGTAAAGTCTGGTCCCATTTCGAGTCCGGCGGACGAACTTGGCCAGTCCCTCCCCCCAAGGCTATAGCCCACCCGTTTTTTGGGCATTTTTGCGGCGGACGAACTTGGGGACGGGACCTTTGGGCGCTTATTTTTGGACGCGGCAGTGCCCGCGGCCTATTTTTGGCACACGGAGGCCCCTCGCAAAGTCTGGCCCCATTCCAAGTCCGGCGGACGAACTTGGCCAGCCTCTCCCCCCAAGGCTATAGCCCACCCGTTTTTTGGGCATCTTTGCGGCGGAAGAACATGGGGGCTGGACCTTTGGGCGCGGTAGTACCCGCGGCCTAGTTTTGGCTCACGGAGTCCCCTCGCAAAGTCTGGCCCCATTCCAAGTCCGGCGGACGAACTTGGCCAGCCCCTCCCCCCAAGGCTATAGCCCACCCGTTTTTTGGGCATCTTTACGGCGGAAGAACTTGGGGGCTGGACCTTTGGGTACGGCAGTGCCCGCGGCCTATTTTTGACACACGAAGGCCCCTCGCAAAGTCTGGCCCCATTTCGAGTGCGGCGGACGAACTTGGCCAGTCCCTCCCCCCAAGGCTATAGCCCACCCGTTTTTTGGGCATTTTTGCGGCGGACGAACTTGGGGACGGGACCTTCGGGCTCTTATTTTTGGACGCGGCAGTGCCCGCGGCCTATTTTTGGCACATGGAGGCCCCTCGCAAAGTCTGGTCCCATTCCGAGTCCGGCGAACGAACTTGACCCGCCCCTCCCCCCAAGGCTATAGGCCACCCGTTTTTTGGGCATTTTTGCGGCGGACGAACTTGGGGACGGGACCTTCGGGCACTTAATTTTGGGTGCGGCAGTGCCCGCAGCCTATTTTTGGCACACGGAGGCCCCTCGCAATGTCTGGCCCCATTCCGAGTCCGGCGGACGAATTTGACCAGCCCTTCCCGCCAAGGCTATAGCCCACCCGTTTTTTGGGCATCTTTGCGGCGGACGAACTTGGGGACGGGACCTTCGGGCACTTATTTTTGTGCGCGTCATTGCCCGCGGCCTATTTTTGGCACACGGAGGCCCCTCGTAAAGTCTGGCCCCATTTCGAGTCCGGCGGACGAACATGGCCAGTCCCTCCCCCCAAGGCTATAGCCCACCCGTTTTTTGTGCATTTTTTCGGCGGACGAACTTGGGGACGGTACCTTCGGGTGCTTAATTTTGGGTACGGCAGTGCCCGCGGCCTATTTTTGGCACACGGAGGCCCCTCGCGATGTCTGGCCCCATTCCGAGTCCGGCGGACGAATTTGACCAGCCCCTCCCCCCAAGGATATAGCCCACCCGTTTTTTGGGCATCTTTGCGGCGGAAGAACTTGGGGGCGGGACCTTTGGGCGCTTATTTTTGGGCGCGGCAATGCCTGCAGCCTATTTTTGGGACACGGAGGCCCCTCATAAAGTCTGGCCCCATTCTGAGTCTGGCGGACGAACTTGGCCAGCCCCTCCCCCCAAGGCTATATCCCACCCGTTTTTTGGGCATTTGTGCGGCGGACGAACTTGGGGACCGGACCTTCGGGCACTTATTTTTGTGAGCGGCATTGCCCGCGGCCTATTTTTGGCACACGGAGGCCCCTCGTAAAGTCTGGCCCCATTTTGAGTCCGGCGGACGAACTTGGCCAGCCCCTCCCCCCAAGGCTATATCCCACCCGTTTTTTGGGCATTTGTGAGGCAGACGAACTTGGGAACGGGACCTTCTGGCGCTTATTTTTGGGCGCGGCAGTGTCCACGGCCTATTTTTGGCACACGGAGGCCCCTCGCAATGTCTGGCCCCATTCCGAGTCCGGCGGACGAACTTGGCCAGCCCCTCCCCCCAAGGCTATAGCCCACCCGTTTTTTGGGCATCTTTGCGGCGGAAGAACTTGGGGGCTGGACCTTTGGGCGCTTATTTTTGGGCGCGGCAGTGCCCGCGGCCTATTTTTGACACACGGAGGCCCCTCGCAAAGTCTGGCCCCATTCCGAGTCTGGCGGACGAACTTGGCCAGCCCCACCCCCCAAGGCTATAGCCCACCCATTTTTTGGGCATTTTTGCGGCGGACGAACTTGGGGACGGGTCCTTCGGCCGCTTATTTTTGGGTGCGGCAGTGCCCGCGGCCTATTTGTGGCACACGAAGGCCCCTCGCAAAGTCTGGTCCCATTCCGAGTCCGGCGGACGAACTTGACCCGCCCCTCCCCCCAAGGCTATAGGCCACCCGTTTTTTGGGCATTTTTGCGGCGGACGAACTTGGGGACAGGACCTTCGGGCGCTTATTTTTGGGAGCGGCAGTGCCCATGGCCTAGTTTTGGCACACAGAGGCCCCTCGCAAGGTCTGGCCCCATTCCAAGTCCGGCGGACGAACATGGCCAGCCCCTCCCCCCAAGGCTATAACCCACCCGTTTTTTCGGCATTTTTGCGGCGGACGAACTTGGGGACGGGACCTTCGGGCGCGTATTTTTGGGCGCGGTAGTGTCCGCGGCCTATGTTTGGGACACGGAGGCCCCTCGCAAAGTCTGGCCCCATTCCGAGTCCGGCGGACGAACTTGACCAGCCGCTCCCCCCAACGCTATAGCGCACCCGTTTTTTGGGCATTTTTGCGGCGGACGAACTAGGGGGCGGGATCTTCTGGCGCTTATTTTTGGGCGCGGCAGTGTCCACGGCCTATTATTGGCACACGGCGGCCCCTCGCAGAGTCTGGCCCCATTCCGAGTCCGGCAGACGAACTTGGCCAGCCCCTCCCCCCAAGGCTATAGCCCACCCGTTTTTTCGGCATTTTTGCAGCGGACGAACTTGGGGACGGGACCTTCGGGCGCTTATTTTTGGGTACAGCATTGCCCGCGACCTATTTTTGGCACACGGAAGCCCCTCGTAAAGTCTGACCCCATTCCGAGTCCGGCGGACGAAACTTGGCCATCCCCTCCCCCCAAGGCTATAGCCCACCCGTTTTTTGGCATTTTTGCGGCGGACGAACTTGGGGACGGGACCTTCGGGTGCTTATTTTTTGTCGCGGCAGTGCCCGCGGCCTATTTTTGGCACACGGAGGTCCCTCGCAAAGTCTAGCCCCATTCCGGGTCCGGCGGACGAACTTGGCCAGCCCTTCCCCCCAAGGCTATAGCCCACCCATTTTTTGGGCATTTTTGCGGCGGACGAACTTGGGGACGGCACCTTCGGGTGCTTATTTTTGGGCGCGGCAGTACCCGCAGCCTATTTTTGGCACACGGAGGCCCCTCGTAAAGTCTGGCTCCATTTCGAGTCCGGCGGACGAAAATTGGCCAGCCCCTCCCCCCAAGGCTATCGCCCACCCGTTTTTTGGGCATTTTTGCAGCGGACGAACTTGGGGACGGGACCTTCGGGCGCTTATTTTTGGCGCGGCAGTGCCCGCGGCCTATTTTTGGCACACGGAAGCCCCTCGTAAAGTCTGTCCCCATTCCAGTTCCGGCGGACGAAACTTGGCCCGCCCCTCCGTCCAAGGCTATAGCCCACCCGTTTTTTGGGCATTTTTGCGGCGTACGAACTTGGGGACGGAACCTTCGGGCGCTTATTTTTGGGCGCGGCAGTGCCCGTGGCCTATTTTTGGCACACGGAGGCCCCTCGTAAAGTGTGGCCCCATTTTGCATCTGGCGGACGAAACTTGGCCAGCCCCTCCCCCCAAGGCTATAGCCCACCCGTTTTTTGGGCATTTTTGCGGCCGACGAACTTGGGGACGGGACCTTCGGGCGCTTATTTTTGGGTGCAGCATTGCCCGCGACCTATTTTTGGCACACGGAAGCCCCTCGTAAAGTCTGACCCCATTCCGAGTCCGGCGGACGAAACTTGGCCATCCCCTCCCCCCAAGGCTATAGCCCACCCGTTTTTTGGCATTTTTGCGGCGGACGAACTTGGGGACGGGACCTTCGGGTGCTTATTTTTTGTCGCGGCAGTGCCCGCGGCCTATTTTTGGCACACGGAGGTCCCTCGCAAAGTCTAGCCCCATTCCGAGTCCGGCGGACGAACTTGGCCAGCCCCTCCCCCCAAGGCTATAGCCCACCCATTTTTTGGGCATTTTTGCGGCGGACGAACTTGGGGACGGCACCTTCGGGTGCTTATTTTTGGGCGCGGCAGTACCCGCAGCCTATTTTTGGCACACGGAGGCCCCTCGTAAAGTCTGGCTCCATTTCGAGTCCGGCGGACGAAAATTGGCCAGCCCCTCCCCCCAAGGCTATCGCCCACCCCGTTTTTTGGGCATTTTTGCAGCGGACGAACTTGGGGACGGGACCTTCGGGCGCTTATTTTTGGGCGCGGCAGTGCCCGCGGCCTATTTTTGGCACACGGAAGCCCCTCGTAAAGTCTGTCCCCATTCCAGTTCCGGCGGACGAAACTTGGCCCGCCCCTCCGTCCAAGGCTATAGCCCACCCGTTTTTTGGGCATTTTTGCGGCGTACGAACTTGGGGACGGAACCTTCGGGCGCTTATTTTTGGGCGCGGCAGTGCCCGTGGCCTATTTTTGGCACACGGAGGCCCCTCGTAAAGTGTGGCCCCATTTTGCATCTGGCGGACGAAACTTGGCCAGCCCCTCCCCCCAAGGCTATAGCCCACCCGTTTTTTGGGCATTTTTGCGGCCGACGAACTTGGGGACGGGACCTTCGGGCGCTTATTTTTGGGTGCAGCATTGCCCGCGACCTATTTTTGGCACACGGAAGCCCCTCGTAAAGTCTGACCCCATTCCGAGTCCGGCGGACGAAACTTGGCCATCCCCTCCCCCCAAGGCTATAGCCCACCCGTTTTTTGGCATTTTTGCGGCGGACGAACTTGGGGACGGGACCTTCGGGTGCTTATTTTTTGTCGCGGCAGTGCCCGCGGCCTATTTTTGGCACACGGAGGTCCCTCGCAAAGTCTAGCCCCATTCCGAGTCCGGCGGACGAACTTGGCCAGCCCCTCCCCCCAAGGCTATAGCCCACCCATTTTTTGGGCATTTTTGCGGCGGACGAACTTGGGGACGGCACCTTCGGGTGCTTATTTTTGGGCGCGGCAGTACCCGCAGCCTATTTTTGGCACACGGAGGCCCCTCGTAAAGTCTGGCTCCATTTCGAGTCCGGCGGACGAAAATTGGCCAGCCCCTCCCCCCAAGGCTATCGCCCACCCGTTTTTTGGGCATTTTTGCAGCGGACGAACTTGGGGACGGGACCTTCGGGCGCTTATTTTTGGGCGCGGCAGTGCCCGCGGCCTATTTTTGGCACACGGAAGCCCCTCGTAAAGTCTGTCCCCATTCCAGTTCCGGCGGACGAAACTTGGCCCGCCCCTCCGTCCAAGGCTATAGCCCACCCGTTTTTTGGGCATTTTTGCGGCGTACGAACTTGGGGACGGAACCTTCGGGCGCTTATTTTTGGGCGCGGCAGTGCCCGTGGCCTATTTTTGGCACACGGAGGCCCCTCGTAAAGTGTGGCCCCATTTTGCATCTGGCGGACGAAACTTGGCCAGCCCCTCCCCCCAAGGCTATAGCCCACCCGTTTTTTGGGCATTTTTGCGGCCGACGAACTTGGGGACGGGACCTTGGGGTACTTATTTTTGGGTGCGTTAGTGCCCGCGGCCTATTTTTGGCACTGAGGCCCCTAGCAAAGTCTGGCCCCATTCCGAGTCCGGCGGACGAACTTGGCCAGCCCCTCCCCGCAAGGCTATAGCCCACCCGTTTTTTGGGCATTTTTGCGGCGGACGAACTTGGGGACGGGACCTTCGGGCACTTATTTTTGGGCGCGGCTGTGCCCGCGGCCTATTTTTGGTAGACGGAGGCCCCTCATAAAGTCTAGCCCCATTTCGAGTCCGGCGGAGGAAACTTGGCCAGCCCCTCCCGCAAAGGGTATCGCCCACCCGTTTTTTGGGCATTTTTGCCGCGGACGAACTTGTGGACGGGACCATCGGGCGCTTATTTTTGGGCGCGGCAGTGTCCGCGGCCTATTTTTGGCACACGGAGACCCCTCGTAGAGTCTGGCCCCATTCCGAGTCCGGCGGACGAACTTGGCCAGCCCGCCCCCCCAAGGCTATCGCCCACCCGTTTTTTGGGCATTTTTGCGGCGGACGAACTTGGGGACGGGACCTTCGGGCGCTTATTTTTGGGCGCGGCAGTGCCCGTGGCCTATTGTTGGCACACGGAGGCCCCTCGCAAAGTCTGGCCCCATTCCGAGTCCGGCGGACGAACTTGGCCAGCCCCTCCCCCCAAGGCTATAGCCCACACATTTTTTGGGCATTTTTGCGGCGGACGAACTTGGGGACGGGACCTTCGGGCGCTTATTTTTGGGCACGGCAGTGCCCGCGGCCTATTTTTGGCACACGGAGGCACCTCACAAAGTCTGGCCCCATTCCGAGTCCGGCGGACGAACTTGGCCAGCCCCTCCCCCCAAGGCTATAGCCCACCCGTTTTTTGGGCATTTTTTCGGCGGACGAACTTGGGGATGGGACCTTCGGGCGCTTATTTTTGGCCGCGGTACTGCCCGCGGCCTATTGTTGGCAGACAGAGGCCCCTCGTAAAGTCTGGCCCCATTCTGAGTCCGGTGGACGAACTTGGCCAGCCCCTCCCCCAAAGGCTATAGCCCATCCGTTTTTTGGGCATTTTTGCGGCGGACGAACTTGGCGACGGGACCTTCGGGCGCTAATTTTTGGGCGCGGCAGTACCCACGGCCTATTTTTGGCACACGGAGGCCCCTCCCAAAGCCTGGCCCCATTCGGAGTCCGGCGGACGAATTTGGCCAGCCCCTCCCCCCAAGCCTATAGCCCACCCGTTTTTTGGGCATTTTTGCAGCAGACGAACTTGGGGACGGGACATTTGGGCACTTATTTTTGGGCGCGGCATTGCCCGCGGCCTATGTTTGGCACGTGGAGGCCCCTAGCAAAGTCTGGCCCCATTGCGAGTCCGGCGGACGAACTTGGCCAGCCCCTCCCCCAGAGGCTATAGCCCACCCGTTTTTTGGGCATTTTTGCGGCGGACGAACTTGGGGACGGGACCTTCGGGCACTTATTTTTGGGCGCGGCAGTGCCCGCGGCCTATTGGTGGCACACGGAGGCCCCTCGCAAAGTCTGGCCCCATTCCGAGTCCGGCGTACGAACTTGGCCAGCCCCTCCCCCCAAGGCTATAGCCCACCCATTTTTTGGGCATTTTTGCGGCGGACGAACTTGGGGACGGGACCTTCGGGCGCTTATTTTTGGGCACGGCAGTGCCCGCGGCCTATTTTTGGCACACGGAGGCACCTCGCAAAGTCTGGCCCCATTCCGAGTCCGGCGGACGAACTTGGCCAGCCCCTCCCCCCAAGGCTATAGCCCACCCGTTTTTTGGGCAATTTTGCGGCGGACGAACTTGGGGATGGGACATTCGGGCACTTATTATTGGGTACGGCCGTGCCCGCGGCCTATTTTTGGCACACGGAGGCCCCTAGGAAAGTCTGGCCCCATTCCGAGTCCGGCGGACGAAACTTGGCCAGCCCCTCTCCCTAAGGGTATCGCCCACCCGTTTTTTGGGCATTTTTGCCGCGGACGAACTTGTGGACGGGACCTTCAGGCGTTTATTTTTGGGCGCGGCAGTGTCCGCGGCCTATTTTTGGCACACGGAGACCCCTCGTAGAGTCTGGCCCCATTCCGAGTCCGGCGGATGAACTTGGCCAGCCCACCCCCCCAAGGCTATCGCCCACCCGTTTTTTGGGCATTTTTGCGGCGGACGAACTTGGGGACGGGACCTTCGGGCGCTTATTTTTGCGCGCGGTAGTGCCCACGGCCTATTTTTGGCACACGGAGGCCCCTCGCAAAGTCTGGCCCCATTCCGAGTTCGGCGGACAAACTTGGCCAGCCCCTCCCCCCAAGGCTATAGCCCACCCGTTTTTTGGGCATTTTTGCGGCGGACGAACTTGGGGACGGGACCTTCGGGCGCTTATTTTTGGGCACGGCAGTGCCCGCGGCCTATTTTTGGCACACGGAGGCACCTCGCAAAGTCTGGCCCCATTCCGAGTCCGGCGGACGAACTTGGCCAGCCCCTCCCCCAGAGGCTATAGCCCACCCGTTTTTTGGGCATATTTTCGGCGGACGAACTTGGGGATGGGACCTTCGGGCGCTTATTTTTGGCCGCGGTAGTGCCCGCGGTCTATTGTTGGCAGACAGAGGCCCCTCGTAAAGTCTGGCCCCATTCTGAGTCCGGTGGACGAACTTGGCCAGCCCCTCCCCCAAAGGCTATAGCCCATCCGTTTTTTGGGCATTTTTGCGGCGGACGAACTTGGCGACGGGACCTTCGGGCACTTATTTTTGGGCGTGGCAGTGCCCGCGGCCTATTTGTGGCACACGGAGGCCCCTCACCAAGTCTGGCCCCATTCCGAGTTCGGCGTACGAACTTGGCCAGCCCCTCCCCCCAAGGCTATAGCCCACCCGTTTTTTGGGCATTTTTGCGGCGGACGAACTTGGGGATGGGACCTTCGGGTGCTTATTTTTGGCCGCGGTAGTGCCCGCGGTCTATTGTTGGCAGACAGAGGCCCCTCGTAAAGTCTGGCCCCATTCTGAGTCCGGTGGACGAACTTGGCCAGCCCCTCCCCCAAAGGCTATAGCCCATCCGTTTTTTGGGCATTTTTGCGGCGGACGAACTTGGCGACGGGACCTTCGGGCGCTTATTTTTGGGCGTGGCAGTGCCCGCGGCCTATTTTTGGCACACGGAGGCCCCTCGCCAAGTCTGGCCCCATTCCGAGTTCGGCGGACGAACTTGGCCAGCCCCTCCCCCCAAGGCTATAGCCCACCCGTTTTTTGGGCATTTTTGCGGCGGACGAACTTGGGGACGGGACCTTCGGGCGCTTATTTTTGGCCGCGGTAGTGCCCGCGGCCTATTGTTGGCAGACAGAGGCCCCTCGTAAAGTCTGGCCCCATTCTGAGTCCGGTGGACGAACTTGGCCAGCCCCTCCCCCAAAGGCTATAGCCCATCCGTTTTTTGGGCATTTTTGCGGCGGACGAACTTGGCGACGGGACCTTCGGGCGCTTATTTTTGGGCGTGGCAGTGCCCGCGGCCTATTTTTGGCACACGGAGGCCCCTCGCCAAGTCTGGCCCCATTCCGAGTTCGGCGGACGAACGTGGCCAGCCCCTCCCCCCAGGCTATAGCCCACCGTTTTTTGGGCATTTTTGCGGCGGACGAACTTGGCGACGGGACCTTCGGGCGTTTATTTTTGGGAGCGGTAGTGCCAGCACGCTATTTTTGGTACACGGATGCCCCTCGCAAAGTCTAGCCCCATTCCGAGTCCGGCGGACGAACTTGGCCAGCCCCTCCCCCCAAGGCTATAGCCCACCCGTTTTTTGGGCATTTTTGCGGCGGACGAACTTGGGGACGGGACCTTCGGGCGCTTATTTTTGGGCGCGGCAGTGCCCGCGGCCTATTTTTGGCACACGGAGGCCCCTCGCAAAGTTTGGCCCCATTCCGAGTCCGGCGGACGAACATGGCCAGCCCCTCCCCCCAAGGCTATAGCCCACCCATTTTTTGGGCATTTTTGCGGCGGGACGAACTTGGGGACGGGACCTTCGGGCGCTTATTTTTGGGCGCGCAGTGCCCCGCGGCCTATTGTTGGCACACGGAGGCACCTCGCAAAGTCTGGCCCCATTCCGAGTCCGGCGGACGAAACTTGGCCAGCCCCTCCCCCCAAGGCTATAGCCCACCCGTTTTTTTGGGCATTTTTGCGGCGGACGAACTTGGGGACGGGACATTCGGGTGCTTATTTTTGGGTGCGGCAGTGCCCGTGGCCTATTTTTGGCACACGGAGGCCCCTAGCAAAGTCTGGCCCGCATTCCGAGTCCGGCGGACGAACTTGGCCAGCCCCTCCCCCCAAGGCTATAGCCCACCCGTTTTTTTGGGCATTTTTTCGGCGGACGAACTTGGGGATGGGACCTTCGGGCGCTTATTTTTGGCTGCGGTAGTGCCCGCGGCCTATTGTTGGCAGACAGAGGCCCCTCGTAAAGTCTGGCCCCATTCTGAGTCCGGTGGACGAACTTGGCCAGCCCCTCCCCCAAAGGCTATAGCCCATCCGTTTTTTGGGCATTTTTGCGGCGGACGAACTTGGCGACGGGACCTTCGGGCGCTTAGTTTTGGGCGTGGCAGTGCCCGTGGCCTATTTTTGGCACACGGGGGCCCCTCGCCAAGTCTGGCCCCATTCCGAGTTCGGCGGACGAACTTGGCCAGCCCCTCCCCCCAAGGCTATAGCCCACCCGTTTTTTGGGCATTTTTGCGGCGGACGAACTTGGCGACGGGACCTTCGGGTGTTTATTTTTGGGCGCGGTAGTGCCCACAGCCTATTTTTGGTACACGGATGCCCCTCGCAAAGTCTGGCCCCATTCCGAGTCCGGCGGACGAACTTGGCCAGCCCCTCCCCCCAAGGCTATAGCCCACCCGTTTTTTGGGCATTTTTGCGGCGGACGAACTTGGAGACGGGACCTTCGGGCCTTATTTTTGGCTCGGTAGTGCCCGCGGCCTATTGTTGGCAGATAGAGGCCCCTCGTAAAGTATGGCCCCATTCTGAGTCCGGTGGACGAACTTGGCCAGCCCCTCCCCAAAGGCTATAACCCATCCGTTTTTTTGGGCATTTTTGCGGCGGACGAACTTGGCGACGGGACCTTCGGGCGCTTATTTTTGGGCGTGGCAGTGCCCACGGCCTATTTTTGCACACGGAGGCCCCTCGCCAAGTCTGGCCCCATTCCGAGTTCGGCGGACGAACTTGGCCAGCCCCTCCCCCCAAGGCTATAGCCCACCCGTTTTTTTGGGCATTTTTGCGGGCGGACGAACTTGGCGACGGGACCTTCGGGCGTTTATTTTTGGGCGCGGTAGTGCCCGCAGCCTATTTTTGGTACACGGATGCCCCTCGCAAAGTCTGGCCCCATTCCGAGTCCGGCGGACGAACTTGGCCAGCCCCTCCCCCCAAGGCTATAGCCCACCCGTTTTTTGGGCATTTTTGCGGCGGACGAACTTGGGGACGGGACCTTCGGGCTCTTATTTTTTGGCCGCGGTAGTGCCCGCGGCCTATTGTTGGCGGACAGAGGCCCCTCGTAAAGTCTGGCCCC